>OX336394.1:30856874-32056874 GCA_946902985.2 Meconema thalassinum
AAATGCATGAAATGTATTCTAACTCATTTCATATGAATGTGTTACAGAAAATGTCTTGCCTTACCACTGACCCTGTATCAACCTAGCCTTACCATATGGTAACGCTGGGAAAATTAGTCCCGGGCATGAGCAGGTATAAAGAAACTCGTAAGATATGTTACTGAATTATAAATTAGATATGTTTACTACCATAATCCCAAAGACAAAGTAAACTATCTCCATTTTACGCAATAATTTAGCATGCCGTACCTTTTACGGCATGCCATCACGACGTGAGAAACAAACCACGAAATGCACGCAATTGTTGGGACATCACCCAAGACATTCCCTAGCGACTAGTGTGCGGGAAATGAATCAATAGAACTTCCTTGATCATATAAGTGCGAAGTTCGAATACCTTTGACTGGCAAAGGTCCTGTAGAGCAATAAATGCAATGACAGGTACTTGGTAACGCTAGGCGTTTATGGGTTAAAAGAATTGACGACTTCGGCCGGGTTTGAACCCAATATCTTGGGCATAGAAGCTCAGCTGACTAGGGGAGGCAAGGAGCATCGAAGGAAGGCAGATATGACGTAATGACTTGACAGTAAGCTAAGAAAGGTGTTCATTCCAAACAGCAACAAGGGAAAGATAGTCCCATCTCAGCGAGACATATATGAGGAAGTAACTATACAACAGTCAGGCAGATTTTATCATTTTAAATGATCTTGTCGAATTCGTCGTTACGCTGAGGTCTGGCGTTACGTTACGGCGACGGGACGAAATGTACCGCGAATGCACTGAGGTGTGTGACGTCATAGTACCGCTGGAGCTCCCTCCTATTCCCGCGTGACGCCCTCCTTTGACCTTGGTTTGCACTTGCTAATGAACTTTGAGATCACGCAGTTCGCTGCATGATCATGAGGCTTTCATCCAGCAATTTTCAGCATTTGTAGCATTTAAAATTATATAAAGTCTAGTCTTTCAGACTGACTATCAGTGTTTTTTCTCCAAAATAGCGTCAAACAAGGGTGTATCTATTGTCTGCAATACTACCAGCATTTGATCTATGGCCTATACATATAACAATCCAACATGGCAACACATCAAATGTGAAATAATTAGGTATCTATAAAAATACAAGTAGTTCCTTGAAGAACTAAAGCCTATTTTCATATATCCTACTTATGTTAACTGCCACTATCAACATTAAAAAACTCAGTTTGATGGCTGTAATAGATTCGTCGATATTGAGAACCGACGAAATATTGCGGATGGTCGCCATGTTGGATTTTTATATATGTAGGTCTTAGAGTTATGTGCTGTTACATGAAGATTATTGTGTACGTGTAGTATTCAAAGTTCAATCTCATGATCAGGACACAAGAAGTAAAAACGAGATTTTATCATGAATCAATAAAATGTTTCAATGGATTAAAAGCCAAAAACCTGTTAATCAAGTACTTCCGTGAAGAACTAAATAGCCTATTTTCAAATATCCACTGGTCTTTGTTTTTAAGTATTTGTACTTCCCACCTGATATAATTGGACACGATCTTGTTGACCGACTGAACAGAATTTAAAATACATACCAAAACATAACTTCTAATACCTCAGTTCCTCAAAACATACAATAGCTAAACAAAACTAGGAATTATACAACAACCAGTGATTCGAAGGAAGCTCTTAAAAATATGGGGTGAGTACCTTCTTAAGTTTGCAAAAGTACATTATGCAACTAGCCTACAATGGCAGTAATTGAGACACGAGTATGTTTATAAAATGAGCGAAGGGAATTTTATAATTTCTATGAGTGCCTTAATTACAATTATAGGCGAGTTTCAAACGACAGTTTTTGTTCTACGATAATTATAACTTCATTATAAATGTTCTAACATTAATATTCATAAATATCTGTCGGTTGATTTCTTCTCCTTGCGAATTGTGTGGACCCAGCATTTGATCTCTACCCAACAACAAATCCCAAAACTTTGAAACATTGTTTATCCTGAAGTAGCACCAACAGATAGCGCACAGGTACTATGTGCACAAAATAGGGTATTGCAAACTATTTAAAATTAAAATGCATCGTATTATCAACTAGTTATTCTTCAAATTCGATGCGTATAAAATTTCAACGGAAGGCAAATCAATTCAATCTCAAAAAGAACAGTTATGATATCTGGAGGAAAAGTTTCACATAAGAAATGAACAGAGGGCTGGATTATCATTTCTGTGGAACTAATGCCATATGACTGTTTTCTCCATGACGTTTTGGTGTGTTTATGTCAACAACAACATTCACTAAAATTGTCGGCGAAATCTTACGAATGTAATGAATGCCCTGTGTAGAAAGTGGAGTTGCGGATTTTAAGGTACAGTGCTATTCCCTTTGCAATAATACCCAGTTTGTTTATGCAAACGGTAGGGACGGTGTACACTTTTCATGTCGGTAATGGCTAGAAGGATGGTGTTGAAAACTTCTGGACGTAGATTCCTAAATTTCTTGCATAATTCATAATATTTTCCTGTTACCGTAAAGGTTCGTGCTGATTTTATATTTGTGTTTGACATTGTAACTACAATGGTTTATCCAATATACTGTAGGCTATATTGTCAACTTCATGTAATGCATGTCCGACATGTTGGATTTTGAGTGCATGTGCGAAGCTATCCTTACCTAATTGGACAATGAATGAAATAACTGAGCTCTGATTGTTTGGAGAAAGCGTATCATAATAAAAAGTAGTATTTTAATGACCCCCGCTATGATACATTATGATGCAGATATATAATATTAACATTCCGACATCATCGAACATAATAGTACATTATGCAACGAGCCTATAATGGCAATAATTAAGACACGAGTATTTTTTATAAAACGAGCGTATGCGAGTTTTATAATTTCCATACGAATGTCTTAATTACCATTATAGGCGAGTTGCATACGACTGTTTATGTTCGACGATAATTGAAGGGGTTAAAGTCAAAGTGGTGTAAGTCAATTTTCTTTAGAAGTTGACTTAGGCACAGAAATGCGATGTCGAAATAAAAAAACTGTTTATAGAAAAAGTGGAGTAAGTCAGAGCTTCACTCATGTCGTCGTTAGATGCCAGCACAAGTTAGACTGGTAATGGATCATCTGTTTTGTTGATAACTGAAGTGGCGTGAGTCAGACTTACACCAGTGTGGTTGTAATTGTTTTCATCGAGTGTTGAATGCATGCGTGAATACTCAAAGAAACGATGTATTCTGAAATAAGTTTAAGTGATCCGTTGGATGAGCTGGAGTCCAGTGATGAATGGGAGCGTGAACAAGGAGAAAACACATCAGAAAGAGATGATGGTAAGTACTATTCACCTTCTCACCTCTCAGTTACTCACCGACTAACCTATTTTGTTGCAACTTTTTTAGCAAGTACTTACATTAGATTATGCCTTAGGTCCTTTTGGTCTATTCTTCTCTGAATAATACACCTTTGTAATCGGTTCGGAAAAAAAGAAAGGAAAAATGGAGAAAAAATGCATGAAGAATGATGTTTTTAGTGAATTTTCTGTGATTATTGAAAACGGTCGTCTTGAGTATCGTTTTTCACGTAATTTTGGATGCTGAATCGAGGCTTCCCCTGCAGTTTTTTTATTTCGGTAGTAAGTGTAACAAGATGTTTGTTGTTTCAGAATCAGAAGGAGATGAAGAGGTCGACGGCGGACGCCAGCGCAACCATTCCAGCGAATTTCCTACTGCTGGAACTTCTGAGAATCGAGAAAACGCTCACCCGAGAACGAGGAAAAGACAAAAACACGGAAGTAAAGCTCAAAAGCGAAAGCGAGCACGAAATTCAGGGCTCCCGTACGTGTCCTCTAGAGGAAAAGAAGTGGCCGGTAAGCTGTATCAGAACTTTGATTGTAAATGTAAAAAAAAGTGTGTGGAGAACGTACCTGAAGTGGCGAGGCGAGAAATTTTCGACATCTTTTGGAAGCTGAGCAGTTTTTCTGAACAAAACGTATTTTTATGTGGTTTGATTGTGCAACAGAAACCTAAAGTAAGACGCCCACGAAATTCAACGAGAAATGCAAAGTCTGTTTCAAACAGCTTCAGATTCCAAGTCAGAGGCAATAGCGTTACTGTGTGCAAGCGTTTTTTCTTACAAACACTTCAAGTTTCGGATGGGCGAATGACAAGGGCAATACAAAAAGTACGAGAGGGTCAACAACCAGGAAGTGATGGCCGAGGACGCCATCCCCCCAAAAATAAAACACCGGAGGCTGCCATGAATGGTGTGCGTGACCACATAGCATCTTTCCCATCGTATCAATCACACTGCAGTAGATCAGAGAACCCTAACAGGAAATACCTTCCTCCTGACATGAATGTACGTACAATGTATGAACTGTACAAAGAAAAGTGCACGGAAAAAGGTGGTATTCCTGTCTCTGAAGCCATCTACCGTCGAACCTTTAGCAATGAGTTCAATTTGCATTTCCACCGGCCTCTCAAAGATACGTGCACCAGATGCGATGTGCTTGACAAGAAGATTGAAGTGTGTGAAGATGAAGACGATTCTACACAGCTGAAGGCTGAAAAAGAATTACACCTCAGAAAAGCCGAAAAGGTGAGAGAGGCTAGAGATCGGGACACAGTGAAAGCACGGGAAGACGAATCTTTCTATGGTCTGACATTCGACCTCGAAAAGGCTTTGCCATTTCCTGTTTTGACGACGTCCGTGGCTTACTATAAGCGGAATATGTATTGTTATAACCTTTGCTGCCATGAACTTGGAACAGGTTTAGGCTTCATGTTCTGCTGGGATGAAACGATCGCTTCTCGTGGGTCTCAAGAGATTGGTTCCTGTATCGTCAAACATCTTGCAGCAAGAGCGTCATCTGCTAAGCACATAGTGTTGTACAGTGACGCATGTACGGGCCAAAACCGTAATATTAAGTTTCCTTTGTATCTCATGAAATACATACAGGGCCCTCAAAGCAATGCAGAAATTATCGATCACAAATTTATGGTAAGTGGCCACTCTTTTCTACCCAACGACTCTGAATTTGGATCAATTGAATTGTACGCCAAGAACAAGTTGATTTATACTGCAGACGACTGGTACAGTATCATACTGAAGTGCCGAAGGAACAATCCATTCATGTTGACGAAAATGGGCCGAGAGGATTTCAAATCTGTTGCAAAGTTGGAAAATTGTATCACGCGAAGAAAGAAAAATGAGAACAACATTGCTGTTAATTGGTTGAAAATTCAATGGATACGAATTTTGAAAGATCAACCTTACACTCTCTTCTACAAAGAAACTGTGAATGAGGATATCCCATTTTCTAAACTAAATCTAAAGGCAGCAAGGCCCGGTAGGCGACATTCTCTGGCCAACGTTTCTCAAGATGTTTTGTACCCAAGTGGAAGGCCTGTTAACGAGGCTAAAAAGAAAGATATGCTTGATCTTCTGCGATACACTCCACCAGTGAAACATGATTTCTTCGTTTCCCTGCGAACCACTATTGAAGAAGGTGAGGAGCTTGTAGATGTTGGACCTCTGGAAATTGTGGAAACCACAAATCCTGATGAAATAGACTGCATCCGTTTTGCCATGTTAAAAAAATTAAGAATCCATTTGTGATAAAAAATTAAATTGTTTGTATTATTCTTATACTTTGTGTAATGTTCAATAAAAATGTTTTTGAGAAGTGCAAGTCAACTTTACATCATTTTTTTAATGTCCACAGTGGTGTAAGTCTTTGGTTTTAGGTCATACAGTGGTGTATGTCACAGGCTTTGGTAAAGCACAGTGGTGCAAGTGACTTTGGTTAGTGTGTGAGGTACAACTTTTGAGCAAAAAAAAATTCAAATCAAGCCTAATCACTAAGTTTGGACCTACGTAAAACCTCTAAAACAATACCATCTCAAAAACTTGTCTACTGAATTAACTACAATACCTTTTGCATTATGCTAATTTCCTAAAAACGATGATAAAGTGACTTACACCACTTTGACTTTAACCCTTCAATTATAACTTTAATATATGTTTTAACATAAATATTCATAAATATCTGTTCAGAGTCAGCTACATTAATTTTGTGATCGCAGAGCGAGCGTTGGGTGTTATATCTGTGTCTTTCAAGATCTCTGGACAACCGACGCATGCGCTCTGTGTGCTTGCAATGCCATATGCTGGCCATATATTTACATCTGCCGCCCCTCAGTAATATTGTCACTGGAGTTGTTTGAAGACAATGAATGCGCTGTGTAGAAATTATATTAAGATACAGTGCTATTTGTTGTCTCATATTCGCCAGTTTATTTACGCGAACATATGGACGATGCGTATTCCATGTCGGTAATTTATTATAGTTCGATGTTGTGTTTATGTCCGACATGTTGGATTTTGAGCGCACGCGTGAAGGTATCGTTAGCTAATTGGTCAATGAACGAGGTCTGATTGGCTGGAGAAACTGTATCATAATGAAAAAGAGTGTTATAATGACCATCATTATGATACAGATTTCTGACACATAATAGTGAGGGTCGAACATAAAATAGATAATGAATGTTTTTATGATAATTTGAACACATCTGTAAGTAATAACGAGTAAAATATCATTTTATGTATTTGGGACAAACCGAGAGGTAGTTTTGAGAAACCAGTACACTGACACATTATTTTCTTCCAGGTCTGATCATTAAATCCACAACATCCACCGCAGTATCTACTATACTGCACATTCCATATTCTCCGCTAGTCGATATATTAACTAGATAGTGCCCATCTGCATGACGTTAGCCTCAATTCAAGCAAATTGGAAAGCCATTAACCGTATTGCATTAAATAAATTTGCCGGGCTCTGCTCTGATTTTCTGCATTATCGTATGGGAATGTGGGGACGGATAATTTGTCGGATATTCCTCTAAATGGTTTCCGGTAAGTCTGTTATCTTTCAGTAATGCTTATTATTTCAATATTATCCCCATTACTAGCGAAATTTATTTCTGCCTATGAATGCTACTGGTTATCGGAATAGAGACAACTAATGCCAAGTTAGTTGCACAATTATGGAGATACTAAAAACAATAGTAGGAACCTCAATTTACTCTCAAAATAACGGAAAAAATGCTGCTTTCATATCAGTGGAGTAAATTTTGTATAATTGCCTTTTAGGCCCCTACGGGAATTTCTGGTTTAATATCATTTAAATAACCTCCCGTTGTCTGATTTTCAGGCAAAATGACTAGCACGTTTAATTCTAAGATCGTGAATTTGATTCTGGCTCAGTTCGATGTCATTTGATGGGGCATCAATATGAGTTGATTTACAGGTATGATCGTTGTAGATTATTTTGAATAATATTATTGAATTTACATCCCTTTTAACTACTGCGGCTTTTAGACACGTCGGGTTGCCGTGATTTTACCCCCAAAGGGCTTCTTAACGTGCCAGCAAATCTACTGACAATGCTCCCTCGAATTTTCGCAGACTCAAATGCCAACTGACTGCACCAGGATTCGATCCTGAAACCTTGGGAACAGCAGGCCTCTGAGTCACGCTGCCAGTCTGAGAGATTTTCTTAAGGGAGTTGGATATCGTGGTCTTTCAGCCGTGTACTTAGGTGTATGTGTATGTGATATTTTGTCTGATAGCCTTTGTAATTGTGATGACTGTATTAATGTATGTATATTTTTTAGTAAGGTGAGAATGAAAAAGGAGGCGACCGTGGCTTAAGTTAGGAACCTAACTGGCATTCGCCTTGAGTAGAAGTGGGAAACCACGGAAAACCACATCCAGATTGGGTGAGGTGACAATAGAAGTCACCTCAGTTTTTCCTCACGAGGCTGAGTGTACACCGTTCCAGCCCTGAGACCAGAATTACATTTCTTGGTAGAGCCGGAACTCGACTACCAGGGACCGGGATGAAATAGGCTATGTAATTCGGGCCATACACGCGCGTGTTTCATATTTTTTGAGTGGCTCTTGAGAAATTACCTTTAGAAACACTAGCACTTCGGCATGAAAATTCTCCGATATTTGGCTTAAAGATTCAACTAACAGCATCATTGAAAGCATCAACTGTCCTTATGACAGGTGGTTAATATAGATACCACTGTCCAATAAAGGGTTAAATCCCAACGGACCCACACATTCATCCACTGACAATGAGGACCAAGTGACTCACGAAATATCCATATTTTAATATAACACAACCCAACAGAATATCATGAATTAATTATCTCGTATGGACCTGCCACGGTGGTTGAGAGCACTAACGTGCTAGCTCGTGTTTCGCTGGCATCAGAGATCCCACCTGAAAATGGTATCCTTGGTTTCCCAATTCCACCACCAGACAAATGCTAAGACGGCTCCTTTCAAAAGGTTCACGGCCGATTTCTTTCCAAAATCCTTCATCTGACCCTTCCTTAATCCTATAATGTTAGGGTTAGTCATCGCGACGAAAATGGGATATATTTTCTGGTTCCCCCACTTCTCTCTCTTGTTCAATCAACACCAAAAGTACAAAACAAATTAGTCAAAATAAAAATAAAAAATAAAAAGTACCGTAGTCAAAATCCATAAAACCCAAAAAACAATCAAAAATAGTCAATGTTTGTCAGAAAAGCTCAAAAAGTAAAATAAAAATAAAAATCAAACTTAGACAATAAAACTCAAAATGTCGAAAAAGCACAAAATATAGTCAAAATTAAAAATAAACAATTACAATTAGTTGAAATTAATGATAACCAGCCCAAAATTTCCAACCGGTTTTTGAAAGTCTTATAGATGAACTTCCAGTAGTGCCCTTTATCTCCGTACAACATTTCATGGTGATACCGCTAATAGTATCAAGAGATATAGAATGCCGGTGACATATTTCGCACAGCCGCCATCTTGAGGTTATGTAAACAATTCAACGAAGTTAGATGTCGGTGTATTACAATGTGTATAAACATATACTGTACCAAGTTTTATTGCGTTTGGTTGATTAAATCGCGAGACACGCATATTTAAAGTCGCAAATTCGCTTGGCCGCCATGTTGGTTTTGTAGTAGCCAGGTTTTCAAGTCACATAGGTGAACTTCTAGTAGTTCCCGTTATCACCGTAAAATATTCCAGGGTGATATCGGTAATAGTTTCGGAGATATTGAATGCTGGTGAAATATTTTGGACAGCCGCCATATTGGATTGGTGACTAAAAATAAAAATGAAACTTTGTCTAAATACAAAAAAAGGAAAATAAATTAAGTTAGTCAATAAAATTCAAAATGTCCAAAAAGCACAAAGACAATTCAAAATTAAAAAAGAAACAATTACAATTATTTGAAATTAGTGATAACCAGCTCAAAATTTCCAAAAAATAAATAAATTAAGAAATAAAAAATGTCAAAAACAAAAAACTAACAAAAATCAAACAAAATTATTAATAACCCGTCTCTATTCTGCTCGCCTAGAGAGTGAAATAAAAGTTGATGTAAGTGGTATTATTATCAGTTTCTAGAATCGCAGTCATCACCGATGCGAAGTGCTACCAATAACAACGCTGAGATTATCGCTACAATTCTAGGGTTAATAAGACCCCAGTTAGCGGTCGCCTGTCACCGTCCCCAGTTGTATCTAATGACTAAGTGTGTAGAGCACCCAGACACCTTACATGCTATGGTAGAGCAATGATCTCACACAGAGTCCGTGGGTGAGACAGAGCTGGGATTTTAAGTGATATTAACCCTAGAGTACTTACAATATTCAATTGATGCTTAATACTAATAATACGTTAAATTTACGTACATTACGAACTTTGTGCTAAGGCACCAATTAGTTAAATGGTTCAAATTAATATATATTTCGTATGTAACACTATTTACAGTATATACACTGAATCCTCTGTGGTCTCTGAAGTTCAATACGCTAAGTTCCATCTTAAATACAACAAATACAGAAGTCGTTTACTTTGACGTAAATAGCAGTACGTAATCTCTCCAGCCTCTTGTACTGTCTCTGGTATTTATGAGGTTGTTTTTATGATCCCTCTGAAGTGATGTGGCATATCTACATCTAATTCCCAACCTCTTTGTTATTGCCATGGAGAAACCAATCAAAAAAATAAAATCCACAGCCTGCCACCAGTCGACCGACCGGGTCAGGGAATGGAATGAATGAAGCCCCCATCTAGCGGTGAGGATATGAACTGTGCCGGCTGCCGAAGCTTGTCGCACTCCCTTGGGGCAATGATTAAATGAGTGACAGATGAAATGAAATGACAGGGGAGGGTGTTGATGGAATGAAATTGTGATAGGGAAAACCGGAGAACCCGGAGAAAAACCTGTCTGCCTCCGCTTTGTCCAGCACAAATCTCACATGGAGTGATCGGGATTTGAACCACGGACCCAGCGGTGACAGGCCGGCGTGCTGCCGCCTAAGCCACGGAGGCTCGGAGAAACCAATAGGCTATGTTGTTAAATTCAAGGAGAGTTTCCAGGCAATTCTTTGCCACATGATTATGCCTATTGAACTGATTGGCATTGACATCACCACCATACACCAATAGAAGCACTGCTGGAAGATGGTAGGGTGGGGACAGATACAGAGGAAATTCTAAGCAGTTAAATTATTCATGCACGTAAATATTCCGTATGTTAGTACTGTAGGGTTAAAAATTATTACTTTGTATAGCTTATGTAAGAGATTTTGTTCAGACTGGGACTCTCTGTGTTCACTCGTGCTCGGACATCATTGCGCTAGATTATGTCCAAATTTAATTTGAAGTTCATAAACATGCATTTACATACTGTAGTAAAATAAACTCCTCTATGTATTCATAACGGGATATTGCAGCTAAATATTAATAGATTATCAGGGCGGTAACTATAAATATTGATGAAGTTAGGTTAAAATAGTGCAGGGCATAATAAATATTACGGTTACAGGGGATGTTTCATTTACACAATTAATTCCTGCCCACTATCAAATTTATAGCGGTTGTTATTTCCAGAGTGAACCGCCATGCCGGGGTAGACCAACCGGCATTACCATAATCAGTACCTGTTAGTACAAACCCACCGACAGATGTCCGGTAGCTTATTTAGGTCACTCTACCTTGTCTGGGGCGTACAAGCTGTGGGGGTTGCAGGATTCCCTCGCCCGAAAAAGCTAACACATATTAAGAATGTGTTGCTTTGGTAACAGCATAATATAATTGTAAATTTGGTTGTACCCTAATCTTAACTTATTGGCTAAGTTATAAACAATATTAAGATTGAAATTAGACTACCTCGCGGTATAGTGGCTAGCAATCTTCTTGGCTGCCGCCCCGGAGGACCGAATTCGATTCCCGCCTCTGCCAAGAAATTATAATTCTGGTCTGAGGGTTGGAGCCTTGTGAGGAAGAACTGAGAATTCAACAGTACGGTACTTTGTGGAATAAATCGTCATTTTTAGCCTATTTTCAATTTTGAAAAAATAGGCTTATGAGATCACCTTTTGTCCGTGTGTGTGTGCGTGTGTGTGTGTGTGTGTGTGATTCGTGTGTGTGTCCCCCCCTAATAAAATCTAAACGGCAGGAGCGATATCAATGAAACTCGGAAAGTTCATAGTACTATTCCCGGCGACCTCGACCGTGCCCTTCAAATTTTGTTACGACTCACCAATCCAACATGGCGGCTGTGCGAAATATTTCACCAGCATTCAATATCTCCGAAACTATTCCCGATATAATCCTGGAATATTTTACGGTGATAAAGGGGACTAGTAGAAGTTCACCTATGTGACTTTTGAAAACCTGGTAACTACAAAACCAACATGGCGGCCAAGCGAATTTGCGATTTTTAAATAGACGTTTCTCGCGATTTGACCAACCAAACGCAATGAAACTTGGTACAGTATATGTTTATATACATTGTAATGCACCGACATCTAACTTCGTTCAATTGTTTACATAATCACAAGATGGCGGATGTGCGAAATATTTCACCGGCATTCTATATCTCTGAAACTATTAGCGGTATCTCCCTAAAATTTTGTATGGAGATAAAGGGCACTACTGGAATTCCATCTATAAGATTTTCAAAAACCGGTTAACTACAAAACGAACATGGCGGCCAAGCGAATTTGAACATTTTAAATAGACCTTTCTCGCGATTTAATGTTCCAAGCGCACTGAAACCTGGTACAGGAAATATTTATACACATTGTAATCCACTGGTATCTAATTTAGTTCAATTGTTTGCATAACCTCAAGATGGCGGCAGTGCGAATTTTAAAATTAAGTTTTATTTCTTGTGATGTAGTCGTGCGATCGAGGTGAAAGTTTGAATAATGAACCTACGCAATAATTTTCCTTTAATGGTACATGACTCTATGGCCTATACATTTAACAATCCAACATGGCGACCATCCGAAATATTTAGACGATACTGAATATCTACGAATCTATTTTAGCAATCAAACTGCTTTTTTTAATGTTCATAGGGGCTATGAACTTAAGTTCACCTATAGGACTTTAAATAACCTGGTGATCACAAATCCAACATGGCGGTGACGCGAATTATAAATATTCACATGGACGTTTCTCGCAATTTAACCATCCGCGTGCAGTGAAACTTGGTACAGTAAATCTTTATCCGAATGTTAATCCACTGGCATCTAATTTATTTCAATTGTTTCCATAACCTCAAGATGGCAGCTGTGAAAAATTTTTAAATCTCCTTGTTTTTTCTTGTGTCCTAATTATGCGATTGAAGTTTGAATGCTATACGTTCACAATAATCTGCATGTAACAGTACATAACTCTAGGACCTACATATATAAAATCCAACATGGCGACCATCCGAAATATTTAGTCGGTTCTCAATATCTACGAATCTATTACAGCAATCAAACTGAAATTGTGTATGTTGATAGTGGCAATTAACATAAGTAGGATATATGAAAATAGGCTGTATAGTTCTTCACGGAACTACTTGTTTTTTAAGAAATAACTGTTTACCTTTCTGCTTAATAGATTGACAAATATTTAGATATTTGCCATTCATACCCCATAGATCATAATAGAAAATTCATTAAATATAAAATGTTATTTATGTGTTGTGTAGTATTTTACAACTTCTTTGTATTCCCACAAACAGTAGCCTATATAAACATAGAATTTTACAATTGACAGTTTTACAATTTGCTCTGACGCATCCCGAATGCGAAGTGGGGCTTTGCTCTTTTCAGCGCCTCCCTTCAGTGTACTGTAAATATAGTGTAAGGCACTGATGAATAAATATGAAATGAAATGAAATGACTCTTATCTAAAATAATTACACAATGTTATATGCTCTAAGATATTGGTTGATATTTCTGGGTACTATGCGGTGACAATCCCCAGAGAATACTCACAGTTTTCCATGATAGTCAGCCCCCCTCCCGAGAAAAAATTATATGAGTTAAATGCCCCTGTATCTAGTACGAGGATAATGTTCACAGCAACTTCTTCCAGGTAATTTGCAGTGTCTGTTGAGGTTTTGCCTCAATGTACCAACTGGGTTCGTCACCACCAGACGATCAGTGTTCCCTTTCTGGACCCCTTTTGGGATAGCGACTACTTGCTACGTTCTATTTAGGACGTAGTTTTGGCGGCATGTTAGCACTACATTTGCATTTGCCTGTTGGCACAGGCTAGAGTACCGACTGTAGTGGCTACGCGCGCTAAAGCGCTGCGTTAGGTCAAGGGGCCAAGCTCTCTGCTGACTCGGTAGACGCGTGGGTTCGAGCACCACCGTCGGCTGTCCTTGAGATGGTTTTCCGTGGTTTCCCATTTTCAACACCAGGCAAATGCTGGGACAGTACCTTCTGACAGGCCACGGCCGCTTCCTTCCCCATCCTTGCCCAGTTTCATTCATCTTCATCCATTCCATCTCTCATCCCGACGCGCAGGTCGCCCACGGGCGTCGACTAGAAAGACCTGCACTCGGCCTCTCAGGAGGCTACACGACAAAAAAAAACAAAAAAAAACAGGCTAGAGTAAAATGTGGCGTTTCACCGCTCAGTCTTACTCATGGCTGTGATTATAATGGAAGCTACTGAGGTATGGCTGGTGCTTAGTAATGAAATTCAGGGCACATGCAGTGCCTGTGGATGTTGTGAAAGGCTCTACTCATAGGGTTAGTACTGCTGTTCTGACTCAGTGAGGAAAGCAATGGCAAACTATCTCACTCCTCACCTTGCCTAGTACGCCTCATTATAGTGCTCCCTCGGTTTTGTGGGTTTCTACCACATAACCTATGGTGGTGCTATTTGAGGATCCAACCAGCCTCCAGGCTCACTACCCAACACAAGCACTATGGTCTAACTACCGTAGAGCTCTTGGCTGTCGCCCCGGAGGTCCGTGTTCATTTCCCGGCGCTGGCAAGAAAATTTAATTCTGGTATGAGGCTGTAACAGGGTACACTGAGCCTCGTAAGGCAAAACTGTGAAGACGTGAGTTCAATTCTCATCTCAATCATCTTGGAAGGGATTTTCTGTGGTTTCCCCCACTTCTACTCCTGGCAAATGCTGAGATGGTTCCTAACTTAAGGCCACGGCCGCCTCCTTCCCAATCCTATCCCCAATTTAGAATCTTCCGTAATTTATTTGAAAGTTGTGCGATTTGATTATTATGATCATTATTATTTTTTGTTGATTTTACTCAAACAATTTGAAATTTCATACAGAAAATAACGTTTTGGTTCAGTAAAGGACATAATCAATGTTGATTGTAGCGGCTTCGATGGCGTAGTTGGTAGCACGCTGAGCTGCTGTGCCCAGGATCGCGGCCGAAGTCGTCGGATGTTTAAGAGCGTTAAATTAAAATCATTCAGTTTGCCTTCCTTCGGAGGAGAAGTACAGCCGACGGCCCCTTGTCATAGATCTATGGCATGAAAAAGATCCTTCCACTAACTAAGCTTGGGTGAAGCTAAATTTCTTGGTTGGATTTCGTTGAAACGCTCTGTCAAAGTTCCAACGTTCACCACCAGATGTCAGTGACTACTTGATATTGAACGGAACTTGTAGCTCACCCCATGTTTGTCCGTTTGAAGGAGCTACAGCCTCTGGCGAGCCGAACATGTCCTCGGACACTCCCGGCACTAAAAGCCATACGATAAATTAATAAATGTTGATTGTGTTAGAAATCTGCTCACTATGTGACAGATGTCCACGATGCATGAATTGTGCACTGTAGTCAGTTTTCAGATCCTGAAGTTGTTGTGGTGAAATTAACCTTGCCAGTAGTTGACATTATAAGGGGATATACAGGGTCTTTCATTTAAAGTAAGAACGGCAAGTGGCGGTTTTGTTATTCGTTGGTGCGGTGGCCTTGGCCGAGCTTGTGGCGCGCCGTGGCCCCTTTCTATAAGCGTGTGTACAATCCTATATGGAATATTACCTTAGAAAATATGCTGGAAGTGTCGTCATTCCTGGGTTATACAGGCATTGTATCTGGTTACCACATTCTGGCTGACGCGAGTGAGTTCTGCCACTGTAATGTTTCTGATCTGTTATTATCTGTGTTTTATTGGGCACTGAGTCAGTAGTGTCAAACTTATTTTCAACTACGTGAATCTGTGCTAGTGAAATTCATCAGGAAATTGCTGAACAAATGCATCACGTACCCGCCGAGCCGACTCGTACTTAAAATACGTTTCCCATACAACAACAAGTTCCGTGACGATTTAAAGAGCCTACTTTTCTTAAAATTAAATGTCATGCCAATGATTAATCTACAGTATATGAGCCTATCTAGAATAATAACGAAATTAAGTACATTCGTGTTGACCGACTGAAAAGCACTAAACACTTGAAATTAAGTTGGTAATGTCGAAATGTCTCATTAGTTCGAAATATACCTACAGTAGTATAATGTACCCTAATAGAGCATTACAGTTGGCAGTCCTGGCGACTGAATATATTCTTAGTTCCATCTCTTAAGGTACAGCATAAAGAAATTGGTAGAAGTCCAATGGACGATACATGCAGTTAGACATTGGAGTTATCAGCACGCGTAAAAGCACGTTGGCAACAATGTCATGCGTGTGTTGGTCAGAAATTGCCTAATCTGAAATATTATGATATCGTGTTGTGCCAATTTTGGACGAAATCCATTTGTTAGTATAGAAGTTACATGTATTTTAAAATTGGACCTATCAGCAGGCATAGAATCATGTTGGCAGCACTGACTTATATTAATTATTCCAAATTAATCTATAATGTCAGGTGCTATACATGTGGAAAGTATAGGGCTGTTGCCTTGCATACTTCCTGATATATTGATATTTGGTTAAAGAATATAGACAGCATTTATTAACAGTTGGCAGCCCTGATTGCTCTTAAGAATACGTATAGCCATATCTGTTATGTTACACATAGCACTTACGAAATTTGGTTGAAATCCATCTGATAGTATAGACGTTACATGTATTTAAAAATTGGCCCTATCAGCAGGCTTAGAATCATGTTGGTAGAACTGCAGTATATAAGTTACTCCAAAATTAATCTAAAATGTCAGGTACTATATGTGTGCATAGTTTAAAGACGTCGGCTTGCATACTTTCTGATATATTGGTATTTGGGTAAAAGAATAGAGAGAGCAATTATTAACAGTTGGCAGCCCTGGTGGCTCTTAAGAATACGCTCAGTCATATCTGTTTATGTACACATATTACATACAAAATTTGGTTGATATCCAATTGATAGTGTAGAAGTTTTAGGAATATAAAAATTGGACTTATCAGAAGGCTTAAAATTATTTTGGCAACACTGTCATGTATGGCGTCCTGGAAATTAAACTGAAATAGTGTTATCTACATGTGTGCCAATTTTGGAATAGCTCCCATGCATACCTTCCAAAATATCAAACATGGATCTCAAATATCTAGTGCGTTTTTTCAGCAGTTGGTAGCACTGATATCATTTTCAAATACGGCATTGAGATATTCAGATAGAGATTTTTACTCATTCCAAATTTGGGTTCGATTGCTACAGCCGTTTAGGAGTTAATAGGAGGGGGGGACACACACACAGCCAGACAGACAGAAGGACAGACAGACAGACAGACAGACAGACAGACAGGCAGGCATTTTCCCGGATCGATCTCATAAGTCTACCTTTTCCTCATTTTTACAAAATGCAAAAAGTAGGCTAAAAATACGATGTTGTAATGGTAACTGTCTCATCATGTTAGCATCTGAGTTTCAGACTGGCGACTGAGCACCTACACGCTTATTGCGCGCGCTTTCAATACTACATCAGGGGGCCTTGGCGCGCCACAAGCTCCGCCAAGGCCACCGCAGCAGCGGATAACAAAACCGCCGCTTGCCGTTCTTACTTTATATGAATGACCCTGTATACTAACCTTTTCCATGTTTGCTTAATTTGCTCCGGGGCGTAGATTTTGGATACGTTTCTATTGGTGGGTAATTATTGTTGTTTATTATTATTATTATAATTATTATTATTACGAAGTGATCCGTATTGGCAAAGTTTAATAATTGACGAAAAAATACCAATAGTCAACAAAACTATTATTTTTGTTTGACCATGCCGAAATATAAATATTATATGCCAGAAAACTGCATCTTAATGAGGTTCACTATAGTTCAAATTTCATTATGATACAGGTTCTTCATCAATCAGAGCTCCAGATTTTCATTACCGGTACGATACAGCTGTTTGACTAATTAGGTAAGGATAGCATCGCAGCTGCGCTCTATGACATTGTCAAAGTCTTTGATCCACAGAAAACCAATAACCAATAACCCAGCGCATGCGCTCTGTTCAGTAAACGCAACTGGAGGATTTTCGACAGATATTTATGAATATTTACGTTCAAACATAAACCAGTCGTATGCAACTCACCTATAATGGTTATCAACTCGTTTCGCTCGTTTTATAAACATACTCGTGTCTTAGTTGTTGTCATTATAGGCTTGTTGTTGATAATGTACGATTATGTAATTCAATGTACCGATTTCTGTTCATTATAATGTTTTTATTTAACTTTCGATTTGAGCACTATAGACTGCGAGTTAACAATCAATATAATTTTCTGTGTGCTGCTTTTGTTCACCTGCCAGCTTATACTGTATGTATAGCCAGTATCTCTTGAGCTCATCACTCAGTGCCTTATCTTCCGAATGAGGTCCCCTCCGTTTTATGGGTTCTGCCCCTACCTAAAAAAAAAAACTTGGTAGTTTTTGACCATTTGTCTAAATTTTGTCCTCGGGAATACCAATTTCTGTAACATCTTTATTACATAATTATTATTATTTATATTATTATTATTATTATTATTACCGTCTTCTTCTTCTTTCTTCGATTCGGCCAACTAGGGACCACGTCAGTTCAACTGTCTCTTCTTCCGAGCTTTAACTACCGCCCAGTGTTCCCGCATTCGTCTTCGGTGTTGTTCTTTTCTCTCTTGGGACCACACCTTCCCTGTCTTCAGCTTCGGCTTTTCCTGGAAACCTTTGTGCGTACGTAGTTTTTCCTGAAGTGGAACACGCTCCTGGATATCTTTAGGGGAAATTTCCATTTCACGTAGATCTTTCTCGACTTCCGTGAACCATGCCCCTTTGGTTTTCTTAACCTGAAAGTACGTCAATATCCGTTTTGATATCCTGCCTTGGCTCATTCGTGTCACGTGGCTATAAAAGGCAATCCTTTTTCGAACCGCATCACTGATCTTCTCCACGTGCTTGTATAATTCGTGGTTGTGACGCCTTCTGTACTCGCTGTTTTCTTTGATAGGACCCAGGATTTTCCTCAATATCTTCCTTTCTTTCGCCTCTAGTTTTTCCATTAGACCTTTCTTGTTCATTGTTAGAGTCTCTGCCGCATACAGAGCCTCTGGTCGAATAACAGTGCAGTAATGTCTAATTTGGCGTTTAAGGATATCGATCTCTTATTGTAGATGTCTTTAGTCAGGTTGTATGCCATTTCCATTTTATTAATGCGTGACACGAAGGCTTCTTTCTCTGATAGGTTAGGCTCTATCCATTCACCGAGGTATTTAAACTTTTCTACCTTCTGAACTTTTCCTAGTCCGACCACCAGTTCCCTGGGCGCTCATTTTATGTTTGTCAGGAATTGTGTCTTCTCAAAGGAGATTTGAAGCCCAGCCTTCAGTGCTTGATTTTTCAGTTGGTTAAGTTGTTCTTCTGCCGTATCAATGGAATCTGAAAAGATCACTAGATCATCTGCAAAGGCTAGACAGTCGATTGTAAGATTCATATACTTGTACCCTAGCCTTACCCCATTTTCTACCCTTGAATTTTTAATTTCCTTCCGCCATTCTCGGATGACCTTTTCTAAAACACAGTTGAAGAGTACAGGTGACAGTCCGTCTCCTGGCCTCACTCCTGTCCTGATTTCAAAGGCATCAGACATCTCTCCTCTGAACTTCACCTTGGAGGTGGTGTTGGTCAGGGTTTGTTGGATAATTGATTGTGTCTTGTTATCTAAGCCAAACTCTTCAAGGATTTGCAATAGGGTGGTTCGATCAATTGAGTCGTACGCTTTTCTAAAATCAACAAAGGTCACCGTATTATTATTAATATTGTTATTATTATTATACGTGTTATTATTATTTCGGGATGAACTATGTACTGAAATGATACACGCAGATTGAGTTCCTGTGCCGACTATCGATTTGAGCTTGAAATGTTAGTCAAATCAGGTCAGCGCGTTCTCGAGTACAATAATGACAGGAAGCATGTCCGGTGCGACCTGCATGTATACTAATTGACTAATGAAGTGCACTGAACGCGTCGCTGCGCTGTAGAGGCACAACTGCACGAGGGCGACAGGTAATCGCCAGCAAACACAGTGTCTACCACATGAACTTCGCGGTGGCCGTACATTTTGAGGTGGGACTATCCCTAATTTTAATATAATAATAATAATAATATCGTTGGAAAGATACAAAGGATATCTCAAGTAATTCGGAAGAGAAGAATATCTTTCTATGGCCATTTAACCCGTATGAAACCCGAGAGAATCACCAATTCGATATTAACCTATTTCCTTAACAACAACAACAACAAAACCAGGTAGTGGTGAGGTAGACTAGGATTTACTCGAAGTAGGGATCACCCACGCAGACATTATGGAACGTGACCTTTTGAAGGAAAAGCTTGGAGCACACCACCAATTCCAAGAAAAAGCGAAATTAAAAACCGGCAAGAAGTGGTCTGAGGAAAGAAAGGTGTCTCACAGGCAGCGAATGCGTGAACACTGGGCTAAGATCAAGGCCCGAAGACGTGAGCAGTTGAAATGACGTGGTTCATAGCTGGCCTAATCGAAGAAAGAAGAATATCATTGGAAATACAGCACTATAGAACAGTAATTAAACCAGAATGCTTATATGCCAGTGAATGTCTAATACTAAATTATAAATTGGATAAATTAGAAGTATCAGAAAGAAAAATTATACGCAAAATTCTCGGTCCATTAAGAACTACAGAGTTTTGGAAATTAAGAAGTAACGAAGAAATATATCGGAACATTGAAAACATAACGGAGACAATAAGAACAGGTGATTGAAATTCTTCGGACATTTATATAGAATGAATGATAGCAGGTTAACCAAACAGATTTTTAAATATCTTTGGCAAAAGAAATCGACAAAAGCCTGGTTTCAAGAAGTAAAGAACGATTTAAAAAGAAACAATGTAAGAGAAGAAGATGCACTAAAGAGAGAAATTTTCACAAAAAAAAGAGGTATTGGGAATGGAAGGAGTCCAAGGAAGGTAATAAAATAAAACAAGCTCAAAAAGGTCAGCAGAGAGACAGAAGACACACAGAGAAAATATAAACGAGCACTTTTTTCGTGTGGCCTACTGAGAGGCCAGGTGCAGGTCTTTCTAATCGACGCCCGTGGGCGACCTGCGCGTCGGGATGAGAGATGGAACGGATGAAGATGAATGAAATTGGGCAAGGATGTGGAAGGAAGCGGCCGTGGCCTATCAGAAGGTACCGTCCCAGCATTTGCCTGGTGTTGAAAATGGGAAACCACGGAAAACCATTTCAAGGACGGCTGACGGTGGGGCTCGAACCCACGCGTCTACCGAGTTAGCAGAGAGCTTGGCCCCATGACCTGACGCTGCGCTTTAGCCAGCTCAGCCACTGCTGTCGGTGAATGAGCACTGAGGAAGGAGAAAGAATAACAAAATTACTATATTGCTTACCCTCAATTGTGGTGTTTTAAGTACTTCTTTTAGTGTTGAAAGTTTAAATTTGCTCTGCTGATAAAAGCACAAAATGTGACTTACTCGGCTTTTCCCGTGTATTCTTCACTTATATTGGGATTTGCCTTCATAATTTTTAGCCTACTTTTCACATTTTGCAAAAATTAGGAAAAATTAGACTCATGAGATCGATCCGGGCCAATGTGTGTGTGTCTGTCTGTCCTTCTGTCTGTCTGTCTGGCTGTGTGTGTGTGTCCTCCCCTATCAACTCCTAAACGGCTGCAACAATCGAAACAAAATTCGGTAGGAGTAAAGACCTATACCTGAATATCTCAGTGCCGTATTTGAAAATGAGGTCTGTGCTACCAACTGCTGAAAAATCGCAATTGAAATTTGAGCTCCATGTTGGATATCATGGAAGGTATGAATGGGAGCAATTTCAAAATTGGCACACGTATAGATAATAATATTTCAGTTTAATTTCTAGGAGGCCATACATGGCAGTGTTGCCAAAATGATTATGGGCCTGCTGATGGGTCCAATTTTTAAATGCATATAACTTCTACACTATGAATTAGAATTCAACCAAACTTCGTATGTGCTATGTGTACATAACCAGATATGACTGAGCTTATTCTTAAAAGCCAACAGAGCTTCCAACTTTTAATAAATGCTGTCAATGTCTTTTATCCAAATACCAATATATCAGAAAATATGCAAGCCGACAGCTTTAAACTATGCACACGTATAGTACCTGGCATTCTATATTAATTTGGAGTAACTTATATACGTCAGTGCTACCAACATGATTCTAAGCCTGCTGAGAGGTCCAAATTTAAATACATGTAACTTACATACTATAATTTTGATTTCAACCAAATTTCGTATGTGCTATGTGTACCATAACATATATGACTATGCGTATTCTTAAGAACAACCAGGGCTGCCAACTGTTAATAAATGCTGTCTCTATTTTTGTTACCATAATGTCAATATATCAGATAGCATGCAAGCTAATAGCTCTAAATTTTGCACACGTATAGTACCTGGCATTCTAGATTAATTTGGAGTAACTAATATGCGTCAGTGCTGACAACATGATTCTAAGCCTGCTGATAGATCCAATTTTAAGATGCATGTCACTCCTACACTAGCTAATGGATTTCATTTAAAATTGGCACAACAATAGATTATATTATTACAGATTATTTCTGACCAATACATGAATGACATTGTTGCCAACATTATTTTACGCACTCTGTTAGATCCAATGTTTAACTGCATGTAACGTCCATGCTATCCATTGGACTTCAACCAAATTTTGTATTGTGTACCTTGAGAGATGGAACTAAGGATATATTCAGTCACCAGGGCTGCCAACTGGAGTGCTCTATTAGGCTAGATTATGCCAGGTATACAGTATTTCGAACTAATTAGAAATTTTGATGTTACCAACATAATTTCGTCATTATTCTAGATAGATCCATATAGATTAATCATTGGCATGAATCTTACATTTTAAGAAAAGTAGGCTCTTTAGTTCGTCACGGAACTTCTTGTTAAATGTAAAATATAGCTTTATTAACAGGGAAACAACTTACTTTTAATCCAGCGGAAGTGGGAAATTACTACTTTCATTCGAATATTTCATACAACACGTTTAGCTGCAAACATATTCTGCTAAATGTAGTTGGACAAATAATCGATATTGGTAAGTAGTCGATATCACCATCTCCAGATCAAAACGATCACCATATGAATCGACATGGAGATATTTTGATTTTACAAATGAATCAGCCGGAGCTGAAAAGTATTAATTCAGGTTTCACTACTTTTCAAAGTGGTTGATATGTAAATAATTTGCACAACCTAAAAGGAGATTCCCTGGGGGCAGTTCATCATTCCAGGACTACAGGACGTAGTTATAAATTCAAAGGTAGTCTTTCCAACCACATAATGCTCCTTGCTTCAGATGTAAGATAAAATGGTTAAGCCGCGAGGACTGGGACGTGGGTGATTTTGACCCGAAGCTTTAATAATACTCTATATTTCAGTTTTGGTCAGCCCTTACTTGCTATCACTTACTGTATCTTCCTTCCCAGCCTTGAACTTCACCCAGCAAAAGAAACATGTCCATAGCTTTTTGAACACTCAAGTTATTTCTCTATTATTTACGGTCGGGTCAGATTTACCCATGGCGCCAATCCTCGCGTGGCAATTTTCGGCTTACGTTAGACGGAAAAATCTTTAAATACAAAATAAGGGGTAAAATCCACCCCTCTTCGTTCAGCACATTAACATAGCTCACGTTCTTGTTCATCCATGCTTAGGGTCTAGGGACACCTTGGTCATCAGCTCCTTTGTTCAAAAGAAACTGAATTGACTGTTTTGCCGCCAATTTTACAATTACGAAAATTGTTGTAATTTTTCTGTATGTTAAATTTGAAAAATATAAATAAACCTAATTTTATGTTGGGAATAGTTCACAGGAAGACACCAGGTGTAAAATTACTTCATTCAAATCCGTACGAATACGACAAAAAGGGAGTGGCACACTATGGGTCAAAATGGACCGGCGCCAGTCCTCATGTTCTTTTCTTTTTTTCACGTCAGTTCTCAAGGGCTTGAGCCATTTACTGAACATTTCAAAATTCGAACCTTCATTTTATGAATTCATGACAGAGCGGCACTTTTCAAAATGGCAAGCATTTTTGCGTCTAGTAAGTTATATCCTTACCTTCAACTCTAATCTTTGGATCTTCCATCCATGTGACTCACCTGAAAAAAGAAAGGAAACACATTATTAGCAGGATTAATTCTCAATTTATTAAACACAATGTGTACAATCACGTTTTTCACCACTCTGTCATTTCTGCGATTAGAGATTAAGACCTGCTTACACATTCCACTAAGTGGTATTTGGGGCATGGATTATTGCAATTCTTCCAGACGCAGTCCTCCTTGGGCTCATGCAATGTCTCATTCTGACAGATCCTTCCATAGAACCCATGGACAGCGGATCGGGTATACAGATGTCGAAGTTTGAAATTTGGCCCCTTCCAGATATCTGTCTTCATTGCTTCAGTCTCCATTATTTCTTGTGGTATCTCGTCGGCTTTTTTTTCTTTTCTCCTCGATGATGGTTTTATACGTTTGAGTTTCCAATAGATCGAAAGAGTGCTTTATGTCTTCTATAAAGAAGGATTCCTGTGCTATTTTACAGGCGTAGGCCTTGAGCAGGATTAATGTGGGTATCTACTCACCACTTCAAACAAGCTCGTGGTGCAGTAGCCATCATCCATGAGACCAGGTTTAGAGAGCTTCAAGCTTTGTGAGGCAAAGTTGTGTTCGGGTCCCAACTCATCCATGCTTGAAGTTTTTGTTTTTGTGGTTTTGGGCTTTTGCACTAAGCAAAAGTGGGAATGGTACATATTATAAGGCTGCGACCACGTCCTATCCACTCAATGACTCAAATTACAAATAGAGACATTATAATAATGCGGGTTACGATCCGCAAAGGCTGGGCACGGTATTACGGTCATCTCAAACGAATGGACAGAAATAGGCTGACTAAACAGATTTTTCATTTTCTTGACTCCAAAATAAAAACCACAATGCCCTGGTTTATAAATGCCAGAGACGACCTCTAAATGCTTCATCTAAGACCCGTCGACGCCTTCAATAGAGATCTCTTCCGCAAAAAATATACTGACTAATGGCCTAACCCGAGATGAGACACCTAAACCGAAAAGAAGACAAGGTACCACCTGAACAGTGGAGTGCATGATGGCCCACTCACAGAGAATGAGGGAATTCGGGCTCAGAGGAAATCGAAGAAAATTGCCAAGTTTAGTTAGACTTTACGTGGTCCTACATGGCCTCAAAGAATTATATATATATATATATAATACAGGTTACACAAGAGCACGAGCCCACATGACCATGATGCTGCCAAGTCCCTGAAGGAATCAACAACAAACCACTAGCTTTCATTGCTATTATTTAACCCAATGTATTCCAAATATGGTTCCATAGCTGCCTATGTAAATACAAACGTTAACTTCAGGCTAGCCTGGTAACAGTCTTATTCCGACAAAATATCGATAAATTTAATAATTACCAGTAAGTTACTTGCGGAATACTCATGTATCTTAGGTTTTACGTGATTTCAACCGTCCTTCTTTCCTCTCTTCGTTTCTTCTGTGCTTGTCTTCGTTCCTTCCTTCCTTATTATCCTCCATCATTCTCTCATTTGTTCTTTCTTCCTTCCCTCTTACTTTCCTTGCTACCTACCCTACTTCCTTCTTTCCTTCCTTCGTTTTCCCTTTCGTTTCTTCTCTGAGCCTTCCTTTCATCAATCCTTCATTTCTTTCTTCATCCTCTCTTTCTTCCCCCCCCCCCCCCGTTTTCCTTCCTTCCTCTCTCCCCGTTTTCCTTCCTTTGTTCCAATCAGGTGCTTAGCACAAGAATCCCAGTGGAACTGTTGGTAAATTTAACCTTAGTTGTTATTTGTTTTTCATGAACTTCCCTTATAAGAAACTAGCTGAAGTACCCGTGCTTCGCTACGGGTCATAAATAAAATAAAATGTGAAGGTGACAGTTAAAACAGAGGATAGGCGAGGTGCTGCGCAGAGGGAGATTAAGGATAGAACATTTTGTCCAACTACACCGCTCGGCGTTGACCATGTTTTATAGCACAAATTTAGGTTTTACTCGCTAACGGTTGGAGATACCTTTCGGATAGAAAATGTAATTTTAAACCTCGTATATGCCATCAAAAGTTTGCTATTTCTTAGCGTTATCTTTTTATTTGAAATGGAAACATGAAAGTTTGAAACCAAAGGGTGTAGTGACGTCACTAAAATGGTCGCCATCTTTAAATAGTGCAAAGTATTGAAATCAAATGTAACCTATATGTTAACCAGGTAAATCAGCTACTTCCATGTAAAACTCATGTAAATCGGACCAGTGGTACTTGCGTCATTGAGTAATACACAGACACACACCATCTCATTTTTAGCCTCGCTTCGCTCGCGTCATAGTCGTGTCATATTGTTATTCAATGAAATGCAGGTTTAACCCCGTTAACACCCCTTTAGAACCTGAATATCCAAAAATCCCTCTTTAGTAGACGTTTTCGACACACAACAAACATATCCCCAAAATATAATTCTGCTAACATTAATAGTTTGGGTTGGTCGATGAGAGTGAACATCCAAAAATCCTTCCTTAGTGGACGTTTTTCTTCCAGAATTTCACCCCTCCCCATAGGCCCCTTAAATTGGATTTATGAAAAAACGGTCGAACACCGATTTACTTATTTATTTAGCTGATTTTTAGCCTACTTTCGATTTTTGCAAAAAATGAAAGTAGACTTATGAGATCACTACAGGGCCAAACATTGTGTATCTGTCTGTGTGTGTGTATGTGTGTGTGTGAGTCTGTGTGTGTGTGTGAGTCTGTGTACTCTGAATGTCTGTCCCCCCCCCCCCCCCCCTATCAATTCGAACACGGTGAAACCGAATTGAACGAAATTTGGTACAGAGGTAGCACTGGCAAAGGGTACCTCAGTGTCATGTTTTATATTGCCGCCATCTTTACCAAAACTTAATGGCGGCCACTCAAATGGTCAAAACGTAATAATGCATTACAGCCAAACTAATAATCGGATCTTTACCAAATTTGGTAACAACGTTCCTTCATATGAGGCGCGTCTTGTGCCCAAACTACGAGGTCATCAACTGTACCATTTCAGAATGGCGGCCGTGTGAATTATGCAAACTTTATAATCCTTAACATGGGACCCACCAGTTCCGACTATCGAACCAAGAATCGTTTAATCTGTTTGAAACGACGTGGCCCGTTTGAAATTAAAAGTTTATATTTTAATATTATAGTCTAGAAGTGATTTTAAAAAGCTGAGTCGTCTCGGTTATTTGACAAGATGGCAGCTGATCTCTCGTTCTGACCTTTATTTTATTAATTTCAGTATGTTGCATGCAATATAGGCTAGTGGTAACAAATATATGAACTTTCTATGAAATGAACTCGGTTTAAAATATACTCCAGTAAAGAAAACGTTTAGTCCAATTCATGATTTGCTATAACGTGGTATATGTATTGGTTCCTAACGATCTATTGGAGTGTGCACGATTGGCTGAGTGGTCAGCGCGTTAGTCTTTCATCAGGCTGGCCGTGGTTCAAATCCTATCAGAGTTAGACTTTTTTTCTTGTTTTTTTTAAATATTTATTATTTCTTGAGTACTGAGACGTTATAAAATAAAGCATTATATGGTGCATTTTGAAATGGAAAATATATATTTAATTAAAACAACATTCACCACCGGAGTGACATCTAAGAGTAATTACTTGAACTATGTTATTGGTAACCACAGCCTTCTAGATTCGAGCTATGCTCTCTACCGGCCAGTTAGTGAACCCATGTCTACAGTATAATTGCGAAGGTTATTATTTTTGCCGATAGAGGGTACACATCCCCAAGATAAGGCGCGATTATCATGGCCAACGAGAATGACTGGCTCTGGTGAGTTTTCGTGACGTCAGCAATGTAGTTCTGTTGCACCACTGCCTGGTCTTCGTTTTACTGCCGGTGTGGTACCTAGTCATCTTGTCTACATCATTGAACCTGTATAAACGTTGGTATTCATTTATCACTTGTCTTCATAGAAGGTATTGATACAAGTCGTTAGTCGGTGGGTAGTGTATTCCGCAGATCTCTTCTATAAACGAATTAATTTATGTTCCGCCCCTTGAAACAACAATAAGTTAATGATATCTATACTGTGCTGCAAGATTCTTTGATCTAATTATACTAATGTGCCCATAATTTAACTCACAACGAAGGTCACAGAATCTGCAACTCGACTTAATGTAGCCTGTTCGTTGCAGCTATTAAAGACACAACGAACCCTTGAATCCTAGTTCGCGTGGATTTTTGTAAGGAGTAACTTCAATAGGCGTAGTTTTGCAAACCTATACAGTATAATTTATCGTGTTTGAAAACACACGGAACATGTAAACTGCGTCCATTTTATGAAGATTGATATAAAATATTGCATTTCTGCTGCTTATGAATTGCTCTCGACTTAAACGTACAAGCATCATCAAGCAGTACCGGTACATTGCCTACGTCACAGAAGGGTTTGGTTTACGCGCCATGGCCTGTCTTTCTCGTTAGCCATGCGCGATTACAAATTAGCTGTGTAATAGTTATATTAAATATGTTTCTCCCAGTGATACGTTTAGTGCAACGAAGTTTAAATTATTGTAAGTAGTCGGTGTTAATAAACTGAATACCTACGTTGTTTGGAGTGTTTACTGATGAAATTGCAAAATGCTGGGGTAAATTATTTGAACGCCACTCCTCAAATTCAGTGTGCCAATTTGCACTTCGAATTGGAAGAAATTAGGAGATGATAAAGACAAAGAGTTATAACTATACCCATACATTTAGGAGAAAGTAGGCTATATGTTCTTTCCTGAACATCTTGTTTTCGCTGAGTTTCAAATTTCTCGCCTATGTCGTTTAAGAGATAGGCCTACACGCTCCGATAGGAATCTTTCAACCCCCACTGTTCACCCCTTTCACCTCATAATAATACACCACATCGAAAAACCCTTAGACACATGTCTGCTTATTTTTAATGATTAGTTTACATGCCGAGTATCACATCCACAAATGAAACCACTCGTGAGATATTGTTATTCAATGAAATGCAGGTTTAACCCCCATAAGACCCCTTTAGAGCCTGAATATCCAAAAATCCTCCCTTAGTGTACGGTTCTGACATACAACGAACATATCCCCAAAATGCCATGTTTCCAACTTCAATATGTTTGGTTGGGCGATGATGAGTGAGTGAATGAGTCAGGACATTTTCTTTCATTTGTTTTTCTTCAGAATTTCACCCCTCCCGATGAACCCCTTCAATTTGATTGCTAAAAAAACTGTCGAATAGCTATTTATTTACTTTAAAGCAGTTTTCCCCCTGAGTGTGATGAGTCAGTCAGTCAGACAATCAGTTAGGACACTTTCTATCCTGTCGCCCCCCCCCCCCAGAATTTCACCCCTCCCCATGAGCCCCTTAAATTGGATTTATGAAAAAACGGTCAAACACATATTTACTTATTTTTTATGCTGATTTTTTCCGCTGAGTTTCAAACTCCTCGCCTATGTCGTTTAAGAGATACACGCTTCGTTAGGAATCTTTCAATCCCTACTTTTCACCCCTTTCACCTCATAATATACACCACATTGAAAAACCCTCAGAAACGTGTCTTCTTACTTATTAATGATGAGTTTATATGCCGTGTATCACATCCCCCAATGAAACCAATCGGGAGTAATTGTTATTCAATGAAATGCAGGTTTAACCCCCTTAAGACCCCTTTAGAACCTGAATATCCGAAAATCCTCCCTTAGTAGACGGTTTTGACATACAATGAACATATCCCCAAACTATCATGTTTCTAACTTCAATAATTTTGGCTGGGCGATGATGATTGAGTGAGTGAGTGAGTGAGTGAGTGAGTCAGGACATTTTCTTTCAATTTTCTTTTTTCAGAATTTCACCCCTCCCCATAAACCCCTTAAATTTGATTTATGAAAAAAACTGTCGAACAGCTATTTACTTACTTAAAGGCAGTTTTTCCCCCTGAGTTTGATGAGTGAGTCAGTCAGTTAATCAGTTAGGACACTTTCTTTCCTGTCCCCCCCCCCCCAGAATGTCTCCCCTCCCCATGGGCCCCTTAAATTGGATTTATGAATAAACGGTCAAACACATATTTACTTACTTTTATGCTGATTTTTTTCCCGCTGAGTTTCAAACTCCTCGCCTATGTCGTTTAAGAGATACACGCTCCGTTAGGAATCTTTCAATCCCCACTTTTCACCCCTTTCACCTCATAATATACGCCACATCGAAAAATCCTCAGACTCGTGTCTTCTTATTTTTAATGATGAGTTTTTGTGCCGAGTATCACATCCTCCAATGAAACCAATCGGGAGATATTGCTATTCAATGAAATGCAGGTCTACCCCCTTAACACCCCTTTAGAACCTGAATATACAAAAATCCTCTCTTAGTGGGTATTTGCGGCCCTTGGAGAAGCAGCATACCAAATTTCATTCCAATCCGTTTGGTGGTTTCTGAGATTTCGTGATGAATGGATGAGTGAGTGAGTGATTGAGTGGTATTTGACAAATATATAGTAGAAGATAGTGTCAAGTCTTTCTTATGCTAAACTCGGTTGCCAGTGCTGTGTGAGTAGGTGAGTAACTAACGGGATTTCAAGTAAAGATCCTCATTTTCTATACCGGTAGTGCAGAGCGCAACTGGCATCCAGTCTGCCGTGTCTCGACTTGAGCTATGTTGCCATGGAAACTATCTGCCTTGCCATTCCTTCATGAGTATATTTTATGATTTGATTAGCCTGCGCTTGAGTGCAAAAGGGCCGAAATCAGAAGAATGAGAAAGACTGTCGAGAATTCATGTAGCCAGCGGTTCCTTCTGGGTCCTAACCTATGTGTATACAAAATTTGGTTGAGATTGGTGGAACGGTGTAGATTTGTATACGGAACCAACCCACCCACCCACATACATACAGACTTTCAGTTTTATAAATAAGATAAATTTGGCAAAAATTACTATATTGTCCGGCAAGATTAGGGCCATTAGGCCCTCTCTTCCATCTAACTAGATTATACAATTGATACAAAATAAAAAATACAAATACTACTCAAATCTAACAATAATTCAATGTTGATACAATATAAAAAACATATAAATCAGATTATCTTGGTATAGTCAGAAAATTGTTGTATTGCTAAAGTATTGCTAGGGTGAATAAGTAACATACTTAGAAGTAAGTTTGAAATTACAGTAAGATAAGGAAATACTGATAAAATACATACTAATGAATGGGATGATGATGATGATGATGATGTTGATTAGTCATTGCTGACTGATGAGCAAGATTAATTATGCAGTGTATTTTGAATCGATGAAGTAGTTCTTGTTTTTCTATGTCAAATACACCACAGAAAGTCTCATTCAAGTGTCTCGGACGTTTAAGACAATGTGAGTGTGGATCTACCCCACTTTGGATTTGAACCCTTGACATTGAACGAATACTTATTTTTAGTGGAAACGGAAAGAACGTCCCATATCCTTTCACTTATTCATAATTTAACTTCAGTTGTTATTTGTTTTTCAAGAACTTCCCTTATAAGATATAAATTTGGAAAAAATCAATATATTGCTTACATTCAGTTGGGGTGTTTTAGGTATTTACTTTTAGTATTCAAAGTTTAAATTTGCTCTGCTGAAAAAATCACAAAATGTGACTTCCTCCGCTTTTCCCGTGGATTCTTCACTTATACTGGGATTTCTCTTCATAACTTTTAAATTTAAAATATGTCTTGATTAACAAAGAAACAACTTACTTTTCATCCAGCAGAAGTGGAAAATAACTACTTTCATACGAATATTTCATACAACAGGTTTAGCTGCAAACATATTCTCCTAAATGTAATTGAACAAATAATCGATATTGGTAAGTAGTGGATATTGTTAGGGCCCATGGGGACCCTACACCCCTTTGCGACCCCCCAGGAGGGAGATAGCCCCACGCCACTGGATCTACACTCACCTATAAAAATCTACAACTACTCATACACCTATACTCTATAACTACCCCATAAAACACGTCAACGCATCTGGCCAACCCACTACACCAATTTCGACCCAAAACTGCCCTCAGGCCGGAACCAGCAACAACAACCGGCACACAGTTCTATTACACACAGCCAGCAGAGTTGAAGCCTCAGCTCTTGCTCAAGGCTTGCATCATTCACATACACACACACACACTGGGGCTAACTGGAACAGCAACAGAGTGAGGAAACACTCGACAGCAGTTCCTAAAGGTTTAAGAAGACCGACCCCAAGGGACTAATTGTCTGTCTTTGCCGGAGGCACTGTCCAACGGTTACGATGTCACGAGGTAAGTGTGTGTCTCAGATTCCTGAACTTTACAAGTTACAATCCTTCCCCTTTGACACCTGAATTACTTTATTGTAACATTCACATTGTGGTACACAGTCCCTAAAAAGAGGGACGCATTCATAACATTTATTGTCCAATAAACAAGTGACCACAAACACCACACATCCATTGTAACATTTATTCACAAACATTGTCTTTACCGCCAGACTCCCTACCCGACACCTTGATCCGCCAGTGCCATTATTTATAGAATTGCTGTGCGAGCAGTATAGACCTTTTCAGTGTCATAGCCTTGAAGTGCTTGGTCGCACGTCTGGCGAGTATAACGGTGCACGGTCAGCGAAAACTGAATTGTTCATAACATTAGTTGCCCTACCAGCTAATAGCTCCGCATCAGGAATACACCTCTTTGATTTACAACCCTGATCGTTCAAATATCACTCTACACATTCTCCAACACACATTCGGAGTTTCAGCCCCTCTATTGAAACTCACGCTGAGCAAACGCCACCCTCCACATTCACCCTTACACTCCCTTGTTCGACCAACCCTCGTTTCAGGTCAGAAAAATATCACCATCTCTAGATCAAAACGATCATCATTATTTGTTAGCCTACTTTCGATTTTTGCAAAAAATGAAAGTAGACTTATGAGATCAACACAGGGCGAAAAAAAAGTTTTCTGTCTGTGTGTGTGTATGTGTGTGTGTGTCTGTGTGTGTGTGTGTGTGTGTGTGAGAGTGTGTGTACTCTGATTGTCTGTCCCCCCCCCCCCCTATCAATTCGAACACGGTGAACGCGAATTGAACGAAATTTGGTACAAGGGTAGCACTAGCAAAGGACAACTCAGTGTCATGTTTTATATCGCCGTCATCTTGACGGAAACGTAATGGCGGCCACACAAATGTTCAAAGCTTAAATCAAATAACGACTAACCTAATCATCCGATCTCTACCAAATTTTGCAACAACATACCTTTATGGGAGGAGCATCCTTTGACCAAATGAATAGGTCATCAACCTAAGAGTTTGCGGATGGCGGCCATCTTTGTGTGAAAATCGATTCCCCATATTAATTCGAACACGGTGAAACCGAATGGAACGAAATTTGGTGCAGAGGTAGTACTAGAAAAGGGCACCTCAATGTCATGTTTTATATCGCCGCTATCTTGACGGAAACGTAATGGTAGCCACACAAATGTTCAAAGCTTAAATCAAATTACGACTAACCTAATCATCCGATCTCTACCTAATTTTGCAACAACATACCTTTTTGGAGGAAGCATCCTTTGACCAGATGAATAGGTCATTAGCCTAATAGTTTGCGGATGGCAGCCATCTTTGTGTCAAAATCGATTCCCCGTATTAATTCAAACACGGTGAAACCGAATGGAACAAAATTTGGTACAGAGGTAGCACTAGCAAAGGGCACCTCAGTGTCATGTTTTATATCGCCACCATCTTGACAGAAACGTAATGGCGGCCACACAAATGTTCAACGCTTAAATCAAATTACGAATAAATAATCATGTGATCTCTACCAAATTTTGCAACAACATACCTGTATGGAGCGAGCATCCTTTGACCAATCTAATAGGTCATTAGCCTAATAGTTTGCAGATAGCGGCCATCTTTGTGTCAAAATCAATCCCCCCTATTAATTCGAACACGGTGAAACCGAATGGAACGAAATTTGGTACAGAGGTAGCACTATCAAGGGGCACCTCAGTGTCATGTTTTCTATCGCCGCCATCTTGACGGAAACGTAATGGCGGCCACACAAATATTCAAAGCTTAAATCAAGTTACGATTAACCTAATCATCCGATCTCTACCAAATTTTGCAGCAACATACCTTTAAGGAGGGAGCATCCTTTGACCAAACTGCAAGATCATCAGACCAATAGTTTGCAGATGGTGGCCAAGTATGTGTGCAAATCGATTCCCCCTATCAATTCAAACACGGTGAAACCGAATTGAACGAAATTTGGTACAGAGGTAGCACTAGCAAAGGGCACCTCATCGTCATGTTTTATATTGCCGCCATCGTGACGAAAACGGAATGACGGCCACCCAAATTTTAAAAGCTTAAATCAAATTACGACCATCCTAAAATTTGATCTCTGCCAGATTTTGCAAAAACATGCCTTTTTGTGGAAAGCATCTTATGACTGACTACAAGGTCATCAGCCCAATAGTTTGCAAATAGCGGCCATGTATCTGTGAAAATCCATTCCCCATATCAATTCAATCACTGTGAAACCGAATTGAATGAAATTTTTTACAGAGGTAGCACTAGCAAAGGGCACCTCATATTCATGTTTAATATCCGTATAACACGTAGTATTTCAACAAGCTACTACAACCAACATTCAATTATACTCCTTGGAAAGGACAAAGAGTTATAACAATACACATGCATTTAGGAGAAGGTAGGCTAAATGTTCTTTACTGAACATCTTGTTGAGAATCAGAGCGATGTAGGTACAGCAGAAGGATAGAGAGCCTGGTTAGATGATCGTCCTTTCATGAATCGACATGGAGATACTTTGATCTTACAATTGAATCTGCCAGAGCTGAAAAGTATTAAGTCAGGTTACACTACTTTTCAAGAGACAGATACAACGTCATTTACACAACAGAACTTAACAAACACATTATATTAGTCATCTATGTTGTGAAGCAACTATTCAGGTTATATTTGTGTTGGCGGAATATCAATTTTAATTTAATAAACATATTTTTCTAATCAATTTTGGAAACGCGACTTAATGCCTTTCAGCTCCGTGGTCAGTTTACTTCGGCATAAAGCAATCCAGAATGAATATTTCACATGTTATTTTATTTTAAAATGGATTTCTAACATACACACCATCTAAACCCTGTACAAATGTAATTTGCAATAGCACTGTAACACGCGGGAACCTTGCAGTGTGGCCAACATTAAGTACGAAATACGGCGCTGAAAGGCAGCAAGTCATTTACTTAATGCTTTTCTCCTCTGATCGTACTACATGTAGCAGTGGTTTCTGGCTAAAACAGAAGGCTGACTTATTCTTTCCTATGCCGTTTCAAGGCTCTTGGGAAATGCTTCAAAATACTAATTCTTTAGAAGTTTTTAGAGGATAATTGAAGCGTTTGAAATGTGGTTTTACAGGAGAATGATGAAGATCACATGGGTAGATAGGGTTACAAACGAAGTGGCATTAAGACGAGTGGGAGGGGAGAGGTGTTGCTGGCGACTGCTAATGAAGAGAAGAGATTTATGTATTTATTTATTTAGCAATCGTTGAAATGTGTTGCATATAATTGCTGTTAGAAAAATAAAAATTAATATATACATATTTATATACATGGATGTAAAATATTACAGACTAACTAGGAGGCACGCATACATACACCCACCCACCCACCCACCCACCCACCCACCCACACACACACACACACTGCTGCAGATTCTGATATTTCAGCACAAGCTGATGTCTAGTCCTTCCAACCAAGTGAGTGCCGCAAGAGAAGAGATAGGTTGGTAGGACACATACTAAGACACCCAGGAATAGCAAGCTTAGTTATGGAAGGAAGGGTCGAGGACAAGAACTGTAGGGGTAGACCAAGGTTAGAGTATGTTAAACAGATTGCCTCGGACGTAGGGTGTGGTAGCTATGTAGAGATAAAACGATTAGCTCAGGACATGGAGGCATGGAGTGCTGCATCACACCAGTCCAAAGACTGAAGACTCAAACAACATCAACAGAAATTAACCTTTTTTGACTTAATGCTTTTCTACTCCGACCGATTCAGTTATTTCTAAACGCCCAGCCTTCTATGCCGAATTTGAACTTGCAGTCTTGTGCTCAATAAACCTGTAAGCTCCCCAGTGACCAATCTTGGTGCTATTGTTGAGTAGACAGCACAAACGTTGGGATTAAGCCTCTAATTGCGGCACGCTCTCGACTGACAAAGGTCCATTTGTGTAATCCCAGCAGGAGGCGGGAATTGAACACGAGTCACCCTGCGGCCACGAAGTAGAACTATATTCCGATATCACCAGATAGTTCCACTAGGATGTTGTGGTATGTTGTTGATTTTTTTAAGGGCTTTGCGTCATCGTGCTCGTGTAGCCTCGTGTACTTAGGTGTGTATTTGTATTATTATTATTACTAGAAGACCCGTGCTGCTCCGCAGCATTCACTTCAACAATCCTACAGCACTTCTGTCCATATGACATTTGCATGTCATCATGCTAGTGACCTGAACAGACATTTACGGTACCGTCGCTTTTGGGTAAATGATGAAGTAGACTTATGAGTTCAAATGTGAGGGTGTCTGCCTGTCCTCTGTGTGTGTGTCCCACTATTTACCCTGCGTAAGCTTAAAAGGCGCACGGACGTCAGGTTCCAGACGGAATTCTGAAAAGCCGAGGTGAGAAGCTAACTCCAAACTCATAAACTATACTCTTCTCTGAAGAATTAACTCGACACGACTCGGCAGTTTGATGCTGGCTGAAGCTAGGGTGATAGGTCGCTCGCAAGCTCGTAAACTCACTCTGAAGCTAGTAATTTAAATTTCCACTGAATGGAGATTGCTGGAAGAAATGAAAACGTAAAAACACTTACAGTGGTCGATGTGGGAACTATCGCGGACTTTCTTGCAGAACTTTTCTTGCTGAACAATTCTCAGAGAACATCGATATTTTTAACGGTTTACCCAGTGTAAGCTTAAAAGACACATGGACGTTAGGTTTTTCTTCAACTTAATTCACTGAAATCGTAAATGCTCGGCTTCTTTTGGTCATAAATAAATGTTTTTCTACCTAATCCTTCACCGAGAAATCCTTTACAGAATGGTGAAAACCGCATCAAAATCCATCAAGTTGCTCTCGAGATTACGCTTTACATCCACGAATTGGGAACTTTGTTTTATACTAAGTAGATAGAGATATCCACACAATTTAAGGCTACAGCGGTACAATTTGGTGTTTTGTCTACTCATGAACAATGTTATAAATTTAAAATAAAAGATGGGTCTCATATATTTGAATTTAGAGATGTAACTCTTGGTTAACATATAGAGGTGTGCAAATTAATAGAATTAAATAAATAATTTGAATTAGTCGTAATTACTTTTATTCAAAATCATTTTATTGACCAACTTTTTTTGTTGTCCTACTTAGTAGTGTTTCCTCTCCCGTGAAATTACACCTTTTCCCATATGGAATTGCGTCCGGAAACTTTCAGATTATTGGATTCTGAGGGATATGTGAGCTGGGTCCATTTTCAATTTTTCATTGACTTTAGAATTTAAGTCAGGTGATTTCAATGAATAGTTCATGAATCTTTGAATAGTTCAATAGCGTTCATCAGTTAAAAGACCCCAAATCCCTCCGCTCTAAATTCACACGTAAAGTAGAGTGAAGTAATAAAAACGAAACGTGTAGCATTTTGCATTTGCAAAGCTCCTCTGTTAGTGGAAATTCTAAAAAATCATTTTAATTTGAGTTTCTTACATGAAAATATAATTAGGAGTCTTGGTTAAACATTTGAAGTAATTTCATCGCCTTGTAAACATACTTAGTGCATTAAACCGTGAAAAGTAAAACTGCAATTTTGGAAAACTGACATCGCATCTAATAATTTGCATATCTCTGTAAAGACAGCGATCGCCTCCACCTCTACAGATAGAATTGTAAGTAAATGCGATTGATGAGAAATGAAAAGATAACTCACACAGAAGGAATTAATATTTATTAAGCTGTAGATTTGATTGAGTATATCTTTGTTATAGAATTGAGGGAATGAAATAACAGGATGTAGGATAGTAATCACCGATGTAGGACAATACTATTTTTTTACCATTACCACAGGACAGCTATCGTATTAGGGATACGGACGTCCTTGTATAATTGTTATTTAATCTGTGCCCCGTTTGCTGAGGTATGTGCTCCTCCGCAACATTCGTTTCAATATTCTAATAGTACTTACTTCCATTCGACAATTGCTGTTCGCTTGCCTTTTGGTTCCATTTGAACTTTGACGTCATGAAAGGATATTGCTCGCGATAGTGCGACATACAGTAAAGTTGTCCGTGGCTAAACACCGGTTGAGGTAAATAAATGTCTACTTGATCTAGTGTTTGACCTTGAGCTTTATTGATTTGTAATACAAAAAGCCAAACGTACTGGAAACTGCCTCCTTCTGAAGGAAAATGGCATAGAAGTATCTGATGGCGTAAGGTCAAGGCGAGGGAGTAGGACATTGTTTCCAACATTTACGCCTGTTATAATTTCCAGTTGTAAGCAATTGTCATGCATCTTCCAAACCAACAGTCTAGTACCGTTCAACAGACCTTGGGTAACATTAATATTTCTCAACAAAATCACAATTGAGCCTTCTTTTAGTCGAAGCATATGAGGTGGCAATCCTCTTATGCCTAAACTGTCTAAAAATTCTATTGGGAATTGTAGAAGTTCACTCTCATCTTCAGTAATCAAATTATTCACACTGATGTAAGTTCTCGATGATCCTGGGATTAGGTCTAAAACTTTGTCATTGATTTCTTTACATTTTTAGGTGCTAAAATCGCTATTTTTGAAAAGCGTGAAATATTTTTCAGCGTGGAACTAATTCTGAATTTTCTCCATCGACGCACAGTGGTCCGGATCCGTAAAAAAGCGGACAAAAATCGATTTTTCAACTTTACTTTAGAAACGCCAAACTACCTTCCAAGTGAAGTATGTTAATCAGTGTACATTAATTTCACTTTTTCTTTGGAAATTGCTTCTGGGTTTCTCAGATATAATACTGCAAAAGTGATACAACTCTTCGTTTCTGAACTCCGCACTCCGTTAAGTAAACTTTGAAATATCATTCTAACTTAAAAATGAAACTGGGGATCTATAATACTGTATTTGTATGTAGTTTGTGATGTGATATATTTGTTTATATCATGATTTTCAGTTTCAGATAACTTATAAGGACTCGTATACTTACTTTTATAGTGCATTATTTTCTTCAAGAAAAATAAATTTTGCTCGACCTACAAAAAAATGTATACGTATGTATAGCATGAAACTTACGCAAGTTTTAAAATGAAGACTGGAGAATATATCCTTAAAGGTTTCATCGCCAGAACACGCCAGATGCGTGATTGAGGAGGTTGAGAACACTACTGCGCACTTTGAGGATGAACACTCGCGCGAGATAAGGGCCTGTTGAGACATTTGTTTATGCTACGCAAGTGATATCCCGAGGCCAGGAAACCAAAATATTCTTCAGTCGCGAGAAGTAATTGATTAGTGATAGTTGTGTGTGTTGTGAAGTGTGATAAATGAATTTCGTTGTCAGTTGTGAGTCGCAGTGAACTTCGTAACAAGATTCGAGAGAACAAAAATCAGTCTCGCGCTCGCCAAGAAAATTTTGTGGTAACATATCTCATTAACAAATTCCAATTAAATGTTGACGTGAGTGTTGAGAAAACAGTGTATAATAATTTAAGACCTTTTTTCTTTTTGCCTTATTTTTGACTGGTGGAGAAAGTGTCACTTCTTAGAACATGCTTTTTAGAAAAAAATATTGAGATTGGTTGAAAAAAGAAATTGTGATATCAATTCCGAGCATGCCTGGCTCCACAAAATCAGAAGATCGAGGTCGTCCTTCAAAAGAATTTGAAGAACTAACGGAAATAAGCAAAAGAAGAAAAATTAAAGATCTAAGGGAGAGTGCCACTTCATCAGAGCTTGCCTATGCGACCGCTATGAATTTAAGGGCAGAGGGAGACGATTCATCAGCCAAGCTATTAAAAGAAGCTACTACAACTACACCAACAAGGGGAAAACGAATACGGGATGCATGGAGAAAGGGGGGTCAACGATCTACGAAAATGTCAGAGGAAGAAGCCTTACCGTTCATAATTAAAGCAAAGTTATCCAAGCACCAGTATGTGACAATGAGAAGATTAGCTAATAAAATAACCATGATTTATACCTTAGCTAATATGCTATTTCGATTGCTAAAAAGGCTACTTATCCACAAAATGTAATAATTAAGGAAAATGAATGTGAAGTGAAAATACAAGACTTGCTGGACCACACTTCCTCCAGAATGTTATCAATGCCACCAGATGTGAGTGATAAGAGCTATACATTATATTGTAAATGGGGCTTTGATGGCAGCTCCGGCCATTCCCAATATAAACAAACCTGGTCAGAAGCTGGAAGGAGTGACCAGAGCTTATTTATGTCATCTGTCGTGCCTCTGCGCCTCGTTGACAGTAAAACAGGAATTATTGCTTGGAAAAATCCAAGAACCTCATCTACAAGATTCTGCAGGCCTATTCGAATGCTGTAGGTTCATGAAATATCGGAAATTACACGGACGGAAAGGATGTATCTAAATGATCAAATGCAGTATTCCTTAATATTGTCAATGATAGATGGAAAAATATGCAATGCCTTAGCACAGTCTTCAAGCACGAAATGCTGTATTTGTGGTGCGAAAATTTCAGAAATGAACAATCTACAAATAATGGCACAAAAGCCGTCGACAATTTACAGCTTGAATTTGGAATTTCAGTTCTGCACGCCCACATCCGATTTTTTGAAAGTCTCCTGCATATTTCATACCGCCTGGGTTTTAAAAGTGGAAAGTGAGCGTGAAAGATGGTAATCGAGACTTATTCGAAAGAAGGAAACAAATTGTGCAAGGCTCATTCAGAACGAGATTAGATCTTCTAGTCGATATTCCGAAGCCTGGATATGGAACAACCAATGATGGCAACACTGCCCGAAGGTTTTTTGAACAACCTCAAGTAGCATCCGAAATAACAGGGGTAGACTGTGAGTTAATAAATCGTTTTGGAATAATTTTAAAAGCAACTTCATCTGGTCATGAAATTGATAGTTCAGAGTTCAATTCCTACTGCAGCGAAACAACAAGCTTATATGTACGGCTATATCTGTGGTATTACATGCCTCCAACACTCCATAAAATATTTATCCATGGATCTTCTATTATAGAAGCTGCTATTTTGCCGATTGGAAAACTTTCAGAAGAGGCCTTAGAGTCTAGAAACGAAGACGTAGGAAAATAGAGGAAAGACCATACCAGAAAATCCTCAAGAATTTCCAATAATTTTGACTTGTTCCATAGACTATTGCTAAGCTCTGATCCAGTAATTTCAAACACGGGAGGTCTACCGAAAAAGAAAAGAAGACAATTAATTGCCTCAGGAAGTGTTTAATTATTGTCAATACCCGAGGACGAGACCGAGCAGGAAGGGGAAGAAGAAGTCGGCTCATCCGGATCAGAGGATGAATAAGTAAGTAATATTATGCACTACGACAAATTTGCATCATAGTAACATCTAATTTAAAGTTCTACACGAAAGTATTTCATTTCTATTAACGGAAAATATTTTTGTCCGCTTTTTTTCGAATCCGGACCACTGTGCGACGTGAGGGTATTCACCGTTACCAATTTGTAACAAGAAGTTTGCCAAGACACGTTGATCTGTATCCGCTCGCATATTTTTGTTGAGTTTAAAAATTTTGAATAATGGCCACAAAGGAGAGAACCTTACTGACATTTGGACTGATGCTGCTTTAGATGCGTGAGGCACAACAGGCAATTCCTGCCTAAAATCTCCACCTAAGATGATATTTTTTACTCCGAAAGACACGTCGTTATTCATGGTGTCCTTGAGCAGCCGATTTGCACACATCAGTGGTAGGTTCTATTACGTGCCCCCCAGGAGCACACATCTAGTGGGACGTGGGTTGGCGACCACGGGACCCCAGCTGAGTCCGGCATTGCTTCCACTTACTTGTGCCGGGCTCCTCTCCATCTTCCTACCCGTAGACCTCTTTTGGTCAACTTTTGTTCTCTTCCGACCCCGACGGTATTTGGGTATCCGAGGCCTAGGGAGTGTTTCACTTTCCCGCCTTAATTAGCCCTTGTCTCATCTTTCCTGATACCCTCATTCTTCGAGGGTTGAGGGCATTTCTCTTATTCCTGTCCTTCATTTGCGTTATCCTTTATTGGTTTACCATTTCTTCTGTTATGTAGGGGAAGACCGGGCAAAGTGAATAAACTAACTTTATATGAGTGTATCTATGTAATTACGTACGACAATGACTTACAATTTACCGTAGTTGTTCATTGTTATCTTCCCATTCAATTGCTGTATAAAACAGAATCAATTTTGAAACTATTCTTAATTAGAATTCAGTATTAAGTAATTATGTCAAATTATTCACTTTGCCCGTATAGCCAGGCGAAGTGAATATTCATATGCTGGCAAAGTGAATAACGGAATGCATTGCTTAAGACATGAGAATATTAATACTAAGCAAGTGTACATTTGATAGAAACTCAACATTGCGTATAAATAGGATCCACTTTTGTTTTTCAATAGGTTTTATAACGTTCACAGTTCACCTGATATATCTAAAGCAACAGAGTTAATAGGATTTGTCCTACAATCCTCCAGAGCTTGCTTCATTGTTTCTTCGCACCAGCTGCCCTGATCACTGATTCGTTTGAATTGTAAACCATCTGTAAGCAAATATTACAATATTCTGATTATTATTGATATACTTCAGTACTTATTCCAGGGTATTTAACCCTCTACTGGTGATGTGGTTTCTGACAGACTCTGAGAGAGAGATAATTGTACACCCCTAAGGACTCATTGCGAAACGAGACTTGTTTGCAATACCTTCTCATCTCTGTCTAAACACTGTTCAGCCCCATTTCGTCACCTTCATTCTCATCGTTCTCTTCTCACGAGGTATACACATTCTTAAGTGGCTTCGTAAACATCACGCCACCAATTGTGTAACATTTTACATGTGGGAACGCATAATCTTTGATAATTATTCCTAACAAGATAATAAATTATTAGTCACCATTAAGTAACTAGGGAACGAAGTATTCAACAACATTACCCCAAACGGGCAGAGTGAATAAATATCCACTTTGCCCTATTCACTTTGCCCAGCTGTGTGCCATTATGGAAATCGTGACTGATCGCTTAAAAGTAGTGTAGCAAGAAAGCAAACAAAGTGTGTAAATAAGAGGGTTGGAACAACACTAAAACACAATGTAATCACTTTCAAAATAGTTATACCAATCTATGAATAATATTGTGTTTCTTACCTTGATAACATTTTAAGAAATGCTAATAAAATCTGCAATCGCTTCTAGTCTCACACTGTCAACCACTATAGTCATTGTACTACTGATTCTTATATCTCCATTAGATGGCTGCGCTTCCTGCAGAAGCAACTCGGTGACATCTGTCGTGATTTTCCTTAACTTTTACATATTCGCTTTGCCCGGGTCCTCCGCTTTGCCCGGTCGTCCCCTACGTCTGTACTTAATTTTAAGTTATAGTTCTCATCTCATCTTTCACTATCACCCAAACCATCAGGGGCCGATAACCTAGATGTTAGGGCCCTTAAAACAACAATTATCATCATCATCATCATCATCATCATCTTTTACGTGCCATAAATCTTTGACATGGGCCTGCCAGCTTTGCTTCCCCACCGAAGGAGGGCAAACTGAAGGATTTTAACGATCTTTAAAATCCAAATTTCTATGATAATCTGTGTCACCGTGATGCCTCTACCAGTGAGCTCATTTGTAATTGAGATACGATTCGGGTAGGAATTGGCCGCGCCGTGGCCTCAAGTTAGATATCATCCCGGCATTTTCCTGGAGTAGAAGTGGGGAACCACGGAAAAAACCATTGAAGGTGGAATCGAATCCACTTCTTCTCAGTTTTGTCTCATGAGGCTGAGTGTACCACATTCCAACCCTCAGAGTAGAATAGCATTTCTTTTCAGTGCCGGGATTTGAACCTGGACCTCAAGGGTGACAGCCAAGAATGCTAGTCACTTCACCAAGATATCGACAAAATAATCACATAACATGTTGTAAAGAGACCTTCTCACTACATATTACTGCTTTGGTGCGTTTTCTAGACAAGAGGGCAGCGTAGCTCAGTCGGTAGAGGCACTAGGATGAAAGGGTGTGGGTTCGATCCCCACTTTCAGAACGCAAATATCCTTGCGGTTTACTCAGCCTACTACAGAAATGAGTTCCAGGGTAATTCCTGGGCGTGGATCAGATAACTCCTTCCCATCTAGTGCCGATGTCACAAGGGTGAAAGCTTCTAGCTACCACTACTCCAAGAGCCTCTATGGTCTTTAGGGACTTGGCTTTCCATTATATCATTACTAGCATTACCCGTCGCGGCTTCGCCCGCGAATATTGTAATTGTAAAGAGTACACGTAAAATTAATTAATGGGCGATGATGAGTCAGTCAGGACACTTTGTTTTATATAATACACTAGCAGAAGTACCCATTCTTCGAACGGTCTTTGGTATTAATAACCAGACTTTATCGATTGAGCTACTGTTGCAATGGTTAGGGGCTTGGAACCTGTTTGTCGACAAAGAAAAATGATTAGTTAACATGTGCTCTCAAACTAAATTTACCTAACGTGTTCTTCCTGACGTGAAAATAAAATTGAAAACCTCGTAGACGAATCGCAATACACGTCACATACAAACTAACCCTAACCGTTGTGTCAAGTGCCCAACCACTGGAAGACCCGTTTTATAAATTATAAAGGCTTGTGGTGCATGAAAATTCAGGTTTTTTAGCCTCCAATGACCCAAATTCCTAAAGCAGCATAATATAGTCTACTATTTCAAATCAGGAATTTTTGAAATTAATGTTGCTGTTTGGAGATATAATAGACCTTCTGTACGACATATCGCACGTGTATGTCTTGTGAAAAAATCTAGGGTACTCTTTGAACCCCTTAAGCGCATTGATGAATTTTAGAGCTTTAGTTAGTTCCGTGCCATTTGCAAACTTTCACAGAAATGTAATAAATGGAGTGGCATTACTTCTTGCAGAAATAGATGGAAAGTTGGATGTCATCTCTTGAGATACTGTTGTCATGGTTACTGGCTTGCATTCCTGCATTAGTTTATTAAATCCAATTAGTTTTCTTGGAATATCTAAGGAACTGTTGGTTTTAGAGCCTTAAAATGTAGTTTCGGGGGAACCTTTTACGGCTCTTTAGGGGCCCCGAGTTTTGTTTCTGACACCAAGGAGGGGGGGGGGGGCGTGGTGGCTCAGCGGTCTAGCTGTATGCCTCTCACCAAGGTGGTCTGGGTTCGATTCCCGGTCAATGCATGTGAGATTTTCGAATTGAAATGCCATGTCCTGTGGTTCGGATTCCACGTAAAAGGGAGGTCCCGAGGCTCATGATCTACAGATTAACGGTCACGTTAAAACTACAAGCTTCCTTTAGCTGACACCAAGGGGTTGAAAATGAGCTTTGTCTCGTCGCTGTATGCCATAACAATGATAATAATTATAATAATAATAATAATATAACAATATAGGGATAGGGAGTCAACCTGCACAAGCATTTAGAAGTGGAGAAAAGTGTTTTGAGGGGGTGTCGGAATTTAGATATCTAGGCTCTCTGATCACTTCACAAATCGAAGTTAAAAAGGAAATCAGCACCAGACTGGCTGCAGGAAATATATGTTATGCTGCTTTAATTCCAACATTAAGAAAGGAAAGCTAAGGTTACTATTTATAAAACTGTCATTCGACCAGTGGTTACATAAGGAGCTGAGACTTCGGTATTAAAGAAAACAGAAAAAAAAAGGTTAATGACATGGGAAAGAAAGGTACTCAGGAAGATCTTTGGACCAGTTAAAACGCAGCTGGGATGGTGCATTAGAACAATTCAGGAGCTTAGAGACTTATACAATGAACAGGATATAGTAACAGTGGCGAAGACTGCTAGAGTGCGTGGGTTTGGACGTGTCCATCGAGTGGAGGAAATAAGAAAACCTAAGGAAGTGCTGGAGGGGCATCCAGGAGGTAGACGACATAGAGGTAGGCCAAGAAAGCGGTGGATCGAGGAAGTGGAGGATGATCAGGAGATGGAGGACCAAGGCAATCGACAGAAAGCTTTGGAAGAAGATAGTTGTGGAGACCAAGGTTCTGCAAGCACCGTAGCGTCAAGGAGTAAGTAAGTAAGTAAGGATAGTGATATAATAGACCTTCCGTAAATGGCGTGAAAAAATTCTAGAGTACCCCTTGACCCCTTAAGCGCATTATATGTATTGATGAATAATTCAGCTTAATTTGGATCCGTTATAACCTTATAGCCGTTTGCAAAACTTCACATTAATGTACTAAATGGAATTGCATTGCGTCTTACAGAAATAGAGAGACCTCTGAGATTTTGTTGCCTTGGTTACCGGCTTGCATTCTTTCATTAATTTATAAAGTGAAATTAGTTTTCTGGGAATATCTCAAAAACTGTTGGTTTTAGGGCCTTGAAATGTGGCCCGAGTTTCGTTTCTCACATTGAGGGGATGGAAATGAGCTTTGCCTCACCCTTCTACAACTATTTCAGTATGTATTTTAAGGGGTTAGGCCCCCATTTATGAGAGATACGGAGAAGAGTTATATCAATGATTAGTGTCATGCTTCTGATGGATATCTGTATCAAATTTTACGTTGATCCACCCAGCCGCTCTCCAGTTATAAGGACACAAAAAATTGTCCACAGACAGACAAAAAAATATTTTTGCGCGCATCCGTCATAAAACAGTCTAAAACGCGCAAATATCGCAAATTTCCGTGAAAATTCAGAAAAAGACAGACAAACTTTCATTTTTATATACAGAGAGATTCTTCTTCTATGCGCTTCACTCAGCTTTGGAGTACATTAAATTAATCACATTTTAATATTCTGTGCTTTTCTTGTATCCCAGAATTGCCTCATTCTTAGTGATCTTGCTTTCCATCAGAGAATTGGATCTTTCTCTTGGCTTTACTTTGCCTTGGAACCGTTGTTCATTGTCCTTGTTTATGGTTTTGGCTGTTTTATCATACTTATTATTGCTAGTGGACCCGTGCGAGAATAGGTTTAAAATGAGACACTTACGGAGAAATGTTGTTATTTCTTTATTTCAACCAAATTATTATAGAACTCTATTTTCATTCCAGTCAGAATTCCAAGTTCTACGTTCCATAACTTAAGAAGGCTTGGATCATCATAACACTCACCGGTTATTCAATATTTATGAACCTACACTATTTGAGTATTCATTCCTTTGATTTACTGTTTCTGAAATTCATGCGAAATGATAAATGAATGACCTCAGAATGTTAAAATGACATGAAATAGGCGTCACAGCGGCCAAAATGTGAAGTGGACAGCAATTATGGAGCGTATTTTCCTGCAGCAACAGTATTTGCAAATCGCACACCACACATTTTTTTAAGTCTTTTGTTTTTCAAGGTAATTATAGATATTCATAAAATTAGAGTGCAATTCGTCAGTGCTAATGTCTGTTCTCTTTCATTTGAATGCTCAATAGTCACGATCGGTCGCTTGTGAGGGCCACAGGAGGGATCTATACTACTGAAATAATATATATGATAATATCATCATTATTTTTATTTTACCAGATAAAGTCAAAATGTTACTGCAATAGTCTCGGGTGCAGCTATGTAACGTGTGTATTACAGATCATTATGAATGCATAAAATTAATGTCGAATCAATCATTCAGACAGTTCGTTCGCTATATTACAGCCTTAAATAAAATATGTTGGATTATTGCGAGTATGATGGCAGTGCGCACAATGCTAGGCATCTCCCCAGCCAGGGTTCCCAACTTAAAAACAACTTAGAGCCATAACCAGACCTATCAATGAAGATCATATTATTACCCATACAATAGGCCTACAGCGGCAGTGAAGTCAAATCAAACAAGCCTCACGCTCTCTTGCTATTTGATGAAGTGGAAATATCATATTACAATCGATATATTATTATATTATCGTATGGGTAACATTATTGGAAATATTTTGCCGACTGATAAAATGATGATCGTTAACTTCCGTCTGGAACTTTAAACTATAATATTCCTGCTTTGTATAAGTTTTTGGATTTATATACAGGGCGCCCGTGAATCTTCTCCGCATTGGGTACGTGCAGCTGTGAGTGGTTGAATCATGAGTTTAGTTGGCTGCACTGCACTGTGTCCTTCAAAGCGGGACTCTCCCGTGTGAATTGCGATAAGCGAGCGAGCTGGCATGTCTTCAGTGTGTAGGCCATTACAGTAACCGAGCGTTCCGATAGATAATTGGAAGAGTGCATAAGTATACAGGCGGTAATGTTTACTACTGAAGATAGAGTTTTTTTTTTTGGTGGAATACGTTTTTCGCGAAGGCGATCGGTTTACAGAAAATGTAAAATTAAGATTTCAGTCGCGGTTTCCTAATTCAAAGTGTCCAAACCGTGATACCGTTCGTGATTTGGTAAGTAAATTTCGCGTGACTGGCTCAGTTCACGATGTACCGGGAACAGGCAGGCCTACGCTTTTAACAGACGAAAAACTTGATGAAATCTTCGATATATTGCTGCGTAGTCCAAGTAAATCAACACGAAAATTAGCTCAACAAACAGGAATCTCTAAGTCGACAGCACATAAAGCTGTAAGAGACAAGCTTCAGTTGTTCCCGTATAAAGTTGCCGTGGTTCATGAATTAAAACAAACTGATTACGGAAAGAGAGTGATGTACTGTGAATGGTTCCAGCATCTGTTATGAATGGCTGTGGTGAGTACAAAGTTTACTGTTTATTTGTTATGATGCAAGCGGCAGCCGTGCTGCCAACGTAACTGCTCTAGCTAGCTCTCGCAGACGCATGTAGGCACAGAATCTTAGTGATTTTGTCCTTGCTGTGCACATGAGTAGATGGTACTGTTCACATAGCGTACAGAGATGCCTGGTGAAATCCCCGTTGGTTGCAAATTCTACAGTGAGATTCTTTTGCTGGAACGGAGCCGGCGGTTGGTTGCCGGGCACGCGCGCCTTCCGCCAGCCAACTTAGCTGGTGTCGCCGATAGCGCGCAGGTGGAAACCGTAGCAGAGTACATTAATTAATGGTAAATTCACCAGCAATTCATGATTAAAAAACTTACCTTTTCACAGAAGATGCTGAAAATATTCTCCTTCAGCTGACAGACAGGTGTTGTACAGTGTAAATAAATTAGCGACTACACGTTGTAATTCCCTTCTGTTGTGAGCGATATCTGCTGCCGTATATTCTTCTCCAGCTCCACTAGAGTGCGGGTAATTGATCTGTACACTTTGTATTTTAAATTACCCCACAATTATACATCAAACGGTCTTAGGTCCGTGCTTCGATAATCACAGTAATCACGCAGGGGGAACAGGAGTAGCTACATAATGTAACGATGTCTGTCTGTCGAAGGAGAACATTTTCAGCATCTTCTTTGAAAAGGTAAGTTCTAACCTTTAACTGGTGACGTGAGGTCATCCAGGTTCCCAAGAAATAAAATCAAAACATGTGTGCTTCTTTAATTAAATCTTGAAGCTGTTGTTTATGTTACCTTATTATCTGTGCGCTGACACTTCACACCCTCATTGATGAAAGTTCAGTGACTCCATGTCTTTAATGACCCTGGTAATCTCGTCTGCGCGTTATCCGCGGCCCGAGCTAGGTTGGCTGGTGGAAGGTGCACGCGCCTGGTAGCCGACCACCAGCCCCGCTCCAGCAAAATAATCTCCCTTTATAATTAAAGCGTGTGCAGGCATTCTAGTGTATATCAAGTGAATCAGCTACACTACTAACGCACTGCAGGCATATCCCGCACTAATAGTGTACACTAATAGTTTTCCCTCGTATTAGTCTCTAATCACATCGAGGGGAACATAATTGTGTCCAGTATCGTTTGCAGGATATGCATGCAGTGCATTAGTACCATACGGGATGCGAGCAGAGAAATATCGACCTTCCTGATAACACGCGTTAGTTGGGCAGCTTAAAACAATATTATTAGGGACAGCTGATTCCCCTGGTATTACCCTTTCACGAATTGATTGCCGGCGGTCGAGATGGGAACTATTCTTTGTTTGCTTGTCTCTCATGTCAGCCTGCTTCTTTGGCAGGTACAGTTGCGCGAGTAGGGTAGCCCCAGTCATCGTTTAACTGTCCGTGGTAACATGAGCTCCTGTGATCCTTATCTGACGCAATGCTGCTTGACTTATGTACGGACTGCACTCTGTCATCGCTGTGTCCTCCACTTCGCCCCGCGAGGCTCAAGCTGCAATAACCAACAATCGTTGGCACCGCGACGCTCAGCGGCAATCAAATGTTGAATGGGTAATTATACAGTAGATGCCACAGCGAGATTCATCCGTATTCATGGCTGGCGTTAGATAAAATTCTTCATCTATTCCATTTGCCTTTTATTTCGTTTCTCTTATGTGTGCTGGTGTGTGCATCAGGTATGTCTGTGGTGGCTAATAGGAAGACAAGTCTAGACCTTGTTGTTCGGGGTAGTCTGCGTAGGTAGGTTACTTTAACTGTCTTCAGTCTCCTGAAATTTGCAGGAGTGAGGTGGGCTCAAATTTGGATAATTGCGTAACAAGCTATCGGGACAATCAATCACCATAAAATAGCTAGTTGCCGGGCCTGCCAACACCATGCTAGCTTGCCACGGTGGGTGAGTGGATAGCGTGTCGGTCTACTAACCCCAAGATTGCAGGTTCGCTGCTGGCCGTGATTTTTGAAAGGCGGCTAATGTACGACACTCATGTCATACGATGTTGGCATGTTAAAGAACCCAATTGAATTCAGTAGACCGTGTTCATAAAGGCTACATTAATCTCTGGAGTTTCCGCCACACAAAGTTCCTCATTTCTCTACTAGAAACCGCCATGGTGTTCAAGGAGCTTAGATATCTAACCTCCTTGACTTTCATAGTGATTCAAGGAACAACGAAATTCGACATGCAATCTACCCTCTGGGTGTCAAATTACAAAGCTTGCACCCGGCACCAAGGCCATACGATGTTATTATTAACACCATGCTACCTTACATTGCTCCATTGTAATGAGTTGGCTTTTACTATTCTAGAGGCTATCAATAATTTTCTTAATGCAGCCAATGGCCATGTACTTTTCTTTTCAGGACGGGATTCGAACCCACGCTCTCCCGATGCCAGCGAGGCACGAGGTAGCGCTCTCGGCCACCACGGCCGGTTAGAGGCTACCAATGAGGTATCATTGTGTATTTTTCTGTTTGTTTCTGATTACAGAGCACACCATTCAACAATCGCCATTTACTGTATATTTGCATAAACTTGTATACTGGCGAAGAATCGTTGCTCTCCCTTGTCCCATTACCACACAGAGGAAGAAGGTCTCTGCGTGGACTGTACCGCACAATACAGCGGTAGTGAAGCCAAACCAAAGTAGCCGCACGCTCTCTCGCTCTTTGAAGAAATGGGAATATCAGATTACAATCGAGCTGTAGTCGAGATATTGGGTTTCTACTGGAGCACTCGCAACAACAACAACAACAACATCAACACCAACTTCTCCAACAAACGCGGCAGAGAGGATACAGTGTGTTTGATAATTTTAGCTTCGCTGTGTGGTTATGTTGATCGGTTCCAATACCTTGGCAGCATTATAACTCGAAATGGTCGTTGCTCAGCGGATATTACCAATAGGGTTCAGAAGGGAGATAATTTGTACCACCAAGTCAGGGATCTCCTTTGGGACAGTAAAATTCCTCTAATATAAAAAACAACATTGTATAAGGCCTACTTTGTACCAACAACAATATATGGTCAGGAAACGTGCACCATTAATAGAAGAGATAACAGCAGACGTCAGGCTGGGGAAATGAAATTTCTGAGTACAATGCTTCAGAAAACGGGACGTGATAAGATCAGGAATGAGAAGATATGTGAAGAAGACATAAAAGTGAGTCCAATTAAAGAAACTATAGCAACATCAAGGTTGAGATGGTTCGGTCACTTGAAGAGGATGGATCTGAAGAGAGTAGCACGGAAATGCTTTGATAAGGACATAAATGGAAAGCGACCTAGGGGAAGACTAAGAACACGATGGATCTACCAATAAAAGATGATCTGGGAGATAGAGGAGTGGAAATGTGTAAGGTTAAAAAAGAATTGTACTTCCATAGACTGAAATGGAGAGTGGTCTTACACCGCACCCGGGAAACTGAAGATGGTCAAATAATGATGATTATGATGATGATGATGATGATGATGATGATGTGTGGTTTACGGTGAGGGATCCCACACCACGAACTACAGTAGAATTCATTTCCTGGTGTAGCGGCTAACGGGTTTCATTCCCACCTCAGCTATCCTGGAAGTGGTTTTCCGTGGTTTCCCCCCGACTTCTACTCCAGGCAAAAGCTGGGATGGTTCCTAACTTAAGGCCACGGCTGTCTTCTTCATCATCCTCACCTAATAATAATAATAATATCGTATGACCTTGAGTGCCGGGTGCAAGCTTTCTTAATTGACGCCCAGAGGGCAGCTTGCAAGCCGAATTTTATCGCTCCTTGAGCGCTATGGAAGTCAAGTCGGTTAGATATCTAAGCTCATTGAAACTGTAGCGCTTTCTAGTAGAGAAAGGAGGAATTTTTGTGTTGGCGGAAAATCCCAAGATAAATTTTGCCATTATAAAACGGCCTACTGAATTCAAATGTTTTTTTAATGCCAACAATGTACTGTACGATATGCGTGTTGTGATTTTTGTCGCCTTTGGAATATCTCTTACAACGGCCAGGAGCGAACCTGCTAGCTTGGAGTTGATAGTCCGACATGATAACTACTCACCCACCGTGGCAAACAATCCTCATCTTAATTACAAATACACACACATATACAGCTATTACAATAACACAGGTTATTAGACAAACCTCCACACTCACTCAAGTACAGGAAGCTAAATGATAACGATGTCCAAGTCCCTCAAGTGAAACAACAAACAGCAACAGAAAAAGCAGAATATAATACCTTCGTTTTGTTTGTGTTGGTTTCATTTAAAATGAAACCGTTCGTTGCAGAAACAAATCTTCTGCGTTATTTGACGGAATTTTACTGACCCAAGGGAATTATTGACCCAAGACTTAAATAATGCTCTATATTTTCGTTTTGGTCCGCCCTTATTTCCTGTCCCTTATAGTACCTTCCTTCCTAGCATTAAACTTCACCCTGCAAAAGTAACATGTCCATAGGTTTTTATTTACGGTCGGGTCAGATTTACCCATGGCGCCAGTCCTCATGTAACAATTTTCGGTTTACGTTAGTCGGGAAAATCTGTAAAATATAAGGGGGAATTTCCAACTATTTTTGAGCAGCACAATCACATAGATCACGTTCTTGTTGATCATTGTTTAGGGTCTAGGGAAACCTTGGTCATCAGCTCCTTTGTTCAAAAATGTGGAAGTGACTGCTTTACCGCTACTAACAAGGTCAATTATACTGTTACGAAAATTACCTTGTAATTTAAGGTGGTGGTGGGTCGTAAGGGGGCGGTCGTGGCCTTAAGGTGGGAATCAAGCTGAAATTTGCTTGGATTAGTAGGAAACCATGAATAGCCACTTCCTGAATGGGTGAGTGGGAAATGAAATTGTCAGATACGAGGAATTAAATTGACATCACCTTTATTTATTCTTCGTATGGCTTTTAGTGCCGGGAATGTCCAAGGACATGTTCGGCTCGCCTGAGTCTGTAGCTTCTTCCAGCGGACACCCTTATTAGGGTGAGCTACAAATTCCGTTCAGTTTCAAGTAGTTCCAACTTTCGCTACCAGATATCAATGATACCTAGTGGTGAACGATGGAACTTTGATAGAGCGTTCCGACGAAATCCAACCTAACAATTTACCTCCACACAAGTTTATTCTGTGATAGGATCTTTTACATGCCATAAATCTATGACATGGGACCGCCGGCTTTACTTCCCCTCCGAAGGAAGGCAAACTGAAGGACTTTTAACGCTATTAAAAAATCCGACGACTTTGGTCGGGTTTGAACCCGCGATCTTGGGCACAGCAGTTCAGCATGCTACCAACTACACCACAGATGTGCAAACACAATCCCTATTAGACACAACACTGTAACACATGTTATCAGAAAAAAATGGCCCTCCAAATACCCTCAATGGCCAAACCCCTTAAATGAAACAACAACAACAACAACTTAGATTATGATGGCCACTCGGCTACATGATGAAAGAAGAGTAAGGGTACTTAAAAGTACTGCCAGGTAATAAAGCTTTACTCGCGTTCAATTAAATCGCCGCTTTCTCTCGGGTGTGTGTTTATACTGAATATCTGCGCCTGACATAGGCCACACACATCGCTTCGGGCGGTGTTGTCACGATGAGAGACATTCAAACTGCTGTGCATTTACTGGACAGTTGGTGGCGAGAAATGTCAACAGCTAAACATATAATTTATTGATATACGGTGAAACCTGTCTCTCGAGAATGAGTCCTAATTATCCCTACACACCTGTGTGTGTTGGGGTTCAGGCCCCGCTGGGGACACTGGGAGTGAGCTTTCGTCATGAACGGAAAACAAATATTGATTTGCTTTTATTTGTCAATCGAAATGCACAAACAATTAACAAAATACAGGAATACCGCTAACGACCTATGAGGCAGATTAAACTTGAAATAACAAAGGAACCCACGAGCTAGGACAGTTGGACGACGGAGACCCACGAGACTGTGACGATAAGCGTACGGAGGCGAGACTCGACTTGAGGACTTCCAGCCTCATCGCAGCAGTATCTCTAATAATAATAAAATAATAATAATAATAATAATAATAATAATATCGTATGGCCTCAGGTGCCGGGTGCAAGTTTGTCATTTGACACCCAGAGGGCAGCTTGCATGTCGAATTTTGTTGTTCCTTGAAGCACTATGCATGTCAAGGAGGATAGATATCCAATCTCCTTGACACTATAGCGCTTTCTAGCAGAGAAATGAGAAACTTTGTGTTGACGGAGAATCCCGAGATTAATCTTGCCACTATGAACACGGCCTACTGAATTCAAATAGGTTCTTTACCATACCAACATCGTCTGACATGCGTGTCGTGATTTTTGGCCCCTTTCAAAAATCACTTACCACGGCCAGGAGCGAACCTGCAAGGTTAGTACCTCTAATGGTAAGTGTGCTTAGCGTTTCCTATTTCCTCCTTACACATTTTCCGACACCCACACCCTGACCCTAGCTCTACACATTATGTTGACCAAAACGAAAGTATCGTAAAATAATATGTCAAAATAGTAAGTATTGTATTCAAGTCATTTGGAGGTTAGAAGAAGCCATACCGATACACTTTACTTCTCACGACCTGGAAGACGGACTTCATAAGAAGATAATTTTGGCAAATTAATTGATGATTACTGCTCACATGTCAAGTATCCTTGAATATTAGTTGCTTTTATCGAAGTTTTACACACATTGTGTTGCCAGTGGATCAGAAAAATCTACAGAGTGAAGAATCATCTTGAATTTTCGACTGATTTTTGATAATATTTATTTACCTTTTTTTTTGTCGAAAATTCATCCAATTTTAGCGACGGTTTACTTGCCTTCTCACATATCCACATTCTTGAAATACAGTATATTTCGTAGTAATAATATAAATCAACGTAGTATTTTAAAGTAGTGTGTCTAATTCCACATCAATTCATATATTTACAAGTTTTTCATTAATTTAAATTAACACATTTCGTAAGGACATCCATTGTTTGACAATGTTTAACAAGTTTTTAAGGTGTAATATTTTTCACACTGAGGATGGAATCATTGATATTCCGAGACATGCACGTCGTTTAATATTTCAGTAAACAACCTCTCTTAGTTTTGATCAGGCGAATTTTTAGCCTATTTTCAATTTTGAAAAAATAGGCTTATGAGATCACCTTTTGTCGGTGTGTGTGTGCGTGCGTGTGTGTGTGCGTGTGTGTGTGTGTGTGTCCCTAATAAAATCTAAACGGCTGGAGCGATTTCAATGAAACTCGGTGAGTTTATAGCGCTATTCCCGGCGACCTCGACCGTGCCCTTCAAATTTTGTTACCTCTCACCAATCCAACATGGCAGCTGTGCGAAATATTTCACTAGCATTCAATATCTCCGAAACTATTACCGATATCACCCTGAAATTGTGTAAGGTGATAAAGGGCACTACTAGACGTTCACCTATGGGACTTTCAAAAACCTGGTGACTACAAAACCAACATGGCGGCCAAGCGAAGTTGAGACTTTTAAATAGACTTTTCTCGCGATTTAACTATCCAAACGTAATGAAACTTGGTACAGAAATTGTTTATACACACTGTAATGCACTGGCGTCTAATTTTGTCCAATTGTTTACATAACCTCAAAATGGCGGCTGTGCGAAATATTTCACTGACATTCTATATCTCCGAAACTATTACAGATATCACCCTGCAATTTTGTACGGTGATAAAGGGTACTGATATAAGTTTACCCATGTATATTTCATAAACCTATAAAGTACAAAACGAACATGGCGACCAAGCGAATTTGAAATATTTTAATAGACTTTTCTCGTGATTTAACTCTCTGAGCGCAGTGAAATGTGGTACAGTAAATGATTTTGCAGATTGTAATGCACTGCCATCAAATTTAATTCAATTGTTTACATAACCTCAAGATGGCGGCTGTGCGAAATTTTAAAATTAAGTTTTTATTTCTTGTTTCGTAATGATGCGATCGAAGTGAAAGTTTGAATAATGAACCTAGGCAATAATTGTCCTTGAATGGTACATAACTCTATGGCCTATACACATAACAATCCAAAATGACGAGCTTCCGAAATATTTAGACGGTTCTCAATATCTATGAATCTTTTACAGCAACCAAACTGATTTTTTAATGTTCATAGAGACTATGAACATATGTTCCCCTATAAGACTTTCAGTAACCTGGTGAGCACAAATCCAACATGGCGGCGACGCGAAGTATAAATATTTAAATGGACGTTTCTCGCGAATTAACTATCCGAGACTCGTGAAACGTTGCACGTTAAATGCTTATACAAATGTTGATCCACTGGCATCTAATTTATTTCAATTGTTTGCATAATCACAAGATGGCTGCTGTGCGTAATTTTAAAATCTCGTTTTTACTTCTTGTGTTCTAATCATGCGATTACAGTTTGAATACCACACGTACACAATAATCTTAATGTAATAGTACAAAAATAAAAATCCATCCTGGCGACCATCTGAAATATTTAGACGGTTCTCAATATCTACGAATCTGTTACAGCAATTAAACTGAAATTTTGTATGTTGATAGAGGCAGTTAACCTGAGCAGGATATATGAAAATAGGCTGTATAGTTCTTCACGGAACTACTTGTTAATTTATCAATTTTATCAATCAGTACGGATAGGCCTATATATATTTACCATTTTTAGCCAATTTTCATTTATAAAAAAAAAAAAAGGCTTATGAGATCACCTTTTGTCCGTGTGTCTGTATGTGCGTGAGTGATTCGTCTGTGTGTCGTCGTCGTCCCCCCCCCCCCCTAATAAAATCTAAAGGGCTTGAGCGATTTCAATGAAACTCAGTAAGTTCATAGCACGGTGCCCTTCAAATTTTGTTACGTCTCACCAATCCGACATGGCAGCAGTGCGAAATATTTCACCAGCATTCAATATCTCCGAAACTCTTACTGATATCACCCTGGAATTTTGTACGGTTATAAAGGTAACTAATAGAAGTTCACCTATGTGGCATTTGAAAACCTTGTAACTACAAAACCAACATGGCGGCCAAGCGAAGTTGAGACTTTTAAATAGACAATTCTCGCTATTTAACCAACCAAACGCAATGAAACTTGATACAGTACATGTTTGTATACATTGTTATGCACCGACATCTAACTTCGTTCATTTGTTTACATAACCTCAAGATGGCGGCTATGCGAAATATTTGACCGGCATTCTATATCTCCGAAACAATTTCTGATATCACCCTGAAATTTTGTGCGGTGGTACAAGGCACTACTAAAAGTTTATATTATTGTTTTCAATGGTTAATGCGTACGCATTCTAGCTCATTAAACCATACATTGTTTACAAGGAATCTGTCTCTCATTATCCCCTCATCACGAATCTTAACTCTCCTCGGGATATGTTCAATACCGCCAGTGGCCATCTCCCTGACTAAGCAAGTGTCACGTGCACGTAGCTCTGTAGACCTCATCTCCATTCTCCCTACAATCATGCAAACTCATTAACAGAACCCCGTTTCAGGAAGCCGTCCTTCCTGAGTACCTCTAACACACAACTGCCAAGCATATAAAAGTCTACCGGACGGCGGCGACCTCAACAATATTACGCCCACAAGCACATGGGGCTTATAGTTAGCTTCCTTCCATTCGTCTTGAATGATGGCATCCGTGGTATCGAAATCGAGCCATATGTCATTCTTCTACCTTTGGTGTTGTTTTACCACCTCCTTGTACGCTTTGTGGATTGTAGGAGAAATCAGAGATAAAGAACAGTCAGCAGCACTGTTTCCTTGCTAAATTTCGTATAGATGTATAAACATTGCAGGAACTGTCGTCACTAAAAAAATTGCGTCAGGGAAGTCAATCTTCTTTTACAGTATGACGCATAATATCGGTCAAAGGGATCGCTACATAATTCACATATGCATGTAGCTGCATTTGGAGAGTGAAAGTCTTCTTTTCCATGAAAATAACTGATAGAGTTGATCGAGAGTCGTGGCCAAGGACGTTATATTTTCCAGCTGACTGGCTGCAGACCGCTTTGTCTGTGTGACAGAGATTTGAAATGTGTCGCTGAGCGTCACATGTAATGTCAAGGCGCACCGAGCTTCGTCAAAATGATAATGAGTAAGGTTCCAATGTTCCCGGCCGTGTTGGTTCTTTCGTTTCTTCTGCCTGGTTGCTAACTCAGATCCTTGACTTCTAGCAGGAACAGTAAAATGCTGTAAATACCATTTGAAGTGTAACAACTCTGTTGGACTGCGGAGGTTCAGATCTATGAGCGAATATGCTACTGTATTCATTTTGTTGTTGTTGCCAAATATAAGGCTCAAAAACTATCAATAAATACGGCTATGACTTTATTTAAAACGGCCATAGCACCAATAGCGACTAGGATAATCTTATCTTACATCTTTGTTACTGCGCAATCGGTATGTGTCAGCACATTTTTTTTTTGTCTGAGAATTCTTCTTAAAATATTTCGTTATTATTTTTGGCCTATTTTCATTTTATGAAAAAAATAGGCTTATGAGATCAAATTTCTCCGTGTGTGTGTGCGTATGTGTGCGTGTCTGTCTGTGTGTGTGTGTGTGTGTGTGTGTGTGTGTGTGTCCCAAATAACATGTAAATGGCTATGGCGATTTCAATGAAACTCGGTAAGGTCATAGCACCATTTTGGCCAACCCCGACCGTGGCTTTCAAATTTTATTACGTCTCACCAATCCAACATGGCGGCTGTGCGAATTATTTCACCAGCATTCAATATCTCCGAAACTATTACCGATATCATCCTGTAATATAATACGGTGATAAAAGGAACTACTCGAAATTCACCTATGTGTGTTTTGAAAACCCGGTAACTACAAAACCAACATGGCGACCAAGCGAAGTTGCAACTATTAAATATACGTTTCTCGCGATTTAACCAACTAAACGCAATGAACCTTGGTACAGTATATGTTTATACACATTGTAATGCACCGACATCTAACTTCGTTTAATTGTTTATATTACCTCAAGAAGGCGGCTGTGCGAAATATTTCACCGGCGTTCTATATCTCTGAAACTATTACCGGTATCACCCTGAAATTTTGTACCAGATAAAGGACACTACTAGAAGTTCATCTGTGAGACTTTGAAATCCGTTTAACTACAAAACGAACATGGCGGCCAAGGGAATTTGAAAGTTTAAATATACTTTTCTTGCGATTGAATGATCCAAACGCAATGAAACTTGGTACAGCAAATGTGTATACACATTAAAACGCACTGGCATCTAACTTAGTTCAATTGTTTACATAACCTCAAGATGGCAGCTGTGTGAAATTTTTAAATCTCCTTTTTACTTCTTGTGTCCTAATCATGCTATTGAAGTTTGAATACTACACATACACAATAATCTTCATGTAGCAGTACATAACTCTAAGACCTTCATATATAAAAATTCAACATGGCGACCATCCGATTAATTTAGAAGGTTCTCAATATCTACTAGTCTATTACAGCAATCAAACTGAAATTTTGTATGAGGATAGTGGCAATTAACATAAGTAGGATATTTGAAAATAGGCTTTAGTTCTTCACAGAACTAAGTTACTGGTTTACATTTCTTCAATTTCTTTATTTTAGAAATTATGTATTTTTTTGCTGGCAACAATCAGACCACATACTCTCCTTGCTTACAAGCTCCGCTAGTTGTGGAAATACGCCTAACATCCCCGCCGCTTGGAGGTGGACAGACATTTGTGTTTCCTTCTCGCTGCAGCTGAGTAATGGAGATTAGTTCGCCTCATTGTGTCCGTGTGTCAGTCTGTCCCTGGTTCCCGCAGCTCTGTCACATTCTTTAACGACATAATTAGGTTTCACATTGAAACAGGATATTCAGATTCTACATTCTGCTGCATGCATGCTAACGCAATGCCAATTCAATTACCATGACACACTTATTCAGATGCGTACCCTAATGATAATTACCTTCATTTATAGCCGAGCGTACCATGTTGGAAATACGACCTGACAGTGTCTGAGCTAAAATTGGACTATCCTTTAAATGACAAACCAAATCTATAGTGATTGATAAGGTTAGCAACGTTAGTTTACCTGAAAAGCGCCTAGAGGGCTCTGGTTACGTTGTGTTATAGATTTCAAATATCTGTGTCAGTGGCGGCTGGCGAATTATAGTTCTGGGTGTTGCAATACTTTCATTAAGGGTTGCGGGGTTGGTGGTAGGGTAAAATACTGCTTGATATAAGGGAAATCTGTATTCAATTGCGCGGTTAAACGGATGTACCTCATTCATCACTAATACCGCGTTTCAGAGAACATCACATTCTTCTTCTTCTTCTTCTTCTGGCTGGCTGCGTGGCTCAGGGGTAACGTTCTCGCTTGCTGGGCCCGAGGTTGCAGGTTCGTATCCTGGCGCAGTCAGCTGGCATTTGAGGGTGCGCAAATGCGAGGGAGCCGTGTCCGTAGATTTACTGGCACGTTAAAGATTCCCTTCGGGGCAAAATTCCGGCACCCCGGCGTCTCTAAAAGCCAGTGTAGTTAAAAGGGACGTAAAACCAATAACATTATTATTATTATTATTATTATTATTTTTATTGTTCTTCTTCTTCTTCTTCTTCATCTTATCCCACTTCAAGTGGGGGCGATGTTCCTGGCAAGTCTTTTCCATTTTATTCTGTCCCACACATCGTCGTCCCCTAACTGCTCTCCTTTAGGTCTTCATGGATATTGTCAATCCATCTTCTTCGAGGTCTGCCTCTATTCCTACAACCAGGGACATCGCTCTCCTCCCTACATAGTTGTTATTTCGACGCATAACATGCCCATACCACAGCAGTCTTCTCTCCTGGATTTCTTGGAGACTTCTCTTGAATTAATCTGTGCCCCTGATTTTTAGCCTACTTTTCACATTTTGCAAAAATGAGGAAAAAGTAGACTTATGAGATCGAACCGGGCAAATGTGTGTGTGACTGTCTGTCCGTCTGTCCTTCTGTCTGTCTAGCTGGCTGTGTGTGTATCCCCCCCCCCCCATCAACTCCTAAACGGCTGTGGCAATCGAAACCATATTTGGTGTGAGTAAAAATCTATACTTGAATATCTCAATCCCATATATGAAAATGATCTCGGTGCTACCAACTGCTGAAAAATCGCACTTCGAATTTGAGCTCCATATTGGATATCTTGGAACCTATGCCTGGGAGCTATTCCAAAATTGGCACGCATATAGATAATAATATTTTAGTTTAATTTCCAGGAGGCCATACATGGCAGTGTTACCAAAATGATTCTAAGCCTGCTGATAGGTCCAATTTTAAATGCATATAGCATCTATACTATCAATTGGATTTCAACCAAATTTTGTATGCAATATATGTACATATACAGATATGACTGAGCGTATTCTTAAGAGCCACCAGGACTACCAACTGTTAATAAAAGCTCTCTATATATTTTTGTCCAAATACCAATATATCAGAAAGTTTGATAGCCGACAGCTTTTAACTCTGCACACGTATAGTACCTGACATTCTAGATTAATTTGGAGTAACAAATATGCTATACGTCAGTGCTGCCAACATGATTCTAAGCCTGCTGATAGGGCCAATTTTTTAATACATGTAACTTCCATACTAACAAATGGATTTCCAAAATTGGCACAAAAAGAGATCATAATATTTCAGATTATTTCTGACCAACACATGCATGATATTGTTGCCAACATGATTTTACGCGCGCTGATAGATCAAATGTCTAACTGCATGTAACGTCCATGCTATCTATTGGATTTGAACCAAATTTTGTATTCTGTGCCTTAAGAAATGGAACTAAGAATACATTCAGTCACCAGGGCTGCCAACTGTAGTGCTCTATCAGGCTACATTATACCAGGTATATTTTGAACTAATTAGAAATTTTGATATTACCAACTTAATTTCGTCATTATTCTAGATAGGTCCATATAGATTAATCATTGGCATGAGTCTTAATTTTAAGAAAAGTGGCTCTTTAGTTCGTCACGGAACTTCTTGTCTCATTTTTGATGTGATCACATTGTCATCAAATTAATTGGATGAAAAGATATCGTAGTCTACATGAAAAACTTGACGAGAACAAAACAACATAACTTATATACGAGGGCGAGGAAGAACCGCGAGTGTCACAAGTACGCGCAAATTACATTGCAAGACATTGTATCGGCAGTTGAGGGAGCATCTTGGATGTCTCTGTCCACGCTTGGTCTCCCTTGTTGCAACCAGCGGGCAACGACCAGCCGAGTTAACTGTTGGGATAGGACTTACTCTGTCATACCCTTCACTATTGAGATCTGGTCGGTGCTTGGGGCTGGCAACGACCAAATGGACGAGCTCTCCTAGACAGCGCGCTTCGCTTTCTCAGACAGTTCACAGTAACTTACTATAAGATTTCCTGAATTATTAAAGAACAGAATTATGAATTCCTACCCATATAAAAGGAAACGTACAGCTAACAAGTAGTTCCGTGAAGAACTATACAGCCTATTTTCATATATCCTACTTATGTTAGTTGCCGCTATCAACATACACAATTTCAGTTTGATTGCTGTAATAGATTCGTAGATATTGAGAACCGACTAAATATTTCGGATGGTCGCCATGTTGGATTTTATATATGTAGGTCCTAGAGTTTACTGTTACATGCAGATTATTGTGAACGTGTAGTATTCAAACTTCAATCGCATAATCAAGACACAAGAAAAAACAAGGAGATTTAAAAATTTTTCACAGCTACCATCTTGAGGTTATGGAAACAATTGAAATAAATTAGATGCCAGTGGATTAACATTCGGATAAAGATTTACTGTACCAAGTTTCACTGCACGCGGATGGTTAAATTGCGAGAAACGTCCATGTGAATATTTATAATTCGCGTCACCGCCATGTTGGATTTGTGATCACCAGGTTATTTAAAGTCCTATAGGTGAACTTAAGTTCATAGCCCCTATGAACATTAAAAAATGCAGTTTGATTGCTAAAATAGATTCGTAGATATTCAGTATCGTCTAAATATTTCGGATGGTCGCCATGTTGGATTGTTAAATGTATAGGCCATAGAGTCATGTACCATTAAAGGAAAATTATTGCATAGGTTCATTATTCAAACTTTCACTTCGATCGCATGACTACATCACAAGAAATAAAAACTTAATTTTAAAATTCGCACTGCCGCCATCTTGAGGTTATGTAAACAATTGAACTAAATTAGATACCAGTGGATTACAATGTGTATAAATATTTCCTGTACCAGGTTTCAGTGCGCTTGGAACATTAAATCGCGAGAAAGGTCTATTTAAATTGTTCAAATTCGCTTGGCCGCCATGTTCGTTTTGTAGTTAACCGGTTTTTGAAAATCTTATAGATGGAATTCCAGTAGTGCCCTTTATCTCCGTACAGAATTTTAGGGAGATACCGCTAATAGTTTCAGAGATATAGAATGCCGGTGAAATATTTCGCACATCCGCCATCTTGTGATTATGTAAACAATTGAACGAAGTTAGATGTCGGTACATTACAATGTATATAAACATATACTGTACCAAGTTTCATTGCGTTTGGTTGGTCAAATCGCGAGAAACGTCTATTTAAAAGTCGCAAATTCGCTTGGCTGCCATGTTGGTTTTGTAGTTACCAGGTTTTCAAAAGTCACATAAGTGAAATTATAGTAGTTCCCTCTATCTCCATAGAAAATGTCAGGGTAATATCGGTAATAGTTTCGGAGATATTGAATGCTGGTGAAATATTTCGCACAGCCGCCATGTTGGATTGGTGAGTCGTAACAAAATTTGAAGGGCACGGTCGAGGTCGCCGGGAATAGTGCTATGAACTTTCCGAGTTCCATTGAAATCGCTCCTGCCGTTTAGATTTCATTAGGGGGACACACACACACACGAATCACACACACACACACACGCACACACACACACGGACAAAAGGTGATCTCATAAGCCTATTTTTTCAAAATTGAAAATAGGCTAAAAATATTATTACGGTATTAATTGTTTTTCTTGAATTAATCTGGTCGTTGTTCAACCCTGCAACCTTATTTCCGGCCGCCACTGTTTGTATCTAACAATCGTTCTGTGTTCACTCCCTCATATTGTGAAGTAGCAATGAAATTATCTGTACCACAGACCGCTGTGATGTACAAATCATCTATAACATTATTTACGGAGGACGATAACCACATAGTTCCATCTCTTGATACACCAATCATCACTACCATCCAACCGTATTGCTTTCTATTACTTTAATTATATCTCACTGGCAGTAGTTCCCGGCTTCGAATGATCGGGAAGTCTCAATGTCTCCTTTAGCTCCCTGGTCCGACAGCACTTGAGTGACGATTGATATGAATTTATTCATTCATATTTTGTTTATTTTTAAATTAATCCTGGAGCAATGGCGTGGAAAAATATAACACGAAGACTGGCGCCGGGTCATTTTGACCCATAGTGTGTCACTCCCTCTTTGTCGTAGTCGTACGGATTTTAATGAAGTAATTTTACACCTGGTGTCTTCCTATGAACTATTACCAATATAAAATGAGGTTCCTTCTTCTTATTCTTCTTCTTCTTCTTCTTCTTCTTCTTTCGATTCGGCCATCTAAGGACCGCGTCATTTCAACTGCTTCTTGCTGCATCGAGCTTTAACATCCTCCCAGTACTGTCGCATTAGTTCTCGATGCTGTTGTCTCCTTTCTGTAGTCCACTTCTTGCCAGTTGGAAGCTTAGGCTTTTCTTGGAAACATTGGTGTGCTGTTAGTTTTTGTTTAAGTGTGCCACGTTCCCAAATATCGTTGCCTGTAATTACCACCTCTTGTAAATCTTTGTCCACCTCTGTGAACCAAGCTCCCTTGGTTTTCTTTTTGAGGAAGTAGGTGAAAATTCTATTTGGGTTCATTCTTGTTATATGACAGTAAAAGGCAATTCTACGTTTCCTCATGGCATCAGTTATTTTTCCACGTGGGTGTAAAGTTCGTGGTTGTGCCGTCTCCTATATTCCCCATTTTCCTTTACCGGACCCAAGATTTTTCTTAGATTTTTTATAAAATGAGGTTTATTTATATTTTTCAAATTTAACAAGCAGAGAAATGACAATAACTTTCGTAACAGTATAAATGGTCTTGATGGTGGCGGTCAAGCAGAGATCTCAATTTCTTTGAACAAAGGAGCTGATGACCAAGGTGTCCCTAGACCCTAAACATGGATCAACAAGAACGTGAGCTATGTGATTGTTCTCCATGAAAATATTCGTATTTTCCCCTTTATATTTCTCAGATTGTCCCGACTAACGTAAGCCGAAAATTGGCACTGGCGCCATGGGTAAATCTGACCCGACAGTAAATAATATAGAAATAGCTTGTGTGTTACAAAAGCTATGGACATGTTTCTTTTGCAGGGTGAAGTTCAAGGCTAGGAAGGAAGATACTGTAATCGAAAGGAAATAAGGGCTGGCCAAAACGAAAATATAGAGCATTATTTAAGCCTCGGGTCAAAAATACCCATGCGCCAGTCCTCGCGGGTTTACTTATACAGGTTGTATCCTAATTATACCGACAAAATAATCAGGGACGCTCTGCGTATTATGTAAAAGACGATGCCGCAAGTTTCCTCGATCGCCTCTGCTTGCCGCTTGCCCGCCAGCATATCTCTGTCTCCTTCTATCACACTCCCTTCCCTTGCCTGAAGCACAGCACTGGCCAGCGGCTTGCTGCCTGGCTCAGCAAATACGGCGAGTTCGTAGATTTGAATCGCGCGTCCAGAAGTAACAAAGTAACCTCATTTTCTCGGAGGGAAAAATTTTCTCCGCCAATCCGATTGCGGCATCGTCTTTTACATAATACGCAGAGCGTCCCCGATTTTTAGCCTACTTTCGATTTTTGCAAAAAATGAAAGTAGACTTATGAGATCAACACAGGGCGAAAAAAGTGTGTCTGTCTGTGTGTGTGTATGTGTGTGTGTGAGTCTGTGTGTGTGTATGTGTGTGTGTGAGTCTGTGTGTGTGTGTATGAGTGTGTGTACTCTGAATGTCTGTCCCCCCCCTATCAATTCGAACACGGTGAATGCGAATTGAACGAAATTTGGTACAAAGGTAGCACTAGCAAAGGACACCTCAGTGTCATGTTTTATATCGCCGCCATCTTTACTAAAACTGAATGGCGGCCACTCAAACGTTCAAAACGTAAAATCAAATAACGACTAACCAAATCATCCAATCTCTACCAAATTTGGTAACAACATACCTTCATATAGGATGCGTCTTGTGACCAAACTACAAGGTCGTCCGCCATACCATTTCAGGATGGCGGCCGTGCGAATTATGCAAACTTTATAATCCATATCATGGGACCCACCAGTTCCGATTATCGAGCCGAGAATCGTTTTAACTGTTCTAAAGGAAGAGGCACGTACGAAATTAAAAGTTTATTTTGTAATACTATAGTGCAGACGTGATTTTAAAAAGCTCAGCTGATTCATTAATAAGACAAGATGGCAGCGGATATCTTGTGCCTGACTTATATTTCACTAATTTGAGTATTGTATGCAATATAGCGTACTGAAACAAAATAAATAAACTTTGTATGAAATGCTTTATATATAAATAATATACTTCAGTGATGAAATCGTTTAGTATAAATCATTATTTGCTAACAAGTTCTATGTAAGTCATTTTATATAGGACGATATTCGTTGACACAATTAGCTCAGTGGTAGAGCGTTAGTCTGTCATTCATATGCCTATGGTTCAAACCCCATCAGAGATACGTTTTTTGCTTGACATTTTACATATTTGTTGCTTTGTAATGACTCAGACGTTTTAAAATTAAGCGTTATATTGTGCATATTACGGTGCAAAACATATACTTAATTAAAACATAATTCGCCAGCAGATTTAATCGAGACATCTAGCTGACAAAAAGGTAACAGATTTTATTGAAAAGTTTCTTCTTCTGGCCGCTAGAATGCACTCGCTCTGTTAGGATTATATTGTTCGATATTTCACAACTAGATATCACGACTAGTTTTTATATTTATTGTTTCTTGAGTACTGAGACGTTATAAAATAAAGCTTTATATGGTGCTTTTTGCAATGGAAATTATATATTAAAAAAACGACATTCTCCACTGGAGTGACATCTTCCAGCCTTCAGTTGTACTATGCAGAAACTATAGATTCGAGCAGCGCTCTATACCGGCCAGTTAGTGAACCCAGTCTTAACGACTGCTAGGAGTAATAATACAGTAACATTCGTTTATTCCTTGTGCACAGAGGCGTTGTTGATAATCTCAAAACTTGCAATATGGATGATTTGGAGATGGATTATTTTGTTATACCGTGTATTTAAGATTAGCCTATAAATTAAACTTCTGTCTCGGGACAGTCGGATGAGGAGCCGCAAAGATGCGCGCGCGCACCCGGCGGCGAGGAGCATTTGAATAGCGCCGACTTGAAATGCTCCTCGCTGTCTCATTGTGTGATTGTTACCTACAAGAATTATCCCACCTGCGTACTTAGTTTTAACAACAAATTGTATATCCGCCTTAGTCAATACATAAACGAAAATAAATTATAATTACACTTGCTCCTGGTACATGTTTCATGAATTTAATTTGCTCCATGCTGCGTCTAACACTCGGCTGAATTCGCCGTTGATCCCGTCCTTTGCAGAAATGTTGCTATGTGGATATATTACAAGGAATGGGAATCTTAAAACTCAGCAATTTTTCTAGGTTTATGCGCTGTCTTGTGTGGGGTTTGCCCAGGAACACCAAGCTGGCTCATCCGTGCATGGACCCCGACCGAGTTATCTACTTCAATAAGTGGTGTGGAAATGATAACGACGAATGTATCAATTTTTTTTATCGCTAAAGTTTTTTTTGGTGTTCACTTTTTTCACTGTCGTTGATTTGTTGTTGTAGGTAACAATCACACAATGAGACAGCAAGGAGCATTTCAAGTCGGCGCTATTCAAATGCTCCTCTCTGCCGGGTGCGCGCGCATCTTTGCGGCTCCTCATCCGACTGTGCCGAGACAGAAGTATAAATTAACGGGTTGCGAAGTTACTTCACTTAGTTCTATATCATTCGTACACGACACAGAACAACAACGTGACGTCAGTTTCTGATCTGCTCTGATTGGCTATTACATTGCTGCAGTCGGGTAGTTGGCAGTCAAGGATAAAATTCTCGACTGCCAACTGCCAGCTACCAACTGCAACTTCATGTTGTGTATGGTGCCTATAGTATACACGGAGTCGATCGCGACTGCCGACCGAGGACTACCAACTACGGACTGCCGACTGCGCATTGTAGATGGGCCTTATTAGAGCAACGAAGTTTCAATTATTGTAAGTAGTCGGTGTTTGGAGTGTTTGCTGATGAAATTGCAAAATGCTGGGGTAAATTATAAACTATGGTTTGAACGCCACTGTTCAAATCCTGTGTGCCAATTTGCACTTCAAATAGGAAGAAATTAGGAGATGATAAGGACAGAGAGTTATAACTATACCCATACATTTCGGAGAAAGTAGGCTATATGTTCTTTCCCGAACATCTTGTTTGTCGGTGTAATTAGGATACACCCTGTATTTTTATTTATTCTTTCATTGGTTAATTCATTCATTCATGAATGTAATAATTCGGTGGCTTAGTCGGTAGCATGCTAAACTGCTATGCCCAAGATGGTAGGTTCAAACCCGGCTGAAGTCATCGGATTTTTTAAGAGCATTAAAAGCCCTCAGTATACCTTCCTTCGGAGGGTAAGCAAAGCCGGTGGGCCCATGTCATTGATTTATGGCATGATAAAGAACCTACCACTGGAATTGGTGGTGTGTAGCAACATTGATGGTTATATTTGGCTGGTACACAACGCTCTACTAAGTTCCAACACTCGCCGCAAGTGTTCGTGACAGTAGCATATGGTAGCCAAAGTTGGAACTACTTGAAACTGAACTCATTGGGAGTCCTCGGGCGTTCAATTAAAAATACACAGCTTATGGCCATTGGCTGCAATTCATATATTAATAGTACATTATGCAACGAGCGTATAATGGCAATAATTACGACACGATTATGTTTATAAAACAAGCGAAGCGAGTTTTATAATTTCTATACGAGTGTCTTAATTACCATTATAGGCGAGTTGCATACGACTGTTTATGTTCGACGATAATTATTATAACTATTTTATGTTCGAATATAAATATTCATAAATATCTGCCGAGATTTCGCCAATTTTATGTACTGAACAGAGCGCATGAGACGCAGAGAATGTCTTGTATTTGACCATGGCCTCCTCGATTACCCCACGATGACACTAGTTCCGGCAGTGGAATTTAAATAGAAGGCCGTGGAACTCAGCGCATCTAATTATCTAATTGGTCAAACAACTCTTTCTTGAGCTCTGATTGGTGGGAGAAACTGTTTCATAATGAAAAATAATGTTATAATGACCCTCATTACAGTACAGTTTTCTGATATATAATAGTCTGGGTCGAACTTAAAATAATTTATTGAATGATAAGAAAAGAGAAAATGGCTATTTATCGACCATGGATACCTGACCTGAGTGAGAGATAAAATCTGCTTGGGAATGCATGTCAAGTGAAAGGCCTCCTTTTGGTAGCTTGTCGTGTACATTCTTAAAGAACTTGGTATCACTCTAAAATGATATTGAAGAAATCTGCTTTTGCATGTTCAGGGCCTCAATCTACTTGCTAAGTAATCATTTATATGTATATGTAGAGACAACAATGTAATAATATGTTATTCTGAATCTTCATAGTCTCCCGGAATGGCGGTTGAATGTTCTTGTAGAAATATATTATATTAAGAGACGGCAACTTCTTGCAAGACCTCGAAATTTCTTGTATTGAATTGCTTCCAATTATAGCATAATACCCACTGTGTCTCTCGACTGGTCTTGCGTGAACCCATTTGGGGATCAGATACAAGGAAGCAGTCATGGCTCGTGCTGTTGGGAGTTGGGGAAGGCTGCGAATGAGCTAAAACCTGAAGGTAGTTTCGAGCTTCGTGGTTGTGTAATTACACAGGGGAACAATTTGTAACTTAAATTCTGTTGACTTCGATTTTTTGTCTGTTTTATAGGTAAATTGACATGCTGATTCCAAATCTGTAGTTAGTTTTTTCCTATCACGTCAAGTTTTTTTTCCTACAGTTGTTGCGCATGCGACTTTCTGTGTATGTGGGACAGGAGAGCTCGTGAGAAGCATTGGGTGCAGTCTAAGTGGCCGCCAAGACCTGACCTGAAACCTGGTGATCCAAACATTGTAAGTCAGCCACTTGTCGACAGAAAAAACATTATACGTATTTCCGCCTTTGCTTATAAAACTTGGTCTCATGAAACAATTTGTTAGAGCTTTGTCAACTGAAGGGGACTGTTTTAAGTATATCATTTCGGCATTTCCTAGCTTGTCATATGAGAAGATAAAGGATGGTGTCTTTGATGGGCTACAGATTCGGCAACATATTAAAGATGAACGTTTCATAGAAACAATGACCGAACTTGAAAAGAATGCTTGGTTGGCATTCTAAGTATTGTCAAGGACTTTCTAGGAAATACACGAGCCCAGAATTACGTCGAAATTGTTCAACAACTCTTAGATAGCTTTAAAAAGCTTGGCTGTAACGTGAGTATTAAACTGCATTTCTTACTTAGCCATCTTCCTAACTTTCCAGAAAAGCTTGGTGCTGTTAGCGATGAACAGGGTGAGCGATTCCAGCAAGATGTGAAGGTCATGGAGGCAAGGTATCAAGGTAGATGGGACGTCAGTATGATGGGTGACCATTGTTGGAGCATCAAGCGAGAATGTCCCCAGATTGAACATTGTAGGAAAAGTTAAAAGCGAAAATGTGTACCCTAATATCTTTTTATTATTATTTGTATCAACACAATTTAACTTTTAATATTATAATAACCTTTGAATTAATGAATAAAATATTCTAATACGTTTGGTTAGTACCCACTTTATTTTCCTTTTTACGCCCAGTTTGTATGACTTATAGGGTAAAGAGAGAGTATCCTGTAGTTTAAAAACTTGACGTGATAGAGAAAAACTGCTCACATTTTAGAATTCAGAGACCAAAAGTTAGTTAAGAACAAGTCACAGATCTAAGACAACAAAATGGCTGTTCCCCAGTGTTATTTATATCTATGTAGTAACTGACCAGCTTAGCTCAAAGCGTAGTGGAAAATGTTGGATGAATGCAATTATTATCCGACACGGATACGCGTTTGTAGGATATTTAATGGGGAAAATATTTCAGGGTGATGAGATGAGAGTCCGGAATATAGGCTACTTCAGGGTGATGGGATGAGAGTCCGGAATATAGGCTACTTCAGGGTGATGGGATGAGAGTCCGGAATATAGGCTACTTCAGGGTGATGGGATGAGAGTCCGGAATATAGGATACTTCAGGGTGATGGGATGAGAGTCCGGAATATAGGCTACTTCAGGGTGATGGGATGAGAGTCCGGAATATAGGCTACTTCAGGGTGATGGGATGAGAGTCCGGAATATAGTCTACTTCAGGGTGATGGGATGATAGTCCGGAATATAGGCTACTTCAGGGTGATGGGATGAGAGTCCGGAATATAGGCTACTTCAGGGTGATGGGATGAGAGTCCGGAATATAGGCTATTTCAGGGTGATGGGATGAGAGTCCGGAATATAGGCTACTTCAGGGTGATGGGATGAGAGTCCGGAATATAGGCTACTTCAGGGTGATGGGATGAGAGTCCGGAATATAGGCTACTTCAGGGTGATGGGATGAGAGTCCGGAATATAGGCTACTTCAGGGTGATGGGATGAGAGTCCGGAATATAGGCTACTTCAGGGTGATGGGATGAGAGTCCGGAATATAGGCTACTTCAGGGTGATGGGATGAGAGTCCGGAATATAGGCTACTTCAGGGTGATGGGATGAGAGTCCGGAATATAGGCTACTTCAGGGTGATGGGATGAGAGTCCGGAATATAGGCTACTTCAGGGTGATGGGATGAGAGTCCGGAATATAGGCTACTTCAGGGTGATGGGATGAGAGTCCGGAATATAGGCTACTTCAGGGTGATGGAATGAGAGTCCGGAATATAGGCTACTTCTTGTTGATAAGTCGATTGATCCTCTTAAGCTATTTTATTAACCGAAATATTTTCAATTTTCTATAAACTAAATGACTTACCTAATTTAGTAATTCTAATTTAACCTACTCCCCCATCCTAATGAGACCCGACCAGAGGAGGCCTGATTCGCGAGGGATTCGAGGGATCAGCCTTGTTTTTCGTTTCATGTTATCATCTGCCTTCTGCTCAAGGCCCTCAAGGAGGCAGGGTGTATTTAGCCCCTCCACTTCTGGTGCAACCTGGTTATTACTACACCCTCAGAGGATCACGGATGGTGAGTTTGGGAGTTGACGATCTCGGGGGATTCCTAAGCTGGGTCCATTTTTTCCCCTTTTTCCACTGACTTTTGGGGCGGGCCCTCTCCTCATTTCCTTTCTTATCTGCCCTTCATGGCTCTCCGTCCTTCCTTGTCCGTCCATCCATCATCATTCCTCGAGGGTTAAGGGCATTTATTTCTTCCTGTCTTATATTTGCCTTATCCTTTATTTGCTTACCATTTTTAGCCTATTTTCAATTTTGAAAAAATAGGCTTATGAGATCACCTTTTGTCCGTGTGTGTGTGCGTGTGTGTGTGTGTGTGTGTGTGTGTGTGTGTGTGAGAGGTGTGTGTGTGTCCCCTAATACAATCTAAACGGCTGGAGCGATTTCAATGAAACTCGGTAAGTTCATAGCACTATTCGGGCGACCCCGACCGTGCCCTTCAAATTTTGTTACGTCTCACCAATCCAACATGGCGGCTGTGCGAAATATTTCACCAGCATTCAATATCTCCGAAACTATTCCCGATATCACCCTGGAATAAATTACGGTAATAAAGGGAACTACTAGAAGTTCACCTATGTAATTTTTGAAAACCTGGTAATTACAAAACTAACATGGCGGCCACGCGAATTGGCGAATTTTAAATAGACATTTCTCGCGATTTAACCAACCAAGCACAATAAAACTTGGTACAGTATATGTTTATACACATTGAAATGCACCGACATCTAACTTTGTTCAATTGTTTACATAACCACAAGGTGGCGGAAGTGCGAAATATTTCACCGGTATTCTATATCTCTGAAACTAATAGATAGATAGATAGATAGATAGATTTTTATTAATTCCATTTGATCAAATACATGCATTCAATACATTTTTGATATAGGACACGTCAGAATTTAAATCTATAAAATAAAAGAACTAACAGGTATATATTACCAATATTATAACTATTTAACTTATTATAATAGCAAATCTTAATAGATACAATCTTATTGCACAACTATTTACACCTCACTCTATTATCATAATATGAAAACTTAATTCTATAAATACAACAACATACAGCTAGGTATTACAATTAATAGCTAAGACTTTCAAAACCGGTTAACTACAAAACGAACATGGCGGCCAAGCGAATTTGAAATTTTTTAATAGACCTTTCTCGCGATTTAATGTTCCAAACGCAATGAAATCTGGTACAGGAAATGTTTATACACATTGTAATGCACTGGTATCAAATTTAGTTCAATTGTTTACATAACCTCAAGATGGCGGCTGTGCGAATTTCGAAAATTAAGTTTTTATTTCTTGTGCCGTAATCATGCGATCGAAGTGAAAGTTTGAATAATAAACCTACGCAATAATTTTCCTTTAATGGTACATGACTCTATGGCCTGTACGTTTAACAATCCAACATGGCGACCAACCGAAATATTTAGATGGCTCTGAATATCTACGAATCTATTATAGCAATCAAACTGAATTTTGTTATGTTCATAGGGGCTATGCACTTAAGGTCGCCTATAGGACTTTAAATAACCTGGTGATCACAAATCCAACATGGCGGCGACGCGAAGTATAAATATTCACATGAACGTTTCTCGCAATTTAACCATCCGAGTGCAGTGAAACTTGGTACAGTAAATACTTATACGAATATTAATCCGCTGACATCTAATTTATTTCAATTGTTTCCATAACCACAAGATGGCAGCCGTGGGAAATTTTAAAAGCTCGTTTTAACATCTTGTGTCCTAATCATGCGATTGAAGTTTGAATGCTACACGTACACAATAATCTTCATGTAACAGTACATAACTTTAGGACCTACATATATAAAATCCAACATGGCGACCATCCGAAATATTTAGTCGGTTCTCAATATCTACGAATCTATTACAGCAATCAAACTGAAATTTTGTATGTTGATAGTGGCAATTAACATAAGTAGGATATATGAAAATAGGCTGTGTAGTTCTACACGGAACTACTTGTTTCTTCTAGTATGTAAGTCTGTAGTTAGTATTAGTTATAGTTTTCATTCTCATCTAATCTTTCACTATCAGACAAACCATTAGGGGCCAATAACCTAGATGTTAGGCCCCTTGTAACAACCATTATCATTATCATCATCATCATCATCATCATCATCATCATCATTTTGTGTCTTGGGGAATTTCGTAGTGTAAGGTATCGCGATCTATACTACTCCCAAAAAATATAAAATACTTGATTTTTGGAGTTTGCCATTTCAAGTGTATAAGACAGTTTTGAAATTAGTTCTTCATTGTTATGTTTACACACAGGAGAAGACGTCGCTCATCTTTTGACATGTCAGCTAGGGGAGAAGATTCAGTGAATAGAAACTTCCCATGTTTGAGGGGGAAATGTGCACGGCCATGCCTTGTAATTGAAGTGTGGACAGACGGTGCTAGATGAAGTAGAAGGGGAGGATTTATTTTCTGACAGTTGGAAGTTGAAGCCGCAACAGAGAATACTTCAGTTCATTGTGTCCGTGCGTCACTCAGTTCACACAAACATGTCGCTTGCTGTCCCATTCTTTAACGACATTATTAGCTGCTAGGCCAGTCCATCACTCCCGCGCTGACGTGCTCAAGGGACACAGATTCCACTGCTAAACATTTCCTTCTGATGCAATGTTGGGCAGCGGAGTTACTGTAAAGAGATACAACTCTTCACCATCAGCAGTCAAGTTTCCCAAAGATCCTCATTTAAATGACCGTGATATCCAGATTCCTTATCGACATATTAATTATAATAAATTATTTATTAGTCTACCTTAAGTCAATAATACAGGGTCATCCGTTTGGGATGTCAGAAAAGTATAACGTTATAGCTATTACGTTAATGCATTTTATTTGGTTTGTTTCCGACTTTGGCCAACTATGGACCACATGGAACCTAAGGCTTTCTGGTCAATTTTTTCTTCTTTTCTTCCCAGGACCTCTTCATTCTTTCACTTCTAATCTTTCTCTGCTCCTCTGTTATTACCAAATTTGTCCTGTGTTGTGGTGGTTTTTCTTTGAACATCTTGATATTGTCAACTCGGCTTCGAAACGTTTTCCTATCGTGAATGACAAGCTCAGTCAGTCCAACTTCAATGGCGTCTCTTTTGACCTCTTTTACCCATTTTGTAGTGGCTTTCAACCCTGTGATGAACGCATTTAAAAATGTTCTTTGTCATCCGGTTCCCGTGCTTTCTCAACAAATGCCCGTAATATTTTAGCCTTCCTTTACACACTGTGACTACAATGGTTCGGTCTGCATATTTTCCTTTTTTTCCATGTTCCGTCATCATCTTTCCGTGGTCCGAGAATTTTCCTCAGGATCCTCCTTTCCTTTATCTCAAGTTTCTTCAGCTCCCCTTTTTTGCTCAGGGTTAGACACTCGGAGGCATACAGACCCTCTGGTTTTTCCACTGTCTGAGTTTTGTTTTGTATGATATCGCTCGTTTGTTATACCTGTTCTGAGTTAACCCTTAGCTACACGCATCTATTTCACTAACATTCGTACACGCTAGCGGCATTCAATGCCGCATTATATTTTTTCATTCTTTTTTGGCATTTAGTGACTTGCTAAACGGCTAAAATTGATTTGTATGGAGAATTATACAGAACCTATGAGAATACATAGAAAAAATCTTATCAGTATGTATGAAATTCTTATTAATACTGTTAAATATATTATTGGGAGGGATGGGATAGGGACATATTTACTATTCATACTTATTGTAATTAAAAATTCTTATAAACATTTATTGGACAACGAAGAAAAAATAATAATTTTCACACACAAAAGAGATATTGAGAAATATTGGATTGAAATCGCCCTTTTTTCAGGCTCATATTACAAGACATTGTACCTGATGCTCAACAAGCTCTAGAAATACACTAGAATAAAACAAAAGCTGTTTGTCAGATTCATGTAGGCCTATACACTTAGATTCTTGGAAAAGGACACTTTCTGCTCATTTACAGTACGAAATAATATACAGTGCCTAAATACACAAAATAACTCTGCACTAGGACTTAAAAATCGAATAGATCCTCGTCATCCAGTGACCCTTCTTGCTCATCAAGTACTTTGAGCAACCTTTCAATCTCCTGTTATTGACAGCCATGTCGAGACCTATAAACAGAGGCAAGCGTGCAGACTATGTGCTGACATCGATAATGATGATAGAAGCTAGAAAGAAACAACAAAGGTAAAATAAGTTAAATACTTACATTATTTCACAACGCCGATACCGGCCAGTTGTTACACGCTAGCGGTACGGAATGCCGCATTCGCGCACCTCGCAACTTTGACAACCTGTCTCAGACTGACTGGGAACCAGACAGGCTCCGAACCTACCTCCTCCCCTGCAGAACATGTCGAACAAAGGATATAGCGGGCGATCTCACAGAACTCGTAAGTGTTTACCACGTCAAACAAAATTTCGAAAAAAAAAAAAAAAGTGCCGCTTAGCGTGTATCTAAGGGTTAATCTATAGGCCAGGTCCAATTTTCTTGCTCTTGCCTTGTTTGCCTCTTTATCCAGTCCATTAGGTTGTATCCATTCCCCAAGATATTTGAACTTATCAGTTCTTTTGACGGTTCCAAGTTCCACCAGCATACGTCTCTCCTCCCGGTGTCTTAATTCCATGTACTCAGTCTTTTCATATGACACCTTAAGACCTGTTTTCTCAGGTATTTTGTGCAATGTGTCCAGCATATTTCGTGCATCATCGTTGTTATGAGCTAAGAGGGCAAGGTCATCATCAAAAGCCAAACATTTAATTCTCAGGTTTTGTCCTTTCCTCCCAAGATGTATACCCTGAATTCCTTCTGCTTCCAAACCCTTATCCCAATTTTTCATGATTTTCTACAGAACGATATTAAATAGTATTGGTGAAAGACCATCCCTTTGTCTGACTCCTGATTTGATTTCGAAAGGATCTGAGACTTCTCCATAAAACTTTACTTTGGAGATGGTATCAGTTAGTGTTTTTATAAATTATTTCTCTTGTTTTTCTGTCAATCCCAAAATCTTCCAATGCAGTAAATATTGTCTGCGGGTCAATCGAGTCGTATGCCTTTTTGAAGTCAACAAAAATGACCACGGTGTTCTGACCTCTCAAAGCTCTTTTTCTGAGAATGTTTTTGAGGTTGAATATTTGCTCCACACACGACCTCCCTTTCCTAAAGCCGGCTTGGTATTCACCAATTAAGTGGTCTACTTGGTCTTGAACTTGGTACAGCAGTGCTTTGGAGAGTATTTTGTATGTGACTGGGAGTAGATATATATATATATATATATATATATGCAATTTTCTGTAATGTACGTGACAATGATGGGAGTTAGCAATGATTCTCTTTGCAACAATGACTTCCGCGAGACAACGCAGTAGTGTAGTTCATAGTGCAATCACCAGATGTCAGGTACAGAGCAGTAAAGGTTTGCGCGCGCTCTGTGCTCAGTGTTGTTACTGAGTGAAGATGGTCGTTACACCACAACAACGAGCTCAGTGTGTCGTATGGTATGCCAAATTTTCGAGTGTAGTGAAGACCCAGCGAGCTTTCAGACGTCAGTACAACGTTAGGGATGTCCTATCACATCGGGACATCGTTAAATGGTACAATATGTTTTTGGGAAATGGATTGCAGATGCCTCACACAGGTTGAAGGCGGCGTGATATCAACAAGGAGGAAGATATTCGGCAAGCCATGACGCAGAGTCCACGAAAGTCACTCAGCCGCTTATCAACAGAGCAGAATACACCATACACAACATGTCACAGGATTGTTAGGCGTTATCTTCACATGCGTCCATACCGTATGCAGCGCCTGCAAGTATTGGCACAGCTGAATTACGGAGCTCGACTCAGTTTTGTTACGACGATGTGTGAGCGGCAGGAAGGTGGCGATCAATGTATATTGTTCATTAAAGCCGCAACATTGTAACCTTCCTCAGCGTAGTATAGGATAAGTAACGGTGCAATAACATGCACATAATACAATTTTGCCATAACAGAGGTTACTAAAAATATTTTTGTTCCTGAAGCTCACAAAGTAACATTTCAAAAGCCAGATCTGTTACAAATTTTGTTAAGGAAAACATTAAAAAGTCTTGATAAAAGAGCGTTGAATTGAAGAGATCTAAAAAGAAGAAACTGAGAAAAAAAACACCTGCACTCTAATTTCATAAATACCGACATTTTGTTTAAAAATGTTTTAAACAATTAAACATATTTATAGAAGCCCGCATAGCAGTAAATCCGGGCGGGTGGTAAATGAACAAGCGAGATTTCTCGCACAGGTCCGCTAGTATTATAAAATGCGTTTATGTTCGACCATGGCGAAATGTAAATATTATATGTCCGAAAACTGTACTACTGTATAATGAAGCTCATTATAGTACAAGTTTTCATTATGATACAGTTTCTCCCACCAACCACAGCTCAAGAAACAGTCGTGTGATTAATTAGGTAAGGATAGCTTCGTGCATGCGCTCAAAATACAACATGTCGGACATGAATTACATGATTTGAAAGTTCAAATTGGATATAGGATCAACGATTGTAGTTACAATCCCAAACACAAATACAAAATCAGCAGGAACCTTTACGGTAACAAGAAAATACCATGACATATACAAGAAATTTATGAATCTAAGTCCAGAAATTTGCAACACAGCATCCTTCTATATAAATTACCGTCATGGAAAGTGCACCGTCCATATGTTCGTGTAAATAAACTGACAAACATAAGTAAGACAAGAAATAGCACTGTACCTTAATATCCCCAACACCAATTTCTACACAGCGCATTGCTTTCAAACGACTTCGGTGACAATATTAGTGAATGCTAGAGCTGGACGGCCCTAGTCATCATGCAGGCTGTAAACAATAGCATTAGCATTAGCATGGTCGCTGCTTTCGAAGATCTTTGACCCACGCATGCACTTTGTTCAGTCAGCAAAGCCAGCGCGCTCTGTTCACTAACTGAAGGAACTGAATCCCACAGATATTTATGAATATTTATGTAAAACATATAATAAAGTTATAATTATCGTCGAACATAAAGAGTCGTATGCAACTCGCCTATAATAGTAATTAAGACACTCGTATGGAGATTATAAAACTCATGTCTTAATTATTGCCATTATAGGCTCGTTGCATAATGTACTATTATACAACATTCCAACAATGATAGTAACAATAGGATGGAAATAATAATAAAATAATAATAATAGAAAACTAGCATTACCCGTTGCGGCTTCGTCCGCGAATATTCTAGTTGTAAAGAGTACACTTAGCAAAATCTTAATCATGAATGCTATGACTGATTTATCCTTGGAATGAATAATCAGACTTTATCAATTCAGCTACTGGTGCAGTGGTTAGCGGTTTGTCATTCCTTGATAGGTACATCAGAGGGAAGTTAGTTTTCTGGGAATATCACAGACATTGTTAATTTAAGTGCATTTAAATGTTGTTTTCGGAGTCCCTTTATTGTCAGTTGAAAAAAAAAACTTTCGTACTACACTCACACGTGAAAATTGAACGAAAACATTCTAGAGTGCCCCTTGACCCCCTTAAGCGCATTATACTGTATGCATTGATGAGTTTTACTGCTTAATTTGGTTCAGTGATAACCTTATAACCGTCTGGAAACCTTCACAGTAATGTAATAATTGGAATTGCATTGCGTCTTACAGAAATAGATGGATCTGTGAGATTCTGTTACCATGGTTACCGTGTTGCATTCTTTCATTATTTCACTGTAAATATACATGTTTTAAGGTATTTATTTTAATTGTGAGGCATTTAAAGAGTAAGTGAGTGCGTTTCGCTTATGCATTGGGTTATGCTGAACCTGTATGTACCCCGTATGTGTAGGTTGGTGTTGATGGGACGTTATTTTCGGTACAAAACTGGAATGGACCTTAGCCGAATAATATAGGGAGGGATGATTATATACAGGCGAGTGCATACAGACACAGTATCAGCGTGAAATATAAACATCATATCCAAGAAGTACAGTATATTGGTAGCTTGTCTCGAGAGAGTGAGAGGAAAGGAAAGGGAGGGATACAGTAGGGGACCAGCTGACATAAGGAGCAACTGGACGGGACATGATGAGCTGGCGAGAGATGTAATTCCCTAATGCAGAGTGGCGTGAGGGTCGTGCTAATCAAACCGTGGGATCAGCCTTCCCTCTGGAGCCGATAAATCACAGCGCGCCCCCGAACAACAACACGGCGAGCTTTCAGATCATCCGCCATTCAGTAACATCATCATTCACCACCAGTGGCTCCAGTGCTGCCAACTGTAAGGACTTCCGCTGCTTTCAACATTCGGTAGGGACGGATTTATAAACCTAATTCAAGACGCAAGTAATACAAAATTAATCGAAATTAGAACATTATCTCTAGTTTAAGAAATATCGTCTCGTCAACTGTTTATCTTAGCAGAGAAATTATTTATTTATTTATTTATTTATTTATTTATTTATTTATTTATTTATTGAGTTTCCAAAACACAGAAGGAACCCTATTTTCGCCAGCATATTACAGTTATAGTTCAACAATTAACGTTTGCTTTCACTTCAGTTGTTACGTAAAGCAGCAATTTCTCACTTGCGAGACATTTACAACGCAACTCGGAACGACTCACTGAACTTACAAAGCACTCGTTCCTAGCAATTAAGTGCAATATTACGAATGAAAACCAGGTGAAAATAGTGGCTTGGTAAACATTTACTGTTTCAGCGTTTCATTATTATTGCGATGTTTTATTCCACGCGATGGCTGCAACTGAACTCTAACATTTGATATGTAGAGATCGGAAGTACTGTCAGAGGAGACATTTCATTCCCCTGACGGACAGTTATAACGCAATTCACTGGCAATAGTGCAGCAATACATCCAACTCGTTATGCAGCATTTGAGTGGCTACTGATATTCTTCTCCGAGAATAAACTCACCTGCTTATGTTAGCAGTGCTGCTAAGGTGCTATAAACCAGGGAATTTTCCAAACTACACACATTATTGATTATGTGATTGATTTATTAATCAAATCATTGCTTGCTTGATTATGCGATTGCTTGCTTGATTCATTGATTGATCGCTGGATTGATTCATTCATTGCTTGCTTGATTGATAGTTCCAATGCTTGCTTGATTCATTGATTGCCTGCTGGATTGATTCATTCATTACATTGTTGATTGATAGTTCCAAAGCTTGCTTGATTCATTGCTTGCTTGATTGATAGTTCCAATGCTTGCTTGATAATGTGATTGCTTGCTTGAGACATTGATTTCTTTCTGGATTGATTCATTCATTGCATTCTCGATTGATAGTTCCATTGCTTGCTTGATTGATAATTCCATGGCTTGCTTGATTCATTATTTTCTTGCTGTATTGATTCATTCAGTGCATTTTTGGTTGATAGTTCCATTGCTTGCTTGATTCATTGCCTGCTTGATTTATAGTTCCAGTGCTTGCTTGATTCATTGCCTGCTTGATTTATAGTTCCATTGCTTGCTTGATTCATTGCCTGCTTGATTGATAGTTCCATTGCGTGCTTGATTCATTGCCTGCTTGATTTATAGTTCCAGTGCTTGCTTGATTCATTGCCTGCTTGATTGATAGTTCCATTGCTTGCTTGATTCATTGCCTGCTTGATTGATAGTTCCAGTGCTTGCTTGATTCATTGCCTGCTTGATTTATAGTTCCAGTGCTTGCTTGATTCATTGCCTGCTTGATTGATAGTTTCAGTGCTTGCTTGATTCATTGCCTGCTTGATTGATAGTTCCAGTGCTTGATTCATTGCCTGCTTGATTGACAGTTCCAGTGCTTGCTTGATTCATTGCCTGCTTGACTGATAGTTCCAGTGCTTGATTCATTGCGTGCTTGATTGATAGTTCAATTGTTTGCTTGATTCATTCATTACTTGCTTGGTTGGTAGATTGATTCATTCACCGCTTGCTTGATGCATTCATTGCTTGCTTGATTTGTTGCTCGTTTGCTTGATTGATTAATTGATTGATTCATTGCTTGATTCATTAATTGCTTGTTAGATTGATTGTTTGATTGATTGATTGATTGATTGTCTGTAAAGACAATTGTATTTGAACCCTTTGTCCAGCAGGGTCAATTCCTTCTATTGTGATATTTGGCACATTTTGTGTACGCATGTTCCGTTCAACTCTGTTCATTTTCCGTACCTAAATTGTTCAATCTATTCTCCAATGATATTTGCTTATTTAGATTGATTGGCTTACAATTATATCCATAAGATTTTTGCGAAAAATTTCCATCGGGTGGGATGATAAAAATTACTTTGTCAGGTATATTTGAATGTTGATCAATTGGTAGTTATTTCCAGCATCATTTTGTCAGCATATCGTATTTGTTTTCTATAAATCTATATAAACTTCGGTTGTTTGGTCAACATGATTGCTGCTTCTGAATAAAGTACACTTAGAGGAGAGTATGCACTTTCTGTTGAAATGAATTGTCTTCTCTGGAAATGAGTTTTAGTTTCAATTATTTGAAACATTTGGCTTCTTGAGTTTCCTGACTGGCATTAAGTAGAGATCGCTGTGAAGCCGATCAACAAAACCGACTGCAAGTTACGATTCAATTATATATGGGTTGGTTTTTTAGTTTTGGCACCTTAGTTATAACTGGATTAATAACTCACTTAGATGGTTCCAAGTTTCACAGGCCCTCGATGTAGTCCCCACCGTTGCGTACAACGTGTTCCCAGCGATGCGGAAGTCGTTGGATCCCGTTGGCACTGCCCAATCTATTGATGGTACGAGGAGAGTGCTCGGCAGCCTGCTAAACGTCTTCAATGGAACGGAAGCGCTGCCATACTGTTCCTCGAGGGCAAACCGTTAATGCGGCGTACTATTGTTCGTTTCTGCAAGACCATCTCCGAGGAGCTCTGATAAGGAAACGGCGCCACCACATGGTTACACCGCCCATCGTTCTGCATGACAATGCTAGGGCACACACAGCAGGCGTTGAGTCTGCATTGTTGGATCGCTGGGGCAGGGAGGTCCTCTATCACCCCCCATATTCTCCCGACATCAGTCCCTGCGACTATGACCTCATCCCGAAGATGAAGATGACAATGACGTTAAGCAGGCTGCCGAGCGCTCTCTTCGTACCATCAATAGATTGGGCAGTGCCAACGGGATCCAACGACTTCCGCATCGCTGGGAACACGTTGTACGAAACGGTGGGGACTACATCGAGGGCCTGTGAAACTTGGAACCATCTAAGTGAGTTATTAATCCAGTTATAACTAAGGGGCCAAAACTAAAAAAACAACCTATGTATTAGATGGAGAATGCGATATTCTATCTGAAAAAATATACAAGTGATTAGTAATTATCTTACATAGATAATAAGGAGGGTGACAAGGATGACTGATATGTCTGGCTAGCAAAATGAATATCTGATCAAGGTCAATCAAAAGCAATTATTGCCTGTATAAAATATAACCAAATTTCTCACCCAAACACCATTAAAACACACAATGCTATACACAAATAGTCGCCTTCCTCCATTAATTCATGAATGTGCGTATACTGCTGTTGTGGTATTCGGTGTTTACTTGAGCGATTAGGACTATTAACACAAATGAGCTGTAGTTTTCTACGAACAGTTTGCTAATTTATTTTTACTAGCACATCACAAGTTGCAGACGAAAAACGATATTTTAGAATATTGTTGAAAAGTTTGCCATTTCCTGTTTAACCTGGCAGTGGTCGCGCCTCTTAGAGCAGTATTGTCGCGGCGATCTCTCATATCGCCTTGTTGTAAAATTAGTTTAAATGCCCTTATATATGATAAATGTTGGTTGGTTGGTTGCTCAGTTTAGGGGCTGCGACAACGTGCTCATGTAGCCCCGTGTACTTTGGGTGTGTGTAGAATCTGACATTATATTGTGACGGCTGTATCAGTGTATGTTATCAGTTTCTAATTCAAGTAAGGGCTTCAGATATTGAATTTTCAAGTACTTCCTATTCTTGCTACCAAACGTCACTGTCAACGACAATTAGTTCTGAGCTTGGTTACTGGATGCCACCGCAGTGTGCTCCTGGCAACGAACGTTGGAACCTAAGAGCGTTAGTCAAGTCTAACCTATAATTTTATGATTAATGTCATCTCTAGAGTGAATGGAGGTATTTGAAAATGAACTAGGGAGGTATGAACAGCTCAAAATTCATTAAATTTGATTTATAGAGGTAAGAGCAGGAATTGCGTTTCTCCAGCATCACTTACAAAAATGTGTTATGTATGTTGTACCAAACATATCCACCACACCCCCTATGATTTCAACATTACATCAAACCAGATGGAAGGCCAACTATGGTCATCTGTACTTAGGACATTATGATATATGTTAGGACTCCCGCAAAAAGTCGCGGCGATCTTTGAGATCAAACTAGCTCCTCCACGTAATACTATTGGCAGACGAGAAATCTGAATCACACTGACTGTTTCCAACAGCCAATCTAGGAAGATAATGGAGGGGTAGAGACAGCCAACCTTCATGAAGCTATGAATAAAGATATTCCTCCCCGATCTCTGAGATTAGCCCCGACTATTTACCACTTAATATGACTGGGAATAAACACTTCCATCCGATCCACTTCCGTCCCTTTTTTCAAAATCACTCCCACAGAAATATCCAGCAACTGAGTGGCAAGATGTTACATATCAATAACGATTGTAATATTATAACTGTGCCTGCCATAAATCTTGTATAACAATTATACGGTATACATTTCCAAGGTAACACACACATCTTGCTATTAGAAGCAAAGCTTTGCAATTTCAAAATTAAAATGGTAATTATTTGTATCCATATTTGAAAATTTGGTTCTTGCTTTCCGTTGATCTTCACCGTTTCCCTCATATCTCCAGTGTTCTTTTTTTTAAATCATCAGCTACAATATGAAGCTCACTCAAACCTTTGTGGCATTAATTAGTCCTTTTGTGAAACGTTAAAAATATTTTTTTGAGTTTGTTCAGAACAAAAATTAGACAATAACGCTTAATTAACGAATAATGTGGAAATGTGTGAAATTCATTTTCTAGCTGAAGGTTTAACACTCACTTTTGAAAAAGAAAAGTCCAAAACTTTCTTTCTTTCTTTCTTTCTTTCATTCTTTCTTTCTTTCTTTTCTTTTCTTTTTCCCTTTTACTTTCCATCTCTTTTCTCTCTTTGTTTCTTTATTTCTCTCTTTCTTTCTTTCTTTCTTTCTTTCTTTGTTCCTTTCTTACTTCCTTTCTTTGGTACTTTCTTTCTTACTTTCTTTCTTTCTTTCTTTCTTTCTTTCTTTCTTTCTTTCTTAGATTCTTACTTTCTTTCTTAATTTCTTTCATTCTTTCTTTCTTTCTTTCTTTCTTTCTTTCTTACTTTCTTACTTTCTTATTTCCTTACTTTCTTTCTTTCTTTCTTTCTTTCTTTCTTTCTTCCTTTCCTTCTCTCTTCCTTTCTTTCTTACTTTCTTTCTCTCTTTCTTCCTTTCTTTCTTTCTTTCTTTCTTCCTTTCTTTCTTTCTTTCTTTCTTTCTTTCTTTCTTCCTTTCCTTCTCTCTTCCTTTCTTTCTTTCTTCCTTTCTTTCTCTCTTTCTTTCTCTCTTTCTTTCTTCCTTTCTTACTTTCTCTCTTTCTTCCTTTCTTTCTTTCTTACTTTCTTTCTCTCTTTCTTTCTTTCTTTCTTTCTTTCTTTCTTTCTTTCTTAGATTCTTACTTTCTTTCTTAATTTCCTCCTTTCCTTCTCTCTTCCTTTCTTTCTTTCTTTCGTTCTTCCTTTCCTTCTCTCTCTCTTTCTTTCTTCCTTTCCTTCTTCCTTTCTTTCTCTCTTTCTTTCTTCCTTTCTTTCTCTCCTTCTTCCTTCCTTTCTTACTTTCTTTCTCTCCTTCTTCCTTCCTTTCTTACTTTCTTTCTTTCTTCCTTTCCTTCTCTCTTCCTTTCTTCCTTTCTTTCTTCGTTTCTTTCTCTCTTTCGTTCTTCCTTTCTTCCTTTCATTCTCTCTTTCTTTCTTTCTTCCTTCCTTTCCTTCTCTCTTCCTTTCTTACTTTCTTTCTCTCCTTCTTCCTTTCTTCCTATCTTCCTTTCTTTCATTCAATGTTTCTTACTTTGTTTCTTTTTCCCATTATGCTCTATTCTCTCGTTGTTATTATTCGAACATGAGAATGACTTGACTTGATAGCCGAATCATTCCTTTTGATTAATAATGCATAATTACATTAATGCGACTATTTAAAAATTCGAATGTTTGTAAAGGTTCGAAATTCAAATAATCTGAATGTTCGAAAACCTTGACTATTCGAATAGTTGAACTTTTCGTATGTTCGAATCAGATACACGGATTAAAACTATTCAAACAACTCTCTGTTAGGATATGCACAGCCTCTGGTATCCATGCACATCCACTTTAAGCTGGCGAGAGTTACCTGACTGCATTTGCTCGCGCTGCGATCTCAAGTCGCGGGGAACTGATATTCCATTTGTTCGAACAAAGGAAGTCATTGTGGAAGGGAAGTTTTCTTGAAAACACAGTTCACTGAGCATGTTCTCTATCAGCCATTAAACTCTCAACTTGCATGTACTTTACTCAAGTCAAAAAGAATACTCACTCTCTTGAAAGTGAAAATTTGATTCGCTTTCTTCTGCCAGATTCTCTCTCGCTCGTTCGCTCTCAGCCTTCTTTTGAAAAGTGCTGTAGAAAGAGAACGCGATAGAAATACAAAGTTTCTTCTCCTAACTCCGGGGAAAGTTTTCAGCAAGTAAGCAGTTAAATACATGTTTTGGACAACACGTCATCAATATGTCGTGAAACTGGCAGACTGACGTAACAGCGACAATCTCAGTAAGTTTTGCTTTGTAAACGAGAAAAGCGACATTCCATCGCCAAATAGGTTTCTCATATTCAACACATATCCTTGTTTACTTGTCCTTTGACTCCGTATACAGGGCATGAGAGAGAAGCTGGCATTCAGAAAAGTTGTAAGGCAAGGCTGCAACTTATCATCCATAATTTTCAATCCGTGCATTGACCAATGGAGGGGGGGGGGGGGGAGGGAGGGGTATTTCGTGCCCACCAGTTCCATTTCATACGGTTTATTCATGGTAATCCATGTCTACGCTTACCGTACACAAAGTTATTGTCTATTCTGAATCGGGTTATCTAACCACACATTTACTTTTCTAAATGTTAATTCTTTTGTAAGATATTAACCTTATATAGGGCAAAAGACTGGGGGTATTTTTTTTTGCACATTTGTAGTTGGGGGTGATAGATGAGTAGGAATATGCAACAAATTTATGGGTGTGGATTCTATTTTATGAAATATGGGGTGGGAAATTATTATCCCACTGCCCACACCCGATAGTATGTTTTCTTAAATGCGCAATGGGGTAATAATCACCCACCTCCAAATTAGGATGATACTGTGTTTATCACTCAATAATGAGGTTTAATTAACAGGACATCTATATATAAAAAAATGTATTGCTGTTCGTTAGTCTCGCTAAAATTCGAGAACGGATGGAGAGATTTGGCTAATTTTGGTCTTGAATTATTTGTGGAAGTCCAGAGAAGGTTTAAAAGGTGAATAAATATGAAAGTTGTAGCGCACGAGTAGATTCAACAAATTAGTGACGGCAAGCGAATCGCTTGAAAAAGTCCCGTATGCGTTCATATACCATTCATCCGAATGTTATGAAACTTTGGTTGTATTTTTGTGCACACTCCAGGAAAGGTTTCTGACTTAGTAAATCCTTTTTACAATAGGTAGCGCACGTGTAGTTTCAACAAATGAGCGACGACGGGCGAAGCGTTTAAACAAAGTCACAATTAAATGTTTCATTTTGATCACCCAAAAGTGGGCGACTATTTAAATAATCAGTTTCTTATTAACATTTTTCTTATTAAGTTCTTTAAACCATTATTAATAACGCCCAACTAGTGAGGCAAGTTTAAGTCCAGTAAACCATTACAAATAACGCCCAACAGTGGAGCGCTTTTACTATTAACAGTAACACACTCTAAGAACCCTAAACCATTACAAATGGCCCCCAACTATGTGGCACGAAAACCTAACGATATTTACCGAAGGAGTGAGTGTAAATTCAGTGCAAATTGTCAGTGATTTTGGGGGAAAGTGAAGTGAATTAGTGTATTATTAGTGATTGATTTTGGGGGAAAGTGAGGTGAATTTTGGAACGGTAAACTTTATACGGTGTACTTCGAGATGGCGGATGAGGAACAAAGGAAATTGAGGAGTAGGGGTAAAGGCGAGAAAGCTAATTATACGAAAGTTGATAGTGGTACTGAGGCTGAGAGCGTAGAGGATTATACCAAGATGTCGGAGGTAAATCTTGAGAGTAATCCTGAGAATAATCCCGAGGTTAACCCTGAGACGAATATAGAGGTACATCCTGAAATAAATCCTGAGACTAGTGGAGGGCGGGAGAAACAAAAGCCTTTGGATATTTCGGAAAACAAATTAGATGAGATCATGGGAATGTTTCTGGAGATGAATAGGCAAAATCGGGAGATGAGCAGGGAGATGAGAGAGGAAATAAGTAGGCAAAATCAGGAGATGAGTAGGGAGATGAGAGAGGAAATAAGTAAGCAAAATCAGGAGATAAGCTAGGCAATAGACATGAAGCTAGAAGATAGCAAGAAAAATAATCAGGAGATGAGTAGGGAGAGGAGTAGGGAGATAAAAGAGGCGATATGTAAAGATAATAAAGATATTAATCAGAAGCTAAATAAGATGGAAAAGGTGAATGAGGAGTTAAATAAGAAGTATGAGAGGATTAAGGAGAATATGTCAGAATTCAAAGAAATAATAAGATAGGAATTGCAAAGTGAGTTAAAGAAAACCATAGCTGAAGTTAGGATAGAAGTGGGGGAAAAGTTTGAAGTTATAGGCAAGAAAGTAGAAAAGATTAATCAAGAGGTAAGGGAAAGAGTAGAAGACGTGAAGGTAGAGATTATGGAACGTAGCAAGAAAGAAGAGATGAAGGTTAAAGACAAGATAGGAATAGAAGTAGGAAAAATAAAGAAAGTGATAAGCACTCAAGAAATAAAAATGCAGAAAATTATAGAGGAACAAAATAGGCAGACAAGGGAAGAAGTCAGAGCCTATATAAAGGAAGTCAATATGAAGTTAACAGAGATAGAGAAGCGTGCGTTAAGGCACAGTCAGAAAGACATAATTATTGAACAAGGAAAGCAGAAAGCTGAGAAGTAATCCAAAGCATAGGAAGAAAAAGCACAAGCAGAGCGCGATGGTGGAGGAAATGGCGGAGAGAGATAGTGTAGAAGACGAAAGAAAGAAGGATATAGAAGAAAGCCGAAGCAAAAAGCAACAATTAGAAAGGTCGTTAAGCTATAGTAGTGGAGAAATGAAGGAAAGGCATGAAATTAGTAAGTACAGAAGTAAAATGAAAGGGGAGAAAATGAAGTTGTTAGAGGAAATAGAGAATATAATGAAAGAGAGTGAGAAAGATTATGAAGTGCAGTGGCGTGCCATAGAAGATAGAATAGGGGAAGTAATAGGGGCAAAGGCGAAATACAGTGTTACTATTGATAAATATAATACGGGGGAGGAAGAAACTATTGTTATGAGGAGAGAAGAGAGCGTAACTATAAATAAATAAATATAGAAGCAAAGAAGAAGGTGATAAGAACTTAAAAATGCCAGATAGAGTAGTTATGTAAGTCGGTATTACTATTTTGAGCGAACCGTATGACCTAAATATCCGTAATGATTTATTAAGTGAATTTATGGAGGTATATAAAGAACCTACCGTTATTAATTTTAACTCAGTCTTAAAATTACAAGTGTTAGGGGCGTGTATCGATACACTTTTTGATAGTGGCTGTCAGGTTTTCTGCATCAGTGCAGCATTTTATAAAAATAGGAAGGAACATGGTATAAAAATTATAAGAAATTCCAATTAGAACTACTATTGTGTTAACTGCGATGGGAAAGATATTCCAAATAATTTCTAAACAAGTGGTTGGAGAAATTTTGAAAGAAAGTAAGATTGGAACACAAGTATGTTTTTTGATTCCAAATCTGATATATTCACTAATTATGGGTTCGGACAGGATGTCGCAACATTCTGCACAGCTATGTTATAAGCAGGGTAATGTTAAATTCAGATGGATGGATAAAGATGCGATCATGTCATTTAATAATTCAAGAGAGTTGTATGGTGGTTCTAAGAAGATATGTATGATTGAGGAGGTATTAACGACTAAAGGAGTCGATATTTGTAGTGAGGTTATTGGTGAGATTGTTGGGGTATCTCTTGAGAGGGAACCTTGTTTTTTTACATTTTTAGGCAGTATGATGACGAAGGATTATCTAGAGGATTCCTTGCGTGAGGCTGCATTACAGAGTGCGTTAGAGTGTGATCGTGTGGATCGATTGTTGATCGTGTGGATCGAGTATTGAAGGTGTTGTAAGAGAATTAGTATATATTTGAGAACCGTATTGCATTAGCTAATTGCTACGAACATTCATTAAATGTACATGATCGCAGTATTTTTGTAGGTCATCGCTACCCCGTGCCTTACAAATTCTAGGAAGCTGTGAGTAGGCAGATTGAAAGCATGTTGCAGGATACAATTATAGAACCCTATATTAGCCCATATATATATTAATTCGTTAAGGGTAGTTCCCAAGTCAGAAAGGAAAATAAAGCTATATTTTGATGCCCGTAATTTAATTAGGCAGATTTTTTGGACAGTTAATATTTCAGTAGCTAGGATGGTAATGCAAGGATTTAAAGGAAAGTCATTTTTTGTAATGGAGAAATTAAATTTTATTGGTCATACGGATTTCGCGAAAGAAAGGTAATCTAGAATAGAAAGAAAGGTAATTTTGAGAGAATAAGGTGAGTAATTAGGGTGATAAACAAAGGTAATCATGAGTAGAAAGAAGTGTAATTTTGAGAAATAAAGTAAGTGAATACGGATTCCGCGAAAGAAAGGTAATTTTAAGTAGAAAGAAGTGTAATTTTGAGAAATAAAGAAGTGAATACGGATTTCGCGAAAGAAAGGTAATCTAGAATAGAAAGAAAGGTAATTTTGAGAGAATAAGGTGAGTAATTAGGGTGATAAACAAAGGTAATCATGAGTAGAAAGAAGTGTAATTTTGAGAAATAAAGTAAGTGAATACGGATTCCGCGAAAGAAAGGTAATTTTAAGTAGAAAGAAGTGTAATTTTGAGAAATAAAGAAGTGAATACGGATTCCGCGAAAGAAAGGTAATTTTAAGTAGAATGAAGTATAATTTTGAGAAATAATGTGAATAACTACGGGTGATAGAGAGGTGTAATCTTGAATAGAAAGAAGTATAATTTTGAGAAATAATGTGAACAACTACGGGCGATAAAGAGGTGTAATCGTGAAGAGAAAGTATAATTTTGAGTAATAAGGTGAGTATCGACAGGTGATTAAGATTTGTAATCTTGAATAGAATGGAATGTAATTGTGAGAAATAAGATCAGTAATTACGGTTAAAAAGGTGAGTAATTAGAAGACGCAGGAAAACGATTATACGGCACTTACAATGTGAGATCCTTAAGGAAATATGTATCATGAGTAATAAGAAGTGAAGTTGATGGTAAGTAAGGAAAGTCGCTTAATAATAAGTGAATGATTGTGGTCTGAACGAGCAGGTAATGGCGAGGGTTTGCATCAACCTATGATATTGTGTGTCTTGGAGAGCACAGAGGAAATATAAAGAATAATTTGTCGGCTATAGGCTGGTGTATTTGAGTAGGATATAAATATACATATGTGGGGGTAAATTAGCGCAATACATTTGCACTGAACGATGTTGCCTTAGGTAATATAAGCTAATAAAGTTTCATTTTTTCTATAATATGCCTGTGTTACTAGATACATATAATTCCTGAGAGACTGGAGTAGATCTGGTGATTCGCATCACATACCAAGTGTTGTGAAGTGATAAAGTGAATTAATCAGTTGGCAGTCCCACCAACTAGCCATAGTGTATTCAGTTCGACACCAGGCTGAAAATTGAATTCTACGTCCTCAAGATATAAAGCAAAGGTGTATGCCACCCAAATATACATAAGTGCAACGATGACTTATGTCCAAAACAAGAATATAAAAGTGAAGGGTATTTTGATGTACATTGTTTACAGGTCGCTTTAATTATGTAAAGAAGAAAGAAAAAGACATTATGAACAGTGAAAGACTGAAATGATGAGATTAAAAAATATATATATATATTAAACTTGAAGGGTATATTTTTTGTATGTTGGTAATTGCTTTGAAGAGCATAATATTGTCGATGTTGGTAATTTCTTTGTAGGGTATAATATTTCATATTTGTACAAGTGTTGAAGAGAAGTATGGTGATATGATTGTTGACATATACCATAATTCTCTGGGTCGAATATGTGATGGTCCCAATTTGTGACCAGAATGAAATAATTTTATATTTTATTATTATTATTATTATTATTATTACTATTATTATTATTATTATTATTATCAATATTTTTTAAGTTTAAGTTTTACCTTTTATTAGTTATTATGTTAACTAATATGTTTATATCTATTATTATGCGGTAATGTAGAATATTATGGCAATTGAAAGGACTTGGAGCGATACACATTATATTTAAAATAAGTTAAGACGCTGGACTGAATATTATTTCTGAAGAAAATTCGAACAAGAGAAGAAGAGGGTTGTTCACAGAAGGGCGGCTTAGCCACGGCTTCTTGGAAATGACATAAATAGACACTTATGTCTGTCACATCAAATATTCTACCAGTATACAAATCATACTAAGAAGAGATTCTATGAAGACTTGCCACTGCTGGGCCGATGAATGAGTCCTTTGCAACTTGATACAAAAGGTGGGCTGGACCTCCCGAGAATTGCTACAAAGAAGTATTGTCATTGTTGATATGTGAAAGACGGGCTTATTTCGCCTCGACCTCAGAAGAGAGGAATGACACGTGCCTTACCTGGGAACGTTATATATATGACGGCCGCCCAACTGAAAGGTGATTATTATTATTGAATTGCTGGAGGAGAGGGAATGATGCAGAGTGGAGCAGAGGAACTTGTAGCGAGATGGAGTCTATAACGCAGTTCTAAAGTAGAAAGTTGACTATTAAGTATGTGAATTTGATAAGACATTCTGTCTCATCAAACTGTGACATGATTGTGTACGAGGCTATTGTCACAGGGATGATTTTTGGAATTTATTCCGTCATCCACATATAAATTAATTACTTCGAGGAACATCAGGAACTCTCTACGCAACAATCCAACTACAAAGATCTTCAATGCGGTGAGCGATTAAACAGTTATACTCCAGTCAAATCAGAAGGCTTTCATGCTTATTAAATTCAATATATTCTATTCAATTAACTCAGTATACTCCAATTTCCTATCAAGACCCATAATACAAGTAAATTCAGTAGATTCTTTCATTTAAATTTATTATTATTATTATTATCCTTAGTATTTTATTCTTTTTTCACTTGTTGTTTTTATATATTAAATTCATTTTAAATTCAAATGTTTGACTGGTTTCCTTTAGTAGCTAGAAATTACTATAAGGCAACACCATACTCCTGAACTAATTATCGTAAGGTTAGATTACGTAAGTTTCACTACGGCTGGAGATAGGAATTTCGATGCTCTACCTTAGTTTAACCGAGGTTTAATATATTATTTTGTTCATGATATATAAATGATCTGGCGCCCTGGCAATACATATGATACTACACATTATGTACTTTTTTTAGTGAAGCTGACAACAATACAGATACACTATTAGATTAATACACAATTTAATGTTTCATTTTGATCACCCAAAAGTGGGCGACTATTTAAATAATCAGTTTCTTATTAACATTTTTAGCCTATTTTCAATTTTGAAAAAATAGGCTTATGAGATCACCTTTTGCCCGTGTGTGTGTGCGTGTGTGTGTGTGTGATTCGTGTGTGTGTCCCCCCCCTAATAAAATCTAAACGGCTGGAGCGATTTCAATGAAACTCGGAAAGTTCATGGCACTATTCCCGGCGACCTCGACCGTGCCCTTCAAATTTTGTTACGACTCACCAATCCAACATGGCGGCTGTGCGAAATATTTCACCAGCATTCTATATCTCCGAAACTATTACCGATATTACCCTGACATTTTCTATGGTGATATAGGGAACTACTATAAGTTCACTTATGTGATTTATGAAAATCTGGTAACTACAAAACCAACATGGCGGCCAAGCGAATTTGCGACTTTTAAATAGACGTTTCTCGCGATTTGACCAACCAAACGCAATGAAACTTGGTACAGTATATGTTTATATACATTGTAATGCACCGACATCTAACTTCGTTCAATTGTTTACATAATCACAAGATGGCGGATGTGCGAAATATTTCACCGGCATTCTATATCTCTGAAACTATTAGCGGTATCTCCCTAAAATTCTGTACGGAGATAAAGGGCACTACTGGAATTCCATCTATAAGATTTTCAAAAACCGGTTAACTACAAAACGAACATGGCGGCCAAGCGAATTTGAACAATTTAAATAGACCTTTCTCGCGATTTAATGTTCCAAGCGCACTGAAACCTGGTACAGGAAATATTTATACACATTGTAATCCACTGGTATCTAATTTAGTTCAATTGTTTACATAACCTCAAGATGGCGGCAGTGCGAATTTTAAAATTAAGATTTTATTTATTGTGATGTAGTCATGCGATCGAAGTCAAAGTTTGAATAATGAACCTACGCAATAATTTTCCTTTAATGGTACATGACTCTATGGCCTATACATTTAACAATCCAACATGGCGACCATCCGAAATATTTAGACGTTACTGAATATCTACGAATCTATTTTAGCAATCAAACTGCATTTTTTAATGTTCATAGGGGCTATGAACATAAGTTCACTTATAGGACTTTAAATAACCTGGTGATCACAAATCCAACATGGCGGTGACGCGAATTATAAATATTCACATGGACGTTTCTCGCAATTTAACCAACCGCGTGTAGTGAAACTTGGTACAGTAAATCCTTATACGAATGTTAATCCACTGGCATCTAATTTATTTCAATTGTTGCCATAACCTCAAGATGGCAGCTGTGAAAAATTTTAAAATCTCCTTGTTTTTTCTTGTGTCCTAATTATGCGATTGAAGTTTGAATACTACACGTTCACAATAATCTGCATGTAACAGTACATAACTCTAAGACCTACATATATAAAATCCAACATGGCAACCATCCGAAATATTTAGTCGGTTCTCAATATCTACGAATCTATTACAGCAATCAAACTGAAATTTTGTATGTTGATAGTGGCAATTAACATAGGATATATGAAAATAGGCTGTATAGTTCTTATTAAGTTCTTTAAACCATTATTAATAACGCCCAACTAGTGAGGCAAGGTTAAGTCCAGTAAACCATTACAAATAACGCCCAACAGTGGAGCGCTTTTATTATTAACAGTAACACTCTCTAAATACTCTAAACCATTACAGTAGCGCACGTGTAGTTTCAACAAATGAGCGACGACGGCGAAGCGTTTAAACAAAGTCCTGTATGCGTTCACATACCATTCGTCCGATAGTGATGAAACTTGGGTGAGAGGTTGTGTACACTACAGGCAAGGTTTCTGGCTTAGTAAATCCATGTTATAATAATAGGTAACGCACGAGTATATTCAACAAATGAGCGACGACGAGCGAAGCGTTTCAATTAAGTCCCGTATGCGTTCACATACTATTCGTCTGATAGTGATGAAACTTGGGTGAGATGTTGTGTACACCTCAGGGAAGGTTTCTGGTTTAGTAAATCGACTTAACAATGGGTAGCGCACGAGTAGATTCTACAAATGTGTGACGACGGGCGAAGCGTTTCAACAAAGTCCTGTATGCGTTCACATACCATTTGTCCGATAGCGATGAAACTTGGGTGAGAGGTTGTGTACACTACAGGCAAGGTGTCTGGCTTAGTAAATCCATTTTACAATAGGTAGCGCACGACAAGATTCAACAAATGAACGACGATGCGCGAAGCGTTTCAACAAAGTCCCGTTTGCGTTCATATAGTATTCGTCTGATAGCGATGAAACATGGGTGAGATATTGTGTACACTTCAGGGAAGGTTTCTGGGTTAGTAAATTCACTTTACAATAGGTATCGCACAAGTAGATTAATCAAACGAGCGACGACGCGTGAAGTGTTTCTACAAAGTTCTGTATACGTTCATACACCATTCGTCTGATAGCGACTAAACTTGGGTGAGTTGTTGTGTACACTCCAGGGAAAGTTTCAGGCTTAGTTAATCCATTTTACAATAGGTAGTGCTCAAGTAGATTCAACATATGAGAGAAGGCGCGCGAAGCGTTTCAACAAAGTCCCGTATGCGTTCATATACCATTTGTCCGAAAGCGATGAATCTTGGGTGAGATGTTCGTGTACCTCGTCATACTGTGTACTGTAGTAAGGGAAATAATACAACAAAGTTAACAAAACCACCATAATATGTGGTGGTCTGGGCGCGTAACACCTAGACCCCGCTGATGAGCCAGCTTGGTGTTCCTAGGCGAAACTCATACAAGACGCGACATAAACCTAAACAATTCTGAGTTTTAATTCACGGGCCGTGAAAGCCAATGTACCAGACTAAAAATTGTTCTTTGAAAAATCTTGATAGGTCTCTTTCTATGAGATGAAGAAGCTCTTTGCTGACTGGAGGAAATGTTGGAATGTATGCTGTAATGATAACATTGATGTGACATGGAAAATGATGATAGCTGTTGTGGTCTATGGTTGATTTTGATATATGTTATTGTATTCGCTGGTTTTCATTAGTAGCGGCTTCGGTTGCGTAGTTGGTAACATGCTGAGCTTCTACGCCCAAGATCATGGGTTCAAACCCGGCTAAAGTCGTCCGATTTTTTAAGAGCGTTAAAATCCTTCAGTATGACTTCCTTCGGAGGAGAAGTAAAACAAGCGGTTCAATGTCATAGATGTATGCTATGTAAAAGAACCATCCACTAATCATACTTGTGTGAAGCTAAATTTGCAGGTAAGATTTCGTTGAAACGCTTTATCAGAGTTCCAACGTTCACCACTAGGTGTGAGTCACATCTGGTAGCGAAAGTTGCAACTACTTGAAATTGCACGGTAAATGTAGCTCAACCCATGGGTGTCTGCTGGAAGCAGCTACACCCTCTGGTGAGACGAATATTTCCACTGACACTCCCTGCACTAAAATCCATACTCTAAATAAATAAATATAATTTGTAGCTGAGTGCTCATGGAAAGTAATGCAAGTTAAGATCTAACTAAACAAGAACGTCTGGCATTACTTTCCATGTTGTAACCTATATTTGATGAGTCCCCCATGACAGTTTTAATGTAGGCTCGTAGGTTTGTTATTTCTTCATATCATGTTATCGTGTTGGCAACGTGTTCAATTGCATTGGACACGTCTGCAGTAGACGCAGTGTCATTATTATTATTATTACTATTATCACATACGTATACTTTTTATTATTAATTATTCAATGTATTTTAGGTCACTTTTGACGAGATTCTGAAGCTAGCTCTTATCCTATGCTTTATAAGTATGTTTATTGATGTTGCTCAGACCACTGAACCAGGAGTCAGGTTCATGTTCTGGTCACACGTGCAGAAGGCAGCATTTCATGGACACTACTGTCTCAAGCAGGTATGCTCGCTCACCCCGGGGTGGTTGATGAGGAAGCGGCCGAGGAAATGCTATGAGTGGCTTGGGGAGACAGAAGATATGACAACAGGCGCTTCAAAAAAAGACTTCCTGGTAGGAGCTGTGGCATTGAGACTGAGTGCACTGCTGCAAGGTGATTATTTTCTCTGGACATTGAGATGACTGGTTGGGCAGTGTGTCTCTCTTGAGCTGAGTGCTTCGTGATTCGACGGAGTGTGATTGGGTTCTTGCTGTTATGCCACAATCACAGTAGGGCTGATGCCTATGCAAATAATTGTGCAACGTTCAAGAGGACCATGAAATGTGAAGGCATGGCTGACCAGCTTCAAAGTGGTGTAGAGGTGAAATGGACATATGGGGCAGACGACGGCATTACCGGTAATTTTTGTATCTTCAAAGTTACAAATGGCTTCTCTGGGTGAAGCCATCTTGTGGCAAGAATTGAAATATTACAATGTGTACAGACCAGCGAACCAACTTGAGGTCATGTGGACTGGAATCTTCCTGGATTATTGCTCCCTTCCCAGATATCTAGGTGTAATTTCCGCCCGCACACTCACATGAATGGAGAAATGTCTTCGTAAACTGACAAGAAACCAGAAGTTCCGTGACGAACTAAAGAGCGTACTTTTCTTAAAATTTAAGATTCATGCCAATGATTAATCTATATGTATCTATCTAGCATAATGACGAAATGAAGTTGGTAATATCGAAATTTCGAATTAGTTCGAAATACTGCATACCTGGCATAATGTAGCCTAATAGAGAACTACAGTTGGCAGCCCTGGTGACTGAATATATTCTTAGTTCCATCTCTTAAGGTACAGAATACAAAATTTGGTTGAAGTCCAATGGATAGCATGGACGTTACATGTAGTTAAACATTGGATCTAACAGCGCGCGTAAAATCATGTTGGCAGCAATGACATACATGTATTGGTCAGAAATAATCTGAAATTATATGATCTATTGTTGAGTCAATTTTGAATGAAATCCATTAGCTATGCATTTTAAAATTGGACCTATCAGCATGCTTAGAATCATGTTGGCAGCACTGACGTATATTAGTTACTCCAAATTAATCTAGAATGTCAGGTACTATACGTGTGCAAATTTTAGAGCTGTTGGCTTGCATACTGTCTGATATATTGATATTAAGAAAAACGAATAGAGACAGCATTTATTAACAGTTGGCAGCCCTGGTTACTCTTAAGAATCGGCATAGACATATCTGTTATAGTACACATAGCACACACGAAATTTGGTTGAAATCCAAATGATAGTATAGAAGTTATATGTATTTAGATTTGGACCATTTAGCAGGCTTATAATCATGTTGGTAGCACTGACGTATATAAGTTACTCCAAATTAATATAGAATGTCAGGTACTATACGTGTGCATAGTTTAAAGCGGTCAGTTTGCATACTTTCTGATATATTGGTATTTGGATAAAATAAATTGAGAGTATTTATTAACAGTTGGCAGCCCTGGGGGATCTAAGGAATACGTTCAGTCATATATGTTTATGTACAGATAGCACATACTAAATTTGGTTGAAATCATATTGATAGTGTAGAAGTCATATGCATTTAAAATTTGGACCTATCAGCCGGCTTATAATAATTTTGGCAACACTGCGATGTAAGGCCTCCTGGAAATTAAACTGCAATATTATTATCTATACGTGTGCCAATTTTGAAATAGCTCTCTTTCTTACCTTCCAAGATATACAACATGGAGCTCAAATTTCTATTGCGATTTTTCAGCAGTTGGTAGCACTGACATCATTTTCAAATATGGCCGTGAGATATTCAGGTATCGACCTTTATTCATAACAAATTTTGTTTCGATTGCTGCAGCTGTTTAGGAGTTGATATGGGGGGGGACACACACACAGCCAGACAGACAGAGAGACAGGACAGACAGACAGACAGACACACATTTGCCCGATCTCATAAGTCTACTTTTTCCTCATTTTTGCAAAATGTGAAAAGTAGGCTAAAAACTGAGGCACCCATCCCGAAACTTGAAGAAAAATTCAGGAGCTGGGAGGAGAAAGGGCAACTATTGTATGTAATTTTATTGCTGATTCGCCCTGTCTCCTCCCAGCGGAAAGGGTGACTATTGTATGTAACCTTATTGCTGATTCGCCCTGTCTCCTCCCAGCTCTAAGGGCGACTATTGTACGTTATCTTATTGCTGATTCGCCCTGTCTCCTCCCAGCGGAAAGGGCGACTATTGTATGTTATCTTACTGCTGATTCGCCCTGTCTCCTCTCAGCTGTAAGGGCGACTATTGTATGTAACCTTATTGCTTATTCGCCCTGTCTCCTCCCAGCGGAAAGGGCGACTATTGTATGTAACCTTATTGCTGATTCGCCGTGTCTCCTCCCAGCGGAAAGGGCGACTATTGTATGTAATCTTATTGCTGATTCGCCCTGTCTCCTCCCAGCGGAAAGGGCGACTATTGTATGTAACCTTATTGCTGATTCGCCCTGTCTCCTCCCAGCGGAAAGGGCAACTATTGTATGTAAACTTATTGCTAATTCGCCCTGTCTCCTCCCTGCGAAAAGGGCAACTATTGTATGTAAAATTATTGCTGATTCGCCCTGTCTCCTGCCAGCTGAAAGGGCGACTATTGTATGTAATCTTATTGCTGATTCGCCCTGTCTCCTCCCAGCGGAAAGGGCAACTATTGTATGTAAACTTATTGCTAATTCGCCCTGTTTCCTCCCTGCGAAAAGGGCAACTATTGTATGTAAAATTATTGCTGATTCGCCCTGTCTCCTGCCAGCTGAAAGGGCGACTATTGTATGTAATCTTATTGCTGATTCGCCCTGTCTCCTCCCAGCGGAAAGGGCAACTATTGTATGTAAACTTATTGCTGATTCGCCCTGTCTCCTCCCTGCGAGAAGGGCAACTATTGTATGTAAAATTATTGCTGATTCGCCCTGTCTCCTGCCAGCTGAAAGGGCGACTATTGTATGTAAACTTATTGCTGATTCGTCCTGTCTCCTCCCAGCTGAAAGGGCGACTATTGTATGTAAACTTATTGCTGATTCGCCCTGCCTCCTGCCAGCTGAAAGGGCGACTATTATATGTAATCTTATTGCTGATTCGCCCTGTCTCCTCCCAGCTGAAAGGGCGACTATTGTATGTAATCTTATTGCTTATTCGCCCTGTCTCCTCCCAGCTGAAAGGGCAACTATTGTATGTAAAATTATTGCTGATTCTCCCTGCCTCCTGCCAGCTGAAAGGGCGACTATTGTATGTAATCTTATTGCTGATTCGCCCTGTCTCCTCCCAGCTGAAAGTGTGACTATTGTATGTAAACTTATTGCTGATTCGCCCTGTTTCCTCCCAGCGGAAAGGGAAACTATTGTATGTAAACTTATTGCTGATTCGCCCTGTCTCCTCCCAGCGGAAAGGGCGACTATTGTATGTAATCTTATTGCTGATTCGCCCTGTCTCCTCCCAGTGGAAAGGGCAACTGTTGTATGTAAACTTATTGCTGATTCTCCCTGCCTCCTCCCAGCTGAAAGGGCGAATATTGTATGTAAACTTATTGCTGATTCGCCCCGTCTCCTCCCAGCGGAAAGGGCGAATATTGTATGTAATTTTATTGCTGATTCGCCCCGTCTCCTCTCGGCTGAAAGGGCGAATATTGTAAGTAATCATATTGCTGATTCGCCCGTCTCCTCTCGGCTGAAATGGCGAATATTTTAAGTAATCATATTGCTGATTCGCCCGTCTCCTCTCGGCTGAAAAGGCGAATATTGTATGTAACCTTATTGATGATTCGCCCTGTCCCCTGCCAGCTGAAAGGGCGAATATTGAATGCAATCTTATTGCAGATTGGCCCTTTCTACTCCCAGCTCCTGAATTTCATTAGCCTTATGCTTCTCAGCTGGTGAATATGCTAGTGCGGTGGTGCAAGTCAGTTCATACATAGCAGGTTGATGTTGCCTTAAATTAAATTTGTACGCTATTTATAGGTTTAATGAGGCCAACCACCGTTGTTAAAATGCAATATCTGGTTGGGATTACTTCATGTGATATCAGAAGAGAAATAGCAGCTGATAATGAAAGACGTATATCATCTACTACAACCTCACATCCACTCTTTGATATCAACCTGCTGAAAGGAGATTAAAGTCAAGAAATAATTGCACATAAACTTCTGACTTTAAGTACCATGTGCAGATGGAGCACGAGTTGCTATGCTGAAGGAAAAAACACTCAGTGTCTTATACTGGGTGGAATCTAGAGAATTTCTAGCTAATGGTCTCACGGAGAGGTCTGGAAATCTCGGAGGTACTCTTCGACACTACTGAAGACATTTCATTACGAGTTATCCTATTTTCTTGAAATTGATATCACTGATTCCAAGAATATAAACTATTGGATTTTTGCCAAAGAAAAGAAAACTAAAAAAATGGGGGTCTTTTTCAAAGATTAATCAAAAAAATAACGTACATATTTAGGACGCGATATCTTTGGTTCTTTTTCAACTTAATTGAGTCATTGTTGTCGCAAATTGATCTGCTGTATGTTCAGAATGTTGTATAGCAGAATCGTTTTTGTATCCTTGATTGAGGCAAATATAATAGCTTTGTTTTACAATTTACGTTATTTTGATTGAAAAAATAAATTAATTTTGGGGGGGCGTGACCACTAATTTCAATTTAACAGCGTAATTCTGCTTTACGACATAGCTGCATTATTTGTCTATATTTTAGTTCTTAAATGAAACTAATATCTGCATTCTACGTGTACATTTTAACTGCCCAAGTCAAGACAAATATTGAAAAAGAAACTGAGAGAAATCGTAACTTAAAGTTGAGGTACACATTTAGAGTAAAGAGTCTTACTTTTCAACTCGTAAAACTGCATTTTCTTTGGATTTTAGGTCATTTTCTGCATTCTCCGACCCGTGAGTATCTCCTATATTGTTTTAGTTCTGGAGTAGACTGTTTCAAAGCCAGATTAATGTGTGCTTCATCTGCTGCACCCATGCGTCAAAGTGATAGCTGCTGAAAAGCGTGCTCACCGATCTTTAAAGTGAATATAAATGAGCTAAACAAAAATAAAACTAGTATAATTATATATTTCTGGAAACTAGAGAGGACATACTATCGAATGAGACAATAAAAAAAAATAGTTTTTTTTTTTTTTTTTTTAAATGACTAATGGCATGGTCGATGAGTACCTTAGGCTGCGGGTGTAAGTCACGAGATCCAGGGACAACTTGTGCACAACCTGTTGAACTTCTTCTTATTATTCCCCTTCTTGTTCTTTTCCTTCGGCTTTTCCCACTCAAGTGGGGTCGATGTTCCTGGAAAGTCTTCTCCATTTCCCTCGGCCCATTCATCCTCTTCCCTTAGATGTTTCTCCCTCAAGTCATCCCTCAATCTTCTTCCTGGTCTTCCCCTTCCTCTGTCACCTTCCACTACCATTACTGGCATTCTCTTGCCAACATAAGTGTCGTCCCTTCTCATGACATGTCCATACCACTGCAGTCTTCTCTCTTGAACCTTCTTTGATATCTCCTTCACTTTAACACTGTCTCTTAGTCACTCATTTCTAATCCTATCGGCTCTGGTGACGCCACAAATTCTACTTAACATTTTCATTTCAGCCACATCCATTGCCTTACAATATGCCTTAGTTGGTGCCCATGTCTCTGCCCCATAAATCATTGCAGATCTCACTACTGACTTATACACCATTCCTTTAGTCCTCAGGTTTATCCTTCTATCACACAATACACCTGACGTCCGTTTCCAGTTCATCCATCCTACCTGCACTCTGCGGGCTATTGCCATGTCTGGATATTGTTGAATTTAAGTAGTTAAAACTATCTACTTTCTTCAAGTCTTTCCCAACCAATTGATTCAAGTTACCAAAAAAAAAACTCTTGTCGTGGGTGGCAGGAATATTGTGTAATATCGTCAGTTTTGCCATTGAATATTTGTACAAGTTTACTATTTTTACCTTTGTATTTCTGGCACATTTTAAAGAAGGTGTCCTCGGCCGAAGTCGTCGGATTCTCTAAGAGCGTTGAAAATCCCTGAGTTTGCTTTCCTTCGGAGGGAAAGTAAAGCCGGCGAGCACATATCATAGATTTATGGCATGTAAGAGAACCTTCCACTAACTTCAATTGTGTGAAGCTAAAGTTTGTCGGTTAGAATTGATAAACTCTCTAAGTTCCACCGTTCGTCGCAAGATAATGGTTGCGGTGGCATCTAGTCCTAGTTCACAGCTAGGTGTCGTTGACGGGAGAATTTGGTAGCAAAAGTAGGAACTACAGTACTTGAAATTGATCGTCTGTAATTCTTACCTGAATTAAAGATAACACACACTAATACAGCCATCACAATTAACATCGGTTATCAGACAGATTCTACACACTACCAAAGTACACGGGGCTACATGACCACGTTGACTCAGCCCCTAAACTGAGGAACCAACCAACCATCCAACCAACCAACCAAAGACTTCTCCCAATTTTTCACATAGAATTTTTCTTTAAGTTTTTAATTCACAGCGTGGTTTCCTTTGTGCTTTTTAGCACTCCCCTACTAGCTTTTATTAGCGACATTCTATCTATCTCAGGGCCATCCAGTCATTACTCTCGGGGAGCACGGGGCAGTCAGACTAGCGCTCCTTCCCCTACCACCACTACACTGTGGCAGCGAGGAGACGGACCACGCTGACTAGATATGTACGTACAGTCGTGCGGCTGACGGTTCTTGTGGGATTGTTGACATATTAATAGGGCTGTTTTTTCATAACAAATATACCGGATATATAAATTGAATGTTACTCCGATGTATGGAATGTGCAAGAAACGAACACAAGTGATAAGTAAAGAATATTGTCACTTATTCCAAACTGAAATGTGAACATAGTAGAAAGGAAAATTCACCAACAAATTGTGTTCTTTTTAACACATTACATCTCTGTTGCACACTAAACATTTGGCATGCCCTTTATAAGCTGTACAGAAAATTGAAACTTCACATTCTGCTTTAAAGACAGCTGCTTCACCACTCTTTTTTGTATGCTGTTCAGTCATGACCACTGCGAAACTGATTTACTTACACGCTGTCAACAAAGCGCATTGGACTAGACTTGCTACTGATGGATCGGCTGCACACTCCAGCGTGCTCAGCCAGCCAAGCTCCTGCCACCAATTCTGAAACTACCTTCCACCAAAGCGCTCGGAGCACTGTCTGGATGGCCCTGACTATCTGATAAAATAAATAAATAAATAAATCTTGGTGCATAAATAAGTAAATAAGGAAATAAGGAAACAGCCAACTCCTCCGTCTGTCGCCCAGTGTAATATTTTGTTTTTGGGCCAGCTGCTACTTGGACGTCAAAAAGAACTAAAACTTATCCAACGATGAAATAATACGGCAAAAAGTGATCTCGAATGCGTCACTTAATTTCATCAGACTGAGCCGAGAGCTTGGTAAGACTTGGTAACAGCTGCACTCAGCTCGCAGAGCCTGCGGGGGTAGCCTCAATACTCTTGATAAGTAAAGAGGGCTATTTAGGACGACATGAAATATTTCGCTGACATCAGCGGCACAGTTAACCCTGTCGGCAGTTTGTAGCGCCTGATATTCATTGTGAGGCTCTGGCCATAAAGATCAGTGTCTATTAAGGGATTTCAGAATGACCTGTTAAGTTTGAACAATTTATATAGGGAACATTTTACTCAGAAATTATTTACTGGTATGTATGTCTACCCCTTATTATTCCCGTTTTTCCAACGGGGTCGGGGATGAAATGCGATGGAAGTCTTAGGGGCGATGGTTTTTATGGCCGGATGCCCTTCCTGACGCCAACCTCATGGGAGGAGTTAATGAGAGATGAAATGAATGATGGTGAATGAAACTGGGCAAGGATGGGAAGGAAGCGCCCGTGGCCTGTCAGAAGGTACCGTCCCAGCATTTGCCTGGTGTTGAAAATTGGAAACCACGGAAAACCATTTCAAGGACAGCCGACGGTGGGGCTCGAACCCACGCGTCTACCGAGTCAGCAGAGAGCTAGGCCCCTTGACCTAACGCAGCGCTTTAGCCCGCGTAGCCACTACTGTCGGTTCAGAAATTATTTATTGGAAGGAATTTAATTCTTTCAGGAATTGTCCTTGAATCTCTTCCCTTACTTAAGCATAGGCTTTTAAAAATTGAATTCTTAATATTTTTTTAAAGGTATAGTGGTCCGCGTGATTAGCTGCCACCCAGGAGATCCGAGGTTCAATTCCCGGCTCTGCCACGAAATTTGAAAAGTGGTATGAGGACTGGAATGGGGTATACCCACCTTCCCACCTCAGCCATCCTCGAAGTGGATTTCCGTGGTTTCCCACTTCGTCTTCGGGAAAATGCCGGGATGGTACCTAACGTAAGGCCAGGGCCGCCTCCTTCCCTCTTCCTTGTCTATCCCTCCCAATTTCCGCATCCCTTCCCATCCCCCATAAGTAAAGCCCTGCGCGGATGCGGGTATCTGCGGATAAACCCGCAGATATCCGCAAAATATTTCGTCACGCGGATATAGTTTCCATGGCAGTGCGGATAGCGGATACGCTGTGTATAAAGTTTGGAGTAAATTTGCGGAAAATTTTTAGAATACAAAGTGGAACTTACGATGAAAATCCACAGCCTGCTTCCAGTCTCCGACCGGGTCAGGAATGGAATGAATGAAGCCCCCATAATATTATATATTTGATATGCCAATCTACAGCTTCATGCTTAAAAGACGATTACTCCTATATTGCGTACGAAATATTCAGGCACGTTTTGCACTTATTCACGAGAAGATTATTTTACCCACTTGCTTTCAAGTACATTTCTTTAAGTACCGTAAGTTTGTAGCAGATGGTCTTGACATCTCATCAATTCTCACTGCCATTATTACTACACGTACGAGATATCATGGTGTCAATAAGCTTGTTAGTTCATCGTGGTGACATCATCAACATTCCTCAAGTCAGCTATACTTCGCAGTCTAAGCTGTCCTGGAAGATCTGTAGATTTATTTCCAACTTGGCACTGAAACACGTGGGCTGTGTTATTGCTACGGAGAAAATTATGACATCAACTATGCGAACATGGATGTATCAAGGGGCAGAAGGATGATGACTGAAATGGAATTTCCGGCCAAATGTCAATCCCTTTCTCCAAGCGTAAAGCGAAGTTCACTTAGTGAATGTTACCGCGACCGGGAGTTTGAACATCATTTCACCAACATGGATAAAATATCTACTAAAATGAATTAAGGCGAATATTCTATAGTGCGTGAATCAAAGCTCAAGTCAACGATATGGAAGACATTTGGTTATATTTTCAATGGAAACGAAAAGTTGAACGATATAGTAGGATGTTTTACCTGTAAAAACGTGTATTCATACTCATGGCACAAATCAGGCACATCAAAGTTGCTGCGGCACACGAGCATTACTGGAAAATAATAAACTAGAAGATACTGCACCAAATCGTATATAGCCTACAAAACAAAAAGTATTAGTGCGATATGTATATTTTTATGTTATGTGTAAATAAAAAGTAGTTCTAGCATCCAAAATTGTTGAATATCATTACTAGGACTTGGATATTTATGACATATCATAATTTTCCGTTATATTTCTACCATAACAAATGTAAGATGATGGTTTAAGCTAATCTCATTCAAATTAATTCATTAAGCATAATTAACACTCCGAACTGAAAAGGGTTGCAATTCTGGCTGTGTAACATATATTTTAAACATAGTACATGACAAAGAAATCCTAAGGGAACGATTTTACCTGAAATGTCTAAATATGTTAGTTTAACATCTTATGCTTTATCTAATAAATTTAAAATAATATTGAAATATCAGCGGATTTGGATAAAAGTCATGCGGATGCGGGGCGGATGCGGATAACAGTCGTGCGGATGCGGGGTGGATGCTGGGCGGATGCGGATAACGTTTTGCTTATCCGTGCAGGGCTCTACCCATAAGGCCCCTGTTCGCTTTGCAGGTGAGACCGCCTGGGCGAAGTACTAGTCCCACCTCTCCAGTTGTTATCACCGACCCGAAGTCTAAAGCTCCCTAGAAGCGGTAGAGGTGGGATACCTCGCTGAGTCCCAGAGAAAAACCTACACTGAAGGGTAAAACGACTAATAAAAAGAAGAAAAAAGACACGGATAGTCAGTCTAAAAGACTGGACTTAATATCATTTTAAATGCTAGCAGCCAAGTACCAAGAAGGCATTGCGAGAACAGAGTTTGAAGATTCTATTTTGTTTCTTCACTGCCTTCTTGATTGTTCTCGCACTGCCTTCTTGAAACTCTGTTCTCGCCATGCCTTCTTGGTACTCGGCTGCAACATCGTACCATGACGTCACACACTTCAGTGCATTCTCGGTACATTTTGTCCCATCACCGTAACGTAACGCCAGACCTCAGCGTAACGACGAAGTAGACAAGATCATTTAATATGATAAAAGACTATTTTTAAAGCAGCGTAACACAAATGTTTGCTGGGAAAAATGGACGAGAGCAATGTCAGGAGGGTACTCGTAATAATGAAATAAAGGTTAAGCTAGTAATGATCACGCTAGATGAAGCTGTTCGTATGAACCGACTCAGATGGTGGGGTCATGTGTAGAGAGGGGATAATGAGTTCCACTGTAGAGGGTAAGAGAAGCAGAGGTTAAGAGATAAGACAGGAAATACCTTTCAGTTCTGTGCAGGGCAGTGGGAGACTACAGCTACACGGAAACGTGACACACAACGCTCAAACCCACGGATATCCACAATATTCTTTGCCATGCGGATATAGTTTACATGGCTGTGCGGATAACGGATATAGTTTGGAGAAAAATTGCGGACAGCTTATAGAATACGGTACAATCCGAACTTGTGTAACATCATTATTACGAACCGGATGTTTATGACCTACCGGTATCATATTTTTCCGTTCTTTTTTCATGACAAATGTAAGATAAGGATTGATGTTAATCTCATTCGAATTATGTCATTGAACATAATTAACATTCCGAACAGGAAAGGGTTGCAATTCTGACTGTGTATAAACATAGCACATGACAAAGAAATCCTAAGGGAATGACTTTTACCTGGATGTCTAAATATGTTGCATTAGTAATTTATGCTTTATCTAATTAAAAATATCATTGTTATGCCCCAAGAATCGGATAACAACCGTGCGAATTCGGAAAACGTCGTGCGGATGCGGGGCGGATGAATAACATTTTGTTTATCCCTCCAGGGCTTTAAAACCTGATCGTTCAATAACAATCACATATTTGTGCCAAGCAAGCAAACATTGTGAGGTTTGAAGCCATTTTTCAGAGTTGCCTAAGTAAACCAAAGTTTGGTGCTTTTCAGTCGGTCAACACGAATGTACCCAAATAGAGCTGGGTTATGCCCTAATCCTGAAATAAATTACATGAGATTAATAAATACACTAGGATGACCAGTTTCGATCGTCAAGCGATCATCATCAGATCCATAACAGTTAGGCTATAACATCCATGTTTAAGACTACAGGTGAAAAATATATACAATATGTACAATTATTTAGTTGCAGTATTGGTCATGCAACTGTCAGTGTATGCTAATTGTAGTATATCTAATGTTAGGTAAAATGCTAAAATGGTGATAAAAATCCGGAGTTTGTCTGTTCGGAGTGATTGTATGGTTATACAAAATCAGCTATGGTTATACTGTAATAATACAGGCTGATACTTATCCGGTTTGTCTTCCTTACTGGAACTTCGAACAGTTTCGTGTTCACTCTGGCACCAGTTTTGCTCGACTAACCCGGGTGTTAACTGGACGAAACTGCCCCCCCCCCCTCTTGTTCCTATATGGTTTCTGATGTCAGTGCAAAGTTTATTTTTATGACGTTGCCAAGTCTAGATAAGAATGTATGTTATTGAATACAGGAAGATCTACAACTATTAAAGACCGTGGAACTTGAAGGGCAAGCAACACTTTCAGTATCTTAACAAAAGACACATATCTTGACAAGTTCTGCTAGCTTAATCACTACTGCAACTAAATAGGTGTACAGTAGAGTCTCGATTATCCGACCTAAACTGGACCTGGAGCACGTTGGATCACCGAAAAAGTCGGATAATACAGAATAACTTTGAAAATGAAGTAATACAAATAGGTAGGCTATACTGTATTACTGAAACAATGACATGTTTTACGGTACTCTATTTACTGAATTATCAAGTCTTTGTACGAAGGTGGATCAAAAAGTTAGTTGCACTAACGCGCTGCAGCAGCGCGCTGTGTGTCGCAATTGTGGGCACAGCGGAGAAAGGGACAGACACTGCACACACGTCTGTTAGGCAGATCGCTGTGGTGTCTCGTCTAGTAAGGTGTGAATAGCGGCCAAATGCAATGGCGCGTCGACTGGACGTTCACTCCAAATATGAGGTGCGTGCGACAATCCGATTCGTATGGGCCAAAAGGAAGAATTGCACGATTAAAGAGAAGCGCCGGGGGAAATTGAGCGCCGGTGTGATTTTGTTGCACGATAACGCAACACCTCACAAGGCCCGCCAAACGAGTGAACTGCTTCAGCGTTTCAAGTGGGAGGTCTGGCAAAATTCACCCTACATTCCCACCCTAGCGCCATGTGACTTTCATCTGTTCGGTAAGCTCAAAACGACGTTTCCAGACCGATGAGGAGGTGAAGGCCGCTGTCTCCGTGTGGTTGCAGAACGCTGGAGGAACTTTCTATGCATCCGGCATCGACATGTTGGATGTGCGTTCGCAGAAATGTTTGCAGTCTCTTGGAAACTATGTGGAAAAGTGACGATATGTCGTTATAGGCGTGTTGCTGTTGTATAGGTGGTGTAATAAATGGTCATAACTGGGAAGTGCAACTTATTTTTTGGTCTACCCTCGTACATGCAGTATTGAGCCAAATCGTTCCAAATGCCTTAAGAAAAGAAACTTGTCAACAATGTCTGCTTGCCTGCTAATTCACGTTTTATTGCTGCGAGATTTTGTCATCGACGAAAAATTAACACCATCGTTGTGCTCGCTTCCGGCTGTTGCTCTACGTACGTTAATGCCATATCCAATGCGCCTATTCCTTCACTATGAGACTTCGTCTTATCCTTTTGTTCTGTAATACCTCGTTCTTCTTCACCATCCTCATTTTAGTTAGCATTAATGCCATATCCAATGCGCCTATTCCTTCACTATGAGACTTCGTCTTATCCTTTTGTTCTGTAATACCTCGTTCTTCTTCACCATCCTCATTTTAGTTAGCATTAATGCCATATCCACTGCGCCTAATCCTTCACTGTGAGACTTCGTCTTATCCTTTTGTTCTGTAATACCTCGTACTTCTTCACCATCCTCATTTTAGTTAGCATTAACGAAATCAATAATATCAGGGTCAGTTATAACAGCTGATCTTGTGCACACCACTTACTCACATCTAGAGTCGTAGCGTCCTCGCAACCAGGAATGCAATTCAGTAAGGGAATAATGTCGGATATTACGGAGTGTCGGATAAGCGAATGTCGGTTGAGCGGGACTCTACTGTATATGAAAAATGAAAATCCACAGCCTGCTTCCAGTCTCCGACCGGGTCAGGAATGGAATGAATTAAGCCCCCATCTAGCGGCGAGGATATGGACTGTGCCGGCTGCCGAGACCTGACGCACTCCTCTGGGGCAATGATTAATTGAATGACAGATGAAATGAAATTAAATGATAGTGGAGAGTGTTGCTGGAATGAAATTTTGACAGGGAAAACCGGAGTGCCCCCGAGAGAAACCTGTCTGCCTCCGTTTTGTCCAGCACAGATCTAACATGGAGTGACCGGGATTTGAACCACAGACCCAGCGGTGAGAGGCCGGCGTGCTGCCGCCTAAGCCACGGAGGCTTCTGACTCTACTGTATATACTGTATTGTAAATAACATAACCCATACTTGTAGACTTACAGTATATTTAAAAGCCTAAGTGTAAAGACCTGATGATGGTCGCTTGACGATCGAAACTGGTCAACAAAATGTATTTATTAATCAAATGTATTTTCTTTTTTCCAGAATTAGAGAACCATCCATTACAATTGGGTAGAATCGTGTGGACCGACTGAAAAACATTACATTTCGATTACTAAGGCGACACTGGTAAATGACTTCCAAGACCATAAAGTAAGTGGAAGCATTGTCGGACACAGCTGGGGTCCCGTGGTCGCCAACCCACGTCCCACTAATTGTGTGCCCTTGGGGGAGGTTGAAACATTAGAATGGTCGCAGCATTACAAACCGTTTCTTTTATCCACACCAGAAGGATCCGTGCTTGAATTACAAAAGTTGCAGGTCACTTTATTGTCCGCAGCGAGACAGAGAGAGAGCAGCGAATAAACAGATATACCGTACCGAGACTTCAAAGAGCAAACATTCTGTAACAGAATGATGCCATAAAGGAACTCACTCCCCCCCCCCCTCCCCTCCAACTACCGTTATACGTGAAACATTGGAAGCGGGCTGAAAGAATGAAAAATGCAAAGGTTTTTATTCGAACTAGAACACAATATTCCAAAGTACACTGTATAAAATAGATAGACCGCGCTACAGTTGTCCGAGTTGTGTTTGCATCAACAGATTCAATTATTTTATACGAAGTTATTCAAATAAGTTACTCACTCTCAGCAGATCACAGGAGGCACAATTCTGAGAGAATTCTAGTGACATCCACAAACTCGAGAGTGGCATTCATTACAACAATTACACGAACTACAGAATGCTATTGGTGAGTCTTCACTCTTTTAATTGGGTTGATGCAGCCTTTCTTGCCTCCCTGTCCTGAGCTAATCGTTTCATCTCTACATAACTACCACACCTTACATCTGAGGCAATCTGTTTACCATATTCTAACCTTGATCTCGGGTATTGACCCTTCCTTCCATAATTAACTTTCCTATATCTGGGCGTCATACTAGTGTCCTACCAACCTATCTCTTCTCTTCATTAGCAGTCACCAGAAATATCTCCCACTCGTCTTAATACCTCTTCATTTGTAACCCTATCTAACCATTTGATCTTCTTCATTCTCCTGCAACACCACATTTCAATCGCTTCAATTCTTCCCTTTTTCTGCGGCACCAACAGTCCGAGTTTCACTTCCATAGAGCGCCACGCTCCAGACAATGGCTTCACAAATTACGTCCTAATACCTAAATCTATATTCGATATCAACAGATTCCTCTTCTGTAGAAATGCTTACTTGCCTGAGCCAACCTACTTTTTATATCCTCTTTGCTTCGTCCATCAAAGGTTATTTTACTTCCTAAGTAGAAGAAGTCTCCTACTTTCTTAAACTTTTCACCTGCCAATTTGACGTCCATAGGGGTATTTTATTATCAGTTGTCTGTGTGCCCGTTAGATATGTTATGCTTTTCTCAGAGACTAGAAACAGGTTTAGTTATCAGCTCGGTATGTTTGTGTGTGAGCATAATATTTGTCTGAATATGTGTATTATTTTCCTTCCATTAGTAATGTGTATAAATAAGACATTTAGATAAAAATCTAAGGACTTAAAAATAAGCTAATATTTACGATAATGAATTAGAGAAACGTCCGAGAAAGAGGCCCCTCAGAACATGACCAGTATCATGGCCGGGATTCAAACGTCGGTTCTTACGACGTGCAGCTATGCACATCTCAGCACAGCACGGAGATTTTAAAAGTTATGACAGCAGTACAGTAAAAGAGATTGGTGCACTGGACAGTAGGGTGGAACGAAAAAATATTATTTTCAATTTCAATACGTAATAGTGATAAAAAGTTGCCTTTTGCTATTATAAAATCAATTGTAATGTTTGATCACGATTGGAGTAGGGTAAGAGGTGCCGCAAAGGGTTAGAAATTATGATTTTTTAGTGAAATTTACGAAATTTCAATACATTTGAATCGGCAAAAAATGTTGTTGTATTCATCAATTTCTGCTTAAAAATGGCAGTTTTACGTGACTAAAATGCACTAACTAACAGAACTAGAGTTTCAGACAGGGTTGCAGAAGCCATAGCAAGTGCCGTTCTTAGAGATGTGGGATTGATTTCTGAGGAGAATAAAACTAACGTCATTGACAGTATGAAAATTCGAAGAGCTAGAGCCAGCAATCGAAAAAAAAAAGCAGTTGCAAACAGTGTCAACAATCAAGTTGGAGAGAACAAAGGGTTGATTTTAGATGGCAGAAAGGATAAGACAATTGTAAAAGAGAAAAAAGGGAACAAATTTTACAGAAAGACTGTCGTTAGTTGAAGAGCCTGGTTCTCTTTTTCTGGCGCACGTTGCTCCTGCTTCCGGTACAGGTAAAGGCATCAAAGATAGTATTATTGAGTATTTCAATAGTAACTGTGATTTGAACTTGAACAGTGTAACTGCAATTGGATGTGATGGCACTGCTACAAACACTGGAGCTTATAATGGTGTTATCGCTCTATTGGAAAAGAACATTCATAAGTTTTTGCAGTGGCTAATATGTTTATTTCATTGCAACGAGTTGCCGTTGTGCCACCTGTTTTGTAAATTGGATGGACATACAAAAGGACCTAATGAGTTCGGGGGAGTATTAGGGAAACCACTTGAAAAACATTATGAGCTTCCAGTAGTTACGTACTCACCGATTAAGGAAAACCTTCCAGACCTTGAAATGAAACAAGATTTAAGTACCGATCAAAATTATTTATTGAAATGTGTAAATCAATCTCAAGTGGCATCTGCCTCCCTGTTCTAGCCATGAAGAAACCAGGAAAGTTGGCACATTCACGATGGCTGACGTTGGTCAGTCGCATTCTCCGGTTGTATGTAGGAACAGAGAACCCGTCAGAAAACCTGTGTATGCTCCCATCTGGTTTTACATTAAGCTGAAGCCCTTTTGTGTAAATGGAGCCAAACTTCTATGGAGACTGATTTCGTTTTCATGTTACCTTTGCAACGGACATCTCAAGGTAATCGACCCGGTTATTCAAAGAAATGGCTACTACGCTCACCCTGAAAACATGCTTGTCTGTATGTTAAGTGATGAGAGAAAACACATAAGAGAGTTAGGCCTCCGACGACTTTTGAAGGCAAGGTCAGAACAGAAGAATGAGGTACGGAAGTTTAGGAGACCTAAACTAAACTTCAAAGCGGAAGATTACATCGACATGATCAATTGGGCTGATGTGACAATCACGTAACCACCGATGACAAAGCACGTAAATGATGAGGACTTAGCCAAGTACATAAGTGAAGCAAGAGAAGATGGCCTGATGCATTCTATTCATTTTCCACGTTTTCCGTGTCATACACAAGCAGCGGAAAGAGTAATCAAGCTTGTAATAGAATCATCACTCTGTGTTTGTGGTCTAGAAGAAAGAATGGATTTGTCAAAGCCAGAATTGCTTCACACAAGATGATGCCAAAATTTGAAACAAAGGAACACTTTACCTAAAATGTATTTGAGAACATTGAACCTTGAATATTGATCTAGCTTTATTATAATGTTTTATTTGTCTATTATTTGCATTTTATGAATAAATGGGTGTTCTTATCACAATGGTTATGACTGTATTGCTTAGGTTAAGTACTTTTTCTACTCTCTGATTTGGTTCAATATTTTCACTGTATTATAAAAATGAAAGGAAACATTCTAACTACCTTAAATAAGTTTTAGTCAAAGAAAAATCATTACCTTATCATATCTATCCCTATCTTACTATGACAAAGCCACAAAAGTATTTTTTTTAAGAAAAACCTTTAATTATTCATGTTTAATACCTTCTAAGTGGGCGTATAAAATGATGATGGACAACAAATTTTATTTTTTTGCATTACTTTAGGCATAATTTTAATGCCATTGAAATAATAAACATAAAAAACCATCAATAAAATAAAATAAAATTCTAGAAAATTTGAAAATTTAAAGACAAAAAATTATAACTCAGCAATTCTTCTAGGTTTGTGCCGTGTCTTGTGTGGGGTTTCGCCTAGGACACCAAGCTAGGCTCATCGGCGGGCTCTTGGTGTCCCCGCCGATGAGCCTAGCTTGGTGTCCTAGGCGAAACCCCACACAAGACACGGCACAAACCTAGAAGAATTGCTGAGTTTTAATTCACCGGCCGTGAAAGCCAATATAACAAAAAATTATGTTCATGGCTTTTGAGGCACCTCAAGATGTGGTTCTGTCACAATAAAACCTTGTAGAATAACTTCTCACATAAAAAGACAAATATTTACAGAAAACTATTTTTTGCCCTATACCAACGTTCCACCCTACTGGACAGTGTAATACTGTATTAGCAGACGGGTAGGCCACCCACTCTACTGACCTGCATTGCTGACAGCGCTGTGTAGGGGAGAGGAAACGAAGTTAATTCATCACCAGAGGGGCTGCTCCGTGCCTTGCTGACTCACCTGGCAGAGCGCTGAGTGAGCAGAACACCTCGAGTGAGGGTTATTGACAAGCGGGAGAAAAACTAACAAACTGAACCTTTCTTTTATTAACCCTTTACCGCCCGCCAGCAGAGTTTAACACAACATTTTCTGAAGTGGTACCGCATAATATAACATGTCATCACAGAGTTTATCATCATCGTGATCGTATGACCTAAATGTATACCATATCTCTTTTTGCCAGTCTTCTGAACCTGTTCTAAATCTGAAACCCTTCCATCTACATTTTCTTGCACAATCCTATATTCGTACAATTGAATATAAGTAAAATACCGTAGTACTTTAACGACCAATGACCACAATTGTTTGAAGAAGAATTATTACGTTTCTGTTATAATTCATAATGTGTATTACATCCTCTAAAGCCTTGCTGTAAAGCGAATAGATGCTACATGGTAGCGACATTACGTTCTCTGAAGTACTGCTGAAAGGCGAACAGAAGTGACTCGTCACAGACTTAGTAGCGACATTACGCTCTCTGAAGTACTGCTGTAAAGCGAACAGAAGCGACTCGTCACAGACTTAGTAGTGACATTACGCTCTCTGAAGTACTGCTGAAAGGCGAACAGAAGTGACTCGTCACAGACTTAGTAGCGACATTACGCTCTCTGAAGTACTGCTGTAAAGCGAACAGAAGCGACTCGTCACAGACTTAGTAGCGACATTACGCTCTCTGAAGTACTGCTGTAAAGCGAACAGAAGCGACTCGTCACAGACTTAGTAGCGACATTACGCTCTCTGAAGTACTGCTGTAAAGCGAACAGAAGCGACTCGTCACAGACTTAGTAGCGACATTACGCTCTCTGAAGTACTGCTGTAAAGCGAACAGAAGCGACTCGTCACAGACTTAGTAGCGACATTACGCTCTCTGAAGTACTGCTGTAAAGCGAACAGAAGAGACTCGTCACAGACTTAGTAGCGACATTACGCTCTCTGAAGTACTGCTGTAAAGCGAACAGAAGCGACTCGTCACAGACTTAGTAGCGACATTACGCTCTCTGAAGTACTGCTGTAAAGCGAACAGAAGCGACTCTTCACAGACTTAGTAGCGACATTACGCTCTCTGAAGTACTGCTGAAAGGCGATCAGAAGCAGCTCGTCAGTGTTTTGGCAGCGATATTTCGCCCGCTTAAGCCTTGGTGTAAAGCGAATAGAAGGAACTTGGTAGCGACTTTACGTCCTCTGAAGCCCCACTGTAAAGCGAACAGAAGCTATTTGATAGCGATATTGACTGCGAGTGGGCCACAAACAAGTGAGCCATCATTCACCTGTTAATTTAATAAAGAATCAATTATTTACTTCATAAATTATACATTCAGTTCTTTAGTTGTCCCGCTAATTGAGCCTTTCATCTCCCGTGACGTCGCCAGCCCGCGCTCATTTTAAAGAGAGATGGAGCGTCGCTTGTGACTCCTCATGGCGGAGAGAATATTTCTGCTGGCTTTCCAAACCTTCAATTCTATAGTTTATTGATCACCGGGCTGTTCTCATGCCACTTGCGACCAACCGTTCACAATATTAGCTCATTAATACATATGAACACACAAGTAGGATTTAGCCTTCACAATGACACAGGTTATCAGTTAGATTTTCCATGCATACCCAAATATATGAAGCAAAAACTTACCATGATATCGTAATCTAAATATAATACAAATAGGTACTGTATTTAACAATTGTGTTACACATTAGTCAATAATAATATTTAATATATATTAATTAACGAAATGTACCAGTTTAGTCCATATTATGGCCTTTCAGCCGTGTTGTTAAAAAGAAAAGAAACTAATGTAATATTAGTTATGTTTTACTTGGGTTTTCTATGACAAATTTTATAAAAATCGTTATTAACAGATCTGTGAAAAATGTGGGCTTTAATTTGATGTTAATAAGAATAATTTGGCGAAAATGACATAAGTATAAATAGTAGGTAATGTATTTCTACTTAGTAGAATGGAGATTGTTGGAAGAGATGAAAACGTAAAAACACTGATAGTGGGCGTAGTATTGAAGATAGAAATATGCTCTCATGGACATTTTTTGTAGAACTGTTCATGCTGAACAATTTTTCACTGATTGTATAGTCTATTTATATTTTTTAAAGGTTTGCCCAGCGCAAGCTTAAAATGCGCAGGGACGCCAGGATTGTTTTCGACTTTTTCACTGAAATCGTTACTGCTTGGCTTCCTTTGATTATAAATAAATTACTTTCTACAGAAACCGTCACTGAATGGTGAAAAGCGCATTAAAATCCATCCAGCGGTTCTCGAGATTACCCGTGACTTCCAAGAATCGGGGAAATTGTTTTATACTAAGTAGAGATTTGTTACAGATCTGTTTTAACTATTTTCATAAAGCTCTTCATAGAAAGCCCAAGAAAAATATTATTAATAAAGCTTTTCTCGTAATTACATTAGTTTCTCTTTTGTTTAACATCGCCGAAGAAGGCCTGAGGTTACATAGGCGAAACTGGCACATTTCATTAAATAATTTATTAATTATTAATATTAATTTATTATTATTTCCTAAAACGTAATTAATTTATTAAATACAGTACCTCTTTTTATTTCAATTAGATATAACATCAATAAAGAACTATTAGATATGATTAAGTACATATGATATCCTAAGTCCCTTAAAGGATCAACAACAACATCAATAAAAGGACGCGCTGAATGTAACCACTGCACAGGGAAGAAGCGATTCAGACGACCCCGCGTGTAGAATGTAACTGCCTAGCTTTGGGGGGAGAGAAAAAGTTATTCTAGCAATAATCCCCATAATGCGATACAACACGCCCCTTATGTATTACAAGCCATCTCCTCAGAAACGAGCAAGGTATGGATAAAATATTCACGGGAAGATTATTCTCTCTTTCCCAGGCCTGAGGTTGCACCACTCTCGGCATTTACATTCACTATAGAAACTGCTACAATCTCACCGCAATAGTTTTAATAACAAATGCCCTGTAGGTCTTCGCTTCGTCTGTGTATTTAAATAAGAGAGAAGAGAAGATTTGGATATATTAACTGTTTCGTTATTCAAGTGATTTGCGATAAAACGAAGCAGAGTTCTTCGTAAACATTGATAAAATATGACTGACTATCCTTAAGGATGAAGAGCATTGTGTTGCCAGTGGATCAGAAAAATCTACAGAGTGAAGAATCATCTTGATTTTTCGGCTGATTTTTGATAATATTTATTTACGTCTTTTATCGAAAATTCTTCCAATTTTAACGACGGTTACCTCCCTCCTCACATATCTATATTCGAAAAATGAAGTCTCCTATTAATATATTTTTCGTAATAATAATAGAATTCAACATGGTATTTTAAATTAGTTTGTCTAATTGCATATCAATTCATATGTTTACCAAGTTTTTCATTAATTTAAATTAACACTGTTTGTAAGGATATCCATTGTTTTGACAATGTTTAATTAGTTTATAAGGTTTCACGCTGAGGATGGAATCATTGATATTCCGAAACTTCTCTTACGATTAGTAATGATCAGGCGGATCTTCAATTTATCAATTCAATGAAGCAATGAAGAACATTTGAGAAATACTTAACCCTGTTAGTGCCAAGCCATTTCCTGAAATACTTTCCAAGAATGCCAAGCCATTTTCAATGGTCATGCATACTTTTCGAAATAAAATCATAAATGCCACATTTCCAACGATAGAATCATTAATTTTGCTTTGCATTATAACCAAATACCTCATTCTTTCATACATTATGTTCACAAAAGTAATTACGGCATCTAAACCATTTTAATTGAGGTTATTCTGATAATTGTTCAATTTTTCAATTTTTCGTGTGTAAAAAATTAGTTTAGAGCCTAAATTAATGACACGCATGAGTCATATTCGAAGAAACACTACGTTTTCAGCTGTAGAAAGTTATTAGATACATCTTCAACAAGAAGAAAACAACTGCACCGCAATTTTGGCGGGAACGCGCGTGATTGGAGGAGCGCAAAGGGAGGGTGTGAATACAAACTCAAACTTATCGCGTAACGGACTTGGAAGGAAAAATGTGGACACCTCACAGGCAAGCTTGAAACCCCACATTTCCAACAGTATAAAATAATCACGGACATATGCCTACAAAAATCTAAAAATATAAGATAAACAGCGCGCCGATTGAATCAGCTTTGGCACTTTTGGCGAGAGCAGCGGGAACCGATCTGATCGTCGCGTGGCACTAAGATGGTTAAAGTAGGAATAAAGATTCAAAGAGAAATAATTACAACACTGAGATTTGTTGATGACATTGTCATCTTAGCCAATTCACCAAGGCATTTGGATGGTATGGACTCGGTCTTAAGGAAAGAATTCATGATGACAATCAATAAATGTAAACCAAAAATAATGGAATGGAGCCGAAAGAAATCAGCAACTACTTTTGACGACAAATTGGCAGGTGAAAAGCTAAAGGAAGTAGGCGACTTAGAATGCAAAATAACCAGTGATGGACGAAGAAAAGAGGATATAAAATGTAGGTTGGCTCAGGCAAGGAAAGCATTTCTACAGAAAAGAAATCTGTTGACATCAAATATTTGTTAAAAAGTCATTTCTGAAAGTTTTTGACTATAGGCGCAGCAGAAAAGAGGAGAATAGAAGCCTTTGAAATGTGGCGTTACAGGAGAATGATGAAGATAAAGATCAGATGGGTAGATAGAATACCAAAGGTAGAGGTAATAAGACAAGTGGGAGAGGAGAGATGTTTCTGTCGCTGATAATGAAGAGGAGAGTTAGGTTGGTAGGATGCCTACTTAGAAACCCAGAAATAGTAAACTTAGTTATAGAAGAAAGGGTCGGGGAAGGGAACTGTAGGGGTAGACCAAGGTTAGAATATAATAAACAGATTGTCTAGGATAAAATGTGTGCTAACTAAGTACAGATGAAACGATTAGCTCAGGACAGGGAGGAATAGAGAGCTGCATCAATTGAAGAAGCTTTCTTTAATAAAACTAGGAAACACTGTAAAAAGCTTGGATTACTTCAAACTCCGATCTGCAGTCAAAAGACTGAAGACTCAAACAAGAATATCCTTAGAAGAGACACCTGCAGTAGAGCCATCTTTTGGCTGCCGCAGTGGCGTAGTTGGAAGAATGCTGAGCTCCTATGCCCAAGATCACGGGTTCAAACCTGGCCGAAGTCATCGGATTTCTTACGGGCTTTAAAAATCCCTCAGTATGCCTTCCTTCGGAGGGGAAGTAAAGCCGGCGGGCCTATGTCATAGATATGGCATGAAAATCAACCATCGACTAACTACACTTGTGTGAAACGAAAATTTGTAGGTCAGAATTGATTACGCCCTGTTAGTTCCAACGTTCGCCGCCAAATACTAGGTGTCGTGGATGGTAGCATTTGGTAGCAAAAGTAGGAACTACTTAAATTATTGTCTGCAGCCCTTACTTGAATTAAACAAGAAGTTCCGTGACGAACTAAAGAGCCTACTTTTCTTAAAATTTTAAATTCATGACAATGATTAATCTACATGGATCTATCTAGAATAATGACGAAATTAAGTTGCTAATATCGAAATTTCTAATTAGTTCGAAATACTGTATACCTGGCATAATAATGTAGCCTAATAGAGCACTACAGTTGGCAGCCCTGGTGACTGAATATATTCTTAGTTCCATCTCTTAAGGTACAGAATACAAAATTTGGTTGAAATACAATGAATAGCATGGACGTTACATGCAGTTAAACATTGGATCTAACAGCGAGTAAAATCATGTTGGCAACAATGTCATGCATGTATTGGACAGAAATAATCTGAAATAATATGATCTATTGTAGTGCCAATTTTGAATGAAATCCATTAGTTAGTATAGAAGTTACATGCATTTTAAAATTGGACATATCAGCAGGCTTAGAATCATGTTGGCAGCACTGACGTATATTAGTTACTCCAAATTCATCTAGAATGCCAGGTACTATACGTGTGCAAAGTTTAGAGCTATTGGCTTGTGCATACTTTATGATATATTGATATTAGGGTAACAAAAATAGAGACAGCACATATTAAGAGTTGCCAGCCCTGGTTGCTCTTAAGAATACGCATAGTCATATCTGTTATGGTACACATAGCACACACTAAATTTGGTTGAAATCCAAATGATAGTATGGAAGTTACATGTATTTAAATTTGGACCTCTCAGCAGGCTTAGAATCATGTTGGTAGCACTGACGTATATAATTTTCTCCAAATTAATATAGAATGTCAGGTACTATACGACCATCGAACCTACTACGTTGTCGTAGCAGGCGGAGAGGTGATACTCCGACGTGGCGCGTCCCAGGTGGCGGATAGGGGGGTCCTCACCGGTTTACCGGCGGACTTGAGCGAAATAAAATAGCTCTCGCGGACCAAACACACTCCACAATCTCATGTTTCATCATATCATATTTCATTCATACCTTTGGGTGTGGCGAACCCATCGTACAAACAGCCTAAATATGATAGTGTGCGAGTCGAGGCCTCGGATGGAGGTCCTTGATTCACGCCCCGACCCAGATCACTGGAACCGGGAAAATAAGAAGAATAAGAAGAAGGTACTATACAAGTGCACAGTTTAAAGCTGTCGACTTGCATACTTTCTGATATATTGGTATTTGGATAACATAAATTAAGAGCATTTATTAACAGTTGGCAGTCCTGGTGAGTCTTAAGAATACGCTCAGTCATATCTGGTCATGTACACATACAACATACGAAATTTGGTTGAATTCCAATTGATTGTGTAGAAGTTATATGCATTAAAAATTGTACCTATCAGCAGGCTTATAATCATTTTGGCAACACTGCCATGTATGGCCTCCTGGAAATTAAACTGCAATATTATTATCTATACGTGTGCCAATTTTGAAATAGCTCCCATTCATACGTTCCAAGATATCCAACATGGAGCTCAAATTTCAATTGCGATTTTTAGCAGTTGGTAGCACTGACATCGTTTTCAAATATGGCCGTGAGATATTCAGTTATAGATCTTTACTCCTACCAAATTTTGTTTCGATTGCTCCAGCCGTATAGGAGTTGATAGGGGGGGGGGGGCACACACACAGCCAGACAGACAGAAGGGCAGACAGACAGACAGACAGACACACATTTGCCCGATCTCATAAGTCTACTTTTTCCTCATTTTTGCAAAATGTGAAAAGTAGGCTAAAAATGGTATATTTGACATAATTTGATAGCCAGGAGATCCTAGGATAGCCTGGCTGTCTATTGCTGTTGCTCGCTTAGCACCACCCGGGGGACACGTGAAGGGCAATGGGAAGGTAAATCCTGCGGACGTGAGCAACGTAACCGGCTTGCTAACTTCAAACTAAATATTACCTTTTCCAATAGAGTGCTCAATCACAATAGGTTTCCGAAATATCTTGGTGTTACCTTGGATCGGACTTTATCCTTCAAGCAACATCTTTTGAACTTGTCGAAGAAACTGAAAAGCCGAAACAATATTATTCAGAAACTAACTGGTACTACTTGGGGATCTGCTGCGAACATCCTGCGCTCTTCAGCCTTAGTACTGGTTTTCTCTGCTGCCGACTATTGTGCTCCAGTGTGGCTTAATAGCCCGTATACGAAGTATATTGACCCACAATTGAATACCAGCATGCGTCTTATATCTGGCACCATCAGACCAACTCCAGTCCACTGGCTCCCACTGTTGTCTGGTATAATGCCACCTGACTTACGAAGATCCAGTGCTCTTGTTCGAGAGTACAACAAGATCTGCAAGAATCCTCTGCTACCTGTTCTAGGCGACATACCTGCTCTTAGTCTCCAAAGATTGAAATCACGACATCCACCTCTTTGTGATGCTGCTCTGAAGACATCCACCAACTTCGATGCTTTGGAGGAATGGAAAGGCCGCTGGAATAACTCTACTGACTTGCCCCTACATAACATCTTCAAAGGGGAAAAAATTGCTAACGGATTCCAACTACCGCGTGCAACTTGGTCCAGACTGAACAGGATCAGGACAGGTCATGGAAGGTGCAGGGATTCTCTCTATAAGTGGAACTTTGTACCATCTCCAAAATGAGACTGTGGAGCCCCTCGCCAGACCATTCCCCACATTTTAAGCGAGTGTCAACTACGGGCTTATCCAGGTAGATTGGAACAGCGGAGGCACTTCAGTGGGTTCAAAAGTTGGACATTCAGCTATAACGGATAACACTAATGCCAGAAGTGAAACAATGTTTTTGTTATTGTGTATATTATGTATATCATTTCCTTGCCATACGCTAATAATAATAATAATAATAATACTTGAATTAAAACAGATAACACACACTAATACAGCCGTCAGACAGATTCTACACACTCAAAGTACTCGGGGCTACAAACGGCGTTGTCGCATCCCTAAACTGAGGAACCAACCAATCAGAGCCTTCTTTTCCTCAGCACACGGGAGTAAGAGCATAGTCGCCGGGGGCTGAACTTCAAACTTTTGATTTATAGCGCTATTATTATACTGTATTATTCATCGCACAGAATGATATATAGTGGGCGCCACAGGTAAGGGCAATACTGCAATAGAATGGCAAATTAAAACAAATCGTGAGCTTGTGTTTGACAGCTATTGAATATTGGAGCTCCACGTTACCACTCCCCGAGTTCCGTGACAACTGGCAATAAAAATTAGAAGCCACTGGAACACTCACATTGTGTCACGATCCGACCAAGCTCAAGGTGAGGGATACGTTTGAATTAGCTTTTCCCAAGGCAATTCTCATGGAAACATCTATCTATATATACTGTATAATACGCTAAGCTGTATGTTTCACAAAACTCAAGCTTTTAAACAAATAAACAAGACGATAGCCCCTGGCAGAACTGTGTCGCGTACAGCACCACAGCACTAGAGCCGGACGGGTAGTCTGTACACACGGGGCGCACACAACCAGCAGCAGTGACGAATCGCACTCTGATATCATATACTGGTGACTTTAACAGTCACCACACATCATGGGGTTATGATACAGTAGATGATAATGGAGAGGCATTACTTTTATGGGCAGAAATATCCAATTTACATCTGGTGTTTGATGTAAAGGACAAAGGTACTTTCCATTCCGCACGCTGGAATAGGGACTACAACCCAGATCTAGTATTTGTTTCTATGGATCAACTATCGCAACCCTTATATACCTCACGAAATGTTCTGTCTAACTTTCCAAACAGCCAACACCGTCCTGTAATTGTAGAGGTAGGGCTGAAAATCCCTCTTGTGAATTCGATGCCCTTACCCAGATGGAATTTCCAACGCGCTAATTGGGACGCATTCTCTAAGGAACTTGATAAAAACTTAACTGAGAAGAACTTACAATCAACAGCAACCAACTATGGCGAATTTGTTGAACTCGTTATTAAGGCTACAAAAGCAAACATTCCTAGGGGTTATAGGAAGGAATATGTGCCTGGATGGAATAAGGACAGTGAGGACTTGTATAAAGAATATCAAAGTACTGGAGATCAATCATCAGGCACTCAGCTACTACTGTCCCTCAATAAAAGCAGGAGAGAGAAGTGGGAAGCAACTGTTACAGAAATGAATTTTGTAAAGTCGAGCAGAAAAGCTTGGAGAATACTTCACGGACTGACTGGTAAGAAAAACTCCAGAAAAACATACGGTACTTTAAGTCCTGACACCATTGCTAATAGAATGGTAGATCTTACAAGGGCAAAGCGAGACAAGTGTCACACCAAAATGGTGAAACGTAACCTCACTCTCCTCAAAAAGAACGCCCAGAGAAATAATGAACTATCCAGGGCGTTTTCTGTTGAAGAAGTTGTAGCAGCTATCAAGCAGTTGAAGACCAACAAGGCAGCCGGTCCTGATAACATCTATGATGAATTCATCATACACATGGGTCCACTCAGTATAAACTGGATTACTTCTCTTTTCACATATATCCTTGAAAAGAATCACCTACCCAAACAGTTTAAACTATCCAAAGTTATAGCTATTCTGAAACCAGGTAAATTTGAACTCAATCCTGAAAGCTATCGTCCCATTGCCCTGCTTAGCGCCATGTTTAAACTTCTGGAACGTGTCCTTCTGAACAGGATAGCACCGTACATTGAAGATGTCATACCACCTGAACAAGCTGGCTTCCAAAACGGTCGTAGTTGCACAGATCAAGTTCTTGCCCTTACAACACATATTGAAGCAGGTTTCCAAAACCATCTAAAATCCACAGCTGTCTTCATTGATCTCACGGCAGCCTATGATACTGTCTGGAGACAAGGGTTACTTTTCAAACTGTTTCAAGTTATTCCATCTTTTGAAATTGTGAATTTGTTATCAAACATTCTCAGTGAAAGACAGTTTGAGGTGTTCTTGGGTGACTCTAAAAGTCACAAGAGGAAGCTGAATAATGGACTCCCACAAGGATCTGTTTTGGCCCCAATCCTTTTCAACCTGTGTATTCATGACTTGCCAAATACTAAGGCAAGAAAGTTCATTTATGCTGACGATATTGCGCTTGTAACGCAGAGCAGAAATTTTGAAGATGCAGAAAACACCCTTATTGAAGACCTTAAGAGAATGTCAGCTTTCCTTCAGTCCTGGAGATTGATTCCGAGCCTGAATAAAACAGAAGTATCTTGCTTACACCTTGCACATCGGTTTTCTAATTACAAACCAAATATTTTGCTTGACGGACAACAACTTAGATACAATCCCTTTCCTACTTATCTTGGAGTGACTTTGGATAGAACCCTGACCTACAAAGAGCATCTCACCAAGCTCTCCCATAAAATTGCTGCAAGAAACAACATCCTACATAAACTTAGTGGTACTTCCTGGGGAGCCTCTGCCGACTGCTTACGCCTAACTGGCATTAGCCTTGTCTATTCAACAGCAGAATACTGTGCACCCGTGTGGTTGGAAAGCGCACATGTGCATAAAGTAGACTCAAGATTAAATGATACAATGCGATGCATCACTGGTACTATTAAATCAACGCCTTGCCATTGGCTGCCTGTGCTGAGCCACATTCCTCCACCACATCTAAGAAGGAAACAAGCATTGTTGAGAGAGGCTAAGAAGATCAGGGCTTCACCTCCTTTACCACTATACCATGAATTTTGCCATCCCTCACAACAGCGACTACGGTCTAGGAGGCCAGCATGTGTTACTGCAGAAATACTGTTTGTGGATGGGTTTAATTTAAACCAAAGTTGGAGAAACGAGTGGTTAACTAAAACAGCGGGGACAAGTGCCCATTCTCTTGATCCTACAAAGGAACTGAAAGGTTCTGACCTCCCATGGAAACTGTGGTGCCGTCTTAACAGATTCAGAACCGGCCATGGCTGCTGTAAGTTCTTTCAACACAGATGGGGCTGGATCAATTCAGCAATGTGCGACTGTGATCAAGAGGAGCAGACAATGGATCATCTGCTCCGACGCTGCCCTCTGTTCTCGTTCCCTGGGAACCCTGCTGAACTCTTTCATGTCACTCCAAATGTCATAACTTGGTTGCAGAATGTGGATAATGTTGTATGATGTAAATTTTGTATATAATTCACCATACGATTAAATAAATAAATCATAAATACCGACAATTTGTTTAAAAAGTGCGTTTATAGAAATAAACATATTTATAGAAGCCCGCATAACAGTAAAGCCAGGCGTGTGGTTTATACACAGGCGAGAGTTCTCGCACGGTTCCGCTGGTTGAATTAAATTTGATTGACACTTTCTAGTACAGGTTGCAAAAGCGAATAGTAAACCAAAGTATAACGGGGCCTTTAAAGGAAAAACTGAAAAACATGCGTTCAATTCCCACCTTAACTTTTCTAGTGATTGTTTTCCGTGGTTTTGCCACTTCTACTCCAGGAAAATGCCAGGATGGCATTAAAAAAGTTTAAAATTATACGCCAATCAATACTCACACAAATATATATTTTATATATTGGACATGTTTCTACCTGACATTGAGGTCATCTTCAGCTCAAAATTAAAAGAAAACCAATTAAGATTTAAAATAATATATATGTACTTAAATCTAAATTTGAAGTGAAATGTTAATGATAAACATTGTAATAAAAATGAAATATATTATTAAAATGGATATACGTACAATTCAGTATAAAATAAAATAAAATTTAATATTGGTCTTAACAATAATTTTTCAAAATGCAGTTAGAAAAATAAGAAATTTTAATGGTGAGTGTAAATACATATTAAGCTTGATATTAAAGATTAAAAATATAAAAATTCAAAATATATACAAATATAGTCTATAATTTAGAAAATCGAGTGCAAAAAATCAACAAATACTTCAGCTCAGCGCTTTAATGACTAAGATAAATATTCTTCAAATACGGAGTTTGAAACTTTGATTAGGTGCCAACCAGTTATTGCGTCGTATCAATTAACCGTGTTGTAAAAATGGAGAATTCAGTATAATTCATATAAAAATTTGAGTGAATTTCCAATGTGGATAGGTGGCATTTCTACATTCATCCAAACGTTTTGAAAACAATGAAACGGGACCCTTGTAGTAGAATTATGGCATCAATAGCTCCTCTTACATGTCAAATAGTGTATGCTTATGTATTAATCTTCTTCAACGTAATTGTCATATATAAATTCTTCCTCTAGTATGTAATGTATGTTTATAACCTATATTATGCTATTTGTGTTCATATCAATGAAGTTAAAATGCATTGTAGTCATAGGTGTCCAATTCATATAGTATTGGCGTATAATTTTAAACTTTTAATTCGTAAGTTAAGACCACGGCCGCCTCCTTCTCAATCCTCACCTAATTGAGAGTGAAGAACGCTAGGTAGTTAATGTGACCACTGTCGAGAGAGGAACTGAAACTCCCTGAATTACTGACAGGTGTAGGAAGACATTATTCCCATGTTCTGCCGGCGTGGGAATACGAGAAGCAACACTGCAAGTTAACACTGCAATAAGCTGAGTGGAAAGGAACCAGCTGTTTACGGAAAGAGAATTTCATTCAATATACTGACGTGAAATAATGTGACATGATGGCAGCATTACATCGAGAGGCTTTCAATCGATTACTAAAATAAAAGACTACAAGAAGTCGTAATGTTCCTTTAATGCTATTTTCTCTTCACTGTGTTAAAGTTAATGGCGGGGAACAGGCGCGAGAGCGAGCGCACACTTGGGGGTATTAAGTGATATTAAACTAATAAACTATATCGAGAGCGAGGCGCATGATCGACTGCTCGACACTTCTCGATATTCCTCGCCACGCCGGCTGCTCCAGCAAGTAGTAATCCTCCCGTTCTTCGCTATCTTACGATGTACCATAGAGAAGAGAAAAACAAGTTCCCCTCCACACATCCATTCCTTGAAAGCATTGAAAAGAAAAATACGCTAATATTTCTTTCTGCGTAATGTTTGCAGTACGCACACAGAATAGTTATTTCCGTGTGAATATTTTTAGAAGTTTCTCAAGTGTTGAGTAAATGAGTATGCTTGAAGCATTTCGCGTTGTTGACGTGGTGACATATATATTTATTTATCGTATGGCTTTTAGTGCCGGGAGTGTCCGAGGACATGTTCGGCTCGCCAGAGGCTGTAGCTGCTTCAAACGGACACCCATGGGGTGAGCTACAATTTCCTTTCAATTTCAAGCAGTTCCAAATTCCGCCACCAGATATCACTGACAGCTAATGCTGAACGTTGGAACTTTGATAGAGCATATCAACGAAATCTAACCTGGAATTTAGCTTCACATAAGTTTAGTCTGTGGAATGATCTTTTACATACTATAAATCTGTGACTTTGGACCGCCGGCTTTACGTCCCCTCCGAAGGAAGGCGTACTGAAGGATTTTAACGCTCTTAAAAAATTCGACGACTTCAGCCGGGTTTGAACCCGTGATCTTGGGCACAGCAGTTCAGCATGCTGCCAACTTCACCACCGAAGCCGATATATGGCCACTTACCGGACAGCCTGGGTTCAAATTTTGGTAACAGTGGAGTAGAATTTTCACTAAAAATATTACGCGGTGTAAAATAGGACATCCATCCTAAAATTCCCGGGCAGAATCAAAGGCATGAGCCAGACTGGCCCTGGCGATCGCCAATAATTGAAGAACAATTTTTGAAAACTCTCTGCTACCATTTCATTAAAATACGTCCATTTAATCGGAAGTTATTAGGAATAAAACAAGAAAGATGTATGCTTGTAAGCATCTTTCAATGTAGAAAACTATAGGAGTCCAATGTATCAAAAAGGTCAAGTTAAGCTATTTTCAGGGTGGCTTCGGTGGCATAGTTGTGAGCATGCTGAGCATGTCCAAGGTCACGGGTTCGAGCCCGGCCATAGTCGTCAGATTTTTTAAGAGCGTTAAAAATCCCTCAGTAGGCTATGCCTTCCTTCGGAGGGGAAGTAAATCTGGCGGTCCCCTGTCATAAATCTATGGCATGTTAAGAACCTTCCGCTAATTACACTTGTATGAAGCTAAATTATGGGATAGATTTGACTAACACTCCTAGGTTCCAACGTTCATCACCAGGAGCCAACTGCGGTGGCATCTAGTAACAAAGATAAGAGCTAGTTGGTCGTTGAAGGTAGCAAAAGTTGGAACTACTTGAAAATCGAATGTCTGCGTCCTTACTTGAATTAAAAACAGATAACACACACTAATACAGCCATCACAATAAACACCAGTTATCAGACAGATTCTACACACACACAAAGTACACGGGGCTACATGACCGCGTTGTCGCAGCCCCTAAACTGAGGAACCAACCAACCAAGCTATTTTGATATTTTTGAGAAACGTTGGAAAGCAAAAATTTTTACGTCTGGCTTAAATGATATTCTCCAAAAAACAAGCTACAAAAGCGCTAGTTTTTAAGATGAAACCTTTTTTACAGTTTTAAATGCATGGCAGATGACCTCACTGTTCCTCCCCATATAACCTCACTAACTAACTAACTAACTAACTAACTAACTACAAATTTAAATGAAATAGAAGTTTGATTGTTTTAATCTATTATTTGATTGCTTATCCTTTTGTTTTTATCCTAATAGCTTACTTCCCAAGTCATGTTTCCAACATTCTCTTTACCTGAAGAATGTTTAATTTAATGCAAGTAGACTAGTAAAAGAATACGAAAAGCTAACAAACGACCTAAAATTCCCTGAAGTAACAAGTCAGTTTTCAGTAGCAAATAATTCTATGATGCGTCCTCAAATGGAAGATATCCGCGAGACATGGTGTTGTATAAAGAAGGAGCATATCCTCACAGTAAGCTCGGTCATCACTCATATTCCTGCAAGTGAAGGGTGATGGAAAGTGATCCCTCCCGTTAGGTAGAAGAAAGTCCCTCCTAGGTTATATGCAGCCCGTAACCCGCTCACCCGTAACATAGCAACCACACCGAGTATCGATCAAGTGCGACAAAAAGCTTGGCAATGGACATAGAGGTTGTTGTAAAGTAAAATAAAACCTCTCCTAGCTATAACTTACAGGGTGGAAGATATCCAATGAAAAATGTTTACTTTCTATTCTCTATTATATAGGGTGGATGGAGAAATACTAGCCAGGCAGAAAGATAAGATTTTCCTGTTCAGGAATAGCCTTACAAGGCCTACATGAATTCAAAAACATCGCTTGCAAGTCTATTACTGCGCCTAAACCTCAGAAAAAGAAGAGACGATACAAAGTAGTTTTTTTTAAATCATTTTGCTCATTATCTTAATACTTTTATCTCATATTACTCATCGTAGTAATTATATGCCTTTTTGCTCATTATCTTAATAATTGTTTGTCATTTCGCTCATTATCTTAATAATTGTATGCCATTTTGCTCATTTTATTATTAATGATGTCATTTTGGTAATTATATTAATATGTATAAGTTATTCTTCTCATTATCTTAATAATGATGTCATTATACCCATTATCCTAATAATTGTATGTCATTTTGCACATTATCTTAATAATTATATGCCATTTTGGTCATTATTTTAATAATGATGTCATTTTGCTTATTATCTTAATAATTATATGTCATGTTGCTCATTATTTGAATAATATGCCACATTGTACATTATCTTAATAATTGTATGCCATTTTGTTCATTATCTTATTAATGATGTCATTTTGGTCATTATATTACTATTTATAAGTCATTTTTCTCGTTAACTTAATAGTGATGTCACTTTGCTCATTGCCTTAATAATTGTATGGCATTTTACATATTATTAATTCGCATAGCTAATGAGGAAACCCAGTTGATTGGAAACATGAACTAATTTAATTAATTGGAAGTATTGACTAGTTGGATTAGAAAAAGAACCAATTGCCTGTTTTAATAATCATGCCAACAAAGCAATGAGGAGGCTGGTCTCATGGAGTGAGAGAGAACCCGTCCAACTACATTTCCGTCCATCCTCCCGCCCTTAACTGAAGACAACACGTTCCTGTAGCGCATTGTTCCTGGTGCCACCCCTGGGAAATGGAATCGAAAGCGTAGACGATGCAGTGGTGCATTCATCGTCCCCTTGTCCCAAGAAGTTCAAGAGCCAACCATCCTCGGGAAAGGTGACGTTCACCCTGTTGTTTGATTATCGATGCCCTTTGCTAATAGATATCAAGGAACCTGGTATCTCCATGACTGGGGAAAAGTACTGAGAAACACTGGAGAAATGACGGCATGCAATTAAGGCGAAGCGTCCGGGAAAACTGCAACAAAGGGGCGATGTTGCTTCACGATAACGCACGTCCCCATACTGTACAATATCCCGCATTCCGCTCTCTGAAATAGGCCTTGAAGCTCTGCGATACCTTCCGGACGATGAGTGCAGCAGGTGGTTATGGACATCTTAACCCTCTACTTCTGAGGTGCGGTCAAGGTGACCGCAAGAATATTCTGATGTGTTATTTTTATCCCTTCTATTGTTACTTCCCGCCTTTTTTTTGTCTACCTTCCGAGCACATGACCTTGAGTCACTGCATAGATCAGTTCAGCTCTAGCAACTGTTACGTGCGGGCGATTACGTTGTAAAGTTTTCGAACAGTATCAGTGACCGCACCTCACAGATAATGTTCCACGCTGACCATCCAGGCAGGACATACACTTTCAGCTGAAGAAGAATGTTTTGCTGTTTCATTGTGTCAACCATGTATATTTGTTTCTAAATAATAATTGTATAATGATAATTTGTTAAGTTTTCATCTTAAAAATTAATTACATCTAATGACCAGAGATAACTTTTATTTTTTCGCATTAGAAACCTAATATGAGTACGAAATACTTATACTTTGACTTTAAGAAATGTTTGTGATTGTATCGTGTGTTAGAGTAGTTGAAGTACCAACACGACAAATTTCAAGTAAATAATATTATTGTGTGTGCTTATGAACAAGCAGGATTTATCGCCGGTCACCCAGACCTTACCTTACAATTAGAGGGTTAATTAGCTCCGACTGTGAACGTAAACAGATAACACGCACGCCAAGTCAGCTGACTGAAGCATGTTAAAAGAATGCTTCTTGTGAATCAAATTATTCACGAAACTAAAGACTAAGCCCGTGACTCCAGCTAAGCTCAGTGCAGCTCTAGCAACTGTTACGTGCGGGCGATTGCGTTGTATCAGTGAGCGCTCCTTACAGTTAATGTTCCACCCTGACCATGCATGCGGGAGATGCACTTTCTGCTGAAGAAGATTGTTTTGCTGTTTCAATGTGTCAACCATGTGCATTTGTTTCTAAATAAAAATTGTAAAATGGTATTTTGTTAAGTTTTCATTTTTTAAATAAATTAAAGCTAATGTTCAGAGAGAAATTAAATTTTTCGCTTTATAAACGTAATATGTGTACGGAAGACCTATACTTTAGTTAGTTATTGTTGTTTTAAGGGGTGGAACTATGATGTCATCTGCCCCTACCCATACTTTGATTTTAAAAATGTTTGAATTTGCATCGTGTGTTAGAGTAGGTGATGAACCAAGACGACAAATTTCAAGTAAATAGTCTTATTGTGTGTGCCCATGGCAAGCAAGATTAATCGCCGCTCACTCAGACCCCACCTCACAATGTACAGCCTGTTCCGATTCAACACGGTACTGTAAAATGGGTAACCTACCCTCCCGCAATCGGCTTGAAATCCGCTCGCAGCGCGCTAGCGACGGGGCTGAGTCGAGTCAGGTCGAAAGTATTTTTAAGATCACCACAAACACCCGAAGAAATGGATCTCGTCATTACCGAAGCCTTTGTGGAAATTACTCCTCAGATGTTGTCGAACGCAAGAGAGAACTTCATGCGACGAGTGGCCCTCTGCTTGGGAAATGATGGACGCTACTTCGAACACCTTATGTAAATGTCCAATTGCAGTAGATGTAACGTCAGTGATAAATTAACTTTTTTAGTCGCATCGAAGACTGATTACAATTTTGTAACAAATCATTTCCAAATTGTATCTCGTTTTGTGGTATTGGGTTAAAAAGCAATAAATTGTGCTGTAAATAAACTACAACACTAAAATACATTGTGTTGTAATAAACTATGTTGTAAAATAACATTTTATTTCATATAAATTCTCCTCAAAAGCCATTAACAGAAGCGTAAAATAACAAGTTCTGAAACAGAAATCGTTCAAACTTATTGTGAAGCCTGTGTGAATATATTTTGAAATAGCAAAATACTTTGCAATGTTGCGTAAGAAGGCGGCAATCAGTGAAATCGAACTCAGGCCCGTCGCTAGCGCGCTGCGAGCAGATTTCAAGCCGATTGCGGGTGGGTAGTCAACCCATTTTACAGTTCCGTGTTGAATCGGAACAGGCTGTATGTACATCACAGTAATACCACCTCTCAAGTAAAGGGTTAACACAGCTGGGATGAGTGCATCAATGGTCACGGTGGTGTTGCCAGATTGCCATACCAATTCTGGACTATACGAACGTCACACGGAAATGTTTTCATCACGCCGTATATATATACACACACACACACTAAAGTACACGGGGGTAAATGGCCACGATGTCGCGAAGCTCCTAAATTATTTAGTTGGCTGGTTGGTTGGTTCCTCAGTTAGGGGCTGCGAAAACGCGGTCATGCAGACCCGTGTTCTTTGGGCGTGTAGAGTCTGTCTGATAACCGGAGTTATTGTGATGTCTGTATTAGTGTGTGTTTTGTGTTTTTTAATTCAAGTAAGGACTGCAGACTTTGAATTTTCCAAATAGTTCCTACTTTTGCCGCCAAACACCACCGTCAACGACTACTAGTTCAGAACTTGGCTACTAGACGCCACCGCAGTCGGCTCCTGGGGACGAACGTAGGATCCTAAGAGCGTTGTTTACATTCTTAACCTATATAATTTAGCTTCACACGGGTGGAATTAGTAGAAGTTTCTTTAACATGATATAAATCTATGACATGGGACCGCCGGCTTTGCTTCCCCTCCGAAGGAAGGCATACTGTGGGATTAAAAATCCGACTTTGGCCAGGGTTGAACCTGCAATCTTGGGCATAGAAGCTCAGCATGCTACCAACTACGCCACCGAAGACCCGGTTATATTAAAACATCGATTACAGAATCAAAATGGGGCTCAATGAATAACGCATTTTGTCTGAAACTAGCAAACGCCGTCGTAGTACTATTACTTGTCAAGATATTTCAGTTTTCTTAAAAGGTGACATTTCTATTTTATTTATAACATGTCTTCCAATTATGTTAAGACTGGTGGCCTTTATGCTTGAAACAGTCATGTTTAATTCACTTTAATTCACTAGGCTTCTGTTCAATGTAAATAATTGCATTTGGCTGTCCTGTTCATTGACTGATTTTATTTAACACAACAACATGCTTTTTGCAGCGTCGCGACTTGCTCAGCCGTAACAAAGCAACAACAGCGTGTATCGACCAATGCACAGAGAAGCTGTTGTAAAGTAAAAGCAAGTCTCTTCTGGACTGTATACAGTAACATCGCATCTGACGGAATATCGATCATAATGGACAAAGCGCTTGTTGGCACGCTTCCCTGGGGAACTCAAGTTTCAATATGTTGGAGCATTTTACCGATACCTCGCACAGTTCTCCATCCGTGATGTTCTCAGGCGAGGTGGATAATTAATGTATGATGGGAGATACAATACATTACATCAATCAATGCAGAAACTGAGCGATATGTGCTGGGGGCACCAATGCTAACTCGCTGTCATCTCCAGGATACTTTATATAATATCAACGGTTATAGAAAGTGATTATCGGTACATCAGTTCTTCAAATGGTTTCGTGACAACTGCCTCACCCTGGATGGAAATAATATGAAAATGTACCAATAATAATCATAATAATATGAATATTATTATTATCAATTATTAATAATAATATTAATAGTAAACACATCCTGAAAGATCAGACTGTTGTAGATGACGAATGCAGGAAGTGTAATACCGGCCCAGAAACCATACAACGTATTACCAGCAGCTGCAGAACTCTACCGCCAACATCTTACACTGAAAGACATAACTATGTTGCCAAAGTCATTAAGCAAGAGTTCGTCCTAACCCGATCTCTCATACACGACAGGACGACTTATTGCAAATACTCTTCAGAAAGTGTGCTGGAAAACGAAGATTGCAAGTTGTATTGGGATCGCACTATTCAAACTGACAAAACAACTCCTCATAATAGACCAGACATAACTTTAACTGATAAGAAGAACCATCACACGTACTTGATTGACATATCAGTCCCGAATGACCATAATATCCACCATAAATACAGAGAGAAGATTGACAAATATACTCCTCTAGCTATGGAGGTGGCTAGAATCTGGAGACAAAAATTGTGACGATCCTTCCTTTCCTCCTTTCTCCCACTGGCCTGACACCTAAATCCTTTTCAGTAAATCTAACCACACTAAATCTTCCCATAAACACGCACACTATTGCACAAAATACTGCAATTCTGAAGACCTGCAGCATAGTTAGAGGATTTTTTGGCCCACTTTTCACATTTTGCAAAAATGAGGAAAAAGTAGACTTATGAGATCGGGCAAATGTGTGTCTGTCTGTCTGTCCTTCTGTCTGTCTGTCTGTCTGGCTGGCTGTGTGTGTGTGTGTCCCTCCCTATCAACTCCTAAACGGCTGCAGCAATCGAAACAAAATTTGGTAGGAGTAAAGATCTATACCAGAATATCTCACGGCCATATTTGAAAATGATGTCAGTGCTACCAACTGCTGAAAAATCGCAATTGAAATTTGAGCTCCATGTTGGATATCTTGGAAGGTATGAATGGGAGCTATTTCAAAATTGGCACACGTATAGATAAAAACATTGCAGTTTAATTTCCAGAAGGTCATACATCGCAGTGTTGCCAAAATGATTGTAAGCCTGCTAATAGGTCCAAATTTTAAATGCATATAACTTCTACACTATCAATTGGATTTCAACCAAATTTCGTATGTGCTATGTGTACATAAACAGATATGACTGAACGTATTCTTAAGATCCACCAAGGCTGCCAACTGTTAATAAATTCTCTCAATTTATTTTATCCAAGTACCAATATATCAGAAATTATGCAAGCCGACAGCTTTAAACTATGCACACGTATAGCACCTGACATTCTATATTAATTTGGAGTAACTTGTATACGTCAGTGCTACCAGCATGATTCTAAGCCTGCTGAGAGGTCCAATATTAAATACATGTAACTTCAATACTCTCATTTGGATTTCAACTAAATTTCGTGTGTGCTATGTGTACCATAACAGATATGTCTATGCCGATTCTTAAGATTAACCAGGGCTGCCAACTGTAAATAAATACTGTCTCTATTTTTGTTACCCTCATATCAATATATCAGAAAGTATGCAAGCCAATAGCTCTAAACTTTGCACACGTATAGTACCTGGCATTCTAGATTAATATGAAGTAACTAATATACGTTAGTGCTGCCAACATGAATCTAAGCCTGCTGATAAGTTCAATTTTAAAATGCATGTAACTTCTATACTAACTAATGGATTTCATTCAAAATTGACACAACAATAGATCATATTATTTCAGATTATTTCTGACCAATGCATGTACCGTATGTCATTGTTGCCAACATGATTTTACGCGCGCTGTTAGATCCAATGTTTAACTGCATGAAACGTCCATGCTATCCATTGGACTTCAACCAAATTTTGTATTCTGTACCTTAAGAGATGGAACTAGGAATATATTCAGTCACCAGGGCAGCCAACTGTAGTTCTCTATTTGGCTACACTATGCCAGTTATACAGTATTTCTAACTAATTAGAATTTTCGATATTACCAACTTAATTTCGTCATTATTCTAGATAGATCCATATAGATTAATCATTGGCATGAATCTTAAATTTTAAGAAAAGTAGGCTCTTTAGTTCGTCACGGAACTTCTTGTTGAATACACATTAGGATTTTTCTTGGACCCTCGTCTGAAAAGGAGACGAGGAAGATAACATTACTGAAAAGAAACCTGTCAAACGTCAGTGTTAAACAGTTTGAAAATGTGTGCTATAGGCTTTTCAAAGTGTGACTTGACTCATGTTCTTGTACGTAGTGTACCGATATAAGTCATGTTACCAACTGCAAGTTTAGTAAATAAAGATAATAATAATAATAATAATAATAATTAATAATTGAGCCAGTCAGTGGCATACAGCCGGATACACATCATGAAGATGAGTCACATACCAAGATCTTAGCAGATGAAATGATGACGGCAATGGCTCAGTTCAATGGGACAGACGCAATGCATAGACCTGCCTTGCCTCGAGTGAATTCGTCTAGGAAGGTATCAATAATTTTAAATAACATGAATCAAGCTATCCTACCCAAACACTTGATAGATGTGAATGACTTAGAATCTCTTCATACTGTTTTGTACTGTGGAGCCGTCACAGTTATCAGAACTATGGGCATCCAACTGAGAGAAAGGAATAATTCCTTCAGTAAGAAATGTGCTCCTGTTACTCCTAAGTGTGAAAGACGTCTGATAGGCAATATTGATAAATTGCGAACAGATATTGGCCGTTTGATTGAGTTTATCAGAAGAACGCACACAAGAAGACTGGTGAGACTCTGTAAGGCAATAATGAGGCGGTCCAAAATCCACACCGACCGAGATGATCCACACACAAAAGCCGAACAGTGTTTAGATACACTCAAACAGAAACTTACGTTGGTAGCGAACAGACTTTCAAGATACAGAACCAGTAGGAAACGGAGACAGGACAACAACTTATTTGTCAAAGGCGAGAAGAAATTCTACAGAGCACTGAGCAAACACCATGTACCCTCAAATGCTCCTTATCCAACAAAGGAAGAAATTGAAGAGTTTTGGAGCAATCAACTATCCAAAGCCACCAATTTTAACCCAGACTCCCATTGGGTTCAGGAAGTAACAGACATCTCTAAATAATATAATTCGATGCAATATGATCCAATAACATCAACTGAAATTTCTTCCATCATTAAATGTCTTCCTAACTGGAAAGCACCCGGTTTAGATCAGAGACAGAATTACTGGTATAAGAAATTCTGGTGCGTTTACGATCTTCTGTCTACTCTGGTGAATGAAGTTGTTGCTCATCCACAGAAGATGCCAAATTTCCTTACACAAGGTGTAACACATCTACTTCCGAAAGACCCACAAAATATGCAAGATCCTGGAAAATACCGTCCAATTACATGCCTTCCCACGATGTATAAGATCATCACGTCTAGTCTTAGTAGGAGGATATATGCCCACTCTGAACAAAATAACATCCTAGCAACACAACAAAAAGGATGCACGAAAGGGTCCAAAGGGTGTAAAGAAATACTTATCATTGACTCAGTGGTTTCTAACCAGGCCTTTGCCAATAACAGAAATTTATTCACGGCATATATTCACTACAAGAAGGCCTATGATTCCGTGCCCCATGATTGGTTGATCCATATTTTGAAAGTGTATAAAATTGATCCTCAGATTATATATTCCTTGGAACACGCCATGGCAACGTGGCGTACAGTAATGTGCCTTAGTACTATAAATGGCAGTATTGCAACCAGTATGATCCCAATCCACAAGGGAATATTCCAAGGAGACTCCTTGAGCCCATTATGGTTCTGTCTTGCGATGAATCCACTATCAAACCAACTTAATTCAACAAAATATGGCTTCAGTATCAAGAAGAACTCCAGGGAGCTTGCAAAGCTCAACCATCTCTTGTATATGGATGACCTAAAGCTACATGCTGCCACCAGAGCACAGCTCGAGTTTCTGTTGAAGATAGTGGAAACCTTCTCGCAGGATGTGAAAATGGAATTCGGGCTGGAGAAATGTAAAACGCTGAACGTTATGAAAGGCAAGCTGGAGGAAGGAATATATGAAACAGCTCAGGGCCAGCTGATTACAACACTGCTCACTGACGAGACCTACAAGTATCTGGGAATGAAGCAAGCCCGACACATAGAACACTCAGTAGTGAAACAAGATCTGACGAAGGAATTTGACAGAAGAATTAAGCTTGTTTGTAACACCAGCCTCAACAGTACAAACTTGGTTAAGGCAATCAACGCATATGCTGTCCCTATCCTTATTTACTCGTTTGGGGTCATCAAGTGGAGTAAAACTGACATTGCAAGTCTAGAACAGAAAATTAGAACATCACTGACCAAATCACGAAAACACCATCCCAGGACATCTGTGGAACGAGTCATGTTACCGAGACATATGGGTGGGAGAGGAATTGTTGATATAAACAACCAAGTAGCTCGACAGATCTATGAGCTAAGAAAATACTTCTGTTCTGTATCGAACCATTCGATACTGCACAAGGCTGTCACAGAAGCAGATGATTAAACTCCACTACTCTTAAGTCAGGAGGAGACACAAAATCAGGTGCGCAGTGATTTGGATAGATTCAATGCCTGGTTGTCCAAGCCACTGCACGGAAGACATCCCAATGAAATCATCCAAACTCACGTCGACAAGCTAGCGTCGAACTTTTGGTTGATTTCTGAGCAGAAACAGAAGGCTTTATGATGGCTATTCAGGACCAGGTTGTCCCCACGAGGAACTACCTTAAGTACATTATCAAGGATGCATCTGTGCAAGATGACCATTGCAGATACGGTTGCCCAACATCGGAGACTGTTCAGCATATTAAATCAGGTTGTCGCCATTTTGCCGGGACAGAATATAGGAAGAGACATGATTTTGTTGCCAAGATAGTTCATCAAGAACTGGCTATACGCCTTCAACTGCTGAGCCAAGAGAAAGTGCCGTACTACAAATATGCTCCTGAAAGTGTACTGGAATATGACAGCTTTACGTTGTACTGGGATCGTACTGTATTGACAGATCAATCAGCTGTGCACAACAGACCTGATTTGGTTCTTGTTGACAAATGCATGAAGCACACTACCTTCATAGATGTGGCAATCCCACACAGTGGCAACATGCTAACAAAGCATGTTGAAAAGCTGTCAAAATACACAGAGCTTTCAGAACTGATAAGGAAGCAATGGCACATGACACAAGTCAGGACAGTTCCTATTATCATCTCCAGCACTGGCGTGATTCCCAAAAACTTTAAGGAATCGCTCACTGAGTTGAAATTAGACCCTGGCCTTATCAAACTGATGCAGAAAACCGTCATACTTTCTACGTGTCACGTAGTAAGGCTGTTCTTGGGCAATCAGGCCTCAAGGAGTGGGGGAAACGCGTAAAGCAACTAGCCTACTGAATGCAGTCACTAAGAATTTGCTCCTTATGATATATATGGTATCTGGGATTGTAAATGTTTTCTTTCCAGCAAATATGCTGAGAATGTGTAAGCGCATGCGCAAAATAAATAATAGTAATAATAATAATAATAATAATAATGGTGGCATAATGGGAGTGATATGCGCAATACATTGGATTCACCAAGTGAATCCAACTAGCCTCTGTCACTCCAACTCCAACATGTAACCTACCCGAGGTGCCACTGTTAAGCCGAGCAACCTAGTGGAAGGTTGGGTAACCAATCCCAGCGGGAAACTAGGTCGGTGAGCCGATCAGTGTTAGGGGAAATGCAAAGATGGTCAACAGCTACAACGGCGGAAGAGGAAAATAATTCCCAACGGCGAAGAAGGTGGAAGAACTATCTTTGATGCAACTTAAATCCATTAGTGGCTGTACTGGTATCCAGCGGCTAATGGTCAGCATCTGTTAGCTCGGTGAGCTCGGCTGGAAACACGACGTTCCAAAGGCCTCAATAACCTCTGGTCCTATATGGTCCTGGCACTCACCAGGCCAAACAAATCAAGTACAAGCAAACATGAACTGTGCAAGCAATCACAACTCTACCCCAGGTGGTACCCAATCCACCCGTCCACAATCGGCAACTGAACTTTCGGATTCTGGGGAGTCCAGGCAAGCGCAGCAGAGAGAGTCGGAGATCTCTGGTCACCTTCCCTACAAACAGAAAACATTCATTGGAACACTAAACATTAATACCCTAATTCAAATTGGAAAATTATACAATCTCACGCAAGAAATCGACAGACAAAAAAAATCTCATTCTTGCTCTTCAGGAAACTAGAATGACTGACAACGAAACTATGGACTATGAAAATTACCTCATTTTCAAGAGCAAAACATTACAGAGAGTCGCGAAAGGTGCACCAATCTTCGGAATGGCTTTTCTTGTCCACAAATCCATCATTAACTCTGTCAAAGAAGTCACACCCATTAATGATCGAATTATGACCATGCGCATCCAGAGCGCCAACAAGAAATACACTCTTGTCAATGCTCATGCACCTACTAACATCGACAACAAGAAAAATCATGAAAATGTTGAAAAATTTTGGAAAAAACTGGAAAGAATTATGAGTAACATTCATCAAGATGACGTGAAAATCCTGATGGGAGATTTCAATGCCCAACTTGGCAAAGAAAAATTCTATCGAAAAATCATTGGCAAAAATTCTGCACACCAAAATACAAACAGCAATGGCACACGATTTGTAGACATTTGTCATCAATTCAATCTCAAAGTTTTGTCTACGCACACAAACAGAAAACTTGGCGATCTCCCATTCAACATCTCGGTGAATACCAAATTGATCATGTTGCCATATCCCATGCAAACTATAGAACCATCCATGACGTTCAAGTCTGACGAGGGGCAAACATTGATTCAGATCATTATCTCACAAGAATCAAAATGAAATTTTCACCTAAGAGGATTCATACAAAATATATTACATCCCAAAATTTGACACATCCAAAATTCAAGAAACAAAAATCGCAGAAGAATGGGATAAAGAACCAGTGAACAACTGGACGGACTTCTGCAGCAAAATTATCAGAAAAGCCAAAGAACTGATTCCAATAAAAAAGAAAGCAAAACACCCCTGGTGGGATTCCAACTGTGATCAAGTCATTATTGATCGCCGAATCGCATTCCAAAAATACAATAGCCACAAATCTCCAGAAACTTTACAACACTTTCTCGGCGTCCGCAAACAGGCAACCAAAATTCTCAGGACAACTAAACGTAATTTTATAACTAAGCAACTTCAGTCAATCAAGGATGACTTCAGGAATCACAACAGTCGAGCTTTTTATAAAACCTTCGGGAACAGAATTAAAGGTTACACACCGCAAAATTTGACTTTCAAGAAACAAGACGGAAGTCTCGCACTCACTAACCAAGAAAACTGTGAAGAACTAGCACGTTATTTTTCTGACCTCCTCAATTGTCCTGAACCACCTGAGCGATTTATACACACAGTCCCAGAACACATACGACCCGAAGCCAAACCACCAACGCAAGAAGAAATCCATCACCACATCAAAAACTCAAGAACGGAAAGACATCAGCAGAAGACGGAATCAACGCAAAACTATTGAAAAATCTAGGACCACGATCACTACAGGAAATCACACAGATCATTTAGGACATTTGGCGAAGTGAAAAACTACCGGACGAATGGAAATGCGCACTCATCCACCCACTCCATAAGAAAGGAGATAAATCTGATGTAAATAACTACAGAGGAATTTCCCTCTTACCCATCGCTTATAAAATCATCTCCGCCTGTCTTTTACAACGCACGCAAGAACAACTCGAGCCACTCATCGGTGAATATCAGGCTGGCTTCAGACCAAACAGATCAGCCGTCGAACAAATCTTCAATCTGAAATCCACCTTGAAACTTCGAGCCACACGAAATCTATCAACCATCTATACATTTGTCCACTTTCAGAAGGCTTATGACTCCATTGATCGAAAATCTCTTTTTAATGTACTCGAAGAAAGCCATCTCGATCCGAAGACGAGACGACTCATCCAAAAAATCTTAACCGACACAATTTCCAAGGTCAAATTCATTGGAGAGATCTCCCAACCTTTTCCCATTAAAACTGGTGTTCGACAGGGTGATAGACTTTCTCCATTGCTGTTCAACATCGTTCTCGATAAGGTCATCAAAGAATGGGAAAAAGAATTAAAAAGTCGCAACATATGGAAACCTGTCGTGTTAGGAAGACAGGAGGATAATATCAATGTTACATGCTTAGCTTTTGCTGATTATTTGGCAATCCTCTCCGGAGATGAACGAACGGCAATTCACCAGATTGAAGTCCTCAAAGAATGTGCTGGGAAAGTAGGGTTGCAAATCTCCTGTACAAAAACTGAATTCATGGCTACAAAACACATTGAAACCCAAACTTTGGTAACAAAATACGGTTCAATCAACAAGGTTAATCATTTCAAATACTTAGGTGAAATATTTGAACCTACAGGCACATAAAGAATAGCACAAAGAACTCGTGAACTCAAAATGCAGAAAGCATATGGGAAAACCGCAAACATCTACAACAAAAAATGCATGAGCATTAACACTAAAATTCGACATTACGCGACGGTCATCAAACCCGAAACACTCTACACCAGTGAGCCTTAAACCTCAATTATAAAGGGGATCTTGAAAACATCAAGAAAGCTGAAAGGAAAATCATCCGAAAAATTCTTGGCCCAAGACTTACAGATGAAGGATATTGTTTACAATCGCACAAGATCACAGAAAAATATTCAAATAATGAAACCGATTTTCGTAAACGACGCTCGAAATTTTATGGACACATTATGAGGCTAGAACACAACCGATTAACAAAGAAAATATTGATGTACTCACAAAAGTTAAAGATGACAACGGTTTGGATTAAACAAGTCCAAACTGAACTCAATAACGCCAACATCACACCCACAGATATCGAAGACCGCAAAACTTTCCGACAGAAGATCTACACTTGGGAAGCTGCATCAGAAGATAAGCCCAACAGACCTAGGGGAAAATGGACTGACGAACGTCGAGCTAAACATAGCGACATGATGAAAGAATTCTGGAAGAGCAAGAAAAATAACAGCAACAGATCATAACTTGCTTTATGTGATCCTCTATGGGTCGAAACATACTAAATAAATAAATAATAATAATATCGTATGGCCTTGGGTGCCGGGTGCAAGCTTTGTTATTTGACACACAGAGGGCAGCTTGCATGTCGAATTTTGCTGTGCCTTGAAGCACTATGAAAGTCAAGGAGGTTAGATACCTAAGCTCCTCGACACTATAGCGCTTTCTAGTAGAGAAATGAGGAACTTTGTGTTGGCGGATAATCCCGAGATTAATTCTGCCACTATGAACACCGCCTACTGAATTAAAATGGGATCTTTAACATGCCAACATCGTATGACATGCGTGCCGTGATTTTTGCCGCCTTTCATAAATCACTTACCACGGGCAGGAGCGAACCTGCAAGCTTGGGGGTTAGTAATCCGACACGATAACCACTCACCCACCGTGGCAAGCAGCGAATAATGATAATAAAAATAATAATACAGACACAATTCGTAAAAAGACGGGCACGATTTTCTGGCCACTTCAGATGAACAGACGGCAACAGGTAGACCTAAAAGATCTTTAACTCTTTTGATTTCTAAAAACAAATCCATGATACCCTTGTGTAGAAACACCACAAAAGACCGACAAATGCTTCAAATCAATCCCGACGATTCATTGGACAAGGATCCCTCTGCAAAATGATGGTGACGAACGTGATCAACCGAGGCTTGCCTCCAAAAAGAAGTTATGGTGCCCCTTGGACAGAGGAACGCAAGCAGGCTCAATCCCAAAGATGAGATTATTCTGGGTGCAAAATAAATCCGAATAAGACAAGACTTAACGTGGTCCTACATGACTCAAGCGAATTTTATACTTATTTATTCTCCTGGCTCCACAAACCGCAGTCGGTTCTTGGCCTCGTCAAGCAGCCTCCTCCACCTCGCTCTGTCCTAGCACGGCCGACTGAATGCGCTCATACCGGCCTAGACAATGAGACCTTTTTCATGAAATCTTGTTAGTTACTCAACTGCTCACACAGCGCTGTTCACCAAGCATTGCACGACTAAGACTTATCTCTACTTAGTGTAAAACAAAGTCCCCGATTCTTGGATATCACGGGTAATCTCGAGAACCACTGGATGGATTTTGATGCGGCTTTCACCATTCTGTACAGGTAATATCGAGGAAGATTTCTGTAGAAAATAATTTATTTATGATCAAAGGGAGCCAAGCAGTAACGATTTTAGATTTCAGTGAATAGGTCGAAGAAAGATCTTGACGTCCGTACGCTTTTCAAGCTTACGCTGGACAAACCGTTAAAAATATCAATATACTATGAGTGTAAGAATTGTTCAGCATGAAAAATTGTACAAAAAAGTCCGCGTGAGCATATCTCTATCTTCGATACATCGCCCACTATAAGTGTTTTTAGTTTGGACGGGAGGGGGATTTGGCTTGCACCTCGCCATTCTTAAATTACGTCTGACAGGAATTCCTTGCACATTCATAACTGTTCCCGGGCGGAGCCGGGGCGGGTTGCTAGTGATACTATTATATTATCATTATAATTCCCACAATATCAAAATGCAAATTATATCACAAAATAAAATAGCGTGCTAATAAATATAAGAGAAATTAGACATACCTTGCACCTCGTTACAGTTGAATTCGATCAGAATCACTCGGTTTTCATTAAAGTTTATGCATTTTTCTGCTGAACGGTTTGGAAGTTCGGCAACAGGAAACTAGGACTGTTATTTACTTAAAATATTCATTTTTGTATTTTTGTACTATTTGTGTTCATGATTTCATTACATTGTCAGAATTACCGACAGTAGTGGCTACGCTGGCTAAAGCGCAGCGTTAGGCCATGGGGTCAAGCTCTCTGCTGACTCGGTAGACGCGTGGGTTCGAGCCCCACCGTCGGCTGTCCTTGAAATGATTTTCCGTGGTTTCCCATTTTTCAACACCAGGCAAATGCTGGGACGGTACCTTCTAACAGGCCACGGCCGCTTCCTTCCACATCCTTGCCCAGTTTCATTCATCTTCATCCATTCCATCTCTCATCCTGACGCGCAGGTCGCCCACGGGCGTCGACTAGAAAGACCTGCACTCGGCCTCTCAGGAGGCCACACGAAAAAAAATGTCAGAATTAATGCTTTAATTAGTAGGGTATTCTATTCAGTGTACCTATTATAAATAAAAACCGTGAGGTTTCTCACCTCCCCATATTACGAAACCCGGTTGCCTAATACGAGGAAAGTGCACTTTTAAAGTTAACAATAATATCAGAGGGTATTACAACACCAAACGTGCCCATATTTGTAATATACATAGTATATCGCCTGAGGTTTACATTGGTGAGAAAACCAAAATTATTCCGTTCCTTCTTATGTCTAATGTGAGCCCTATAAAAAAACTCCCCATATTTGGCGACTTTCCTCTACCCATTTTTAGAAGATACCTTATGCACTGGACAGCTGAATCCGTGATTAATTGTATAGGTAGCTTCGTAAGTCTCAGAACTCAGGAAGTCCTTTCCAACAGCGTTACTAGCAGCTTTCAAAGTTTCAAGGTAAGAAAGAAAATATTCCTCTAGCCAGTTTAGGCGACTGACATTTAATGAGAAAAAATGCCCTTTATCTGGATTTCTAGACTGAATATGATGATATGTGATGCTTACGTCATGCATAGCGAACCATTTATTAACGTTTTTCAAAAAAAATGGTTGCTTCTGCGTCCATGAATGTGGACGCTTCCGGGTGCATGCCTATATTTTCTTTTAGTGTACTAATGGCACCAATAACTTCTGACGAGAACACTTCCTTGGCACGCCGAACATTCATTTTTTCAAATTTAGTGGGTTCGATGTGTTTTTAGTGAGGTGTCTGACCGGTTTGACGATCTCACCCTTTTGCATTGTCTATAGTAATGACAAGTATTTCCCTGAAATTATTCCAGTACCATCAGTCATCTCTCGTTACAGAAACTGCGTTCTAATGTTTTTGTTTTTTTTTAGAATGTGACAATGATCAAAACTAGGGAATACATTCCTAGACTCGTCGTATGGGTGATTGACCATTGGTTGCAAATTCCCTCCCCCTAAATGCCTCATCATTGTAGTGTTAGTTTTGTGATTATCAGAGACAGTTATTATAATTATGAAACCACATTGTTCAACCTCGAGAATAACGTCCAGCAGGAGTTTATGTAAGTCCCGTCCTGACAGCTGCTTCGTGAAAAAGAAGGCACACGGTATCTGATAATTTGTCGAGAGATCTCTTAGCACAAAACACAACACACGATTAGCTGCTACTTGTTCCCGGCTGTAATTTTGATCCTCTCTTTCCTTTTAATGGGACGGTGTTGGAGTAGTGTCCTTGTACCCGAAGAAGGTGCAAGGTATGTCTAATTTCTCTTAGATTTATTAGCACGCTATTTTATTTTGTGATATAATTTTAATTTTGATAATGTGGAAATTATAATGATAATAATTATATAGTGTCACTAGCAACCCGCCACGGCTTCGCCCGGGAACAGTTATGAATGTGCAAGGAATTCCTGTCAGACGTAATTTAAGAATGGCGAGGTGCAAGCCAAATGCCCCTCCCGTCCAAACTAAAAACACTTATAGTGGGCGATGTATCGAAGATAGAGATATGCTCTCGTGGACTTTTTTGTAGAATTTCTCACGCTGAACAATTCTTACACTCATAATATAATGATATTTTTAACGGTTCGCCCAGCGTAAGCTTAAAAAGAGCACGGACGCCAGGCTATTTTTTCGACCTTTTCACTGAAATCGTTACTGCTTGGCTCCCTTTGGTCATAAATAAATTATTTTCTACACAAATCTTCCTCGAGATCACCTTTACAGAATGGTGAAAGCAGCATCAAAATCCATCCAGTGGTTCTTGAGATTACACATTTAATATACGTACTGTACAGTTGATTCCTTATCGCGCCTATAATGGGAGGGGAGTGCGCTCTACCGGCAACGAGTAGAAACTTTCCAATTACATGTTATACATGGGTTCTGACTGGGAATGTCAAGGCCGGTATAGAGCGCAGCTCGTATTCAGTCGGCCGTGGTCCTAGCCATCTTCCTCTCGTGCTCCTGGTAGCTGGGTGTCCTCGGCTACCTGGTCTTTCCATCTCATTTTTGGTCTGTCTATAGTTCTTCGTCCATCTGGCTTTTCCTCACACACTTCTCGCAGTCTAGATCCCTCTTCTCTTCTATACACGTGGCCAGCCCTTCTCAGTCTTCTTGTCTTAGTTTCCGCAATATCATCGGGTTCTTTATACAACTCCTTTAGTTCCATGTTCTTTCTCCTTCGCCACTCAAGCGAATTATATAATAATAATTATAATTAAAATAATAATGTTCTACCGGAAGCATTGTACGCCTCCGAAACTACAGTATATCGCAGGAGGCCACTCTCAAATTGGTGAGATCGAAAACCAAGGACGTAAAATTCTCAGGAAAATATATGGCCCCGATATGTTAATGGTATATGGATTAAAAGGAAAACCACAGACTTGTACACAGTAATCAATAAGTTCACTGTTACCGTGCGTAAGAGACGATTTAAATTTTATGGTCACATCTGCCGAATGGACAACACCAGATATGCAAAACAACTGCTTGATATAATTAATTCAAAAAATGTCAAAATTAGTTGGTTAGAAGAAATCAAACAGGACTTAAAGGAAATAAACATTACAGAAGATAGCATCATGAATCGCAAGGCTTTTGGAACTCTAGTTACAAATCATTCTTTCTCCGAAAAAGCTAAAAATACCACTGAAAATCATTGGACGGAAGAACGTAAGAAGGGGCATAGTGTGTTCACGAGGAGATTTTGGGAGGAGGAGAGGAAAACACCGTCAACCAAAGTCTACAAGCTCAAACGCGCTCCCTAAGTGGGCAAAATGAAGAAAGAAAGAAAGAAAGAAAGAAAGAAAGAAAGAATAATACTGATAATAATAATAATAATAATAATAATAATAATAATAATAATAATAATAATAATAATATTTTGGAGAAATGTCTGAACCGTACGAAATTAACACAGGAGTCAGACAAGGAGATGGATTATCCCCATTAGTATCCAACTTAGTCGTGGAAAAAGTGATGCGGGAATGGAGAAATGAAATTGGCACAAATCTCAAGAAGAAAATCCACCTTCTTTGTATATACTATGCAGATGACCTTGCTATTCTTTGCAACAATGGACAACTAGCAATCCATTCCACAGGAAAACTTCATGAATTATCAGCCAAAACAGGACTCAAGAAGATGTATGGAAACTGTACATGGTTCAACAACCAAATTTGAAAATACCTCTCTTCTAGATAAATAATTCTCAAGTATTTAAAAGAAAGTATTAATCCAGCATGGTTAAATCAAGAAGTGAACAAAGAAAGAATTGCAAAGTTACTAAAAAGCATATAAAATAACCGATATTATAAAACATTTAATGCAAGCAATTGTCCATGTCGATTATATTGATTTTACACTTTCTGTTTTGCGTATGCACTTATTGATTTTGCCCAATTGTTACATAGGCCTATGTGGTAGCATTCACACTTTTGTTGCACAATGAACACTCACACGATTTAGTTGTTTCATGGTATGCTGTGTTTTGGCAGATGAGACGCTGAAACCCATGAACTGACGGACTGGATTTTACATGCTATAGTTCTAAATTCTCCTTTGACTATTCTCGATCTATCATAGCTCCAGTGTCGTAAAATTCTGTTGCAATGTCTTCTCTCTACATTCTGTGTGTTGTTGAAATTCGTTCTTAGGCATCAGTTCTGATTAGGAGCAAGTTAGTGTTTTGATCATGAGAAAGGGAAGTGTCTCTCGCGAGTAGATACATTTGCCTTGATCGTGGTCTAGAATTTTGAAGTCTGTTTCTATGTTGGTTAAACGGTGATTCTTGTCATACATGCGTTCGCATATGGCTGAATGTTTGTTGTGTTTAATCACATTTTTGTGTTCCTTATATCTTGTTTCGATTTGTCTAGCATTTTGGCCGAAGCAATTAGCATTTACATTTCCAGCCCCAGTCAGGCAAACCGTGTAGTCAACAAGTTGTTGCGTGACGAACTAAAGAGCCTACTTTTCTTAGAATTGATGAATTAATCTAAAATGTTATGATCTATTATTGTGCGAATTTTGGATGAAATCTATTTGTTATTATAGAAGTTACATGCATTTAAAAATTGGACTTATCAGAAGGATTAAATTATGTTGGCAGCACTGACGTACATTAGTTACCCCAAATTAATTTAGAATGTTAGGTACTATACGTATGCAAAGTTTAGAGCTGTTGGCTTGCATATATTCTGATTTATAGATATTAGGGTAAAAAGATAGAGAGAGAGCATTTATTTACAGTTGGCAGCCCTGCTGGATCTTAAGAATACGCATATTGATATGAGTTATGGTACAAAAGTCACATACGAAATTTGGTTGAAATCCATTTGTTAGTATAGTAGTTACATGCATTTAAAATTTGGACCAATCAACAAGCTTAGAATCATGTTGGCATTACTGACGTATACTAGGTACTCCAAATTATTGTGGAAGGTCATGTAGCCTACTATACGTTTGCAAAGTTTTGAGCTCTTGGTTTGCGTACTTTCTGATATATTTGTATTAGGATAAAATAATAGAGAGACCATTTATGAACAGTTGGCAGCCCTGGTTGCTCTTAAGAATAAGCACAGTTATAGTCGTTATTGTACACATAGTATATACGAAATTTGGTTGAAATCCCATTGATAGTGTTGAAGTTACATGCATTTAAAAATTAGACTTATCAGCTGGCTTAGAACCATGTTGGTAACACTGTCATACATGGCCTCCTGGAAAGTAAACTGAAATATTATTATCTATATGTGTGCCAACTTTGGAATAGCTCCCAAGTATACCTTCCAGGATATCCAACATTGAGCTCAAATTTCAATTGCGATTTTTCAGCAGTTGGTAGCACTGACATCATTTTCAAATATAGCCTTGACATATTCCGGCATAGATCTTTACTCATACCAAATTTGGTTCCCATAGCTGCAGCCGTTTGGGAGTTGATAGGGGGACACACACACACAGTCAGATAGACAGACAGACAGAAGGACAGACAGACACACATTTTCCCGGATCGATCTCATAAGTCTACTTTTTCCTCATTTTTGCAAAATGAGAAAAGTAGGCTAAAAATTCAAATCACTGTGAATAAAAATCTTTGTAAGGACGTCAATTTCAAAGTTATGTTAAGTTACATTGTAATTCTGTTCACCAAACACCTAATGTACTGTAAAGCTACGTAACCAAGCTGACGAGGGGCCGATAACTTGTTCCAACTATAAAGATGAAAGCATATTTAAGTATGACAGTTGTTCAATGCGAATTTAATTAGTTATCGAAGTTAATGCGTATAATCAACGCATTTTCCAATATGTTTAGTGTTTTTTCCTCGTATATATACAGAAATAAATAAATTATAAACACATCCACCGAACCAAATTAAGCTTAACTGAACTCGATCTGATGATATTAGATTAACGAATGACATTGAAGTAAATCATCGCATGTGTTTATACGTATATAAATAACTCATTATTACTTGCGGATAGAAGGGTGATAATTTTCTATCGCGAACCCAACTTATTGGGCATTCTCATGTTGATCGATTGAAGAAACAATCTGTTAATTGATTTAAACTGGATGTCTAAACACGTAGTCAATGATCAGTGTGATTATTTGGGTGGGCAGTTCAAATGATCCAATATGCAATAACTGGAGAAACATCGTGGAGGAATTGCCTGGTGTATGCACAGTGAGTGGTGTTGTGGGAGATAGGTAGCGCTCCGCCCATCAAATGAAAGTTAATAAGAGGAGAGTGCGGTAGACAGCTGCCAGCGACAAGCAGCCAACTTCCAGAACACGTGGGGCTGACGGCAATCACTAAACTCTTTACACGTGCTCCGCGGTACGGCAACTTGCTAGTGTTTGACTGGTGGACTGGAACAACACATACTGATACTCAGAACACGCCATATCAGGAGAAATTCCACACTTTTAAAGGAGATTGAAGAAAAATCCTCAGACAAGCAACGCAATGTTCAAAACATCCCATAATATCATAGACCAGGGGTTCCCATTAGGATCTTTTCTCGGACCCCCTAAAGCGATCGTTATTTAAGCATGGACGCCCTGCTCCAAATTATTATAAATCAAGACTTAAAATATTAAAATTCATAATGGGAACCTCTGCCTTGGTGTACTGTGCTCAATTATTTGCATGTTAATATTTATTTTAGTAATCCTATTACATAATATAACATTTCTAAATCGTAAAGGTATGTAGTGCTCCAGACATAAAAGTTACAACGGATTGGTTACGAAAAAAGAAGGAACAAGTCCTATTCTTTAGTATTTTGTTAACAGCATTAAACCTGCATTACTCGCGCACGGTCTCACGGTCCGGGCCTAGGTTATGTTTGTTATTAGCCTACATAGCTATAAGTTGGCAAGAAGTGCGGCGAGCTGGTATAGCTTCCGTTTCCAATCCCCCCAACCCCACACCTACTCTGTCGTTCAGTCCGTAGTGTGACCTTGAGTTTTAACAGTGCTGTTTTCTCCAAGCCCGGTCTGTCATTCCGTGCGTGAGTAAATGTGTTTGTGATTTTTCAACTTTTTAGTATAGACTGTTATGTCTAAATCCCAAACAAAATGGATCATAATGAGGAGAATAGGATTCTTCGTCTACTAAGTAAAGTGTCAAGTGAACCTGATATATTTGTTGTTCTTCTGGAAGAAACAGATTCAGACTAAAAAGTGTCAGTTGTTTTCAGAGTTGACATTATGCTAACCAAACAGATTTCTTTACATTCACGTTTTCAAAGATGTAATTATAAAGGCAAATTTCTTTGATAAGTTATTTCCAATAAAAAGGTTTTTCAGTTATTAGTTCTTTAGTTATAAGTTTTAGTCGATAATTTCACTTACGTAAAGCAGGTAATTTACCAGTGCATACTTCTATAAATTTTATGTAAATTAGAGTTTGCAGAGTTTGCTAAAAATATCATTTTTTTAAATTAGGCTATAACCAAATTTTAACAATGAAAAGAAAACACGGTCTCTGAGTCCGTGCGTGGGCATTGGTGTAACTGTGTTAGCGTGGGTAACGCAGGGTTAATGTGTAAAGGAAAAATATTATTCGTTCAATAGACTTTTAACAATTAAAAGAATCAAAAGTTTCAACTTTCAAAACTCATGTAAATATGTAAACACACAAAATGGCTGCGGACCAGAACACAGAGATGAAGGAGCAGAACGCTCTCTAGCGGGGAACTTGATAAGCTCTAATTACCCTGCGCCACATACAGTAGAAGTGCGCCCCTTAAGCTGTACTTGCTCCGTTTTCCAAGTTCATCATTGGGTTATTTCTGGACAACTCTTCGTGGACCCACGGGTGTCCGCGCACCACCTATTGGGAACCTCTGTCACAGACTAAACCTTCCATGAATTCCACCTCGGACGTTCTGAAAATTAAATAAATGGCCATTGGCTGCATTAGTAAAATTATAATTTGAATTTTCCACGGAATACTGAAACTCAGTCAACCTCATGCAACTTCAATACTTACTTAGATAAAAATCAAAAACATTTACCATGTTGGTAATGCAAGATATTTTCCGTTTTGACTTATAGATTCCACTTAAAAATAACTCATCTTTCAATAAAATTCACGAAAATTATATTGGATTAAAGTACATGTGTCAATCCTTCGATGGAATCTTCTTCAGCTGTTATCTAAGGCAAATTCTATTCTATTTAAAACTTCGAGTAAAACATGCATAAAGCTATATTTAGATTGAAATAAACTGCAAATAAATAAATAAATAGACATCCTTACGAACTGTATTAAATTTAACAAGTAGTTCCGTAATAGTACATTATGCAACGAGCCTATAATGGCCATAATTAAGACACGAGTATTTTTATAAAACGAGCGTATGCGAGTTTTATAATTTCCATACGAGTGTCTTAATTATCATTATAGACGAGTTGCATACGACTGTTTATGTTCGACGATAATTATAACTGTATTATATGTTTTAACATAAATATTCTTAAATATCTGTTCAGTCACTAGAATGTTGTGATCGGGTGCTGCGGTGGGTAGTATATCTCTGTTTCCTAAGCTCTCTGGACAACCGACGCATGCGCTCTGTGTGCTTCAATGCCATATGTTCAGATTGTGCTCCAGTATTCGGTAAAACTGTCACCGAAGTCGTTTCAAAACCACGCGCTGTGTAGAAATTGTTTTTGGGAATATTAAGGTACAGTGCCATTTCTTGTCTCAGTTTATTTACGGGAACATATGGACGGTGCAATTTCGGTAATTTATATAGACATGTTGGATTTTGAACGCATGCGCGAAGGTATCCTTATCTAATTGGTCACACAACTGTTTCTTGAGCTCTGATTGGTGGGAGAAACAGTTTCATAATGAAAAATAGTGTTATAATGAGCCTCATTATGACACAGTTTTCTGACACATAATAGTTAGGGTCGAACATAAAGAATTATACAGCCTATTTTCATATATCCTACTTAAGTTAATTGCTTCTATCAACATACAAAATTTCAGTTCGAATGCTGTAAGAGATTCGTAGATATTGAGAACCGACTAAATATTGCGGATGGTCGTCATGTTGGAATTTTAATATGTAGGTCTTAGAGTTATGTACTGTTACATGAAGATTATTGTGTACGTGTAGTATTCACATTTCATGCGCATAATTAGGACACAAAAAGTAAAAATGAGATTTTAAAATTTTGCTCTGCCGCCATCTTGTGGTTATGGAAAGAATTGAAAAAATTAGATGCCAGTAGATTAACATTTGTATAAGGATTTACCGTACCAAGTTTCACTGCACTCGGATCGGTAAATTGCGAGAAACGACAATGTGAATATTTATACTTCACGTCTGCGCCATGTTGGATTTGTGATCACCAGGTTATTAAAAGTCCTATATGTGAACTTATGTCCATAGCCTTTATGAACATTAAAAAAAATCAGTTTGATTGCTGTAATAGATTCGTAGATATTGAGACCCATCTAAATATATCGGATGGTCGCCATGTTGGATTGTTATATGTATAGGCCATAGAGTCATGTACCATTAAAGGCAAATTATTGCGTAGGTTCATTATTCAAACTTTCACTGCGATCGCATGATGTAGGACACAAGATATAAAACCTTAATTTTAAAATTCGCACAGCCGCCATCTTGACGTTATGTAAACAATTGAACTAAATTAGACACCAGTGCATTACAATGTGTATAAACATTTCCTGAACCAAGTTTCATTGCGTTTGGAACATTAAATCGCGAGAAAGGTCTATTTAAAATTTTCAATATCGTTTGGCCGCCATATTCGTTTTGAAATTAACCGGTTTTTGAATGTCTCATAGATGAACATCCAGTAGTGCCCTTTATCTCCATACAAAATTTCAGGGTGATATCGCTAATAGTTTCAGGGATATAGAATGCCGGTAAATATTTCGCACAGCCGCCATCTTGGGGTTTTGTAAACAATTTAACGAACGGTGCATTAAAATGTGTATAAACATATACTGTACCAGGTTTTATTGCGTTGGGTTGGTTAAATCGCAAGAAACGTCCATTTAAAAGTCACAAATTCGCTTCGCCCCCATGTTAGTTTTGTAGTTACCAAGTTTACAAAAGTCACATAGGTGAACTTCTAGTAGTTCCCTTTAGCACCGTAAAATATGCCAAGGTGATAACGGTAATAGTTTCGGAGATATTGAATGCTGGTGAAATATTTCGCACAGCCGCCATGTTGTATTGGTGAGACGTAACAAAATTTGAAGGGCACGGTCGGGATCATGCGGAATAGTGCTATGAACGTACCGAGTTTCATGGAAGTCGCTCCAGCTGTTTAGAAAATATTAGGGGGAGGCACACACCATCACACACGCACACACAGACAGACACACGGACAAAAGGTGATCTCATAAGCCTATTTTTATTAGCCTACTTTCGATTTTTGCAAAAAATGAAAGTAGACATGAGATCACTACAGGGCGAAAAAAAAGTGTGTCTGTCTGTGTGTGTGTATGTGTTTGTGTGAGTCTGTCTGTGTGTGTGTGTGTGTGTGTGTGTGTGTGTGTGTGTACTCTGAATGTCTGTACCCCTCTATCAATTTTAACACGGTGAGCGCAAATTGAACGAAATTTGGTACAAAGGTAGCACTAGCAAAGGACACCTCATTGTCATATTTTATATCGCCGCCATCTTGACGGAAACGTAATGGCGGCCACACAAATGTTCAAAGCTTAAATCAAATTACGACTAACCTAATCATCCGATCTCTACCAAATTTTGCAACAACATACCTTTATGGGGGCAGCATCCTTTGACCGAACTAATAGATCATCAGCCTAATAGTTTGCGGATGGCGGCCATCTTTGTGTGAAAATCGATTGCCCCTATTAATTCAAACACGGTGAAAACGAATGGAACGAAATTTGGTACAGAGGTAGCACTAACAAAGGGCACCCCAGTGGCATGTTTTATATCGCCGCCATCTTGACGGAAACGTAATGGCGGCCACACAAATGTTCAAAGCTTAAATCAAATTACGACTAACCTAATCATCCGATCTCTACCAAATTTTGCAACAACATACCTTTATGGAGGGAGCATCCTTTGACAAATCTAATAGGTAATTAGCCTAATAGTTTGCGGATGGCGGCCATCTTTGTGTCAAAATCGATAACCCCTATTAATTCGAACACGGTGAAACCGAATGGAATGAAATTTGGTACAGAGTTGCACTAGCAAAGGGCACCTCAGTGTCATGTTTTATATCGCCGCCATCTTGACGGAAACGTAATGGCGGCCACACAAATATTCAAAGCTTAAATCAAATTACGATTAACCAAATCATCCGATCTCTACCAAATTTTGCAACAACATACCATTATGGAGGGAGCATCCTTTGACCAAACTAATAGATCATTAGCCTAATACTTTGCGGATGGCGGCCATCTTTGTGTGAAAATCGATTCCCCCTATTAATTCGATCACGGTGAAACCGAATGGAACGAAATTTGGTACAGAGGTAGCTCTAGAAAAGGCCACCTCAGTGTCATGTTTTATATCACCGCTATCTTGACGGAAACATAATCGCGGCCACCCAAATGTTAAAGGCTAAAATGTAATTACGACCAACCTAATAATCTAGTCTCTACCAAATTTTGCAACAACAAATCTTTATGTGGGAAGCATATTCTGACCAAACTGCTAGATCATCAGCCCAATAGTTTGCAGATGGTGGCCAAGTATGTGTGCAAATCGATTCCCCCTATCAATTCAAACACGGTGAAACCGAATTGAACGAAATTTGGTACAGTGGTAGCACTAGCAAAAGGCACCTCAGTGTCATGTTTTATATCGCCGCCATCTTGACGGAAACGGAATGACGGCCACCCAAATGTTAAAAGCTTAAATCAAATTTCGACCATCCTAATAATTTGATCTCTACCGGATTTTGAAACAACATGCCTTTTTGTGGAAAGCATCTTATGACTGACTACAAGGTCATCAGCCCAATAGTTTGCAAATAGTGGCCATGTGTGTGTGCAAATCCATTCCCCGGATCAATTCAAACACGGTGAAACTGAATTGAATGAATTTTTTTACAGAGGTAGCACTAGCAAAGGGCACCTCATATTCATGTTTAATATCCCTATAGTACGTTGTATTTCAACAAGCTACTACAACTAACATTCAATTATACTCCTTGAAAAGGACAAAGAGTTATAACAATACCCATGCATTTAGGAGAAAGTAGGCTATATGTTCTTTACTGAACATCTTGTTTAGCCTACGTTCGATTTTTGCAAAAAATGAAAGTAGACTTATGAGATCACTACAGGGCCAAATATTGTGTGTCTGTCTGTGTGTGTGTATGTGTGAGTCTGTGTGTGTGTGTGTGTGAGTGTGTGTACTCTGAATGTCTGTCCCCCCCCTATCAATTCGAACACGGTGAAACCGAATTGAACGAAATTTTGTACAGAGGTAGAACAAGCAAAGGGCACCTCAGTGTCATGTTTTATATCGCTGCCATCTTTACCAAATCTGAATGGCGGCAACTCAAACGTTCAAAACGTAAAATCAAATAGCGACTAACCAAATTATCCGATCTCTACCAAATTTGGTAATAACATACCTTCATATAGGACGCGTCTTGTGACCAAACTACAAGGTCATCCGCCGTACCATTTCAGGATGGCGGCCGTGCGAATTATGCAAACTTTATAATCCATATCATGGGACCCACCAGTTCCGATTATCGAGCCGAGAATCGATTTAACTGTTCTAAAGGAAGAGGCACGTTCGAAATTAAAAGTTTATTTTGTAATACTATAGTGCAGAAGTGATTTTAAAAAGCTGAGCCGTCTCGGTAAGAAGACAAGATGGCAGCGGATATCTTGTGCCTGACTTATATTTCACTAATTTGAGTGCATGCAATATAGCGTACTGATACAAAATAAATACACTTAGTATGAAATGCTTTATACATAAATAATATACTCCACTTATGAAATCGTTAGGTCTAAATCATTATTTGCTAACAAGTTCTATGTAAGTCATTTTATATAGATCAACGTTCGTTGGCACAAATGGCTCCGTGGTAAAGCGTTAGTCTATCATTCATATGCCTATGGTTCAAACCCCATCAGAGTTTGGTTTTTTGCTTGAAATTTTACATATTTGTTGCTTTGTAATGACTCAGACATTTTAAAATTAAGCCTTATATTGTGCATATTACGGTGCAAAACATATATTTAATTAAAACATAATTCGACAGCAGATTTGCTCGAGACATCTAGCAGCCTAAAAGGTAACTGCACGCCGGCCTACTTATTAACTTCCAGATTTTATTGAAAAGTTTCTTCTTATGGCCGCTAGAATGCACTCGCCCTGTTAGGATTATATTGTTCGATATTTCTACACTAGATTTCACGACTGGTCTACATCGGACTCCATTGATAGTATACCATTGGCATTCTATGCGCATCGAATTTGAAGAATGACAGGATGATACTATGATACATTCTTTACTTCTTATTTTAAAGGGTTTGTTACAGCCTTTTGTGCGTTATGTGGAAATGTTATTTGAAGTAAAGAACAAAACGATTTCACATAGTAACTGAATTCTAGCCGCTGGTACTAGTTCAGGTTATTAATACTTTTATTTCAGGCAAATAGCAATCGAAAATATCCACATAGTTTGTATACACACGTCTCTGTAGGGACACGGAAAGATTTGTTAATTCAATTAGGGTTGTGAAAGCCATGCACAACCAGACGTGTAAAGACATGCCTCAACTCAAAGTTGGATGTTGCCCACGGCAGGTTGATTATGTAATAATAACAATAATAATAATGTTATTTGTTTTACGACCCTTTTAACTACTGCTACTTTTCGATACGCCAGGGTGCCGGAATTTTGGCCCGAAGGGGATCTTTAACGTGCCAGTAAATCTACTGACACGGCTCCCTCGCATTTGTGCACCCTCAAATGCCAGCTGACTGCGCCAGGATACGAACCTGCAACCTAGGGCCCAGCAAGCGAGAACGTTACGGCAGAGCCACGCAGCCAGTCCGGTCGATTATGTCTCCAGATCCATAACATTCTTGAGATACTTCTTATCTATCTTTCTTCAATGATGGTAGTAGTTTTTTTCTAGGTTGTGGCGTTTGGTAGAGGTAAATAGTTTCTAAGGTCTTCAACCAAGAAATGATTCTATTATACTCTTTGATAATAACAACGAGTTATAACTATACTCATAAATTTAGGAGAAAGTAGGCTATATGTTCTTTACTGAACATCTTGTTCATAAATGAAAATAGGCTAAAAATGGAACGAAAATAATATTACTATCAATTATTTTAAAGATTGGAACACTACTTCCAATTCCGATCCAGTGGTTACCAATGCTCAGTAATATCGCACCTCCTCATATCAGAAGACAGAACAAGAAGTTCCGTGACGAACTAAAGAGCCTACTTTTCTTAAAATTTAAGATTCATGCCAATGATTAATCGATATGGATCTATCTAGAATAATGACGAAATTAAGTTGGTAATATCGAAATTTCTAATTAGTTCGAAATACTGTATACCTGGCATAATGTAGCCTAATAGAGCACTACAGTTGGCAGCCCTGGTGACTGAATATATTCTTAGTTCCATCTCTTAAGGTACAGAATACAAAATTTGGTTGGAGTCCAATGAATAGCATGGACGTTACATGCAGTTAAACATTGGATCTAACAGCGCGCGTAAAATCATGTTGGCAACAGTGTCATGCATGTATTGGTCAGAATTAATCTGAAATAATATGATCTATTGTTGTGCCAATTTTGAATGAAATCCATTAGTTAGTATAGAAGTTACATGCATTTTAAAATTGGACCTATCAGCAGGCTTAGAATCATGTTGGCAGCACTGACGTATATTAGTTACTCCAAAGTAATCTAGAATTCCAGGTACTATACGTGTGCAAAGTTTAGAGCTATTGGCTTGCATTCTTTCTGATATATTGATATTAGGGTAACAAAAATAGAGACAGCATTTATTAACAGTTGGCAGCCCTGGTTGCTCTTAAGAATACGCATAGTCATAGCTGTTATGGTACACATAGCACATACGAAATTTGGTTGAAATCCAAATGATAGTATGGATGTTACATGTATTTAAAGTTGGACCTCTCAGCAGGCTTAGAATCATGTTGGTAGCACTGACGTATATAAGCTACTCAAAATTAATATAGAATGTCATGTACTATACGTGTGCATAGTTTAAAGCTGTCGGCTTGCATACTTTCTCATATATATTGGTATTTGTATAATAGAAATTAGGAGCATTTTTTAACAGTTGGCAGCACTGGTGGTTCATAAGAATACGTTCAGTCATATCTGGTTATGTACATATACAACATACGAAATTTGGTTGAATTCCAATTGATAGTGTAGATGTTATATGCATTTAAATATTGGACCTATCAGTAGGCTTATAATCATTTTGGCAACACTGCCATGTATGGCCTTCTGGAAATTAAACTGCAATATTATTATCTATATGTGTGCCGATTTTGAAATAGCTCCCATTCATACCTTCCATGATATCCAACATGGAGCTCAAATTTCAATTGCGATTTTTCAGCAGTTGGTAGCACGGACATCATTTTCAAATATGGCCGTGAGATATTCAGGTATAGATCTTTACTCATACCAAATTTTGTTTCGATTGCTCCAGCCATTTAGGAGTTGATAGGGGGGGACACACACACAGCCAGACAGACAGACAGAAGGACAGACAGACAGACAGACAGACAGACAGACGGACAGACAGACAGACAGACAGACACACATTTTCCCGGATCGATCTCATAAGACTACTTGTTCCTCATTTTTGCAAAATGAGAAAAGTAGGCTAAAAATCTATTTCATCTTTGGTCCGGAATACAGGAGAATCGGACACTTCCAATCCATGATGACGTTCAACAGTTTGGCCCTTCTAGACTGAAATCCCGTAAATCTGCATGGAAAACAGCCTTAGAACTAACAAACGGCAATTTCAAAGCTGGCAGACTGAGCGGATAAGAGCTCCTCCTCGAGGCATCGTACAAGTTGGGAACCCAACTACAAAACTCGCTGGTTGCAACTTGCCGAGACTTACCTGGAGTAGGCTCAATCCTATTAGATGTGGTGTGGGAAGACTACATACTTGGGGTTGGAAAGATTCTCCATATTGTGACTGTAATGTCATTCCGCAGACATTGGAACACATAGTGATTGATTGCCCCTGCCGAGCGTTCCCGGGGAGTCTGGAGGATTTAAATTGTGCTACTCCAGACGCAGTGGATTGTTAAATAGACTGGATGTTGAGTTATGATATTTTCAACTCTAATAGTTATATGTCTTGTTGTGATATTGTTCGGATGTTTATGTTCGACCCTGACTATTATATGTCAGAAATCTGTATCATAATGATGGTCATTATAAAACTATTTTTCATTATGAAACAGTTTCTCCCACCAATCAGAGCTCAAGAAACAGTTGTTTGACCAGTAGCATATCACCTGCGCTGAAATCCAAGGTCTTCTAATTCAAATTTCACTGCGTGGCCTAGTGTCATAATAGGGTAATTGAGGAGGCCATGGTCAAGTACAAGGCATTCTCTGCGTCTCATAAGCTCTGTTCAGTACATAAAACTGGCGAAATCTCGACAGATATTTATGGATATTTATGTTCGAACATAAAATAGTTATAATAATTATCGTCGAAAATAAACAGTCGCATGCAACGAGCCTATAATGGTAATTAAGACACTCGTATAAACGTACTCGTGTCTTAATTATTGCCATTATAGGCTCGTTGGATAATGTACTATTCATGTCTTTGATTACTTTATTGTGTTAACATCATACGATAAATAAATAAATAAATAAAAATATGATATCAAAAGCTAACAAAAAATATTCTCAAAAAATGTTCATTCAGTTATCAAACCTGAAAGCTTCTTGATTTCTTTTCAAAATAATGTTTTCAGAATTAATAATTGTAACTCTTATGAAAAATAGTTTGCTAACACCAAGAAGGATGTACAAGAAATGAACATCACTGATCAAGACATCCGCAACAGGAATAAGATACACACATTTGAGGGGTTCCTAGAGCCAGAAACAGCGACCAAGAAGAAACAACATTGGAAACTGAAATTATGAGTTATGAGTTGGCCAAAATTGATTATGATGAACTGACTTTGATTACCAACTGTGCCAGGAATTTAATTCCAGACTAAGGGTTCGGGAGGGCAAACTAAGAGCACGTGCTTTCAAATCCCCTACATGCATCCCGAATGTGGTTTCCCGTGGTTTTTACATTTACACCTGGTAAATACAAACATGGTTTCTAACTTAAGGCCACTGACAATTCCTTCCAAATTCTAGCCTCTATTACAAATATCTCCACTATTAAAGACATCTCTACTTAGTATGAAACAAAGTCCCCGATTCTTGGATGTTACGGGTAAACTCGAGAACCACTGGATGGATTTTGATGCGGGTTTCTCCATTCTGTAAAGGATATCTCGAGGAAGGTTTCAGTAGAAAATAATTTATTTATGACGAAAGGAAGTCAAGCACTAACGATTTCAGTGGCGTCAGTCCGCTTTTTAGCCTTACGCTGAGCAAACGGTTAAAAAATATCTACATACTATGAGTGTAAGGATCGTTTAGCATGAAAAGTTCTACAAAAAAAGCCCGTGAGAGCATATATCTATCATCAATACATCGCCTACTATAAGTGTGTTTACGTTTTCATTTCTTCCAACAATCTGCATTGCTTTACTGAGGCGACAGTTGACGAGCTAGCTAGGGGCGATTCTATCACCCCAGTTACAGCTTAGCTAGCGGGCGAGCTTATTGCCCCAGATACAGCCAGCAACAAACTGTCGAGTCGTGTTGAGATAAAATCTTTAGAGAAGAGTGGTTGTGTTTGGAGTTTCCCTGAAAGTGCAACTCGGCTTTTCTTCATGTCGCCTGTGAACTTTTCGTACCGCAAAATTCACAGTCAAGTTAAGATTGGACGGAAGGTGGATTTGTGTTTCATGCACCTCGCCATTCTTAAATTACGTCTGACAAGAATTTGTTGCACATGCATCTCCATGATAATATAATTAATAGTCAAGGCCGTGATTTTAACCCATCATGCCGAGACGTAAAACGGATATTGGTCGTTGTTCATTGACATTGAAAAAAAAAAGCGCTTATCACGTAATGCATTCATAACTGTTCCCGGGCGAAGCCGGGACGGGTTGCTAGTTACAATCATAAGTGGTTGTCACCCATGAACACGGGACTCAGGGGCGTTATAAGGGGTGGAGCTGTCTGGGCACCAGCCCCCACCCGAAACAAAACAATAAAAATTAAGAAAGTGTTGCATAAAATAATAGTTAATTTCGTTGCACCGAAATAGTTATACTAATCTTAACTTATTGGCTACGTTATAAACAATATTAAGATTGAAATTAGACTACCTCGTGGTAAAGGGGCTAACATTCTTGGCTGCAGCCCCGGTGATTCGAATTTGATTCCAGCCCTGCCAAGAAATTTTAATTCTGGTCTTAGGGCTGGAATGAGGTACACTCAGCCTTGTGAGGCAAAACTGAGAATTTCACAGTACGGTACTTTTGAGAAATAAATTATTAATTTGTAAAAAAAATACAAGAACTGACCTTTATGCTTAACTAGCTGAATTACCCGTGCTTCACTACGCGTAATAAATAAACTAAAATGTGAAGGTGACAGTTAAAACAGGGGATAGGCGAGGTGCTGCCGAGAGGGAGATTAAGGATGGAACATTTTGTCCAACTACACCGCTCGGCGTTGACCGTGTTTTATAGCACAAATTTAGGTTTTACTCACTAACCGTTGGAGATACCTTTCGGATAGAAAATGTAATTTTAAACCTCGTATTTGCCATCAAAAGTTTGCTATTTCTTAGCGTTCTCTTTTTATTTGAAATGGAAATATGAAAGTTTGAAACCAAAGGGTGTAGTGATGTCACTAAAATGGTCGCCATCTTTAAATAGTTCGAAGTATTGAAATCAAAAGTAACCTATATGTTAACCAGGTAAATCAGCTACTTCCATGTAAAATTCATTTTAATCGAACCAGTGGTACTTGCGTGATTGAGTAATACACAGACACACACCATCTCATTTTTAGCCTCGCTTCGCTCGCGTCATAGTCTTGTCATATTGTTATTCAATGAAATGCAGGTTTAACCCCGTTAACACCCCTTTAGAACCTGAATATCCAAAAATCTCTCCTTAGTAGACGTTTTCGACACACAACAAACATATCCCCAAAATACCATTCTTCTAACTTAAATAGTTTTGGTTGGTCGATGAGAGTGAACATCCAAAAATCCTTCCTTAGTGGACGTTTTTCTTCCAGAATTTCAACCCTCCCCACAGGACCCTTAAATTGCATTTATGAAAAAAAACGGTCGAACACCTATTTATTTTATTTATTTATTTATTTATTTTTAAGCTGATTGATTTCCTCCGAGTTTCAAACGCCTCGCCTATGTCGTTTAAGACATACACGCTCCGTTAGGAATCTTTCAACCCCCACTTTTCATCCCTTTCACCTCATAATATACACTACATCGAAAATCCATTAGACATGAGTCAGCTTATTTTTAATGATTAGTATATATGCCAAGTATCACATCCCCAAATGAAACCACTCATGAGATATTGTTATTCAATGAAATTCACGTTTACCCCCTTAACACCTCTTTAGAACCTGAATATCCAAAACTCTTTCCTTAGTGGACGTTTTCGACATACAACGAACATATCCCCAAAATTTCATGTTTCTTACTTCAATAATTTTGGCTGGGCGATGATGAGTGAGTGAGTCAGTCAGGACATTTTCTTTCATTTATTTTTGAGAATTTCACCCCTCCCCATGAACCCCTTAAATTGGATTTATGAAACAAACGGTCGAACACCTATTTAATTATTTAAATCTGTTTTGCTCCTGAGTTTGATGAGTGAGTAAGAGAGTCAATCAGTTAGGACACTTTCTTTACTGTTTTCCCCCCAGAATTTCACCCCTCTCCAAGGGCCCCTTAAATTGGATTTATGAAAAAAAAAACGGTAGAACACCTATTTACTTGTATTTTAAGCTGTTTTTTCCCGCCGAATTTCAAACTTCTCACCTATGTCGTTTCAGAGATACACGCTCCGTTAATAATCCCTCAACCCCCAATTTTCACCCCTTACACCTCATAATATACACCACAACGATAAACCCTTAGACATATGTCTGATTATTTTTAATAATTAATTTATATACCGAATATCACATCCCCAAAGAAACAACTCATGAGATATCATTATTCAATAAAATGCACGTTTACCCTCTTAACACCTCTTTTAAACCCGAATAAACAAAAATCATTCTTTAGTTGACGTTTTCGACATACAGCGAACATATTCCCAAAATTTCATGTTTCCAACTTTAATAGTTTTAGCTGGGCGTGATGAGTGAGTGAGTCAGACAGGACATTTTCTTTCAATTATTTTTACCAGAATTTCACCCCTCCCCATGGGCCCCTTAAATTGAATTGATGAAAAAACGCTTGAACACCTATGAACTTGTTTTTTAAGCTGCATTTTTCCCCTGAGTTTGAGGAGTGAGTGAGTTAGTCAGTCAGTTAGGACACTTTCTCTCCTTTTCCCCCCAGAATTTCACCCCACCCCATTGGCCCCTTAAATTCATTTATGAAAAAACGCTCGAACACCGATTTACTTACTTTTTAAGCTGATTTATTTGGCTGAGTTTCAAATTTCTCGCCTATGTCGTTTAAGAGATAGGCCTACACGCTCCGTTAAGAATCCTTCAACCCCCACTTTTCACCCCTTTCACCTCATAATAATACACCACATCGAAAAACCCTTAGTCACATGTCTGCTTATTTTTAATGATCAGTTTATATGGCGAGTATCACATCCATAAATGAAACCACTCGTGAGATATTGTTATTCAATGAAATGCAGGTTTAATCCCCTTAAGACCCCTTTAGAACCTGAATATCCAAAAATCCTCTATTAGTGTATAGTTTTGACATACCTCGAACATATCCCCGAAATGCCATGTTTCCAACTTCAATATTTTTGGCTGGGCGACGATGAGTGAGTGAATGAGTCAGGACATTTTCTTTCAATTTTTTTTCTTGAGAATTTCACAGCTCCCGATGAACCCCTTCAATTTGATTGATCAAAAAAACCTGTCGGAAAGCTATTTACTTATTTCAAACCAGTTGTTCCCCCTGAGTTTGATGAGTGAGTGAGTCAGTCAATCAATCAGTTAGGACACGTTCTTTCCTGTCCCCCCACCCCTCCCTCAGAATTTCACCCCTCCCCATGGACCCTTAAATTGGATTTATGAAAAAACGGTCAAACATATATTTTCTTATTTTTTATGCTGATTTTTTCCGCTGAGTTTCAAACTCCTCGCCTATGTCGTTTAAGAGATACACGCTCCGTTAAGAATCTTTCAAACCCCACTTTCCACCCCTTTCACCTCATAATATACTCCACATCTAAAAACCCTCAGACACGTGCCTTCTTACTTTTTATGATGAGTTTATATGCCGTGTATTACATCCCCCAATGAAACCAATCGGGAGATATTGTCATTCAATGAAATGCAGGTTTAACCCCCTTAAGACCCCTTTAGAACCTGAATATCCAAAAATCCTCCCTTAGTAGACGGTTTTGCCATACAATGAACATATCCCCAAACTGTCATGTTTCTAACTTCAATAATTTTGGCTGGACGATGATGAGTGAGTGAGTGAGTCAGGACATTTTCCTTCAATTTTCTTTTTTCATAATTTTACCCCTCCGCATGAACCCCTTAAATTTGATTTATGAAAAAAACTGTCGAACAGCTATTTACTTACTTTAAATCAGTTATTTCCCCCTGAGTTTGATGAGTGATTCAGTCAGTCAATCAGTTAGGACACTTTCTTTCCTGTCCCCCCCCCCCTCCCCCCAGAATGTCACCCCTCTCCACGGGCCCCTTAAATTGGATTTATGGAAAAACGGTCAAACACACATTTACTACTTTTTTATGTTGATTTTTTTTCGCTGAGTTTCAAACTCCTCGCCTATGTCGTTTAAGAGATACACGCTCCGTTAGGAATCTTTCAATCCCCACTTTTCACCCCTTTCACCTCATAATATACACCACATCGAAAAACCCTCAGACACTTGTCTTCTTATTTTTAATGATGAGTTTATATGCCGAGTATCACATCCCCCAATGAAACCAATCGGGAGATATTGCTATTCAATTAAATGCAGGTCGACCCCCTTTACACCCCTTTAGAACCTGAATATACAAAAATCCTCTTTTACTGGGCATTTGCGGCCCTTGAGGAAGCTGCATACCAAATTTCATTCCAATCTGTTGGGTGGGTTCTGAGATTTCGTGATGAATGTGTGAGTGAGTGAGTGAGTGAGTGGTATTTGACAAATATATAGTAGAAGATAGTGTCAAGTCTTTGTTATGCTATACTCGGTTGACAGTGCTGTGTGAGCAGTTGAGCAACTAACGGGATTTCAAGTAAAGATTCTCATTTTCTATACCGGTAGTGCAGAGCGCAACTGGCATCCAGACGGCCGTGTCTCGACTTGAGCTATGTTGCCATGGACAATGTCTGCCTTGCCATTCCTTCATGAGTATATTTTATGAATTGATTAGCCTGTGCTTGAGTGCAAAAAGGCCGAAATCAGAAGAATGAGAAAGACTATCGAAAATTCATGTAGCCAGCGGTTCCTTCTGGGTCCAAAACTAGGTGTATGCAAAATTTGGTTGAGATTGGTGGAACGGTGTAGATTTGTATACGGAACCAACCCACATACATACATACATACATACATACAGACTTTCACTTTTATATATTAGATAAATAAATTGACCAATATTTAGATATTTATCATTCATACTCCGTAGGCCATAATATGAAATTCATTAAGTATAAAATTGTATTTTATGTTGTGTTGTATTGTATTTTACAACTTTTTAGCCTATTTTCATTTTATGAAAAAAATAGACTGTGTCTGTGCGTGTGTGCGTATGTGCGTGCGCGTGTGAGTGTGTCTCTAATAAATTCTAAACTGCTGGAGAGATTTCAATGAAACTCGGTAAGATCATAGCCAGAGTTGGGCAGTATCGAAAATACATGTATTTAAAATACGTATTTTCGATACTTTTGTATCTTGTATTTTGTATCGAAAATACATTTTGGAACATGTATTTTGTATCTGTATCGAAAATACTTTTCATGAGTATTTTGTATTTTCAAAATACATAGAATACATTCAAAATACAACCACTGCATTAGGCAATTTTATTTTATCTTCCATTATCTTCCCTTTTCATAACTTAATTTAATTGGTAGACCTGACACATTTATGTTTGAGATCAATATAACTGTGCCAACAATACACCAACCTTGTAAGACCATGTGCAATGCTGTTTATTTAGGATGCATTTAGAACATCTCCGGAGGAATGGCTCTCAGATGTTCTGTTATCAGCTTGGTTAATCTCGGAAACCTTGCCACAAGCAGTAGCCTCAAGCTACCTAATATGAAATTCCCAAATCACAAGAGGTTGTCTGAACCTGTTAACTAGTATTGTTCGAAAATTCCTGGAAGTGCTCACACAGGGCTGTAAAAAATGCGGCAATTGTCTCCCGTAAGAGCAATGAAACAGTCGTATAAAACTTTAAATTGGGAAATAAGTTGCTGTTCTTTCATTTGACGGGCTTGTACATCGTGATCATTTAGTCCCGTGTACTTGGGTGTATATATATATATATCATTCATAACAGTGTTATTGTGGGTCAATGTCGTAGTAGTACCGTAGTGTGTTTATTTTTAATTTGGGGAAGGAGACGCCCGTGGCCTTAAGTTAGGAACCAACCCGGCATTTCCCTTAAGTAAAAGAGGAAACCCACTTCCTCTCTTCGCAGGTTTGCTAGCCACTGCACCAAGAGGCAGACGAAAATAAATATGGTGGTGTTTGTTAGTAAATCTTGATAATCAGCCTGATGTATTTGGGTGTATGTTAAATTTGTCAGGTAACCTGGGTTTGTGTGGTTTTTGTAGAAGTATGCGTGGCTGTATTTATTATGGTCTAGGATTGAGTAGATGCCCTGTCAGTGCCAGAAAAAGAAACTTGAATCTCTGTATTTGCCATGGATACAGTAGTTGCATACGTTAAGGAAGATTGTAGTTTTCCGTGACCGTTAATCTCGAGATCATGAGCCACGGGACCTCCTTTTTACGTGGAATCCGAACCACTGGACATGGCATTTCACATGCATTGACCGGGAATCCAACCCAGTCCGTCGTGGTGAAAGGCCAACAGCTTGACCGCTGCTCCATTCAATCACGCCCTCTACGTTAAAGATGGTTGACGATGATGATGATGTATGTACGTCTGCAACTTATTTTTCGGGGGTTGGGGATGAGATGCAATGAAAGGCTATATGGCGGATGTTTTTACGACCGGATGCCCCTCCTGACACCAACATGAAAGGAGTTAAAGAGAGATCTAGATGAATGAAGCTATGCAAGGATGTGGGAGGAAGCGGCCGTGGCCTGTCGGAAGGTACCGTCCCAGCATTTGCCTAGAGTTGAAAGTGGGGAAACCACGGAAAACCATTTCGAGGACAGCCGATGGTGGGGCTCAAACCCACATCTACCAAGTCCGCATGGAGCTTGGCCCTATGGCCTAGCACTGGGCGTTAATGTGTGTAGCTACCGCTGTCAGTGATGATAAGATGATAATCATAATACGGTAATAATAACTATATTGCGTATTATTCCCCTTTCAACTGAGATGGAAATGAGATGATATGATTTTTCGCGTCCTTGTGGTGGATAGTTTATACAGTCGGGTGCCCTTCCTGTCGCCAACCTCATGAGAGCAGGTAATGAGAGTTGATAATATGAATAAAGGTGAATGAAACTATGCACGGACTTGGAAGGAATGGGCCGTGGCACATTCGAAGGTGCCGTCCCAGCATTTGTCTGTAGTTGAAAATGGGAAACCACGGAAAAATATTTCAAGGACGGCGGACGGTGAGGTTCGAACCCACGTCTACCGAGACCACAGATAACTGGGCCCCAGCTACCGTTGTTGGTTGGTGGTAATAATGATAAATGACCCAACTTTATTCATTTCTTTATTTTTTATTTTCTTTGTGGCATACGGATACGGTATTACTTATAAAGGAGAATTTATAACCGAATGTACAAATTAAACATGTGTAGCTAATTGACTGTAGTATACCCTGGTGCTGATTTCTAACATCACCATTTTAAGATTTCAGAAGATAGTCTGAATGATATGCATCACTGTTTGCCTGACAGCGCTACAATCTTTAGCGTTTCTATTTTGAATATAAAGAAAATATGAACAGACGGACATGTAACTAAAGCCCTGCGCGGACGCGGATATCTGCAAAATGTTTCGCCATGCGGATATAGTCTGCATGACTGTGCGGATAGTGGATAAGCTGCGAATAATGTTTGGAGTAAATTTGCGGACAGTTTATAGAATACAATCCGAACTTGTTTAATATTATTACTAGGAACCGGATATTTATGACATATCATATGTTTTTCTGTTATGCTTTTCACTTCAAACGTAGGATGATGATTTAAGCTAAACCCATTCATATTTTGTCATTAAGCATAATTAACACTCCGAAATGAGAAGAGTTGCAATTCAGGCTATGTAACAATCTTTTTAAACATAGCGCATGACACACATAGCCTAAGGGAACGACTTTCTGCTCAAATGTCTAAAATATAAAGTATTAAAGCAACACATTGAAAATATTATTGTAATGCCAGTAGATTCGGATAACAAACGTGCGGATAAAACGTCGTGCGGATGCGGGGCGGATGCGGGTAACTTTTGGTTTATACGCGCAGGGCTCTACATATAACTACACCTTTTTTTAAATATCTCAACTAAGAAACAGTTCTAAATAGTAGGAAATAATATTTTATGGAACTTCAAGCGGTGTTGACCATCAATAATTATTTAATATGATAATTTTTAAGTATCACTGATATACAATTTCAATAGCCATTGCATTGTTTTAAAATGAAAATAATTTTACAATATTTACATAGTGAATGCTGAAAAAAAAAAATTAACTTGCAAAAGGGACTGAAACCTACTAGGTATTAAAATAATTTCAGTATTATCCTGTGATAGTCTCCTGAAATTTCTTCTTGCTGACAAGGGCTGAATTGATGTGTTTGTTTTTTTTTCTTTTTTTATGATATTTGGCCTATGTTTGGCGGTTTGTAAATGTTGAGTCACTGAAAATTTTCTAGAAACTCCCTACATTTTTATCACAAATTTTACAATAAAGGATACTATCGTCGGTAGAAAAAAATCACTTCCTAATGTTTTCACAAAATTTTGCAACTTAACAACGTCGTTAGCTTTCATTGGAGTCATAACTCCGTGTTTGCTGTGGTTGATGGCAAGCAGCTTGGCAGTTCACTGAAGGTTGGAACTAAGCAATTTGAGATAATAAGTCCACGTAATATTTCTGAACTTCTATTATTAACTGGTAGTTAAGCGAAAGGAACGAAGGCATTTCAGTTGTTGGAGAATCCGGTTCTTTCTTACAGGCAGTGCAAACTACTAATTAGCAGATGATACAAATACCCGGGGTGATTTAAGGGAGGTGAAAGCAATTTTATCATTAACAGGGAAATGTTCAGGTTTTGACGAACCAGCCACGAGACTCTCGGAGTCCGAATAGAAATATACGACCGAACATGAAGTAACAAACAGCGCTTCAAAACAATAGGAAATTAGAATATGCGCCATTCTCAAGCAGAGATATGCACTAAAACAGGCAAAGGAGAAAACTATGATGCATTGTGACAAAATAACCAAAATAAGCATAAATATGCAAAAACAAAAATATGATTTTGCATGGTCTTCCGAGCCTTAGTTATTAAGCTGTACATCTATCGTATTATCTTGGCACGAGAGCTATTTATCCGACTACCTCGTGGTGCAGTGGCTATATTCTTGGCTGTCACTCCTGAGGTCCGGTTTCGATTCCCGAATCTGTCAAGAAATATAATTCTGGTCTGAGGCAACTCAATTATCCTGCAAGTGGTTTCCTACTTCAACTTCAGGCAAATGCCGGGATGGTACATAAATTAAGGGCATGGCCGCCTCCATATCATCCTCATCTGAAATACAAATAGGCTACACACACTAATTTAGTCATCACAATAACACAATTCATCAGACAAATTCCTCACACGCCCAAGTACACGGGGCTACATGAACACAATATTGCAACGACAACTAGACTAACTCTTTATCCACACTGGTGCAGAGTATTCAGTACAGATTATACGAAGTCAATAGCTGAACAACAGAGAGTATTGGTGTTGGACCCTAAGTGAAACCACAAAACTTCCACAAAATGGCATTCCAGGTCTTGTGGTTGTCAGCAGACTTTGTTAGATAATCTTCGAAAGATAGCGTTCTCTCAAGAGTTTCATCCAGTGTAAACAGTACACATATACACTATATACACACATCAAAAAAAGTTTTGCATCACCTCGGTTCCCAGATCTCCGGCATATAGACGTTGACTGTGTATATTGTATTCAAGATACAGTCCCTTTGACTGTTCATAGATGTCACTAAAACTGCTCAAAGATGTAAACAACCATGCATGAGCAGGGCCTATTAGACGGAGGGGCTACGACAGCCGATCAGTTCCAGTCATTCCACCAGGACGAAGGTACGCTGCTCATGTTGTCTGTAGTTCTACCATGCCTAGAAGGTCAATACCGCAGTTCGATCGCGTCCGCATTGTTACTTTGTGTCAAGAAGGGCTCTCAACAAGGGAAGTTTCCAGGCGTCTCAGAGTGAACCAAAGCGATGTTGTTCGGACATGGAGGAGGTACAGAGATACAGGAACTGTCGATGACAGGCCACGCTCAGGCCGCCCAAGGGCTACTACTGTAGTGGATGACCGCTACTTACGGATTGCCGCTCGGAGGAACCCTGACAGCAATGCCACCATGTTGAATAATGCGTTTCGTTCAGCCACAGGACGTCGTGTTTCAACTCAAACTGTGCGCAATAGGCTGCATGATGCGCAACTTCACTCCCGACGTCCATGGCGAGGTCCAGCTTTGCAACCCCGACACCATGCAGCGCGGTACAGATGGGCCCAACAACATGCTGAATGGACCCCACGGAATTGGCATCACGTTCTCTTCACCGATGAGTGTCGCATATGCCTTCAACCAGACAATCGTCGGAGACGTGTTTGGAGGCACCCTGGTCAGGCTGAATGTCTTAGACACACTGTCCAGCGAGTGCAGCAAGGTGGTGGTTCCCTGATGTTTTGGGGTGGCATTATGTGGGGCCGACGTACGCCACTGGTGGTCATGGAAGGCTCCGAAACGGCTTTACGATACCTGAATGACATCCTCCGACCCATAGTGCAACCATATCGGCAGAATATTGGAGAGGCATTTGTCTTCATGGACGACAATTCTCGACCTCATCGTGCACATCTTGTGAATGCGTTCCTTCAAGATAACGACATCGCTCGACTACAGTGGCCAGCATGTTCGCCAGACATGAACCCTATCGAACATGCCTGGGATATGTTGAAAAGGGCTGTTTATGGACGTCTTGACCCACCAACCACTCTGAGAGATTAACGCCGAATTGTCGTTGAGGAGTGGGACAATTTGGACCAACAGTGTCTTGATGAACTTGTGGATAGTATGCCACGACGAATACAGGCATGCATCAATGCAAGAGGACGTGCTACTGGGTATTAGAGGTAGTGGTGTGTACTGCAATCTGGACCACAAATGCTGAAAGTCTAGCTGTATGATGGTACAACATGCAATGTGTGGGTCTCATGAGCAATAAAACGAGCTGAAATGTTGTTTGTGTTGATTTAAAGGTTGTATTTAAAGGTTCCGGAACTCTTGGAACCGAGGTGATGCAAAACTTTTTTTGATGTGTGTATATAAGTCCGCCTCGTTGCGTAGTGGCTCTTGGCTGTCACCACGGAGGCCCGGGTTCGATTTCCGACTCTGCCAAAAATTTAATTATGTTTTGAGGGCTGGAACGGGATACACTCAGCCCCTTGAGGCAAAACTGAGAAAAGGCGGTTTCGAATCCCTTCTCAGCCATCCTGGAAGTGGTTTTCCATGGTTTCCCACTAATACTACAGGCTAATGCCGGGCATCTGAATAATAATAATAATAATAATAATAATGTTATTTTGAAAATTTTGATTGGAGGAGAAGCATATTTTATTAAAAGTATTTTGTATTTTGAATTGTATTTTAAAATACTATTTTGTATTTTGTATTTTCAGGAATGTTATAAGTGTATTTTGTATTTTGTATCGAAAATACATTTTGGGAGTATTTTGCCCAACTCTGATCATAGCACCATTCTCGCCGACCCCGACCGTGCCCTTCAAATTTGTTTGTGTCTCACCAATCCAACGAGGCGGCTGTGCGAAATATTTCACCAGCGTTCAGTATCTCCGAAACTATTACCGATATCACCTTGAAATTGTGTACGGTGATAAAGGAAAATACTAGAAGCTCTCCTGTGAGACTTTCAAAAATTTGGCAACCACAAAACCAACATGGCGGCCAAGCGAATTTGAGACTTTTAAATAGACTTCTCATGTGATTTAACCATCCAAACGTAATGAAACATGGTACAGAAAATGTTTAGACACATTGCAAGGTACTGGCGTCTAATTTAGTTTAATTGTTTACTAACCTCAAAATGGCGGCTGTGCGAAATATTTCACTGGTATTCTATATCTCCGAAACTATTTATGATATCACCCTGACATTATATTCCGAGATAAAGGGCACTTCTATAAGTTTAACTATGCAACTTTCAAAAATCTGTGAACTACAAAACGAACATGGTGGCCAAGCGAATTTGAAATATTTTAATAGACTTTTCTTGTGATTTAACCATCTGAGCGCACTAATGTGGTACAGTAAATGATTATACATATTTTATGCACTGGCATATAATTTAGTTCAATTGTCTACATAACCTCAAGATGGCGGCTGTGCGAAATGTTAAAATTAAGTTTTTATTTCTTGTGTCGTAATCATGCAATCGAAGTGAAAGTTTGAATAATGAAGCTATGCAATAATTTTCCTTTAATGGTACATAACTCTATGGCCTATACATATAACAATCCAAAATGGCGAGCATCCGTAATATTATGACGTTTCTCAATATCTACGAATCATTTACAGCAATCAAAATGATTTTTTGTTGTTCATAGAGGCTATGAAAATAAGTTCACCTATAGGACTTTCAGTAACCTGGTGAGCATAAATCCAACATGGCGGCAACGTGAAGTGTAAATATTTAAATGGACGTTTCTCGCGATTTAACCATCCGAGTGCAGTGAAATTTTGCTCGTTAAATGCTTATGCAAATGTTATTCGACAGTAGAGTAGAGAGTGACTGGCATCTAATTTATTTCAATTGTTTTCATAACCACAAGATGGCAGCTGTGCGAAATTTTAAAATTAATTTTTTATTTCTTGGGCCCTAATCATGCGATTGAAGTCTTAATATCACACGTACACAATAATCTTCATGTAATAGTACATAAATAAAAATCCAACCTGGCGACCAACTGGAATATTTAGACGGTTCTCAATATCTACGAATCTATCACAAAAATCAAACTGAAATTTCGTATGTTGATAGAGGCAATTATCATGAGTAAGATATATGAAAATAGGCTGTATAGTTCTTCACGGAACTACTTGTTTGTATTGCCACTAATTGTAGGCTGTTATAAACTTGGAATTTTACAGTTAACTCTTATCTAAAATAATTACACAAAGTTATATGCTCTAAGATTTTTTTCTTTCCTTAGTCGTTGACCCTCCAGGTTGGTGGAACCCACGGACTCAGCGAGGGAATTCACCACTACCGCCTCTACGGGCAGTGTCCTAGAGCTGGGAACATCTAATCGGAGGGGATACAACTGGTGAGGTGTGATTGGCACCTCGCCCAGGCGGCCTCACCTTCAAAGCGAACAGGGGCCTCATGAGGGAAGGTAATGGAAGTTCAGGATGGATAGGCAAGGAAGAGGGAAGGAGGCGGCCGTGGCCTTGAATATGGTACTGTACCCGATATCCGGATAGTAGGCTGTCAGATATCCGCCCCCTCAATCGGATTGCCAATAATCAAACGCACCGGCACAGCTACATCAATGAAAATGGCACTGACGGATACTATCGAGATTAGAGCACAATAGTTAACAAGAAATTATTGTGGAACACACCAAAATATACGGGGGTTCATACTTACCTTTACTTACCTCTTAAATTTATCTCGGGGACTGGGTTGTCAACTGGATCACTTAAAGTATGCCCTCACAATAACCTCCACCATGATATTCAAAATGAACCAGAACGAAGACGAGAAACTTTAAACTGCACAATAATTTATTTCACATAAAGAATGATTTTAACAAAAATAAAACAACAAAATCCACGTGGCAATCAGAAGCCATCGTCCATATAATCATGTCCTCCTTTAGGACTTGTATACTCTACATACAATGTTTCAGCTTTCTCCAGCTCAAAGAAACGTAATTATAATAATGCACTTGGAATGGAAACGGGATTTGGGACGAGACACATATATCAATTGTTTTGCGTGTTTATATACTTCACATTTTATTTATAGCCACAAGGCTATTATGGATAAGTCCTTGGCCTCTGTCATACAGTTGTCCGGGCAAGCTGCAATGCACCTGCATCGTCAAAGTGGACTCCCCGTTCGTTCAACCCTAGCATAAGCGAGTTACCTCAGAGCTTGGCTCTCCTTTTCAAAACACGTAAATGTTCACATCTCAACTGAAATATTATCACGCAAATCTTTTAAATGCTCCACTCAAACACCAGTGGAATACTCCAACAATCCCAAATCATGTTTAATTGTTCAAACCACTTGTTTAATTAGCGTTGTTTAGAGTATAAAAACAAAACTCTTAATGTGAATAACAAAAGTTCATTAATTATTTATAACAATAATAAATTGTTTATAACAATGTCAAATGACAATTGAAAATTTTATACACGCCTCTATTAATCACTATCATTTCAAATTATTATCAAAGATATTTACATAATTATTTACAATATTATATTGTTAATATTATTTATACAAGAAATACATTAAACCACACGTTTATCCGGTTGATAATTACTTAAATCGTGATGATATAATCGACCAATGAAGGTTATTTATATTTAAATGTCAAATTCAGGTTTAATAAGGTTTAATAATAATTATTATTATTTGTGACAGTAACCTCCATTCAAAATCTTCATCTCAAATTATTTAACACTCTTGTTAATTTTAACAGTATCTTCATATGAATAACTTTCAAAGAACCAGAACAATACATTCAGCGGGAAAATACTTCGCTCAAAACGCACAATATTGCACAACAATAGGCCCAAAATTCATTCATCATATATCTCAATATATATGGCATCAAAATCTTCCAAACTACACACAAAAACCTCCACTTATAAATTCATCAACTTCATTTATTACTGTGGGAACCTCCTTCATTATTCAAGGGCATTATTCATCAGCGACTTTTACATGTCCACTGAACTAACGATTATACATCCATTGTTCCTCTTTAAAAATTCTTATATTCATCAATTGTATTAATGACTGTTATTATTTAACCTTCGTGGGTTTCATTCATGAATCGATATGAAGTAAAAATTTGCCAATCACAAATAAATTTAATAGCAAATACGATTAGACACTCCTCCCTGGTCTATCAAAATTGAGATTAATATCTTCAAAGAAACGCAGTATAAAAATACTATCTTCAATCAAAGTTCATCTAAACTGCATGAATAGTCGAATAGAATACAATCAGACTGTGGAATGCAAACATTATTGTTCCAATCTATAATTGAGAAAAACTCCTATCAAATGTTCATTACTATAGTGTATTCAATAAATCGTAATCAAAGTTCATATTTCATAAAATTGTCTATAATGCAATGTTAAATGTCTATGTTGCAATCATGTTCATAAGACGACTAGTATTTCAAAGATCGTCGATATCGTAATAGATTTTAACGCTCTAAAATCATTTAATTATTCTTCTTTCTTGAGGATGACAGAAAATTGGTCAAAGTAATTTACTGAATAGAATTACTTTAATAAAATGACACGCTGTCTGAATTCAAATCTGCCATAGCAAATCGTTAACTTTACAGTCAAATCGTGACTACAAAAATATGCAAATTACTGAAAGAATCTAAATTATCAGTCTCAACTGATCCCAAAATTATTTAAGTATGCCAATGACATAACAATGTCTCAACAAATCGAAGAAAAAGGCATAAATCATCGAAGTGTACTGAGTACAGAAATATCAATCAAGAAAATGGGGCAAAAGATAGGACAGAAAAATAAGGGAAAATGGTTGCTCAGATATCGCTACAAGACTCAAATAATACAAGAAACGTTCACGACTACCTTATCTGTTGATTGAAGTTCTAGAGGAAAGCTGTTGGTTCCAATTCACCAGCGTAAAGATGTGCTCCGTCCTCGAACCTGGAATCAGCGTCCTCGGAGAATCGAACTGCTTCCTCCTCCGAAAATTGCACTGCTCCATGTATACGAAAAACATCCTTCTGGCAAAACTCTTCTTTGTGAGCCGGGTCCACCCTGGCCTCTCTTGAAAGTTCCCTGAAGTTCTAGTAGGAATTCGCCATGAAGTTTATTGCAGTTATTTCCGCAGAAATATTCATAATCGTGGAGTATGATAATATTTCCACTGTCATCTGATATAATTCAGCGATGGATTCACGATGCATGAGTGTAGTTGGATGTTCACTACATGCTCGCTTTTGTAGAATGACGATTAACGAAGTTCCATGCTGTTATTTCACTCCAACGATATATGTCCCAATTGCATTAAAGCCTTAGCCTTCCATCTCAACTTCCGTTATAATCATTGAAAGCACTGCAAGATTATAATGTTCCATAGTAGACTGTATCGTTGTATTACCAAACGTATTCTCCAATATCACTGTTGCAATCCACGTGTCAGCCGTAGTGTATAATGTGGAATTTTAAAAGTGTTTCTCATGTGGCGAGAAAATCACTTTTGTTGGCAGCCTTAAAGTGCCAATATCTTTCGAAGTATAACTGTGAAATTGTTCAAATCTTCTACACACCTCAATGTTGTACTGCCCAATTGAATTATAATAAAGGCTGAAGTTAACTCTTGATATCTTATCTGGTGGAAACGTTAATGTGAGCGTTTCAACTTCACCTAGTTTCGAGCAGCGTAAAATGGAACTGCTCCGTGTTCGTTCGATGCGCCGGGCTTTAACCACACGCTAAAGACAACTTGCTTCACTTATTCACTCGAAAATGACTCTATGACATCTGAAATATATATATGCGGTATCAGCGGTATGATCCGTATGAGTTCTGAGATTATGAGTTCTGAGATTATGAGTTCTGAGTTCTGAGTTCTGAGTTCTGAGAGCTCCTCTCTTCTGTGCACGACCTTTTATCAACTTCTTAAGGGGCGTATCCATCCCTTCCATAGCCTGTTGCTGCGTCATTGCTAGAAGTTTTAACTTTGGCTATACTTGACGGATTTTCAAATTTCAAAAACTCAAAATTAATTTCTTCAAAATTCCAAATCAATGCCATAACTGAAAATAATTTTCCACAATTCTGCATGCCAAAATTAATTAAATATCGTAGTTTCAGCAATCTCCGTCTTCCTTCCAAACTATCGTTCATTGGTTCGAGTCTCTCCTCCAATAGCGTAACTTCTTCCTTAGCACAATACCTTGTTTCCTGCGACTGCGTCGTAAATCTCAGATCTTTCTCGAACAAAATCATGACGTCACCAAGAATATCAGCTCAATCAGCCTACTTGCATGAAATCTACGTCATCCGTGCCTACGTCATGAATATCCACGTCACAACTATGACAGCCATAACTTTACTCACATATGCCAATACAGCCATCGTGGTCTCAATATAATTCAATTTACGGGGGCAGTACCATCCCGGCATTTGCCCGAAGACGAAGTGGGAAACCACGGAAAACCACTTCGAGGATGGCTGAGGTGGAAATCGAACCCCCTCTACTCATTTGGAACACCCGAGGCTGAGTAGACCCCGTTCCAGTCCTCATACCACTTTTTCAAATTTCGTGGCAGAGCCGGGAATCGAACCCAGGACCTCCGGGGCGGCAGCTAACCATGCTGACCGCTACGCTACGGAGGCGACTTATGCTCTAAGATATTGGTTGATATTTCTGGGTATTTTGCGGTGACAATCCCCTGAGAATACTCACAATTTTCCAGGATAGTCCGCCCCCCGCCCCCCCCCCCCCCCCGATAAATATACGCCCCTGACGGGACTGATTCCCACAACATACATGCCTCGAAACGACACAACTATATCGTCAAAAGCTTTCTTCGAAGGGAGAATGTCTTAGCGGAGGGTAAACCTAAAGGGCGGGGATAGCCTACTGTGTATTACCCAGTTGAGTGAGTCGGAAGGTAGATGAGTGTCGTACGGAATATTCACGGAGATAGAAGGCTGAGCGGTGTCAGATCGATTTGATTCCACTGAGCTGCAAGCAATTGCCAAGCCGTCATTGGAAGTCGATTGCGCGAAGAGGACTGACATTTCACGAGCGATGAGGTTTCAAAACACGATCCTCTGACACTTGCTGAGATAAAGCTGGACTCAAGCCAGAGTAGCTGAGGTAGCTCATAAATTTGTAGCGTTTGTGGTGAGCGACTTCATCCTGGACACTCTCGGTGGCAAACTTCAATCTCATGCCTTATTTATCCCAAAATATTAGACTAAAACCGTACGTAGGATGACCAAATGAGGAAAATGAAACCTGGAACAGGTCAAATACAGGGTCATTATCCGCACCGATAAACACTGCAAGCTAAGCCGGCTGTGACTGGCGCAGATCGCGGGCACGCGTATGCAGTTCAGCCGGTAGTGGCGCGCTCCGCTGACTCATATCGTTAGTTCACACGTGTTTTGTCATTCATATGGACGTGTATCTGCAAAGCTTTGACGTGAGTGTCGCACGTTTAGTGAGTATTGTGTTTACTGTGATTGTTGGTCATGACTAGACACCAATTTACATTACACGAACGTGTGTATATCCATAATTCTTATATGAAATGCAGAAAATCTTTTTCTGGAACGAAAATTTCGAATCCAGGAAGATCTGTGCCTAATGCCAGTACAATAAGGAGGCTCGCTAAACGATTCAAGGAAACAGGCTCCGTAAATAATAAAAGAGTTGACAGACATTCTTTCATCAGAAGATGTCAGGTGTGTGTTACAAGAGAGGGAGGACATTTTCAGCATAGGCTATGAGCACTGTAAGTACACATTATTGATCATGTTTGGTTAAAGCATGAAAGTGCCCACCAACCACCGGCTGAGCCGGGTACGTGCGTCGGCGATCTGCGCCAGCCGGCTTAGCTTGCCGTGTTTATTGGGACGCACATAGATAATGACCCTGTATTTAAGACAAGAACGGTCTGTCAAAATCATTTCATCCTCCTGCAGGTATCAACTGACGAAGAACTTCTCAAAGATGCGTGTAAAATTGTTCGTTAGCCACTGTGCTATGCCTTCTTCTTGTTGTCGTTTTAATTACATGCTTGTATATCGTGGTCATTTCAACCTCTTGTACTTGGGTGTGCTGCTGTGATAATCGGTGTTATTGAGGTATCTGTAGGAGTGTGTTTATTAGTAACTGAGACCAGACTCGGGAAGAAGATGGCCGTGGCCTTAAGTTATGAACTATCCCGGTATTCGACTGGAGTAGAAGTGAGAAACCACAGAAAACCACCTCCACGATGACTGAGGTGAGAATCGAACCCGCCTCCTCCGTAATTTTTGCCTATTTTCATTTATGAAAAAATAGTCTCATGAGATCTCCTTTTTCCCGTGTGTGTGTGTGTGTGTGTGTGTGTGTGTGTGTGTGTGTCCCCTAATAACGTCTTAACACCTGGAGCGACTTCAAATTCTATTACGTCTCACCAATCGAACATGGCGGCTGTGCTAAATATTTCACTGGCATTCTACTGTACATCTTCGAAACTATTATCGATATCACCCTGAAATTTTGTACAGTGCTAAAGAGTACTACTAGAAGTTCAGCGATGAGACTTTCAAAAACCTGTTCACTAAAAAATGAACATGGCGGCTGAGCGAAAATAAAACTTTTAAAAAGACTTTTCTCGCGATTTAACCATCCAAATGCAATGAAACCTGGTGCATACAATATTTTTACAGGCATCTGATTTAGTTCAATTTTTTACATAACCTCAACATGGCGGCTGTCCGAAATATTTCACCGGCATTCTATATCTTCGAAACTATTACTGATATCACCCTTAAATTTTGTGGGGTGATAAAGGATACTGCTAGAGGTTTAGCTATGAGACTTCCAAAACCCAGTAAAATAGAAAACGAACATGGCGGCCAAGCGAAGGTGAAACACTTTATTAGACTTTTCTCTCGATATAACAAAATGAGCGCAGTGAAATTTAATACAATAAATGTTTATTCACATTGTAATACACTGGCATCTAATTTGGTTCAATTGTTTAAATAACCTGAGGATGGCGGCCGTGCGCAAGTTTAAAAGAAAGTGTTTATTTCTTGTGTATTAATCATGCGATCGAAGTGAACGTTTGAATAATGAACCTACGCAAAAATCGCCAACTATAATAAGGTGCGTTCAAAAAGTAACGAGTCGGAGGCATAATTACAGAAACCTGTATGTTAGAAGTATTGGCCCTGGCTGTTGAGGTACTTGTCCCACTGTGACACGAGGCGGTGAATGGCTGTTTCATAAAATTCCCTGGGCTGCGATGTGAACCAGTTCCACACGTACAGCTGGACGTCGGCATCCGAGGTGAATCGTTGGCCCCACAGAGCCCTTTTCAGGGGATCAAACATGGCGTAATCACAGGGAGAGAGGTCTGGACTGTATGGAGGGTGGCCGAGAACCTCCCATTTAAATTTCTGCTCGAGTGCCGCGACTGTGTTGGCCGTATGAGGTCGTGCATTGTCGTGGAGCGTCCACGGCGGCTATGGCGTTCACTGTCACTCGGCGGTCCTGGGTAATGAGTGCATCAACCAGCTGGACGTTGTCATCGGTAATGCATGGGGGTGTCCCAGACCGGGCATCATCAGCTAACGACACCCGTCCTTCCCTGAAGCGCTTGTGCCACGCCTTGACCCTTGCAAGGGACATGCTGTGTTCGCCGTACACTTGTGACATTCGGCGGTGAATGTCCGTTCCTCCTACTCCTTCCGCTGTCAGAAACCGAAAACACCTCTTTGCTCTTCGGTTGACGCCTCCATGTCACTGTTTGCAATGTGACTGGCAGCTTTGGACGATTGATGCATGCTGCTGCTCACTTTTTTATCGTCACGTGACGTGCCGTCTAGTGACGGGCTGTGACCTTACACGCTCTGGTCGGAACCACACCTCGTTACACACGCCACGATTAGCCGATGTCGTCACCGGTTTGCGCATTCCAGCCTCCGGCTCGTTACTTTTTGAACGCACCTTATAATAGCACATAACTCTATGGCCTACATATCTAAAAATCCAACATGGTGACTATGCGAAATATTTAGACGGTTATCAATATCTACGAATTTTTACCGCAAATTGGAATGTTTGTATGTTGATAGAGGCAATTAACATAAGTAGGATATATGAAAATAGGCTGCATTGTTCTTCACGGAACTAATTGTTACCCATGAGCCTGAGTGAGCCCCAGTTTCAGACATCAGACCAGAATGGTTTGCCCAGGATTTTAACTCTGGCTGTCACTGCGCAGGCCCAGGTTCGATTACCAGCTTTTCCAAGATATTTAATTCTGCTCTGAGGGCTGAAACAGAGTACACTCAGCCTCGTGAGGCCAAAATTAGAAAAGTCGGGTTCGATTTCCACCCCAACCATCCTGGAAGAGGTTTTCCGTGGTTTCCCACTTCCACTCCAGGCTTATGCCAGGATACTCTAGTTCATAAATTAAAGCCACGGACACTTTCTTCCCCATCCTCACCTGGAATACAACTACTCACACTGATAAAGCCACCACAATAACACAGGTTATCAGACAAATTACACACAAATCCAAGTACACGGGGCTACATTGCCATGGTGCCACAACAACTCTCATTGATTGAAAAGCAACAACAACATTAAGTACTCAATTCGAAGTCTAGGATTGCATATTCTACAGGACACCATAAGTCACTAATAATAGCTTAAAGCATGCTAGTTTTACGAAGTAAGAAAGCTTGAATCTTTTTTGACTTGACAATGCAAATAAATTGTTGGAATACGATCGGGAAAAGTGTTACAGTGAAAGGTGATAATATCTCTTCTGCCGCAAGATTTCTCTCTCTCTCCTCTGTTTTCTGCGCTCGAGTGTCGCTACTGTCATTTTTGGATGTCACGGGTGAACCGCTGGTTGGATTTTGATGCGGTTTTCACCATTCTGTAAAGGTTATCTGCAGCACGATTTCTGTAGAAAATAATTTATATATGATTTCAGTGAAAACGTCGAAAAATACACATGGCGTCCGTGCGCTTTTTAAGCTCACGCTGGGCAAACGGTTAAAAATATCTATATACTATGATTGTAAGAATTTTTCAGCATGAATAGTACCACAAAAACGTCTGCGAGAGCATATCTCTATCTTCAATACATCGATCACTATAAGTGTTTTTACGTTTTCATTTCTTCCAACAATCTCCATTCAAATACTGAGGCGACAGTTTGCGAGCTGGCTAGGGGCGAGTCTATCACCCCAGTTAAAGCCTAGCTAGCGGGAGACCCTTTTACCCCAGATACACCCAGCAGAACACTGTCGAGTCGTGTTTAGTTAATACTTCAGAGAAGATTGGTTGTGTTTGGAGTTTCCCTGGAACTTTTCGTTCCGCAAAATACATAATTAAAAATATACGAAGCTGAAACTTTGCAAGAGCGACAGTTTAAACAAATCAGTCCTAGAATACGTTGTCACGATCAAATATCGTCACGCATCGAACAGTAGTTGCATACACACAAAAATTTTACGTTTTTACCATTGGTCTCACCGCCATGAGCCACAGGACCTCCACTTTTACGTGGAATCTCAACCATTTCATAAATCTCACATGCTTTTACCAAACATCTTGGTAAGAGGCAAACAGCTTTACCACTACATCGTTATGATTAATATTGAAGAAAACCCAAATTCCTTAAATTGCAGGCAGGTGCAATAATGAACTGCATCAAAGCAATCTACTCCACGTCAATATTTTTGCCAACGCTGAAAATTAATGACTGAAGCTCTAGAAAGTTCTTACATTGATTGTGAAGTCAGGGTGTTGATGCACTGATATCGTCTTTAATGTATCCTACTCGTTAAACAAAATAAACCTAGAACAGTAAAAAAATATATGTTATCATTCTTTCACAGCGGCTTACTCCAGCATTTAACAGACACCCTGTAAAAGTTTGAAAATTGCGTACAAAACACTTACCCTTTCCCCACTTCAGAAGCTACAGACAGTCAAAGGGATGCTTAACTCGAACTGTTCAAATATTCGTAATCGCTGTGACTTTGGGATCTCTGGGGAATCTCCTTGCTGCGACCTGAAGAGCAAGACAAATTTACCTTGGGACTCTCTTGTTCACTTGCAGAAAATTCATTAAATCACAAATCGTTTTATCTGCTTTATTCATAGCATGCTTTCTAGAGAGAGGCAGGGGTGTACCTAGTTTTATTCTACATTCACACTGAGTGTAGTAGCTAAGCACGATAAGGCGCAAGAATTAGGAGTATTCTATATCTGGATTTGGATAGTGAGTGGGTTCAATACCCATCGTCAGCTGTCCGTGAATTGCTTTTCAATAGATCTAAGAGCACTTCCTTTCAATTCTTAGACCATTTCATTTATCTTCATTCAGTTAATTTCTCATGAACTCCTCTGATGAGTGCTAAGTCATTATTATTAGTGATTTAAGCCCACTAAGGAACGCTTATGACTAGTGCTTCTGCGATGCTTTCCTTGTCCTCCAATATCTCCTCACTCCAGCCCAGGCGCGCATCTACGTACGTTACAGTTTCGGCAAGTCGAGTTGGTACCGACAAAGGGAGAAAGTCACAGCTTAAATTGCCAACCAAGCTTGCAGTTTGGACGTCGGAAAAAAATTTAGTGCGAAAAAAGCCCCAAATTCCTATCCGTGCATTGCTGCACATTCATCGTGACATCACTATAAACATCGAGTCGGTAATCACAAGGTTTGCTAAACAAAATAGACGAGTTGATTTTGTTATATAAATAATCGTTTTTATATAACAGGTGGAAGCCTCCGTGGCTTAGGCGGCAGCACGCCGGCCTCTCACCGCTGGGTCCGTGTTTCAAATCCCGGTCACTCCATGTGAGATCTGTGCTGGACAAAACGGAGGCAGACAGGTTTTTCTCCGGGTACTCCGGTTTTCCCTGTCAAAATTTCATTCCAGCAACACTCTCCACTATCATTTCATTTCATCTGTCATTCATTTAATCATTGCCCCAGAGGAGTGCGTCAGGCCTCGGCAGCCGGCACAGTTCATATCCTCGCCGCTAGATGGGGGCTTCATTCATTCCATTCCTGACCCGGTCGGAGACTGGAAGCAGGCTGTGGATTTTCATTTTCATATAACAGGTATGAAGTTGTAAATATGTACAGTTGTAACAGAACTTAATAATTCCAATAAAGATATTTTCAATATTGAATAAAATGAAAAGAACTGTTTTTCAGTTAAAATTCGTTAAGTTTTATATGTCTGGTTATTGTGTTTTCGTGTTTTGAGTTTTGGGGGGGGGGGTCTGGACCCCCGTGACACCCCCCCCCCCCCCCCTGAATCTGCGCCTGCTCCAGCCAATAGCTTGTCCTTCCTCTCCTGTGCGAGGGGTGGTCGGGTCTGAATCACTTTGGGTTGTGGGCACTAACAGTTAACACTATCACATAATTTGCAACGATTAAGAATATCACAGTGTAAAATACCAGTGTTATTCAAGTCTTGTTTCACTTCATTGAGCCACAAGTTGCCAGTCTTGTAGCCATTAATCAAGTTGAAGATCTTTTTGGTGATTCTATCGTTCCCCATCCAGAAGAGGTGCCCGTAGAATGTCAGTCGTCTCCGTCGCATGATGGTGGTGGCTGGTTCCAACTGCCGGTATAGTTCAGTGAGAGGAACTTATCTTTCCTCATCCCCTACCCTGTAGAAATGGTCAACCCCGTTTCTTTGAGGTCGGGTATGAGATGTGATCAATTTATATGTCGTGGGTGTTTACTGGGGAATGGCCTTTCTGACGCCAATCTAGTGACAGGAGTTAGAGGTAATGATCGATACTAGTCAAGGTATTAAAAGGACGCAGCCGTCAACTATCAGAAGGTACCGTCTCGACAATGATTTTCCACAGTTGAAAATCAGGAACAACAATGAACCACTTCAACGAGGATACAGAAAGTAGGTTGGCTCAGGCAATGAAAGCATTTCTACAAAAACAGGAATCTGTTGATATCGAATACAGACTTAGGTAATAGGAAGTCATTTTTGAAAGCCTTTGTCAGGAGCGTAGCACTGTATGGAAGTGAAACTTGGACTGTTGGTGCAGCAGAAAAGAGGAGAAGAGAAGCGTTTGAAATGTGGTGTTACAGGAGAATTATGAAGATCAGATGGGTAGATAGGCTTACAAACTAAGAGGTGTTAAGGCGAGTGGGAGATGAGGGATGTTTCTGGTGACTGCTAATGAAGAGAAGAGATAGGTTGGTAAGACACAATCTGAGGCACCCAGGAATAGTAAGCTTAGTTATGGATGGAAGGGTCGAGGACATGAACTGTAGGGGTAGACCAAGGTTAAAATATGTTAAACAGATTGCCAGGGATTTAGGGTGTGGAAGCTATGTAGAGATGAAACGATTAGCTCAGGATAGGGAGGTTTTGGAGGGCTACATCAAACCAGTTAGATGACTGAATACTCAAACAACAACAACAACACCATAGATAGCCTGGCCTCAAAGCTTCTCCCTGTTGAGCGAGGCTAGCCTAATTACGTACAGAATGTGAAGCAGAGTGTTCTACATTTAGGACGCGTTTAACTACCAAGGTGAATGAATGTTGAAGCTTTCAGTTGGTCAACACAAACTAGAATTACTGGTATATATAACAAGAGTGAAATAAATTTTATGTTCGACCCTGACTATCATATGTCAGAAAACTGTACTATAATGAGGCTCATTATAACACTATTTTTAGCCTACTTTTCACATTTTGCAAAAATGAGGAAAAAGTAGACTTATGAGATCGGGCAAATGTGTGTCTGTCTGTCTGTCTGTCTGTCCTTCTGTCTGGCTGGCTGGCTGTGTGTGTGTCCCCCCCCCCCCCTATCAACTCCTAAACGGCTGCAGCAATCGAAACAAAATTTGGTAGGAGTAAAGAGCTATACCTGAATATCTCACGGCCATATTTGAAAATGATGTCAGTGCTACCAACTGCTAAAAAATCGCAATTGAAATTTGAGCTCCATGTTGGATATCTTGGAAAGTATGAATGGGAGCTATTTCAAAATTGTCACCCGTACAGATCATTATATTTCAGTTTAATTTCCAGGAGGCTAAACATGGCAATGTTGCCAAAATGATTATAAGCCTCCTGATAGGTCCAATTTTTAAATGCATATAACTTCCATACTATCAATTGGAATTCAACCAAATTTCGTATGTTGTATGTGTACATAACCAGATATGACTGAGCGTATTCTTAAGACCTACCAGGGCTGCCAACTGTTAATAAATGCTCCTAATTTATTTTATCCAAATACCAATATATTAGAAAGTATGCAAGCCGGCAGCTTTAAACTATGCACACGTATAGTACCTGACATTCTATATTAATTTGGAGTAACTTATATACGTCAGTGCTACCAACATGATTCTAAGCCTGCTGACAGGTCCAACTTTAAATACATGTAACTTCCATACTATCATTTGGATTTCAACCAAATTTCGTATGTGCTATGTGTACCATAACAGATATGACTATGCGTATTCTGAGGAGCAACTAGTGCTGCCAACTGTTAATATGTGCTGTCCCTATTTTTGTTACCCTAATATCAATATATCAGAAAGTATGCAAGCCAATAGCTCTAAACTTTGCACACGTATAGTACATGGCATTCTAGACGAATTTGGAGTAACTAATATACGTCAGTGCTGCCAACATGATTCTAAGCCTGCTGATAGGTCCAATTTTAAAATGCATGTAACTTCTATACTAACTAATGGATTTCATTCAAAATTGGCACAACAATAGATCATATTATTTCAGATTATTTCTGACCAATACATGCATGACATTGTTGCCAACATGATTTTACGCGCGCTGTTAGATCCAATGTTTAACTGCATGTAACGTCCATGCTATTCATTGGACGTCAAACAAATTTCGTATTCTGTACCTTAAGAGACGGAACTAAGAATATATTCAGTCATCAGGGCTGCCAACTGTAGTGCTCTATTAGGATACATTATGCCAGGTATACAGTATTTCGAACTAATTGGAAATTTCGATATTAGCAACTTAATTTCGTCATTATTCTAGATAGGTTCATATTCTGTAGAATAATCATTGGCATGAAAAGTAGGCTGTATAGTTCTTCACGGAACTTCTTGTTCATTATGAAATAGTTTCTCCCACCTATCAGAGCTCAGGAAACAGTTGTTTGACCAATTAGATAATTAGATGCGCTGAGTTCCACGGCCTTCTAATTTAAATTTCACTGCGTGGCCTAGTGTCATAGTAGGGTAATCGAGGAGGCCATGGTCAAATACAAGGCATTCTCTGCGTCTCAAGCGCTCTGTTCAGTACATAAAACTGGCAAATTCTCACCAGATATTTTTGAATATTTATGTTCGAACATAAAATAGTTATAATAATTATTGTCGAACATAAACAGTCGTATGCAACTCGCCTATAATGGTAATTAAGACACTCGTATGGAAATTATAAAACTCGCATACGCTCGTTTTATAAACATATTTGTGTCTTAATTATAACCATTATAGGCTCGTTGCATAAATTACTAATATATACAGTTATGGACTTTTGAAGAAGACGAGAAGAAGAAGAAAAATAAAATAAAACTGAGGGATGACATGTTTCGCTTGTCAAGCGAGCATCATCAGATCCAAATATACAAAACAAATAGCTCTACAAAACAAGGTTGGTTGGTTCCTCAGTTTAGGGGCTGCGACAACACAGTCATGTAGCCCCGTGTACTTTGGGTGTGTGTAGAATATCTGATAACCGGTGTTAATTGTTATGACTGTATTAGTGTGTGTTATCTGTGATTCAGGTAGAAGGACTGCAGACGATTAATTTCTTCAAGTAGTTCCCCAAGGGGCTCACATGTAGTGGGACGTGGGTTGGCGACCATGGGACCCAAGCTGAGTCCGGCATTGCTTCCACTTACTTGTGCCGGCCTCCTCTCCGTCTACTTTCCTGTCGACCTCTCTTGGTCAACTCTTGTTCTTTTCGACCCCGATGGTATTAGGGTATCCGAGGCCCAGGGAGTCTCTTCCTTTCCCGCCTTAATTGGTCCTGTCTCATCTTTTCTGATAGCCTCCTTCTGCGAGGGGTCAGCCTTCTGTTCCTTTTCCTATTATCTCCTGCCTTCTACTCAAGGCCCTCAAGGAGGCAGGGTGTGTGTTGCCCCACCACTTCTGGTGCACCCTAAATATTGCTACACACTCAGGAGCTCACGGCTGGTGAGTTCGGGAGTTGGCAACCCCGAGGGATTCCTGAGCTGGGTCCAGTTTTCCCCCTTTTATCCATTACCTCTGGGGCGGACCCTCTCCTCTTTCACTTTCCTATCTGCCTTTTATGGCTCTCCTTCCTTCCAAGTCCCTCAATCCGCATTCTTTTCCTCCTGTCCTTCCTTAATTTGCCTTATTCTCCATTTGTTTTCCATTTCTTCTTCTAGTATAAGTTAGTAGTTTTAGTTATAGTTTACATTTCATTATCATCTTCACGATCACCCAAACCATTAGGGGCCGATAACCTACATGTTAGGCCCCTTAAAACAACAATTATTATCATCATCTTCAAGTAGTTCCTACTTTTGCCACAAAATGGTACCATCCACGACACCTACCTGCGGACGCGTTTACTAAATGCCATCGAACAGATTCAACATAATGGTGATAGCGCGCGAATTGTTAAAACAAAGTCTTGTATGCGTTCATATACCATTCATCCGAATACGATGAAACTTTGGTGAGTTGTTGTCCACACTCCCGGAATGGTTATAGGCATGGTAAATCAAATTTACAATAGATAGCGCGCGAGTAGTTTCAACAGACGGGTGTTTGCTATGCGTTCATATAGCATTCATCCGATTGCGATCAAATTTTGGTGAGTTATTGTCCACACCCATGGAATGGTTATAGGCATATTGAATCCAATTTACAATAGATAGCGTGCGAGTAGCTTTAACATAATGGCACGTGATTCGTTTCAAAAAAGTCTCACATGCGTTCCAATGCCATTCATCCGATTGCGATGAAACTTTGGTGAGTAGTTGAGTAAGCTCCCTTGAATGCTTCTGAGATAGTAAATCCATTTTACAATAGTTTAGAGGCAGTTAACGGTAAAAAAATTTGTTTATCCAAAATCACTACAACAAACAAAGTTACAACGCCAACACTTTCTTTGATTGGCATTGCAACACATGCCGGGTACAGCTAGCAACTGATAATTATTAAAGTACTAGCTGAAGAACCCGTGCTTCGCTACGCGTCACAAATAAATTAAAATGTGAAGGTGACAGTTAAAACAGGGGATTGGCGAGGTGCTGCACAGAGGGAGATTAAGGATGGAACATTTTGTCCAACTACACCGCTCGGCGTTGACCGTGTTTTATAGCACAAATTTAGGTTTTACTCGCTAACCGTTGGAGACACCTTTCGGATAGAAAATGTAATTTTAAACCTTGTATATGCCATCAAAAGTTTGCTATTTCTTAGTGTTCTCTTTTTATTTGAAATGGAAATACGAAAGTTTGAAACCAAAGGATGTAGTGACGTCACTAAAATGGTCACAATCTTTAAATAGTGCAAAGTATTGGACTCAAAAGTAACCTATATGTTAACCAGGTACTTCCATGTAAAATTTATGTAAATCGGACCAGTGGTACTTGCGTGATTGAGTAATACACAGACACACACCATCTCATTTTTAGCCTCGCTTCGCTCGCGTCATAGTCGTGTCATATTGCTATTCAATGAAATGCAGGTTTAACCCCGTTAACACCCCCTTAAGAACCTGAATATTCAAAAATCCCTCCTTAGTAGACGTTTTCGACACACAACAAACATATCCCCAAAATTTCATTCTTCTAACTTTAATAGTTTTGGTTGGTCGATGAGAGTGAACATCCAAAATTCCTTCCTTAGTGGACGTTTTTCTTCCAGAATTTCACCCCTCCCCATAGGCCCCTTAAATTGGATTTATGAAAAAAAATCTCGAAAACCTATTTATTTATTTATTTATTTATTTTCAAGCTGATTTCCTCCGAGTATCAAACTCCTCGCCTATGTCGTTTAAGAGATACACGCTCCGTTATGAATCTTTCAACCCCCACTTTTCATCCCTTTCTCCTCATAATATACACTACATCTAAAAACCATTAGGCATGTGTCAGCTTATTTTTAATGATTAGTATATATGCCAAGTATCACATCCCCAAATGAAACCACTCGTGAGATATTATTATTCAATGAAATGCACGTTTACCCCCTTAACACCTCTTTAGAACCTGCATATCCAAATCTCTTTCCTTAGTGGACGTTTTCGACATACAACGAACATATCCCCAAAATTTAATGTTTCTAACTTCAATAATTTTGGCTGGACGATGATGAGTGAGTCAGTCAGTCAGGACCTTTTCTTTCATTTATTTTTGATAATTTCACCCCTCCCCATTAAACTCTTAAATTGGATTTATGAAACAAACGGTCGAACACCTATTTACTTATTTAAAGCTGTTTTCCCCCTGAGTTTGATGAGTGAGTAAGTGAGTCAATCAGTTAGGACACATTATTTCCTGTTTCTTTCCCCCCAGAATGTCACCCCTCTCCAAGGGCACCTTAAATTGGATTTATGAAAAAACGGTCGAACACCTATTTACTTGTATTTTAAGCTGTTCTTCCCCGCCGAATTTCAAACTTCTCGCCTATGTCGTTTCAGAAATACACGCTCCGTTAAGTATCCCTCAACCCCCAATTTTCACCCCTTTCACCTCATAATATATACCACATCGATAAACCCTTAGACATATGTCTGATTATTTTTAATGATAAGTTTATATAACGAATATCACATCCCCAAAGAAGCAACTCATGAAATATCGTTATTCAATGAAATGCACGTTTACCCCCTTAACACCTCTTTAAAACCCGAATAAACAAAATTCATTCCTTAGTTGACGTTTTCGACATACAGCGAACATATTCCCAAAATTTCATGTTTCCAACTTTAATAGTTTTCGCTGGGCATGATGAGTGAGTGAGTCAGACAGGACATTTGCTTTCAATTATTTTTACCAGAATTTCACCCCTCCCCATGGGCCCCTTAAAATGGATTGATGAAAAAACGCTTGCACACCTATTAACTTATTTTTTAAGCTGTCTTTTTCCCCCTGAGTTTGATGAGTGAGTGAGTTAGTCAGTCAGTTAGGACACTTTCTCTCCTTTTTTCTCCCAGAATTTCACCCCACCCCATTGGCCCCTTAAATTAATTTATGAAAATACGGTCGAACACCGAATAACTTACTTTTTAAGTTGATTTTTTTCGCTGAGTTTCAAATTTATCGCCTATGTCGTTTAAGTAATAGGCCTACACGCTCCGTTAGGAATCCTTCAACCCCCGCTTTTCACCCCTTTCACCTCATAATAATACACCACATCGAAAAACCCTTAGACACATGTCTGCTTATTTTTAATGATTAGTTTATATGCCGAGTAACACATCCACAAATGAAACCACTCGTGAGATATTGTTATTCAATGAAATGCAGGTTTAACCCCCTTAAGACCCCTTTAGAACCTGAATATACAAAAATCATCCCTTAGTGTACGGTTTTGACATACAACGAACATATCCCCAAAATGCCATGTTTCCAACTTCAATATTTTTGGCTGGGCGATGTTAAGTGAGTGAATGAGTCAGTACATTTTCTTTCAATTTTTTTATCTTCAGAATTTCACCCCTCCCGATGAACCCCTTCAATTTGATTGATCAAAAAAAAACTGTCGAAAAGCTACTTTCTTACTTTAAAGCAGTTTTTTCCCCTTGAGTTTGATGAGTGAGTGAGTCAGTCAGTCAATCAGTTAGGACACTTTATTTCCTGTTTCACCCCTCCCCATGGGCCCCTTAAATTGGATTTATGAAAAAAAAAAACGTCAAACACATATTTACTTCTTTTTTATGCTCATTGTTTTCCTCTGAGTTTCAAACTCCTCGCCTAAGTCGTTTAAGAGATACACGCTCCGTTAGGAATCTTTCAATACCCACTTTTCACCCCTTTCACCTCATAATATACACCACATCGAAAAACCATCAGACACATGTCCTCTTATTTTTAATGGTGAGTTTATATGCCGAGTATCACATCCCCCAATGAAACCAATCGGGAAATATTGCTATTCAATGAAATGCAGGTCTACCCCCTTAAGACCCCTTTAGAACCTGAATAATCAAAAATCCTCTCTTAGTAGGCATTTGCGGCCCTTGAGGAAGCTGCATACCAAATTTCATTCCAATCCGTTTGGTGGTTTCTGAGATTTGGTGATGAATGAGTGAGTGAGTGAGTGGTATTCGACAAAATAGTAGATAGTGTCAAGCCTTTGTTATGCTAAACTCGGTTGACAGTGCTGTGTGAGCATTTGCGTAACTAACGGGATTTGATGTAAATTACCTCATTTTCTATACCGGTAGTGCAGAGCGCAACTGGCATCCAGTCGGCCGTGTCTCGTCTTGAGCTATGTTGCCATGGAAACGATCTGCCTTGCCATTCCTTCATGAGTATATTTTATGAATTTATTAGCCTTTGCTCGAATGCAAAAGGGCCGAAATCAGAAGAATGAGAAAGACTATCGAAAATTCATGTAGCCAGCGGTTCCTTCTGGGTCCTAAACTATGTGTATGCAAAATTTGGTTGAGATTGGTGGAACGGTGTAGATTTGTATACGGAACAGACCCACATACCCACCCACCCACCCACATACAGACTGTCACTTTTATATATAAGACTAGCAGTAGTGCCCGGCTTCGCCCTGAGGATTTATTTGTTTTATGGATGATAATGAATACTAACTTACTACAGAAATGATATTAAATCTAACAGAAAATGAATAATATAACTTTTTGTGATTGTGGTGGTGGTAGTGGGGGTGATAAGTAGTAGTCTACAGTCTAATTGACATAACATTCAGGTCATTTTCCCGTAATGTAATGATAATAATGAATAGGGAAACGGCTATTTGCTAACTACTGTACTGACATATGTAATTTACAATCGAATTGAAAGATATGATTAGAAAGAGGAGGCAGTGAACTAAAAGACACTGCCTAGGGCCTATATCTCATTAGCTGTTCGAAAAATAGACACCAATAGTGTCGTCTCTTGTCGCATAGTGCCGTAGGAAAATATGGAGAGCAGTTTGGAAAAACGTCGGCTGGCCCAAGCTCCTGAGGTACCGGTAGCAAAAATGTTATTTATCGTCACATAGCACTCAACGATAAGGTTCGGAATAAATGAATGTAAATTTGAAAGCACCAACGCTTATTGTTGCTGATAACCTCAATGTACTGCACCAACACCATGGCACTTAAACAGAGGCATAATATTTTCAAGATAATAACTGTTTTAAGGGCCTATGAAATCTTTTTCAACTTATTAGTCCCTGTGACTGCCATTTATAAGCAGCTTAAGATGTAATCATTTTCACAATTCTGCACCAGAACACTGGTAGGGGTGACGTGATACAGCCCGCATTGCCAGCCAATAAAAGACTTATTAAAATATTCTTACAGTTACACTACTACGGATATGAATAGTTCTAGCGCCTTAAAATGTGGTTTTTAAGATCCATTTGTCTGTTGTTCTAAATATAAGGAATGGAGAGGGTTGTCCAAAATATCAAGTGGACAGTGTTACCAGTAGGGTTTCAAAGGGTAAGTACGTAAAATACGGTGCAATTAAGTGGAACGGTATAAATTTGCGCTAAAGGACCTAAATGCAGGGAATAGAGTGGTCTGTCCAAAATATCATGTTGACGGTGTTACTCGTCGGATTCCAAGGGGTAAGTATGTAAAATTAGGTTCAGATCGGTGAAACGGTGTAGATTTGTGCCGAAGGGCTTAAATGCAGGGAATGGAGTGGTCTGTCCGAAATTTCAAGTGGATACTGTTGCTCGTCGGGTTCCAAAGGGTAAGTATACAAATTTTGGTTCAGATCGGTGAAACGATGTTGATATGTGCCAAAGGGCCTAATTGCAGGGAATGGAGTGGTCTGTCCGAAATTTCAAGTGGACAGTGTGGACAGAGTAAGTGGACAGGGTAAGTAAGTGGTCTGTCAAAAATTTCAAGCAGACAGTGTTAGTCGTCGGGTTCCAAAAGGTAAGTATAAACATTTCGGTTCAGATCGGTGAAAAGTTGTAGATTTGTGACAAAGAGCCTAAATGCAAGGAATGGAGTGGTCTGTCCGAAATTTCAAGTGGACACTGTTGCTCGTCGGGTTATAAAGGGTTAAGTATACAAATTTTTGTTCAGATCGGTGAAACGATGTTGATATGTGCCAAAGGGCCTAATTGCAGGGAATGGAGTGGTCTGTCCGAAATTTCAAGTGGACAGTGTTACTCGTCGGGTTATAAAGGGTTAAGTATACAAATTTTGGTTTAGATCGGTGAAAAGGTGTAGATTTGTGCCAAAGGGCCTAAATGCAGAGAATGGAGTGGTCTGTCCGAATTTTAAAGTGGACAGTTTTACTTGTTGGGTCGAAAGGGTAGGTATGAAATATTTGGTTCAGATCGGTGAAACGGTGTAGATTTGCGCCAAACGGTCTAAATGCAGGAAATGGGGTGGTCTGTCCGAAATTTTAAGTGACAGTGTTACTCGCAGGGTTCCAAAGGGCAAATATACAAATTTTGGTAGAGATTGGTGAAACGGAGTAGATTTGAGCCAAAGGGCCTAAATGCAGAGAATGGAGTGGTCTGTCCGCAATTTCAAGCAGACAGTGTTACTCGCAGGGTTCCAGAGGGTAAATATACAAATTTTGGTTGAGATCGGTGAAACGTTGTAGATTTGGGCCAAAGGGCCTAAATGCAGGGAATTGAGTGGTCTGTCCGCAATTTCAAGCAGACTGTGTTACTCGCAGGGTACCAAAGTGTATGTATACAAATTTTGGTTCTGATCGGTGAAACGGTGTAGATTTGTGCCAAGGGGCCTAAATGCAGGGAATGGGGTGATCTGTCCGCAATTTCAAGAGGACAGGGTTACCCGCAGGGTTCCAGAGGTTAAATATATAACTTTTGGTTGAGATCGGTGAAACAGTGTAGACTTGTGCCAAAGGGCTTAAATGCAGGGAATGGGGTGGTCTGTCCGCCATTTCAATCAGACAGTGTTACTCGCAGGGTTCCAGAGGGTAAATATACAAATTTTGGTTGAGATCGGTGAAACGTTGTAGATTTGGGCCAAAGGGCCTAAATGCAGGCAATTGAGTGGTCTGTCCGCAATTTCAAGCAGACTGTGTTACTCGCAGGGTACCAAAGGGTAAGTATACAAATTTTAGTTCTGATCGGTGAAACGGTGTAGATTTGTGCCAAGGGGCCTAAATGCAGGGAATGGGGTGATCTGTCCGCAATTTCAAGAGGACAGGGTTACCCGAAGGGTTCCAGAGGGTAAATATATAAATTTTGGTTCTGATCGGTGAAACGGAGTAAATTTGTGCCAAAGGGCCTAAATGCAGGGAATGGGGTGGTCTGTCCGCCATTTCAAGCAGACAGTGTTACTCGCAGGGTTCCAGAGGGTAAATATACAAATTTTGGTTGAGATAAGTGTAACGTTGTAGATGTGTGCCAAAGGGCCTAAATGCAGGGAATGGAGTGTTCTGTCTGCAATTTCAAACAGACAGTGTTACTCGCAGGGTACCAAAGGGTAAGTATACAAATTTTAGTTTTGATCGGTGAAACGGTGTAGATTTGTTCCAAAGGGCCTAAGTGCAGGAAATGGGGTGGTCTGTCCGAAATTTCAAGTAGACAGGGTTACCCGCAGGGTTCTAAAGGGTAAGTATACAAATTTTGGTTCGGATCGGTGAAACGGTGTAGATTTTTGTCAGAGGGCCTAAATGCAGGAAATGGGGGGGGGGGGTCTGTCGGAAATTTTACGTCGACCGTGTTATTCACAGGGTTACAAAGTGTAAGTGTACAAATTTTGGTGGAGATCGGTGAAACGGTGTAGATTTGGGCCAAAGGGCCTAAATGCAGGGAATGGGGTGGTTTTTCGGAAATTTCAAGTGGACAGGGTTACCCGCAGGGTTCCAAAGGTTAAGTATACAAATTTTGGTTCAGATCGGTGAAACGGTGTGGATTTGTATACATAACAGACAAACAGACAGACAGACAGACAGACAGACATTGAGCTTTATATATATATAGATTAAGCACCGAAAAGAGAACTATTTATTTTATTGTTGCAAATCAGTGTTGACCGACTGAAAATCTTTCTTTAATAAACTTAGAAATAATGATCCCATCAACAAAACAGTCTTCCTCCCCGAAGTAATCTATGAAGATGTAGCTACTACTTCCGTGGTACACTTCAGCAGTAAGCCCTAAAATAAAAATAAAATGAGAATTTTACTTTGAAAATCAAACATGCACTAACTGTGACTCGATCCCAGTCCATCTAGGTGAGATGCAGTGATCTTCGCCACTGAACTATCACGGCACTTCTTCTTCTTGTTGACGTATCAGCCAGCTATGGACCACTGTTCTCTTCCTCGAGCTTCAACATTCGCCCAGTAACGCCTCATTTGTTCTCGATGCTGCTCTCTCCTGGTCTTGCCTGTTGTTAGTTACGCTTCTCCTGGAATCTCTGGTGTTCTTTTAGTTGCATATGAATATCGTTGTATGTAATTCATACTTCTTTTAAATCCTTTTCTACCTCTATGAACCACGCTCCCTTGGTTTTCTTACCTAGACAGTAAGTAAAGATCTTGTTCGTCAATCGCATTGGGATCAGTTTTGTCAAATGACCATAGAACACAATCCTCCTCTTGCTCATCACGTCAGTGATTTTGGTAACGTGTGTGTAGAGTTCATGGTTGTGTCTCCGTCTATAATCACCGTTTACCTTGACTGATTTTCCGTAAGACCTTCCCTTATTCTTCTTCCTCATTCTTCGTTTTGCCCACTTAGGGAGCGCGTTTCAACTTGTTGACTCGGGTTGATGGTGTTTTCCTCTTCCTCTCCTCCCAAATTCTCCTCATGAACTCGCCATGCCCCTTCTTACGTTCCGCCGTCCATTTCTTTCGAGTGGTCTTTTTAGCTTTTTCGGTGAAAGAGTGATTTGTAACTAGAGTTCCAAAAGTTTTGCGATTCGTGATGATATCTTCTGTAAAGTTCAATAATATTATTGTATACATTATTACTCAGGAACGTAAAATAAGGGACCGTCCAGGAATTTTCATGAAGGAATTGTAGTAAAACTTCGGAATATATACACTCGGAATGACTACACATAGCAACGGGATTCGAATGTGGACTTGCAACGCTTTTGGTGAGTGACTTACGGCGCAGGGTCATACCGCGTGTTTCAATTTCTTTGTCTTTGTCTGTGCTAAGATTTTCAATAAAAATCATACGCAAACCTGTCAATATCTCAAAATGTACTGTGGAAATATCTGACACAATATGATCGCGTTCAATTCGCGGGCGATGTGCTTATATATCAATTCATAAAGTCACGGTATTTGACGGGAGAAGAATGCAGGGCACTCACGGGGAAATGTGCTTGGTCATTTAGCTGAGAAAGATGATGGCCTTTTGGCTCTCCAGGGATGTGATAAGATTCTTCCTGGAAAATGACAAAACTTCTTCAACAGAGATAACTTAATCACGAACTTGCTCGTGAGTTAGATCCCAAGAACTCAAGATAACAACTTCATGCCAGAGGATAGAAGCCGAGGTCTTGTTCTCGTAGCTAGAAACCAACTGATAGTTGCCAAGATTATGAAATTACCTCCTTTGTTTCAAAGAATTTACCCTATCATATTATGTGACTATGCATCCGTAAGATATAGCTTCGCACACATTGAGTAGTCCAGATGCAAAAGCCGCTAAGTGCACTTATTTCGATTTTGAGCTGAGCACACCGTCACGTTCATCTTTTTAGTGGCTACACGATGAAATAAATTTCAGGGTGCAAAACTCGCTCATAGCTGTTGAAAGTGGCCATTAAAATCGCGTTTCTTTGCATAGGCTATACCGCTAAACCCATGCATGGATGCTAGTGCTTCAAATGGAAGAAAAGGAATCCTATGGTATAATAGTAATAATATCGGATGGCCTCGGATGCCGGGTGCAAGCTTTGTTATTTGACGCCCAGAGAGCAGCTTGCATGTCGAAATTTGTTGTTCCTTAGAGAGTTATTAAAGTCAAGGAGGTTAGATATTTAATTCCTTGACAATATAGCACTTTAACAAATTCACAAAGAAATTTGATAAAATGGTCCGGCTAGCTCAAAACAGTTGCCAGCGTTTCGCCCCAGTGTACCAATGGGCTCTTCAGTTGGTTATGGTACACCTCACCAACACGTGTGGCTAGTACATACTGTGAAGGCCGCTGCAAGGCACTAAATGTCGCCACGAGCAGCGCCAATGTACTACGGAAGTCAAAACTTCCTTTCAAATATAATGTTAGCTTACCTTGCTAATCCATACTACTGGCGGGGCGTGGTGGCTCAGCGGTCTAGCTGTATGCCTCTCACCAAGGCGGTCCGGGTTCGATTCCCGGTCAATGCATGTGAGATTTTCGAAGTGAAATGCCATGTCCTGTGGTTCGGATTCCACGTAAAAAGGAGGTCCCGTGGCTCATGATCTCAAGATTAACGGTCACGTTAAACTACAAGCTTCCTTTTTCCTAATCCATACTGGAAATATCTGTTCACGAAGGAAACAACTGTTTTGAGCTAGCAGGACCATTTTATCAACTTTCTTTGTGAATTTGTTAATGTACATAGCTCAATCGTAAAATTTACATCCTGTTTCCTTCGTGAACAGATATTTCCAATATTTCTAGTAAAGAAAGGAGGAACTTTTTGTGTTGGCGGATAATCCCGAGATTAATTTTGCCATTATGAACATGGCCTATTGAATTCAAATGGGATATTTAACATGCCAACAACGTATGGCATGCGTGCCGTGATTTTAGTCGCCTTTCAAAAATAACTTACCATGGCCAGGAGCGAACCTGCAAGCTTGGGGTTGGTAGTCCTACACGATAACCACTTACCCACCGTGGCCTGTTCTAAAAACCGGAATAATGTTTGATTCCAATGTCTTACAAAGAATAATTTAGACCTAAAATGCCCCCTTATTTGGGAACTTGAGAACATACAAAGCAGGGGCAGTTGACCTCGTCGTTCCGCTCCTTAAAACAACAATAACTAACTAACTAATATACTGAACCCTTCAGAATAGCAGTGTTTTATGTAAGAATCTTAGATCAAGGGGTCGCTTTCAGTTCATAGTGTGGTATTTACGTCCGCCAAACAACGTGCTTTTCTGAGGCAAGGGTTTTAGGATGAAAACTATAACTAAGAAAGTAAGGAGACAAAACGTAAGATAATAACAAGATTTAATAACTAATTTGTGCATAAAAGAATAAAACAAACAATAATAAACAAAATCCTCCCTGAATATTTCCCTGACAGGAATCTTTATCACTTTGAGGAGTCAGACAGATCTCCCCTTTTCTAATAAAATGTGGATCCAAGTTCCACGACCTTGCATAAAATTTATGTTCGCGTGGTGACTATCTACGAGAAATGAGTACTTGGATGATCGTTCGTTCACAACGGGTTAACAGCCACGGTGCTCACGAACAATCATCTCGTAAATCAACGTTTATGGATATGGGCATAACATTAATAAAAATCCTTAAATCTAATTCTGACACAGATATTACAACTCTACTATTTACAGGCATCTCTCTGAGACCCTTATTAGTGTGGTGACACACTTAACCAAATGAGCTGCCACAATGGCCAGATACTCAACAACAAGGAAAAACAGCGCCGCACGTGACTCACGGGTCACTGACATGGAAAATAAACATAGAATAAACCAACAACAACAAACAACCTGAGTGGTTAAGATTACTTTATATTAACAAAATTGCATGTTAAGGGAACGCTTCGAAGCTTATCGTGTTTCGTAGGCAACTCCCATTTATTTAAACAATTTTACCATTGATCAGTTTCTCACATTTATATTTATTTTCAAGTAATTGGGAGCCAAACGTGCACTCCACTTTAATGAGCTTGCTTGCGAAACTCAGCCAGCCCTTGTGACCACAACTCACCCTTTCCACATTACCAGTCATGTCCCCCTTCCAGTGTATATAAATAGCCGACCAGCTGGACTGTTATCTCAAGGAATCAACAGCAACTAACATCTCCTCCAACTCAACATATGGTCAGACAATAATCACATATCCATAATTGTCCTCGCAAGGATACAATATGAATCTGGTACCAAGCTGACAGAAATCAGTCTCTGCTGAAATTCCCGCTTGTAATACCACAAAAAATATACTCACAATGCACACATCTGGGACTGACATAACGCCTTTCACACGGGTCTGCTGAATTAGAGCTCGCAAACATTTAACACAATATTTAAAACCTACGATAGAGCTGAGTACTCTTCGTCACAAATTACATTGCTCCAAAGGCAATAATCATACTGAATCTGATCAATAATAAATCTCAACAAAATTTTAATTACCCTCCAATCTACTATATAATTATATTAATTCAGTCCTACTTCTGAAACACGACATATCTCCGAGATACGTTTTTAACCGCACCTCGTAACATAGGCGAGCACGGCCGTTCACATAGCTACGTTAGTTAACACAACACAAAGAAAAGAACCTTCCATTAACTACCATTGTGCGAGCTGCTTCCAAACAAAAGTGTGTCAGATCAAACTAAATATACTACATTAATCACACAAGCAAAGTATTTACAAAAAATATGTCCCATAAACCATAAGTTAATTTAACAAATAATAAAATATTATTTTGTACTCATCTCTTTTTGTAGTCACCCATCAAAGAACATCAGACGCCATTCCCCAACTGGATGGTTCTTTATCTCATATCAGCCATCTGGATGGAGTGTTGAGAATTCCAAACTTCCTCTGCATTCATCGACGCCATCACTGCGCTGATACAAAAATTAGGTTATTATGCACTTTATGTCTGACTACTAAATTCGCTTGTTCAGGTACTAAATTCCCTGTCACTGTTCGTTGGCGAATTATCGACGCTACTGTCCCTATAACTATAGTACTATGACTATCTATCACTGAATTTAACACTTTACAATGAATATCTTGTGTCCTCGACACATAAAATACAAGTCTACGTCCGTAGACGAACAGAATAATAATAATCTCTTGTGTCCACGACACACAGAATAAAGTCTACGTCCTCAGACGAACAGAATAATAATAATGTCTTGGCTCTTCGACACACTTATAAATGAACTGGCCCTTGGGTCTAGATGGAGGGGGATTTTATGTAAAAATTTCTAGAAATAATTGTGATACAGGAATGAAATACATATCACTGAACTCGTAATATTGCACAGGTCAAGAATATGCCCATTAATCCTAGAATCGATCGTAGAGATTTTGTCTAGGCGATTTCCCGCGTGAATGCTAGCCGCCGCGTACCCCAGCCGGAGTTGGCGCGCAAGTAGGCATTATCTTCTCATTGGTTCTCCATTTTCTGTAATTTGGCGGTTTCTAGTAGATCTTGGCGTCTTGGGAGTGTCTATTTTCTTCATCAGCCATTCACGTTACTGCATCATATTTCTTCTAGGCGCGAATATCACAATGAACATACCAGAACCATGTCTCACCGCGCGTCGCTTCTAAAATTGAGGTAGCCACACCTGTCCTTATGATACATCGCTCTGCTATTTCTTTTCATAGCTCAATTATTTAGCCTTTTGTTAAACTGTCGCAGGTATGTCCCTACTGTCTCCAACAAATGCTTGAAATTTCCTCATCGCTGTCTGGCTACTTTCCTGATGCTGGTTGAAATATTTATTAATTGAAGAAATAAAAAAAAGAATCATTTAACCAACATAGGGTAAAGGGTTCACAACTCTCCCACTCACAAAATTTCGAACTTAGGAATAAAGTCGACAATTTTACAATACTTCCGTAGGCCAATTTGTTTTATTTCCAGAATCACCCCTTTTTCTTACTTGGTCTAGGCGCTCCTGTCTTCAATGGCATTTACTCGTTTTCATATCCTGCTTGTCTCTTCCCCTTCCAATCTTGCGTGACGCTCGGATGCCTGCGGCAACACCTTGCTCGCCTCGTTAATGTTTGTCAACAACAAGTCTACTTCCTCCTTCATCACGTGCCGTACTCAACTGCTCCCCGTTGACTTTGTTGATAGTAGGACGTCCGTATATTCAAACAGCGTCATTATTTCGGCGCTACCATGGTTCACTTCGACGATATTTTTTTAGGTTGGCAGCGTTGTAAACTGACATTGTTCCTGTGCTCAATTCTTTCACTCTGTAAGCATTATTTCCAAGGTTTCTTACGATAGAATAGGGTCCTATGAATTTCTCGCAGAATTTACTAAAGATTTTCTTTTCTGGGTCCGATGTAGCAGGTCGTTTTACCAAAACGAGCTGGTTGACTTCAAGATCACCGTGGAACCTCTTATTTCTTACTCGCCGTAATCTGCGGTCTGCTTGTTTCCTCATGTATGCTCTCGTTCTTTCAATTCGCAAGTCTGGTGCTATCATTGGATCTTGTGGACAGTTAATGATGCTTTTCCACGTTCTTACTGGATACTCGTTCTTGTGTAGGACCATAGGGATTTGTCCTGTTGACTCGTGCCTGGTAGAATTCATGCATGTCTCTACATCCTTAATTTTAACGACCCATTTGTGGTGTTCGTTCGGAATGAAGATCCTCAAGTATGCAGTTACACATTTAATTACTCTCTCGCTTGGATTTGCTTGGGCATGTCGGATACTGCTTAAAACATGTTTTATACCCATGTCTTCCATTCCTTTCTTGAATTCGGCGCTTGTGAAATAACTGCCGTGATCTGATAATATAAACTCTGGTTTTCCAAGGGTTGGAATAACTCTATTACGAATGCGACTGAGTACCTGCTTCGATGTTGTTTTCTGAATAGGGCATAGTACTACAAACTTAGAAAATACATCAATGCACACTAGCAAATGACGGCAACCTCTCCTTCCCTTCGGAATTGGACCAAGACAGTCCACCGCCAGTAACTCACATGGTTTCTGAGGTAGCAATGGTCTAGGATATTGCCTCAGTAAATAATTATTTGGCTTTGTTCTCTGACACGGGTCACAAGTTGTAATGACGTCACATATAGTTGTTCTCATACGTGGCCATGTAAATGTCTCTCCTATTGTTGCTTCGCACTTGTCTAAGCCCACGTGACCGTAACTTTCGTGCGTATGCCATGTCAATCCTCGTTGTAACGATGCAGGTACTAATATGCGTAACTTGGTGTGGTCATTATCTACCCATTTGTGCAGCAAATTGTTGACATAAACATATCTTCCTTCTTTGGTTTTCGCTTCTCGAAATGCAGGTGTTCCTGTAGGTAGTTGCTTTTTGAAGTATTTAATTAATAGCATCATCCATGGTTCCGCTTCCTGTTCTCGCTGTATCTCACGTAACTCCTCCAAGAATTCCCGGTCCTTCGGTGTTAACTCCAAGTGTTGTACCATCGCTGTTTCTTCATTATCAGGCTCTGGGTTCCTGCTGAGTGCATCCGGTATCACGTTCATCTTCCCTGGACAATGTTCAATTTCAATGCTGAACTGCTGAATGTATATAGACCAACGTGTCACACGTTCGCTTGCCATTGACGTCTTAAACAAGAATGTTAACGCCTTGTGGTCAGTCCTGACAACAATCGGGTAACCATAGATTATTCGTTTCCATTGTTGGAGCGCATGAAGGATGGCCAACAATTCTAGCTCGGTTACAGTATAATTTCGCTCGTGCTTACGCAATTTTCGGCTGACAAATGCCAAATATGTTTTGTGCTGCAGGTTAGCTGGATCCTCTTGGTAGAGCATAGCACCTATCCCAATTAGTGAAGCATCCGCTTGGATTATAAATTTGAGCTTGAAATCTGGATATCCTAATTTAATGCAGTTTTCCAATAGCTGTTTTGTTGCTTGGAATGCCTTCTCACATTCCGCGTTCCATGACCATTTGTTATTTTTCTTTAGCATTTCTTGCATTGGAGCTACAGTCTCCGTATAACCTGGACAGTTTTCTTTAAAGAATCCCGTTACGCCTAAGAAAGCCCGAATGTGCTTGACTCTCGTTGGTGTAGGGAAATTCTTTATCGCTTCAATCTTAGCTGGGTTTGGCTTCACTCCCTCCTTGTCAATGACGTGACCCAAATATAAGATCTCGCTCTTGAAGAAATGCGATTTCTTCAGATTTACTTTGAAATTCGATGCATTCAAGTTGCCCAATACTTTATCTAAATTTTCCATGTGAGTTTCAATGTTGTCGGATGCCAACAGAATGTCGTCAATGTATCGCACCGTCATCTCCTTTACTTCCTCGGTTAGGTTCCGGTCCAGTGCTCGGATTAAAGCACAGCCCGCTGTTTTGACTCCAAAAGGCATTCTGACGAAACAATATGTCTGGTTATCGAATAAGAAGCCAGTTAGAAGCTGTGACTTCTCATCCAACTCAAGATGGTGGAACGAGCTCGTCAGATCGACTGATGAATAAATGCTCTTGTTTTTAAAGCCTTTTAATACGTCTCTGATAATTGGCGCTCTGTCATACTCAGGAAAAATGAGTCTCATGTTGAGATTTCTGGCATCTAAACAAAGTCTAATAGATCCATTTGGTTTTGTGACTGCCAAAATCGCATTTAGATAAGGTGTAGGTGTCTTCCTTATCACTCCAGCTTCTAACATCTCATCTATAATGATTTTAACTTGCCCACGATATTTTTCAGGAATTGGGTACAATCTGCTTTTGAAAGGTGACCAGTCCTCGACTTGCATAGAGTACTTGAAATTTAATATTTTCCCAGGTACTGTATCAAATACTGTTTTGTGCTTCCTTAAAATCTCTTCCAACTGTTTTCTGTGTTCACCCCCAAGTTGAATGTCATTGAGCCGCTCCTGTAGTAACTCTTCAAATTGTGCATCGCTGTTACTTCCTTCTGTTAATAAAGACCATATCTCCTGGGATTCTATCTCCTCATCTAGTTCCACAACAGCCCCTTCTACGATGTTATCTTCCGCCTTTCGTACCTCCTCTTCCGTCTCTTCTGATATTGCTTCCAATGCCCAAGAATTTACATCTCTTCCGGCAGTGATTTCATCCATATGCAATCCCACGTTTTTCAGCTGGTCATATTCTTTAAACTGACTGTATTCTTGTGTAAATCTATCACTGCTTGATAGTCACAAATGAAATTTGCACCAAGAATTATATTGAAATTCATCTTTGCCATGATAATGAATGTTTGCCCAAAAGTATGTTCCAATATGTTCAGCTCTAAGTATGCCTGACGTTTACAAGTGACGGTGCGTTCAGGAATAACACCCCTCACTTTGAGCTGTGGTACCGGAATTACAGGAATATTCTGAGTCCGTCCCAACTCTCGAACCAAGGCCTCCGATACTAGACTGATCTGTGACCCCGTATCCAATAAACATCTTATATTAATTCCACCAATCCTTGCGTAAATAATGGGTAATTGCCTAATTTCATCGTTCCGTGGTTTCACCGTCTCCTCCAGGCAGTCTTCTGGTAAAGCAATCCATTCTTGTATGTTCGCTACTATCCATCCATCTTCAACCTCCGACTGTTGTGTTTGGAGACTGTCTCCTTGATCCAAAATTAACATTTTTTTTAGCTCCATTTCGACTCCCATCATCCTTCTGTCGCTCATGTCCTTGATATTCCTCTTGTCTCAGTAGACTTCCAGCTTCCTCACTATGTGTATCTGGGTTCTTTCTGTTCCCAATGGCCTTTTCCCATCTTCCTAGCTCTCCACCTTGATTAGCGTGTAACTCCTCTAAGTAATTTTGTGATTGAGCGTGCCTATCATCCCAGTCATCTCGATAGTTACGTTGATCTCCTTGATTTTGATCTCTCCTTCCTTTCCATCTTTGATTGGCATTGTAATCACCGTATCCTCCATAAGGCCTGTCATTCCTTCGATTATCACGCCATTGTTGATATCCTCTCTGTTGGTATCTATTGTTGCCCTGGTATCTATTGTTGTAGTGATTTTCGTTACGCTGATATGGTCTGTTTTCCCCTTCTTCCTGGTTTCGCCTAGGTGTGGAGGTGCTTGTATTAGTACCCTGCGTTTTAGTATTTCCCTGTTTTGTTTTTACGACCTCTGTAGTGTTGACTAATTCCAGCTGTCTTCCTCCTCTCAAATGACTATGAGATGTGGTCTCATCTATTTGCCGTAATATCTGCTCTGCATGTAGGGCCGTACTGACGATTGCTGCGACTAGTACTTGCTGTACATTAACTGGCATTTGCCTTGCTATTGTCATCACCAAATCTGCTTCGTTTAATGGGTAATCTAGGTCGCGAAATTTTAGCACTTGCATGTTAAAGAAATCTGAGTATTTCGTCTGCTGGGTAGTTTGGTATTTTCTAGAGTAAAGCTCCATTCTTAAACTCTGTTGTATGGCGGGAGACCAGTATTTGCGCAGAAACGCTAAATTAAAGTCTGACATGGTTCCAAATGTGTATTTGAAACTTAAAAACCAGGTGAGAACATTTCCTGATAAAAATCTCTCCATCATTCTCAATCTACGTGCTTCAGGTACCCCAGTGTCATTGAAATGGTCTTCAATCTCTTTGATAAAGGCCTTAGGTGTTACCCCTGAATTTTCGGTGTATTTCTGCGGCTTGTAGTCATTTGAGCGAATTACTTGAATAAGTTGTGTGGGCTGATGACCGTCCTGTGGTGTCGAGCTCCGATCTACGTTCTTGCGAAATCCTTCCGTGTTTGTTGTTAATGGGCTCTCTGCTTGAGTCTGACTTCCTGCTATGCTGGGTTGGGAACTATGTGAGTCATCCTGCTTGTCTTTCAATGCTCCCGTTTTAAATATAGACGATTGTTCTAATGAGCGGAGTTCGGCTTTAATGATCCTGTCTGTCTGCTCTTAAAGTTTATTTTTTACCTCTTGCTCCAAAGCTTGAATACGCGTGTGGTTTTCGCCTACTGTTTTAATGATGGTGGATCTTTCCTCTCTAGAATCAATATTCATTTTCTTCCAATCTTTCCTGATCTGTTCTTTAATCGTGCTTATTTTTTCTTCAATTTGGCTCTTATTTTCATCCTGATTATTTTCTATCTGGCTTAGCCTTTCGTCTAATGTACTCTTAAATTGTTCTTGTTCCGTTTCTAGGCTTTTCCACTGTTCCGCTGATTTTATCTCGAGACGGTCCATATCTTTAATTATGCCTGATATGTTCTCATCTACTGCTGATATTTGTCGTTGAATGACCCTGCCACTTTTCTCCATCTCCTTAAACCGTCCTTCCAACTTATCCTGAGCTATTTTGACCTCGCTTGTATTCATTGTGCATGCTATTTCAATCTGCTCTAATTTAGCTAACACCGTTTCATCGAGAATGCTAAGTTTTTTATCAAAAATACTCTCCATTTTTTCAATCTGCTCTAATTGTTTCTCATTATTTTTGCTTACATCAAGGGCCAGTAATATCATCTGTTGGTTTGTGTGCTCTTTCATCTCTGCGGTTAACGAAGCTAATTGGTTCGTGTTTTTATTATTTTGCGCCTCTAACTGTGAATTTATAGTGTCATTAATTTCACTCTTTAATAACCTAGCTTGTTCCGCCTGATATTCATTTTGCTCAATTCTACTGTTATTTAACTGTGTCCGCAATGATTCACTTTGTTCTAACAGTTTAGTATTTAGCGATTTACTTTGTTCTGACATTTTCGTATTTAGCGATTCACTTTGTTCTGACAGTTTAATTTTTAGCGATTCACTTTGCTCTAACATTTTCGTATTTAGCGATTCACTTTGCTCTAACATACTAGTGTTTATTTGTTCAGATAATTTTGTATTCAACGCTTCACTTTGCTCTAACATACTAGTGTTTATAGATTGACTCTGTTCTGATAATTTAGTGTTCAACGATTCACTTTGTTCCGCTAATTTAGTATCCAACAATTCCTGCGTTCTCCTTGCTGCACTTTCAATGATCTCCTGGATCTGCGCCACCGTTGCCATGTTTTATAATTTATATGAGACATATGGGAAATGGCATACGCCAATGCCCTTTGACACGCACATAAATCCAATGCACATTTACTTTCTTTATCCTACTCAGTTCATTTATTTTTACCTTTAATCCCATTAGTTGATTGCATCTCTGAGTAGTTCTAGTTTTACTCAATTTAATTTTAAACCCAAGCACACATTTAGTCATTAAACAGTTATCCTGATCTGATATTAACACTGACTAATTAACAAAGTATTAATTGTCATTTTAGGCTACAGCCTCCTAATATTTCCATGAGTTTGACTTTCTAAACAAATCTAGTTTAAACTTTATCATTGGGCGCCCGGTATCACATCTTAATTTTACTTTAATTTAAAAGACAACAACGTGAACCGTATTTTACTTTGCAAACTCCTGATTTTAATTTATTTTTCACACATTTGGCGGTATCCACTTCGCCTCAACTACTTTTAATAAAATATCACTTCCCGGTGATTAAATACTGTCATATCTGCCTGCACTTGCGGCATGCCAGTTTTACTCAAATGCGCCACTATTGACATGTGTAATCTCCCCGTTACACCACAGTGAATAGCCCCACCGTTGGCCGCCAGTTTTCACCTATGAACCCTTCAGAATAGCAGTGTTTTATGCAAGAATCTTAGATCAAGGGGTCGCGTTCAGTTCATAGTGTGGTGTTTACGTCCGCCAAACAACGTGCTTTTCTGAGGCAAGGGTTATAGGATGAAAACTATAACTAAGAAAGTAAGGAGACAAAACGTAAGATAATAACAAGATTTAATAACTAATTTGTACATAAAAGAATAAAACAAACAATAATAAACAAAATCCTCCCTGAATTTTTCCCTGACAGGAATCTTTATCACTTTGAGGAGTCAGACAGATCTCCCCTTTTCTAATAAAATGTGGATCCAAGTTCCACGACCTTGCATAAAATTTATGTTCGCGTGGTGACTATCTACGAGAAATGAGTACTTGGATGATCGTTCGTTCACAACGGGTTAACAGCCACGGTGCTCACGAACAATCATCTCGTAAATCAACGTTTATGGATATGGGCATAACATTAATAAAAATCCTTAAATCTAATTCTGACACACATATTACAACTCTACTATTTACAGGCATCTCTCTGAGACCCTTATTAGTGTGGTGACACACTTAACCAAATGAGCTTCCACAATGGCCAGATACTCAACAACAAGGAAAAACAGCGCCGCACGTGACTCACGGGTCACTGACATGGAAAATAAACATAGAATAAACCAACAACAACAAACAACCTGAGTGGTTAAGATTACTTTATATTAACAAAATTGCATGTTAAGGGAACGCTTCGAAGCTTATCGTGTTTCGTAGGCAACTCCCATTTATTTAAACAATTTTACCATTGATCAGTTTCTCACATTTATATTTATTTTCAAGTAATTGGGAGCCAAACGTGCACTCCACTTTAATGAGCTTGCTTGCGAAACTCAGCCAGCCCTTGTGACCACAACTCACCCTTTCCACATTACCAGTCATGTCCCCCTTCCAGTGTATATAAATAGCCGACCAGCTGGACTGTTATCTCAAGGAATCAACAGCAACTAACATCTCCTCCAACTCAACATATGGTCAGACAATAATCACATATCCATAATTGTCCTCGCAAGGATATAATATGAATCTGGTACCAAGCTGACAGAAATCAGTCTCTGCTGAAGTTCCCGCTTGTAATGCCACAACAATATACTCACAATACACACATCTGGGACTGACATAACGCCTTTTCACATGGGTCTGCTGAATTAAAGCTCGCAAACATTTAACACAATATTTAAAACCTACGATAGAGCTGAGTACTCTTCGTCACAAATTACATTGCTCCAAAGGCAATAATCATACTGAATCTGATCAATAATAAATCTCAACAAAATTTTAATTACCCTCCAATCTACTATATAATTATATTAATTCAGTCCTACTTCTGAAACACGACATATCTCCGAGAGACGTTTTTAACCGCACCTCGTAACATAGGCGAGCACGGCCGTTCACATAGCTACGTTAGTTAACACAACACAAAGAAAAGAACCTTCCATTAACTACCATTGTGCGAGCTGCTTCCAAACAAAAGTGTGTCAGATCAAACTAAATATACTACATTAATCACACAAGCAAAGTATTTACAAAAAATATGTCCCATAAACCATAAGTTAATTTAACAAATAATAAAATATTATTTTGTACTCATCTCTTTTTGTAGTCACCCATCAAAGAACATCAGACGCCATTCCCCAACTGGATGGTTCTTTATCTCATATCAGCCATCTGGATGGAGTGTTGAGAATTCCAAACTTCCTCTGCATTCATCGACGCCATCACTGCGCTGATACAAAAATTAGGTTATTATGCACTTTATGTCTGACTACTAAATTCGCTTGTTCAGGTACTAAATTCCCTGTCACTGTTCGTTGGCGAATTATCGACGCTACTGTCCCTATAACTATAGTACTATGACTATCTATCACTGAATTTAACACTTTACAATGAATATCCTGTGTCCTCGACACATAAAATACAAGTCTACGTCCGTAGACGAACAGAATAATAATAATCTCTTGTGTCCACGACACACAGAATAAAGTCTACGTCCTCAGACGAACAGAATAATAATAATGTCTTGGCTCTTCGACACACTTATAAATGAACTGGCCCTTGGGTCTAGATGGAGGGGGATTTTATGTAAAAATTTCTAGAAATAATTGTGATACAGGAATGAAATACATATCACTGAACTCGTAATATTGCACAGGTCAAGAATATGCCCATTAATCCTAGAATCGATCGTAGAGATTTTGTCTAGGCGATTTCCCGCGTGAATGCTAGCCGCCGCGTACCCCAGCCGGAGTTGGCGCGCAAGTAGGCATTATCTTCTCATTGGTTCTCCATTTTCTGTAATTTGGCGGTTTCTAGTAGATCTTGGCGTCTTGGGAGTGTCTATTTTCTTCATCAGCCATTCACGTTACTGCATCATATTTCTTCTAGGCGCGAATATCACAATGAACATACCAGAACCATGTCTCACCGCGCGTCGCTTCTAAAATTGAGGTAGCCACACCTGTCCTTATGATACATCGCTCTGCTATTTCTTTTCATAGCTCAAGTATTTAGCCTTTTGTTAAACTGTCGCAGGTATGTCCCTACTGTCTCCAACAAATGCTTGAAATTTCCTCATCGCTGTCTGGCTACTTTTCTGATGCTGGTTGAAATATTTATTAATTGAAGAAATAAAAAGTAGAATCATTTAACCAACATAGGATAAAGGGTTCAATACAAAGGGGAAATATTTGAATGTTCAGTTGGTCAGTGTAGACACTAATTGGTAGCGGTTGAACGAGAACGGATCACACAACAAGCAGCTAAGTTCACAATCCACATAATCCTGACCATTTAGTAACAATCACATAATCCTGACCATTTAGTAACAATCACATAATCACACTAAGCAAACACCACTAGCCACTGACCATATCTTCACAAAATAATCACAAAATAATCCAACAAATCTTCCCAAGTTGCGCAAGTTCATAATTATTATTATTATTATATATAATATTTGCAAATGGGGATAATTCCCCGGTGGTAAATTGTATAAATATAGAAAATTACCAACAAAAACATTGAACACAATAACCACAGGAATTCTTCTAGGTTTTTGCTGTGTCTTGTGTGGGTTTTCGCTTAGGACACCAAGCTGGCTCTTCGGTGGGCTCTTGGTGTCCCCGCCCGGACCCCCACCGGCCGTGAAAGCCGATATACCACAATAAACGCAATTCTCAATTTAGGAACTATAGTAATTATATCGTAGTATTTACGCACAATTTCAATTTTCTCTTAAACACATCAATATAATAGGGGAAACGCTCTAAGACCGAGGCAATGAGTTCTAATTATCAATACCATGGTTAATGAAAGAGTGTTTCCAATAATCTGTACGCTGTGGTCGGACCTTAACTCTATGTGGATGATCTGCCCTGCTCAGGTAGGTGGGATTTCCCAGACATAAGCTTAGTTCTCCCCATGCTGGCCGATTAGTGAAGTGTTAAACAAAGCGTATAGTCTGGATTTCGTCCTTCTATCTTCCAGAGATTCCCACCCTAGTCCTTCTATCATTAGAGTTACACTACTTCTAGGATTAAAATCGTTGAGCACATACCTAGCAGCCTTCCTTTGTACCATCTCCAGCTCATCGATGAGCCCTACCTGATGTGGGTCCCAAACCGCTGGGCACAAACCTAGCAGCCTTCCTTTGTACCATCTCCAGCTCATCGATGAGCCCTACCTGATGTGGATCCCAAACCGCTGAGCACAAACCTAGCAGCCTTCCTTTGTACCATCTCCAGCTCATCGATGAGCCCTACCTGATGTGGGTCCCAAACCGCTGAGCACAAACCTAGCAGCCTTCCATTGTACCATCTCCAGCTCATCGATGAGCCCTACCTGATGTGGATCCCAAACCGCTGAGCGCAAACCTAGCAGCCTTCCTTTGTACCATCTCCAGCTCATCGGTGAGCCCTACCTGATGTGGATCCCAAACCGCTGGGCACAAATCTAGCAGCCTTCCATTGTACCATCTCCAGCTCATCGATGAGCCCTACCTGATGTGGATCCCAAACCGCTGAGCACAAACCTAGCAGCCTTCCATTGTACCATCTCCAGCTCATCGATGAGCCCTACCTGATGTGGATCCCAAACCGCTGAGCACAAACCTAGCAGCCTTCCTTTGTACCATCTCCAGCTCATCGATGAGCCCTACCTGATGTGGATCCCAAACCGCTGAGCACAAACCTAGCAGCCTTCCTTTGTACCATCTCCAGCTCATCGATGAGTCCTACCTGATGTGGATCCCAAACCGCTGGGCACAAACCTAGCAGCCTTCCTTTGTACCATCTCCAGCTCATCGGTGAGCCCTACCTGATGTGGGTCCCAAACCGCTGAGCGCAAACCTAACAGCCTTCCTTTGTACCATCTCCAGCTCATCGATGAGCCCTACCTGATGTGGATCCCAAACCGCTGAGCACAAACCTAGCAGCCTTCCTTTGTACCATCTCCAGCTCATCGATGAGCCCTACCTGATGTGGATCCCAAACCGCTGGGCACAAACCTAGCAGCCTTCCTTTGTACCATCTCCAGCTCATCGATGAGCCCTACCTGATGTGGATCCCAAACCGCTGGGCACAAACCTAGCAGCCTTCCTTTGTACCATCTCCAGCTCATCGGTGAGCCCTACCTGATGTGGATCCCAAACCGCTGAGCACAAACCTAGCAGCCTTCCTTTGTACCATCTCCAGCTCATCGATGAGCCCTACCTGATGTGGATCCCAAATCGCTGAGCACAAACCTAGCAGCCTTCCTTTGTACCATCTCCAGCTCATCGATGAGCCCTACCTGATGTGGATCCCAAACCGCTGGGCACAAACCTAGCAGCCTTCCTTTGTACCATCTCCAGCTCATCGATGAGCCCTACCTGATGTGGATCCCAAACCGCTGGGCACAAACCTAGCAGCCTTCCTTTGTACCATCTCCAGCTCATCGGTGAGCCCTACCTGATGTGGATCCCAAACCGCTGAGCACAAACCTAGCAGCCTTCCATTGTACCATCTCCAGCTCATCGATGAGCCCTACCTGATATGGGTCCCAAACCGCTGAGCACAAACCTAGCAGCCTTCCTTTGTACCATCTCCAGCTCATCGATGAGCCCTACCTGATGTGGATCCCAAACCGCTGGGCACAAACCTAGCAGCCTTCCTTTGTACCATCTCCAGCTCATCGATGAGCCCTACCTGATGTGGATCCCAAACCGCTGGGCACAAACCTAGCAGCCTTCCTTTGTACCATCTCCAGCTCATCGGTGAGCCCTACCTGATGTGGATCCCAAACCGCTGAGCACAAACCTAGCAGCCTTCCTTTGTACCATCTCCAGCTCATCGATGAGCCCTACCTGATGTGGATCCCAAACCGCTGAGCACAAACCTAGCAGCCTTCCTTTGTACCATCTCCAGCTCATCGATGAGCCCTACCTGATGTGGATCCCAAACCGCTGGGCACAAACCTAGCAGCCTTCCTTTGTACCATCTCCAGCTCATCGATGAGCCCTACCTGATGTGGATCCCAAACCGCTGGGCACAAACCTAGCAGCCTTCCTTTGTACCATCTCCAGCTCATCGGTGAGCCCTACCTGATGTGGATCCCAAACCGCTGAGCACAAACCTAGCAGCCTTCCATTGTACCATCTCCAGCTCATCGATGAGCCCTACCTGATATGGGTCCCAAACCGCTGAGCACAAACCTAGCAGCCTTCCTTTGTACCATCTCCAGCTCATCGCTGAGCCCAACCTGATATGGGTCCCAAACCGCTGAGCCGTATTCCAAGATTGGCCTCACCAGGGTCAATATCCTAATTCTTTTGCAGTAGATTTACTGCCTTTTAATACACGTATTACAAAATGAAGTGATTTGTGATTTCTGCAGGTGTAACTAAATAGGTCTATTGTAAATACCGGTACCATGAACCACATACTGGGAGACATAGATATAACAACTATTAAGAATATTACGACTATCAAACTAAATATGGAACGTCTATTCAATTGTTGTACTTGCTTCGACACTTTAATGGAGTCGTCTTCAGCTTAAGGGTTGAGGTACAACTTTCACATGAAAATTTCTACTGAGGTAATAAAACATATATCTCATAAACTAGAAGTTGCAAAGACATAAAACTTTGCAAGATTATTAAACACATCTCACGCGTCATTATGTACAAAACACATCTTATAATATGCTTTCAGTCATGCATTATTATGCCACCAAACTTTCAGCTGTTTTTGTACAGTTGGACAGCGTTTACATAATAAGGACCCCAAAATTTTAAATATTTACGGGAATGTTCATTTGAGCTTTTGGTAACAATCCCGGCTACAACATAGCCTACACCAAAATAATTGGTACACGTATTCAGGATTTCTGATGTGTAACATCTTTCCACTCGGTATCTGGACATTTTTGTGGGAGTGATTTTGAAAAAGGGACGGAAATGGATGGCACGGAAGTGCATGGGACGGAAACAATGAGCGCGCGTGGTGGCGGAGATCGGTACAACGACGTACTGCAGGCCATGTGGCTAAGGGGAATGTATATCGCGTACAGTTTAGTTCAATGTTTGGAGACCCCATTTAAGATATTCCTACAGTAAATCATCTTCAAGTTGTCGTTCTTTGGTGTGAAAATATTCATTATATCATATTTGCTGAAAACAATTACGATTTATTAAATCTCCCTACTTTTGCTGTATTCTTACTTAATGTAAGCACTCGATGTAATGTAAGCCATGTGACTATGTGGAATCTATATCGCATCAACAAACACTCCAAACAACGTAGGAATTCACTATATTAACGCCGACTTCTAACAATAATTGAAACTTCGTTGGTCTAAGAAACCATTGAACTATAGATACTACTGAACCCGCTGAGCTATGGTTCATGTCATATTTTTTATGACCGAACATTTATGATGGGATGTTGTACCTTTGAACACACCCAGGAAGCCACGTGGAGCTGAGAGCTCACGCGATACTCTTTGAAGTAGCGTTGAATCGCACTTTTGACTTTGGTGAAAACTGCTAATTATTTATCTGAGATCTTATTAACTAATTTTATGCTTTCTCAAGACTCAGAATATTCCATTTCGTCATGCTGCATTATTAAAACATTTTTGAGAATGTTATTTTAGCTTAAGGTAAGGTAATACCCTTGCAGATACGCAAATAGGAACGTAAGTAGTCGCTCAACGACTTCGGTTTGACGACCTACTTCCTTGAGACAGTATAGGCGTGTAATTATATTTGTCCGGTACGACATAGAAGAATATCCGCTTGTTAGCGTTGAATTGGTTATCAGGTGCCATCGTGCACTGGCATATTGTGAAATACTGTTATTTATGTACAGTGAGCCACAGAAACATATTGAAGATAATTATTGGCAAGTATTAGTGAATTATATAATTTTTACCGGAACACCACATTTTAGTACCCACGTGTTTGTGGAGGGCCAAATGCCTTGTGGAAAATATACAGGTAAATGTGTTGCAATTACTTCAAATAACTGTGATTATGATAGTGTAACATATTTGGATTGCCAGAGTGAAGTTTTTATTTCCAAAACGACGTACATTTTACCGATGCTGTATGATAGAAAAGTAGCGTCATTAGCACGTGCAGAATTATAGAGCAGTGCTAGCTCGTGTATCTGTTCACATCCACGAAATTAAGGCTGTGTTGTCAATTACTATCAAAGCCTACAATACTTACGACGAACATTATATTTTTGGAAAGTGAAAGATTGAATTTCGTAATTTATTTCACCGTCAACGTGACCAGACTATTCCACACCATGCTTGAATCAGTCATCATGGGCTAATACCATCCTGGTATGAGGGTGATATTTCTACGAGAACTAGCATGATGGCGAAGCTTGCAGAACCGAGGACGAGAAGGAAGGAATCCAAGATGCCATTTCCAGGCATATGCAGCATATTCACGGAGTTGTCGACAGGGACGAATCAAACCCTGGTCTTTGGAGGAGTCCAGATAGGAATCCTGATGAGGATAATACCGTTCCAGAGATCCAGAGAGGAATTTGTACAACCCTGGTTATTGAATAGAGGGCTGAGTGATAGCTTCTCCATGTCGTGAGTGTTTGAACATCCCTTCTCGTGTTCTAGTTCTGGTGGTATATTAGAGTTAATGTAGTTTGTGAATCAACCACACTCTGTGTCAGCCATTTTTCTAGGTAGGGATTGTATCTAGTTTAATTTAATGTCATTTATTTCAGTATAGTGAGACACCCTTGGGTCCGACATTTTGGTTAACCCTGGTGCAGCTTGAGGAACGTCGTAGAACGTCAAAGCCTATCTTTTGCTAGATGTGACCGTAGTCATTCTAGGCTATTTTGTACAAACCTATTTGGGGTGATTTTTCAAGTCTTTGCTGACTTTAGTTATGACAATCAGATGTCATGGTTATTTCTTTAACTGCATTCTTTGCAGCCAGTTTTGATACACCCCTGACTTTAGTTAGAACAGTCGTATCAGTTAGGCAATCGACTGTAATTGCCAGTTTTGTAAATGCATTACATTTTCATTTTGAATAAGCTCAGAAGCTATTCTTGGTCAAGTTTGAACCTAACAACTAGAAGGAATGTTTCGTTGCCTAGCATCGAACTCAGTTCCCAGCGTATCATTAAGCAGATCCTTGTATGGAATCTGCGCCACAATTATCATTTTTCTTGTGTCATGTAAGACACGTTTTTGTTTGATGTTGTACTAGCAACTACTGAATTGTATTTTGAGAGCAAAGAGCTCCAGTAATTGTAAGATTACTTTCATTTAGACGTCTTTGGTAGAAAGACGGAATTATATTATTCTATTCAGATTTATTGCGTGTTTTTATACACGGACTCTTTAGAGGTTCATAACCCATGGTAAAGTTTTTTATGAACAGGCCAGATGTATAGTTTTATTTTGATTAAATCGCCGGCCTTGAATAATGTGTGTTTTGTTCGACCGAACGCAGGAATGTGGTAGCCTGCTGGTGACATAAACTGGTTTTGTAATCCAGTGCCCTTGAGAGCACGCTTCATTTGTTTGAGAGACAGAACGACTTTGACAAGAGACAGAATGCTTGTAGTATTCGCTTTTTCTTTCATTGCAACTTAGCTTATGTAACCCAGTTTTCAACCCTGTCTCAGATCACATGTTTTATAGATTGCTTTTTGTTAGTTGAGCGCACTTCTTGCGTGTACCGTTTTGACGTGTACAATTAGGTCAGGTTTTCTATAGTGAGTTGCAGGCGACCCTGTTAAATGCAGGAATTTATTGTATGAAGGTACTTGTGATTACCTTGTCCGGGAGGGTTCCCGTTGACTAGATGTTATTGGAAGGTAACTGTTGTGGACAGGCCTATCCCAGAGTTATTGAATGCGAGCTTTTCGCCGCTGGTAACCCGTGTTATTGTGTGTCCGAGTTGTTATTGCTCGTTGATCTTATTCCGACTGTTGAGTCGAGGCTTTTTGGTGGAGAATGATCTCAGTGTAGACACTCCGTGCCCGAGCTATTGTCAGTATTATTCGCCATAAACCAACGAAAAATCTAAACCGACATCTTAATAATAAAACGCATAATTTTGGTAAAACAAAAGCTATCTAATGAATTCTTTCTATCTAACCTTGTTCTGTTGCATTTTGGAACTGTTGACATAGCCGTGCAGTTGAAGGTAATTTCCTTGTGTGGAAATGACTAGGACAGTTGACACTTTTGTAGCGACCTGAAGCATGCGCGAACCTAGAGTTCGTAGCTTGTGGAGCTCAGGCCATGCGATGTCAGACGTGGTCACAACTACGCATTCGTCACCGTAATTACACACATTAGATGACTATGGCTTACAAAGAGTAAACCAAAGTGTAGGCAGGAATTTAATAAAGATTTGTGTCTATTTCATTACTTATTTATGATGTATAAGTGTGTAAATCCTACATGTTACCTTATTGTGTGCTGATAGCACGTAGTTATTAAGAATAATTAAATGTTTTTCATGGCTGTACACTTAGATTTGTTGTAATTGTTTTCTGTTACGGACGTCATCGCCGTATATTTTGTTATTAACTGTTAGAACTTAGCTAGATGATTACCGTTAAATGTAAATGTGGAAAAGGTATCATCCTAACTTAGATTTGTTTTGCTACCCTGTTAAATGTAAATTCTGATATTAGCTTAATCTTGTAACTTGAACTAGGGACTTGCGTCGTACCATTTTCCTAGTGTTGCTGTTGTTGCTTTATTATTGTGAGTTAGATCTTTCGCGAGGGTTTTCAGTAACTTCTCAGGTAGGGACCTGCTCTTTATTTTCTTTTGTTTTGCGGACTAGCCGATCATAACCCTCCGAACTAGGCTAGAGGCTTGTGAATTTTAATAAATTTTCACGGTGTTTTACTTAAGTCTGGATGTTTAATTTCTCAGTCTAGTTTTTAAGGTGAACCTTTCCTTAGGCAGTCTATGACCAACGTCACCATGTACCACGATCCCCGTGGACTACAGTGTCTCGTGCCGCTTAGCCTATTAGTAAGTTCACCTGATCCTCGCGGTAATTTCATTCGACTTATGGGATGTTAGGAAAGTCATCGTGGTTGTTGACTCGACTAACGGTCTCACTACTGGAATGCCGACTGTATGGGAGCAAAGTGCGGTTTTTGGTGGGACTAGTTACGCCTGGTAGTGCACGTCAAGGAGGCGATGACTAGGAAGCAGTTTTCAGCGAGGGTTACCATGGGAGGAGTTGTTCCAGTAGTATCTATAGTTCAATGGTCTAAACGTATCACTGGGAGAAACACATTTAATATACCTTCTGCACACCTAATTTTCAATCGCGCCTATACTTGGCAGTGCGCTCTGTCGGCGAAAAGAGGCCATTTTCAATAACATCGCTGGCATGGGTTCACTAACTGGCCGGTATAGAGCGCAGCTCGCATCCAGTCGGCAGTGCTCCCGCATACCGTAGTTCAACTAGATGAAGGTAGATGTCACTACTGCAGATCCATTGGAGAACTTTGTTTTAAATAAATATATATTTTCCATTGCAAAATGCACATTATAACGGTCAATTGTATAACGCCTTAGTACTAAAAAACAATAAATATAAAAAGATCAAAGAAAACAAATCAACTCTGTTAGGGTTAGAACCCCAGCCGGCCGGATGAGAGACCAACGCTGTAACTACAGACCTAATTATGTCTTCCCAAAATGAATGTTATCAATCGATTAAGATACAACGTCTTAGCCTATAATGACTTTGACTAAATGGTTTCTTCACTAAAGTATATTTCAAACAAAGTTCATTTCATACAAAGTTCCTATTATTTTATATCTGTAGGCTATATTGCATGCACCATACTCAAATTGGTGCATTATAGTTCAGAACGAGAGATCAGCTGCCATCTTGTCTGCAACCGAGATGGCTCAGACTTTTGAAGCCACTTCTGCACTATAATATACACTTTTAGTTTTCCATTACAAAAGCACAATATGTTATCAATGGATTAAGATACAACGTCTTAGTAAATAACAATTATGATTTATTACGGTCAGGATTTGGCTCTGGAGTAGTACAAGTAGTTATTTCAATGACCAACAGAGTTCACTCTTAACAAGGGATTTGCGCTCCCAGTAGACACATAGTAGGATAACATGTCACATGATATACATCATAATTATGCGACTACTGTAAGGCTCGTACATTTTTTATCTTCCCAGAAACCTTTCATCCGTTCAATGTGCGCCTTCTTCTCTTCATCTGTCCATTTACGCCTATTTATTTTGGGTTGTGATCTAAATTCAAATTTCTGGTTTTTGATTTTTTGTCTGCAAATGCTGTGGTCGTGGATGTCTTCTATGGTGATATGTAATTGTTATAAATCTTCCATAGGTTCTTTGTACCAAGAAGTACACAATTTTGACGTAGATATTTTGTTGAATATTCTTTTAGTCAGTCTGGTGTCTATTATTTGAATTCAGTAGGCCGTGTTCGTAAAGGCAAATCTAATCTCGGGATTTTCCGCCATTACAAAAGTTCCACTGTTCTCTATTAGAAAGCACGATAGTGTCAAGGAGTTTAGATATCTAACCTCCTTTACTCTCATAGCTCTCCAAGGAACAACGAAATTCGACATGCAAGCTGCCCTCTGGGAGTCACATAACAAAGCTTGCACCCGGCAACCGAGGCAATACGATATAATAATATGTTATTGTTCTTTCTTCCTCCTCCAGTGCTCCTTCATCTTTTCGCTGTGTCTCTTCTTTCCCTCTTCCGACCATTTTGAGCCTGTTTTCTTATATTGCCTTCCTTGGAGTCCTTCCATTCCCAATACCTTTTTTTTAAATTCCTCTCTCTAGTGCATGTTGTTATTGTTTTCTAAATCTTTCTTTACTTCTTGAAACCAGGCTGTTGTCGATTTCTTTTTCCAATGATATTTAAAAATCTGTTTAATTAACCTGCTATCATTCATGCTATATACATGTCCGAAAAATAACAATCGCCTCTTCTTTATAGTCTCCGTTATGTTTTCAATGTTTCGATATGTTTCTTCGTTATTTCTTAATTCCCAAAACTCTGTAGTTCTTAATGGACCGAGAATTTTGCGTATAATTTTTCTTTATCATCAACATCATCATCATCATCATCATCATCATCATCATTATTATTATTTCTACATTCATTTCACCACATAAGTGGGACACATCAACATATCGTCGGCTTGTTTGCAAGACAGAATGGCTAATTCTCTTAAGGTGGCACATTGAGAAACGAGCGAACAATGGAACAGGTCTCCAAGATGACGGCCTTCTGCATGGTGATATGTAGACCAGGATGCATTCCCAATATTTGTAGATTGCGAGCCAATGATTTGGGGATGATGTCGGTAGAAGAAATTACTATGGGCAGAACCACTACACTTTCCTCTCTGTACATTTGCCGTATTTCCTCAGCCAAGGGCAGATATTTGGTGATCTTATCACAGCAGGTTTGTTGCAGATTATGGGAATTGGGCACTGCAATATCAATTAGGAAGGTTCTCTTCTGCACCTTCTCCACAAGAACGATATCTGGCCGGTTTGCTGGTATGGTTTTATCAGTAATAACTGATCGGTCCCATAACAACTTGTGACTCGGATTTTACAAAACGGCGTCAGGAACATACTGATAGTAAGGCAAAATACGAGTATTATCAGATAATAAGTGCTTTTGAGCAAGGTGAAGGTGCATTATTTTGGCCACTTGGTTGTGCCTTTTCATGTAATCAGTACAGGAGATTGCCTCCTGTGATATGTTGAATTATTATTATTATTATTATTACTATTTTCCCATCTAAGGAGCGCGAGAGAACTCATTTAGCGAATGATGTTGATCTTTCCTTCTCCCAATATCTCTTCATCTGAGCACTGAAGAGTTTCTTCCGTTCTTCAGTCCATGGTTTCCTGGTACTGCTACTGATTTTCTCCGCAAAATGATAGTTGTTGACAACTGTTCTGAGTTTGGATCTGTCTTGTATGATTTCCTCCACGATGCCAACTCCCTGAAGATCTTACTCTATTTCGCTAAGCCAGTTGGTCTTGACGTCCATTGAGAGAGCAAGGTTGAATTCGTCTGTCTGTCATCGGTCATGCGAAAAATGTGACCATAGAACTTGAATCGCCTCGTCCTCTGAATGTGTCGGCTATACAGGGCCATTGAAAAATAATGCCAACATTTAAAAAAAGATAGCACCGAAACCCTTTATGTTAAACGTGTAATTCTTTCACTGAACGCCAGCTGGTTAAAGTAAGTTTTGTTTTGGAGGGAACGTGACCTTGCTATGCGCACACTAGATGCGCAGTAGCCAAGGTTGGCCGGGGGCGCGCGCGCGCTAATGAAGTTCTGACCTCACACCTTTGGATTTTTTTCTGGGGGTACATTAAAAACATTGTGTGTGCAGAAAAAATTCGGGATTTGGAGCACCTGCGGGAGCGAATTTCTGCCGCAATCTTGACATTTACTCCTGAAATGTTTGCACGTACCAATCCAGCCATTGGGAAAGCGTGTGTTCAATGCTGATGTTGGTGGTCGGCCTGGCCTGGATTTTTTCTCTATAGTCCCTGTTAACTTAAACTGATTAAACCATCGAATGACAGTTTTGGAATCAGGTGCAGTTTGTCGGGCGGTGCAGTCATTAGCGCGCGCGCCCCCGGCCGACCTTGGCTACTGCGCATCTAGTGTGCGCATAGCAAGGTCACGTCCCCTCCAAAACAAAACTTACTTTAACCAGCTGGCGTTCAGTGAAAGAATTACACATAAAGGGTTTCAGTGCTATCATTTTTATTAAATGTTGTAATTATTTTTCCATGACCCGGTATAGCTCCTCAAACATCCGTTTCAACCAGATTCCCTCTACGCAGACTGGACCAAAGATTTTCCTCAATATTTTCCTATCTTGCTTCTCTATGTCTTCAATAAGAGATCTGCCACCAATGAGCAAGATTTCTGAGACGGATAATGCCTCGCTGGCATCGGGAGGGCGTGGGTTCGAATCCCACCTCGGCCGTCCTGATAATGGTTTTGGTGATTTCCCATTTTCACCACCAGGCAAATGCCGGGACGGCTCCGGTCAATATCCCTTTCCTGGCCCGTCCTGAAAAGAAAAGTACATGGCCATTTGCTGCATTAATATAGTACATTATGCAACGAGCCTATAATAGCTATACTGTAATTAAGACACGAGTATGTTTACAAAACGCGCGTATGTGAGTTTTATAATTTCCATACGAGTGTCTTAATTACCATTATAGGCATGTGGCATACGACTGTTTATGTTCGACGATAATTATAACTTTATTATATGTTTCAACATAAATATTCATAAATATCTCTTCAGTCACTAGAATGTTGTGATCGGGTGCTGCGCTGGGTAGTATATCTCTGTTTTCCAAGCTCTCTGGCCGACCGACGCATGCGCTCTGTGTGCTTCAATGCCATATGTTCAGTTTGTGCACCAGTATTCAGTAAAACTGTCACCGAAATCGTTTGAAAACAACGCGCTGTGTAGAAATTGGATTTGGGGATATTAAGGTACAGTGCTATTTCTTGTCTCATATTCACCAGTTTATTTACGCGAACATATGGACGGTGCACTTTCGGTAATTTATATAGACATGTTGGATTTTGAGCGCATGCGCGAAGGTATCCTTATCTAATTGGTCACACAACTGTTTCAGGAGCTCTGATTGGTGGGAGAAACTGTTTCATAATGAAAAATAGTGTTATAATGAGCCTCATTATGATACAGTTTTCTGACACATAATAGTCAGGGTCGACAATAAAAATTATAATGCCTCAGGTTTGATTACTATTATTATAATTATAGCGGCTTCGGTGGCGTAGTTGGTAGCATGCTGAACTGCTATGCCCAAGATAGCGGGTTCAAACCCAGCCGAAGTCGTCGGTTTTCCTTAAGAGTGTTAAAATCCTTCAGTATGCCTTCCTTCGGAGGGGAAGTAGAGCCGGCGGTCCCATGTAGATTTATGGGATGTAAAAGATCCTTCCACTAACTAAACTTGTGTGAGGCTAAATTTCTAGGTTATATTTCGTTGAGATGCTCTATCAAAGTTCCAACGTTCACACCACTAAGTGTCAGTTTCATCTGGTAGTGAAAGTTGGAACTACTTGAAATTGAACGGAACTTGTAGCTCACCCCATGGGTGTCCGCTTGAAGTAGCTACAGCCTCTGGTGAGCCGAACATGTTCTCCGACACTCCCGGCACTAAAAGCCATACGATAAATAATAATAATAAATTGTTAGTATTATTATAGCTTGCCACGGTGGGTGAGTGGTCAACGTGTCGGTCTACTAACCCCAAGCTTGCAGGTTCGCTCCTGGCCGTGGTAAGGGATTTTCGAAAGGCGGCAATAATTCGACGCGCATGTCATACGATGTTGGCATGTTAAAGAACCTATTTGATATCTGTAGGCCGTGTTCATAGTGGCAAAATTAATCTCGGGAGTTTCCACCAACACAAAGTTCCTCATTTCTCTACCTGAAAGCGCTATAGTTTTCAAGGAGCTTAGATATCTAACTTCCTTGGCATTCATAGTGCTTCAAGAAACAACGAAATTTGACATGCAAGCTATCCTTTGGGTGTCAAATAACAAAGCTTGCACCCGGCACCTGAGGCCATACGATATTATTATTATTATTATTATTATCTCTTTATTTACTCAGCTTACAGTCGGTAACATGACTCACTCATATCGGTACATTACGTACAAGAAAATGAGTCAAGTAACACTTAAGCCTATAGCATACATTTTCCAACTATACGGTAAAACATAGACGTTTGACAGTTAATTTTCTTTTCTCTTCTTATCTTCCACGTCTCTTTTTCACAAGAGGGTCCAATGTAAAATCCTAATGTGTATTCAAAAACCCTCTAACGATGCTTCAGGTTTTCAGATTCGCAGCCTTTTGTGCAATAGTGTGGGTGTATATGGGAAGATTTAGTGTGGCTAGATTTACTGAAAAGGATTTAGGTGTCAGGCCAGTGGGAGAAAGGAGGAAAGGAAGAATCGTCACATTTTTTTGTCTCCAGATTCTAGCAACCTCCATAGCTAGAGGAGTTTATTTATCAATCTTGTCTCTGTATTTATGGTGGATATTATGGTCATTCGGAACTGATATGTCAATCAAGTAAGTGTGATGGATCATCTTATCAGTTAAAGTTATGTCTGGTCTATTATGAGGAGTTGTATTGTCTGTTTGAATAGTGCGATCCCAATACAGCTTGTAATCTTCGTTTTCCAGCACACTTTCTGGAGAGTATTTGTAATAAGGCGTCCTGTCGTGTTTGGAGATCGGGTTAGGGCGAGTTCTTGATGAATGACTTTGGCAACATCGTTATGCCTCTCAGTGTAAGATGTTGGTGCTAGAATTCTGCAGCTGCTGGTAATATGCTCTATGGATTCAAGGCCGGTATTGCACTTCCTGCATTCGTCATCTATAACAGTCTGATCTTTCAGGATGTGTTTCCTATAACTTCTTCTGGTGATAACTTTGTCTTGTATCGCCTGGTTAAATCCCTCAGTTTCTGGAAACAGCTCTCCCCTTGACAATCATGTGTTCGAAAGCTGTTTGTCAATATTGTTGCCATTGCACTGGTTGTAGAATCTGCCATGAAGTTCTTTTCCAGCCCATCTCTGCACCTTCTCTCTGTTCAGTATTATTATTATTATTATTATTATCATTATTATTATTATTATTATTATCTTAAGAGGCTAGACTGTCCCCCAACGTCCACACCAACTGTATTCCAACTCGTTCCTGTTATCCTTATTTATTCGTGATCGCCACCTTTCGACCATTGCTATTTGCATCTTTTGGAATATAATGAAAATCGTTATCTGTAACCCCCTTATACATCGACCTGCAGCCGTAAACTGAGCAATATACTTTGCTTTTACACATTTTGTATTCCAACAATGAGTAAGGCTCATTAATTGTTGCCCCAGGGGCTCACAACTTGTGGGACGTGGGTTGGCGACCACGGGACCCCAGCTGAGTCCGGCATTACTTCCACTTACTTGTGCCGGGCTCCTCTCTCATATCTTTCCTCTCGACCTCCCTTGGTCAACTCTTGTTCTTTTCGTACCCCGACGGTATTAGGGTATCCGAGGCCTAGGGAGTTTTTCACTTTCCCGCCTTAATTTGCCCTTGTCTCATCTTTCCTGATTCCTCATTCTTCGAGGGGTTAGATCTCATGCTTTCTTTTCATTGTATCTCCTGCCTGCTGCTCAAGGCCCTCAAGTACAGGGTCTTTCATATAAAATAAGAGCGCCAAGCGGCGGCGTTGTTAACCGCAGCTGCGGTCACCTTGGCCGAGCTTGTGGCGCGCCACGGCCCCCTGCTGTAGTATTGAAAGCGTGCGCATAGTACATATGAGGGCTGTTTTTTTTCAAGTTCCGATGGACTGTATAAAAATAACAGATTGACATTACCAAACTTGACCTTGCAATAAGCGTGCAGGTGCTCAGTCGCCAGTCTAAACCTCAAGTGCTAACATGATGAGTCAGTTATCATTGCAACATCGTATTTTTTATGTAAAACTTATTTTAAGTACGAGTCGACTCGGCGGGTTCGTGATGCATTTGTTCAGCAATTTCTCTAGCACAGATTCACGTAATTGCAAATAAGTTTGACACTACTGGCTCGGTGCTCAATAAAAAACATACCCGCACACGAACAGTTTTATCAGAGGATAAGCTAGATGACATTGGCGAGAATCTTGAACGGTCTCCGAATAAATCAATCACACAATTAGCACAAGTAGGGGTTTCGGCTTCATCAACAATAACTAACTATCTAACTAAAGAAGATTTCAGCATTGTACACACGCTAGCAAGGCCGCTGCATCATATAGGATTGTACACGCGCTTAAAGCAGGGGGCATTGGCGCGCCACAAGCTCGGCCAAGGTGACCGAATCTGTGGTTAACAAAGCCGCCGCTTGGCGCTCTTATTTTATATGAAAGACCCTGTAGTCAGGGTGTTGTAGCCCCACCACTTATGGTGCATCCTGGATTGTGCTACACCCCAAAGGGCTCATGTCTGGTGATTTCGGGATTTGGTGACCCCGACGGCTTCTTGAGCTGGGTCCGGTGTTTATCCTTCTTCCATTGCCTTTGGGGCGGTCCCTCTCCTCTTTACCTATCCTAACTGCATTTCCTGGCCCTCCTATCTTCCAAGTCCCTTAATTCGCATTCGTCGAGGGTTGAGGGCATTTCCTTTCCTCCTGTCTTTTGTCTCCCTTATTCTTATATTTGTTTTCTATTCCCTCTTCTAGTTTGTAAGTTTGTAGTTTGTTTAGGGTTTAGTTCCATTTCATTAACATTTTCACATCATCCAAACCATTAGGGGCCGATAACCTAGATGTTAGGCCCCTTAAAACAACAATTATCATCATCATCATCATCATTAATTGTGTATAAAAAAATTACAGTCAGTCTGAAAGACTAGACGTTTTATCATTTCAAAAGACGCATGCTACAAATGCTACACATGTTAGAAAGGCTTCGCTCGAAGCCCCAGGACTCTTTCAACAGACTCCATTACCCATTAACTTAGGCTTCCCGCGCGGGCACCTCGTTAAGTGTCACCCTGTAATTTGCTCTGACATCCTGCACACCTCTTTAGGAGGCACCCTGTAATCTGGCATCTTGTATATCTCTTTAGAAGTCACCCTGTATTCTTGTGTGACATCTTGTAAACCTCTTTAGGGGTCACCCTGTATTCTTCTCTGCCATTTTGTACACCTCTTTAAGAGTCACCTTGTATTCTTATCTGGCATCTTGTATATCCCTTTATGAGTCACCTTGTATTCTTATCTGACATCTTGTACTGTATTTTGCTCTGACATCCTGCACACCTCTTTAGGAGGCACCCTGTATTCTTATATGGCATTTCGTATATCTCTTTAGAAGTCACCCTGTATTCTTCTCTGGCATCTTGTATATCTCTTTAGGAGTCACCCTGTATTCTTGTGTGACATCTTGTAAACCTCTTTAGGGGTCACCCTGTATTCTTCTCTGCCATTTTGTACACCCCTTTAAGAGTCACCTTGTATTCTTATCTAGCATCTTGTATATCTCTTTAGGAGTCACCCTGTATTCTTGTGTGACATCTTGTACACCTCTTTAGGAGTCACCCTGTAATCTTGTCTGTCATCTTGTGCACCTCTTTAGGGGTCACCCTGTATTCTTCTCTGCAATCTTGTACACCTGTTTAAGAGTCACCTTGTATTCTTATCTGGCATCTTGTATATCTCTTTATGAGTCACCTTGTATTCTTATCTGACATCTTGTACTGTATTTTGCTCTGACATCCTGCACACCTCTTTAGGAGGCACCCTGTATTCTTATATGGCATTTTGTATATCTCTTTAGAAGTCACCTTGTATTCTTGTGTTCGCTTCGCTCAAAGCCCTAGGTCGCTCGACGCCGCAGGACTCTTTCAACAGACTCCAATAACCATTAGCTTCTGCTTCCCACGAGGCTGCATGAAGTCACGCACTCAGTTCCCGCGCGGCTGCATGACGTCACTTCCCGCGCGGCTGCATGACGTCACTTCCGTCTCCGTCTCCGTAACGCATAACGTTGGACCCAAGCATAACGACGAATTCGACAAGATCATTTGAATTGATAAAACACGGAACAAATTAATACACTCTATTCACCCTTGTAAACTGTCACCACGTGGTATATTTTATCCTGCTTAGTGAGATTGTCAGTTCCATCGCTAGATGGCACATTAGGCAGCTAGAGTTGCCAATAGCCTTTTCAGTCCGATTTAGCGGATTGTAGGTTCTATAGGATTCATATTAGAGGCTCGTTTATTGGAAATAAAAAGGGCAGAGCCATTTCTTGTTAAGGCGTTTTTTCGGATAAATATGTTTGGACGTTAAATGTCGAAATAAAAGTGTATAAACCCTGTTAAGCAAAGGTGCATACTGTATATTTATATTAAAATGTTTAAGTCAGTCGAAAACAAAATGTATCTTGATCGGTATCTTCAATTGCTCGTAAAACGTCAGATCTAACAAGGAACAATTATGTCAAATCCTACACAATGGCTTCCCATTCTCAGCCACATCCCACCACCTCATTTGCGGCGATGCAACATTTTTATAAGAGAATATAGAAAGATCCAGACCAACAAACAACTACCAATCCATGGAGACATTGGTGATCTACATGTGAAACGATTACGTTCAAGACATCCACCTATCTGCACAGCGGAGAATCTTGCAACTAACAAATTCAACCTGACTGAGAGATGGTCTTCTGACTGGAATTCGTTTGCCCCTCCAGAGAGTACATGCATAACTGAGAGCAGCCAGGGTTCACTCAGCCTAGAAAGACCTGGTCAAAATTAAATAGAATCCGGACCAATCACGGTGTATGCGGCGATCTCCTGTACTAGTGAAGGAAAAAATCTTCGTCATGTTGCGAGTGGGGTGCTGAAAGACAGACTGTTCGGCACCTAGTTCAGGAATGCCCACAAACATCATACGGTGGTGACTTCAGCGACTTCTTCCTAGGGACACCACAGGCACTTCATTACGTTTCGGAACTTGATGTTAAATTGTAAATAATTTTCATGTATGCCATACGATAAATAAATAAATATGTACTAGCAATTGGAAAACTGACTAACCCTTACAATATTCGATTCGTCTCACGGATATCTAACGGAAGAATCTGTATCTTTCTTGCCAGTAAGAAGTGTGTCGAAGAATTAATTTCAAAACACCCAAAGGTTCTTATAAATAGTGTGTCTCTAGAAAAAAGACCACTGAAAAACATCCACAGCCTGCTTCCAGTCGACCGACCGGGTCAGGGAATGGAATGAATGAAGCCCCCATCTAGCGGTGAGGATTTGAACTGTGCCGGCTGTCGAAGCCTGTCGCAATCCCCTGGGGCAATGATTAAATGAATGACAGATGAAATGAAATGATAGTGGAGAGTGTTGCTGGAATGAAATTGTGACAGGTAAAACCGGAGTACCCGGAGAAAAACCTGTCTTCCTCCGCTTTGTCCAGCAAAAATCTCACATGGAGTGACCGGGATTTGAACCACGGACCCAGCGGTGAGAGGCCGGCGGGCTTCCGCCTAAGCCACGGAGGCTAAATAAGACCACTCCTAACCCAAAACAAACGAGTCATTCTATCTAATGTTTGCCCTGTAATCCCTAACATCGTCATTGAAGAAGAGTTTCTCAAGCATGACATTAAACTAATGTCTAAGATATCTCCCATAAGAGCATGGCTATCAATCCCCGGATTTTCTCACATACTCAGTTTTCGGAGGCAGATTTATATCCAAAACGAAGACTTTTCTAATCTTCTAGAATCACTACAAATCGAACATGAAAGTACAAATTACTGGATTTATTTTTCATATTGTTACTTTAAATGTTTTTTTTACATTTGTTGGATAAAAGATATTCTCTAAAATGTGAACTATGCTAGATACACAAAATATCTTGATGTATATTATTTATAATAGTACAAAACACAATGATGCAAAATTTCATTGAGATATCTCGAATTGTATTTGTGTTATCATGTAAACGCTGTGTGTAAATAAAGTTTTGGGAAACAACCTTCAAACATAACTAAGGGTAGAATTTAAGGAGACAACTTAAGCGACAGCAACTTACATTTAGTGGCATATCTCTGGAAGCATTGAGGGTATTTCCATATTGTTTTCACCAAATGGAAGATAAAAGATTAGTCATTCAAATAATGCATTAAAATTAATTTCTTTTTGACCCTGAGAGGTGTACCTCCTCCCTTAAATCCAATATAGTATCTATTTAGAGTCTTATAAGCCTGGCTGGCATATTTCACAATTTATATTCATAGGCGTGGTATTTTTTTAAGAGTTATCTATAAATCCCCAGCGCCATTAGAGTTGCCCAACTCTTCTTGCTGTGTTCTGCATCCAACTCCTTTTTCTCAGATCCATGTTACTGATTCTGTCGCTGATACTCCTTTCCATTTCCCGTTGACAGATCTGGAGCAGTCTTGTCTGACATTTACTAAATGACCTAGTTTGGCATCCATAGATTAACACCGGGATGACACAGCTTTGTTGTATATCGAATCTTAATTTAGGTCTCAATGATTTATCCATAAAAATAAGTCTAGGCTCAGAATTTCATATCCAGAATGCACCAGGATAGATGGGCCCCCTCCACGACTATGTGGGATCCAAGAGCTGACAAGAGAAGCAGAGGACGCCCCCATCGCAGATGGTTAGAAGAATATAGGTTGGAGGCAGGTGTTACGTGGACCAGAAATGCCAGGGATAGAGAGCTATGGAAGAGTGTAATAGTGTAACAATGTAAATACCGTAGTAAGGATGAGTCTTAATTTAATTTGTATTAATGTGTGTAAATATGTATTTAGGAAAGATATATCTCAAGAGCTTGCTCCTCTTGGGAGACTAATTGAGGCACCCCCTACCACTCCGGTAGGAGGCCCTTGCCCATCAGGGATCTACGGGCCTCTCTCATCTTGTCTACTCGTATAAATCAATACAGAAAATATTTTTACAGTACATTTCCCAGCATGGTAAATAAATGTAATGGCCTAAGTGTAAATGGTCTGATGATGAAAGCTGGACGATCGAAACTGTTCATCCCAGTGAATTTATTCAACTCATGTTAACACCCTTGACATTTGAGTACAATCCTGTTGACCTAAATCAACACTGAACAAGTAGTCTATACAGTCTATTTTCTTATATCCTACTTATGTTAATTGCCTCTATCAACATACAACATTTCAGTTTGATTGCTGTAATAGATTAGTAGATGTTGAGAACTGTCTTAATATTCGGATGGTCGCCATGCAGGATTTTTAAATATGTAGGATATAGAGTTATGTACTGTTAGATGACGATTATTGCGTAGGTTCATTATTCAAACGTTCACTTCGATTGCATGATTAGGACACAAGGAATTAAAACTTAATTTTAAAATTTCGCACAGCCGCCATCTTGACGTTATGTAAACAATTGAACTAAATTAGATATCAGGGCATTACAATGTGTATAAACATTTGTTGTACCACGTTTCACTGCGCTTAGATGGTTAAATCGCGAGAAAAGTCTATGTTTCAACTTTGCTTGGCCGCCATGTTCGTTTTGTACTTAACAGGTTCCTGAAAGTGCATAATCTCGGTTTTGGTATACTTTTGACTTTGCCCTAACAGAAGCGATATATTTCTTCAGAAATTCCTGACAAGACATCTTAACCTAGACGTTTTGGAGATTCATCGTAAATATCGTGAGTGTAATCTGGGGATCTCAGAACAATGTTTAATTTCCCTGAGGCAATTTTTGTGAAGTCTCAAAGTTTGTGTTGTTATTAAGGTTCACCCTGGGGAATAATTCACAGCCTTAACGACCTTGCTAGACTTTGGCGCGCGAGAATAATGGAGGCCGTGGTTACAGCAGGTTGTGATATATCGCCAACACCGCCACGCTCCAAACTTGTAAATGCATTCATACGTATAAATGTCCTCAAACAATGAGTCACATTCACCAAGTACATGTTACAAACATGCAAATGTCACTGACTTCACTTGCTTATCACTAGAATCTCCTGCATTTGGAAGTGTATCCTCATGTGCTGGTGGAGATTGAGGTTATCTTCCCATAACGATACTGAAAATGATGACTACCAATGACAGTATTAACCCTCCGATGGACGCGTAGCAGCAGTGTTGCCTCCGAAAAATCGCCGTTTAGTGGCTTCGGTGCCGAAGTTGGTAGCATGCTGAGCTTCTATGCCCAAGGTCATGGGTTCAAACCCGGCCGAAGTCGTCGGATATTTTAAGAGCGTTAAAATCCCTCAGTATGCCTTCCTTTGGAGGGAAAGTCATAGATTTATGGCATGTAAGAGATGATTGTGTGAAGCTAAATTATAGGTCAGATGTGATCAACGCTCTTTTGTTCCAAAGTTCGTCTAAGTTTAGGTCAGTTCTCGACAAATTCCAAGGATTCCATGACGAACCAAAACTGAACATGGTTGGACAGAAGAACGAAGAAAATAAATATTACGAAGATTTTGGGCGGAGAGGAAGGCTTCAAATAATGTGTAATTAAAGGCCTTAAACGATAATATACTTTATATATAGTCTAATAATAGTATTAATAGGGCTATTCAGAGTAATTGGCGAGTACAGGAGATCTTTACCTGCACATTGAGAGGATGACGAACACCATTCGGAAAAGGGGGATTCAATATTATGGCCGCATACCACGCATTAGTTCGCAGAGACAGACCAACAAGATATTTCCCAACTTTTTTTTAACAAGAAAATCAAGGAATCCTGATTCATCGAAGTTGAAAAAATCTTCGAGAAATAGGAATCACACTTGACGATATCCAGGAACGTGGACCTCACCAGAGAAGACTTTGAGCATACAAGTGCTTCCAAGAAAACCCAAAATTGAAAACCGGCAACGAGTGGACTGATGAAAGAAAGGAGACGCACAGAACACGAATGTGGAAATATTGGGTGAAAGTAACGTGGTCCACAGCAGGCCGAAACGAAGAGAGATTAATAATAAGAACAGTATTGCTACCGGTACCTGTTAATTCTCGGAAGACAAAATTAATGGTGGTTGATAAAGAGAAACAACCAATTTAACTTATATAATGTTAAATGATAGAGCCATTGAACAAGTAACGGAATTTTGCTATTTGGGAAGTGTGATGAATTATGACAACAGATGGATCTCAGAAATTAAGAAAAGAATAGTGTTGGCGAAGAAAGCCTTTCAAAATAAGAAGAATTTGCTGCTCAATGAGCACCTCAACTTGAAGGTAAGGAAGACATTTCTCAAGTCCTTTGTTTGGAGTGTGTTGACCTATGGTTGTGAAACATGGACACTTGGGAAAAACTTGAGGCAGCTGAAATGTGGTTTTGGAGATGAATGACCCGAACAAGCTGGATGGAAAGAAAGACAAATGAGCTTGTTCTGAACCAAATTCATGACAATCGATGCCTGTTGAACACCATCAAGAAAAGGAAAGCAAAATTCATGGTACACATACTCAGACATGACACTCTCCTCCAGGTAATTTCAGAAGGAAAAAGTTAGGGGAAAAACCAAGGGGACGACCAAGACAATCGTATCTCAAGAACATTGTCAAGGAAATGGTATGTGACTCGTATGCCAATATAAAGAGAACTGCTGAAGACCGTAAGAAATGGTTGCAACGACAAGAAGCTGATGATGACCTGTTCCCTGACAACTGAAAATGTTATTTAACAACAAAAACACTCTGGTGGTCGTGATTGTTATCTTAAAGGGGACCCTAAACATTCTTTGGTACAACGCTTAATATTAACGGTGTGTTTCTAGTGGTTTATGCTCATTAATATTTCACATGAAGTTACAAGTCAATGACTTCAAATATTTAGAATAAACCATGAAGAAATCTAGTCTGAACACAAAGGCTAATGAAGAAAGAGTCTCAAAATTACAGATAGCCTACAAACTGAGCTGGTCCCACTACAATAAAAAATGCATCTCCACGGCTGCGAAATTTCGACATTATAAAACGGTAGTCTTGCTGAAAGCATCAGAAGCCACAAGCACCAAGGGAATGGCCAAAATTAAAGACATTGAAAAACAAGAAAAGAAAATTCTGAAAAAAAAATTACGGCGCCGTTTTCAGAGATAATTTCTGGCAAAAAAGACCAACACAAGAATTATACAGAAATACTGAATCTATCACGACACTCATCAGAAACGCAAAGTGAAGTTCTTTACAATTATCGCCAGAATGAACGACACCGGACTGACTAAAAGATTATTAAACATAATTTCTGCGTCGAAATAGGGTACTTATTGGTACAAAGAAACTCGGGAAGGCTTACAACAATTATATATTGTTTAGCCTTTTGAGGGGCTGAAACGGGGTAATAGGGGGTACGTGTGTGTGTGAGGGGTTGCGGATAACAAAGGGGGAGTACAAAGTGTGTTTGAGACCGTGGGTCAAGGGCGTGATGTCGGAAGGTGTCGGGGGAAACGGGCGTAGCTCTACGTGATAGTGGCTATAATTTAAGGGATGCGCCTCAGGGATGAAGGTATTACAGGGCGGGCTAAGTGAGAGTCGCGGCGAGTAAGAGTACGGTGTTGCTGATGACGCGCATTGTGGACGGTGTGCGTGTTCGTTTAGAGGACAAGGGCGAGACTAGTAAACAAACTGATATTGCTTGCGCAGCAATCCTGTGGTAGTGTGGAGACGGGGTGAGGTGTGAGAAGGGAATCAGGCAGTAAGCAGGGCGAGGAAAACAATAATAAACAATCGGACGATGGTAGTAAAAATGTACTTATTTACTAGGGGCTTTGTAAAATGTAGGTGCGCTTCCCTGCAGGTAGGGACAACTCAATAAAGCAGTATTATAATTATTACAAAGTGTATGAGTATGGCAAATAGGTAGGAGGTTAATTATGTGTGGGACCCTGAGAGATGCACACTCACCTGAGGTACGATGGCGTCGATGCTAGCTCGGGCAGCGATACGGGATGCAACAGGCACCCCCTCCTGTTTGGGAGGCCTATTTAAGTATTTCTAGATTGCTGACTTTTGTAGCTTGCTACACAGTTGTTGTAAGAAGCAGTTCCTGTATGCTTGTTGATGTTCACGTAAGCTCTTGGGCAAGAGCTATAGTGTGTATGTGTGCTGGCTTGGTGTGGATATGGAGTATGTTGTTGTTGGTTTTCCCGGGTGATTGGGGTATTATTTTAGAGATGGGGCTGAAAGGGGTGTAGGTGATGGCCAGATAGCGTAGATAATGTATGTGTGATCTGTGAATAATTGTAGATTAATAGATGTATGCGGATGTACCTCTTAAGGGCGCTATGTGCCCTTAAAGGTATAACAATATCACCATAGAAGACATTCACGACCTCAGCATTTGTAGAGGAAAATTAGAATTGTGTTTAGATCACGACCCTAAATAAATAGGCGTAAATGGACAGATGAAGAGAAGAAGGCACACAGTGAACGGATGAAAGGTTTATGGGAAGATCAAAATAAGAAAAGAGCCACCACCAAAAGCTACATATTTTATTTTTAGCGCTCTCCTTAAAGGGGAATGTACGCAAATAATAATTGCACGATGTTACACACTCAAGCCTGTCACCTTCTAGCGACACGCGTGCTATTGGATTCCCACTCGTGTTGTGTCGTGAGATAAGGGAGTGTCACCTTAAGCTGGTACAAGCAATCAGGAGCGCAGATGTCGAGGTATAACTCTTTTGAAGCCGGAGAATAATTACATTTGTGTCGTTGATATATGTGCACACATTTGTACTCTTTGAGTCGGGACATGTTGATAAGTCTCTCATTAAGCGTTCCCAGAATGGACTTGCTTTGCTTCTGTGTGACATGTGTCGCGCTCTATCTGGGCGTTAAATAATTAATGGCATAGAAAATTGGATGGCGAATCGCTGGAGGAATTACACGCCTGCTGTATGCATCCCGCCGAAGGAACAGATAAGGGCCAAAATACAATATTTAACCATTTATAAGGAAAACTCTTTTTTTGTGTGTTTTTACATTTTTATTTATTTTAATTATTATTATTATTAATATATTTGTGGTGTTTGAAGCCATATTTTCAGTGTTGCCTTAGTAAACAAGAGTTTAGTGCTTTTCAGTCTGTCAACACGAATGTACCCAAAAGAGATGGGTTATACCCTAATCCTGAAATAAATTACATGAGATTAATAAAACACTAGGATGACCAGTTTCGATCGTCAAGCGATCATCATCAGATCCATTACACTTAGGCTACAAAATCCATGTTTGAAATACAGGTGAAAATAATTACAATATGTACAATTATTTAGTTGCAGTATTGGTACTGCAACTGTCAGTATATGCTAAATGCAGTATATATGTTACGTGAAATGCTAAATGGTGATAGCTATCCGGAGATTGTACTTTAGAGGGATTATATGGTTGTAAACTATGGTTAAACTATAACATTTTAGGCTAACTACTTATCTGATTGTCTTCCGTACTACAGCTACTCGCAGTTTTCGTGCTCACTGGAACTCACTGTGCGGTCGACTGCGGTGGTTATCTTAACGACTGGTTTTTCCTGCCTTCTCCAGTGAGCACGAAATTAGGCTTTTTTTAATAGGTAAATGTTATCTGGATCAGGTGTACGATGCACTTTTCTTCTACAATAAACCAAGGCCCATATTCGCGGCAGTATTAAAGGTGCCGGGACGTCCTCATAAGACCGTCAACGCTTAGTTCGAATGGGTTATGCTCCACGCGTGGCGAGGGCTAATCCACGGTCTTTAATAGTTGTAGACCCACCTCATTCAATAACATACATCTTATCTAGGTTGGCAACACCTCACATAAACACATCGCTATCACTCCCCACAGCACGTAGGGGCAAGGGGGGGGGAGAAGGCAGGAAAAACCAGTCGTTAAGATAACCACCGCAGTCGACCGCACAGTGAGTTCCAGTGAGCACGAAAACTGCGAGTAGCTGTAGTACGGAAGACAATCAGATAAGTAGTTAGCCTAAAATTGTATAGTTTAACCATAGTTTACAACCATATAATCTCTCTAAAGTACAATCTCCGGATAGCTATCACCATTTAGCATTTCACGTAACATATATACTGCATTTAGCATACACTGACAGTTGCAGTACCCATACTGCTACTAAATAATTGTACATATTGTAAATATTTTCACCTGTATTTCAAACATGGATTTTGTAGTCTAAGTATAATGGATCTGATGATGATCGCTTGACGATCGAAACTGGTCATCCTAGTGTTTTATTAATCTCATGTAATTTATTTCAGGATTAGGGCATAACCCATCTCTTTTGGGTGCATTCGTGTTGACCGACTGAAAAGCACTAAACTCTTGATTAATATATTTTTTGATTCTTTAATGTTAATGTTTATATATTTATTTTTAATTCTTACTTTCTTTCTTAAAGATTTATTATATTTTATTTTTTATTTAATTAATTAATTCTGAATTGATTTTTACCTAGGTACAATTATATTCATAATATTTTATCGTCATATTTATTATTTATTTATTTATTATTCGCCAATCGGCCAACTAGGGAGCACGATAAGTTCCACTATACTTTCTGGCGTCTATTCAATTTACGATTGATCCAGTAGGTTTCCATTAACTTGCTGTGTCGAGCATGGCGTTCATCCGACCACTTTGCAACGGTTGACCATTTCTCATCTTGGAAATTCCCAAAAGTAACGATGCTTTTTCGGAGAAAGTCTCGTTTGTGCGCGTCACCAGGTCGTAAGCCCATTTCTTGGAGGTCTTTCTTGACGTTAACGTACAAATTATTACAATTATTACAAATTCAATTATTTTCATAATTATTTATTGTCATATTTATTATTATAATTTGTGTTTTTTGTTTATTTTAATTTTATTTTTATGTTTTCTATTTCCATATTCATGTTTTATTGTTACATTTTAATTGTTAATGTATTTAGTTTTAGTTTATTAAATTTTATCCAACACGTTACGTTAAGTAGATACGTATATAATATTTGATTTTTAGAACTACTAGCACTTCGGCATGAAAATTCCCTGAAATTTGGCTGAAAGACTCAACTAACAGCATCTTTGAAAGCATAAACTGTCCTTATGACAGGTGGTTAATATAGAGACCACTATCCCATAAACTGTCCTTATAACAGGTGGTTAATATAGAGACCACTATCCCATAAACTGTCCTTATAACAGGTGGTTAATATAGAGACCACTATCCCATAAACTGTGCTTATGACAAGTGGTTAATATAGAGACCACTATCCCATAAACTGTCCTTATGACAGGTGGTTAATATAGAGACCACTATCCCATAAACTGTGCTTATGACAAGTGGTTAATATAGAGACCACTATCCCATAAACTGTCCTTATAACAGGTGGTTAATATAGAGACCACTATCCCATAAACTGTGCTTATGACAAGTGGTTAATATAGAGACCACTATCCCATAAACTGTCCTTATGACAGGTGGTTAATATAGAGACCACTATCCCATAAACTGTCCTTATAACAGGTGGTTAATATAGAGACCACTATCCCATAAACTGTCCTTATGACAGGTGGTTAATATAGAGACCACTATCCCATAAACTGTCCTTATAACAGGTGGTTAATATAGAGACCATTATCCCGTAAACTGTCCTTATAACAGGTGGTTAATATAGAGACCACTATCCCATAAACTGTCCTTATAACAGGTGGTTAATATAGAGACCACTATCCCATAAACTGTCCTTATAACAGGTGGTTAATATAGAGACCAGTATCCCATAAACTGTCCTTATAACAGGTGTTTAATATAGAGACCACTATCCCATAAACTGTCCTTATGACAGGTGGTTAATATAGAGACCACTATCCCATAAACTGTCCTTATGACAGGTGGTTAATATAGAGACCACTATCCCATAAACTGTCCTTATAACAGGTGGTTAATATAGAGACCATTATCCCGTAAACTGTCCTTATAACTGGTGGTTAATATAGAGACCACTATCCCATAAACTGTCCTTATAACAGGTGGTTAATATAGAGACCACTATCCCATAAACTGTCCTTATGACAGGTGGTTAATATAGAGACCACTATCCCATAAACTGTCCTTATGACAGGTGGTTAATATAGAGACCACTATCCCATAAACTGTCCTTATAACAGGTGGTTAATATAGAGACCATTATCCCGTAAACTGTCCTTATAACAGGTGGTTAATATAGAGACCACTATCCCATAAACTGTCCTTATAACAGGTGGTTAATATAGAGACCACTATCCCATAAACTGTCCTTATAACAGGTGGTTAATATAGAGACCACTATCCCATAAACTGTCCTTATAACAGGTGGTTAATATAGAGACCACTATCCCATAAACTGTCCTTATAACAGGTGGTTAATATAGAGACCATTATCCCGTAAACTGTCCTTATGACAGGTGTTTAATATAGAGACCACTATCCCATAAACTGTCCTTATGACAGGTGGTTAATATAGAGACCAGTATCCCATAAACTGTCCTTATAACAGGTGTTTAATATAGAGACCACTATCCCATAAACTGTCCTTATAACAGGTGGTTAATATAGAGACCAGTATCCCATAAACTGTCCTTATAACAGGTGTTTAATATAGAGACCAGTATCCCATAAACTGTCCTTATAACAGGTGTTTAATATAGAGACCACTATCCCATAAACTGTCCTTATGACAGGTGTTTAATATAGAGACCACTATCCCATAAACTGTCCTTATAACAGGTGGTTAATATAGAGACCAGTATCCCATAAACTGTCCTTATAACAGGTGTTTAATATAGAGACCACTATCCCATAAACTGTCCTTATGACAGGTGGTTAATATAGAGACCACTATCCCATAAACTGTCCTTATAACAGGTGGTTAATATAGAGACCACTATCCCATACACTGTCCTTATAACAGGTGGTTAATATAGAGACCACTATCCCATAAACTGTCCTTATAACAGGTGGTTAATATAGAGACCACTATCCCATAAACTGTCCTTATAACAGGTGGTTAATATAGAGACCACTATCCCATAAACTGTCCTTATAACAGGTGGTTAATATAGAGACCATTATCCCATAAACTGTCCTTATAACAGGTGGTTAATATAGAGACCACTATCCCATAAACTGTCCTTATAACAGGTGGTTAATATAGAGACCACTATCCCATAAACTGTCCTTATAACAGGTGGTTAATATAGAGACCACTATCCCATAAACTGTCCTTATAACAGGTGGTTAATATAGAGACCACTATCCCATAAACTGTCCTTATAACAGGTGGTTAATATAGAGACCACTATCCCATAAACTGTCCTTATAACAGGTGGTTAATATAGAGACCACTATCCCATAAACTGTCCTTATAACAGGTGGTTAATATAGAGACCACTATCCCATAAACTGTCCTTATAACAGGTGGTTAATATAGAGACCACTATCCCATAAACTGTCCTTATAACAGGTGGTTAATATAGAGACCACTATCCCATAAACTGTCCTTATAACAGGTGGTTAATATAGAGACCATTATCCCGTAAAGCATAGGGACCTGTTCTGCTACGCGTAGAAAAGAGTCTAACCCTTCCGACGATTGTGGTAGGTGTGTTTTATCCAAGGTGCTGATGTCTGAATCTATCAGCCTTACTTTTGCCTTCCATCGCGTTGGGCGCACATAACGTATGGAATTAACCCTAGAACCATTCAGGACATGAACCACCCTGTGGGGTCACTGGTGACACAATTCTTAATATTGACACCGGTAGAGGATTTCATTTGAAATTTATTATTTTAATTGTCTTTGTTTTCAGTCGTCTAGATTTTATCGAGTCCCTGCTTCTATGTATTCACACAAGTAATCTATTGATTAATAAATTTGCCTTGTCGGAAAAAACAATTTACTGTACACAAACTTCTAACTGTCATAATTTAATAAATTATAATTAATTATTTATTATTTATCGTATGGCTTTTAGTGCCGGGAGTGTCCGAGGACATGTTCGGCTCGCCTGAGTCTGTAGCTGCTTCCAGCGGATACCCTAAAGGGTGAGCTACAAGTTCCGTTCAATTTCAAGTAGTTCCAACTTTCGCCACCAGATATCAATGATACCTAGTGGTGAACGTTGGAACTTTGATAGAGCGTTCTGACGAAATCTAACCTAACAAATTTTGCTTTACACAAGTTTAGTCTGTGAAAGGATTTTTTACATGCCATAAATCTATGACATGGGACCGCCGGCTTTACTTCCCCTCCGAAGGAAGGCATACTGAAGGATTTTTAACGCTCTTAAAAAATCCGACGACTTCGGCCGGGTTTGAACCCGCTATCTTGGGCATAGCAGTTCAGCATGCTACCGACTACGCCACCGAAGATTATAATTATTCTTATGGATACAGGAACATACATTAAAATGTCGATATATGAATTAACAACAAATAGCACACAGTTGTTCATTTCAACCATTCTGAGGAAACCTAGCCCCTGTCATATTTCACTCTCTGCAGATTGCTTGTCAGTGTTCTGCAAACAGACTGCAACAACAAATCACGCACTTTGTTGTCTGAAAATTGGTTAAAATTGACAATAATTCATCTTGCTATTTAGATTACAAGGGTTTACAGCGTTTTCATTACCAGACATGATTAAATCTCTACTTAGAATAAAACAAAGTCACCGATTCTTGGATGCTACGGGTAAACTCTAGAACAACTGGATGGATACCGGTATAGGATATATCGAGGAAAATTTCTTTAGAAAACAATTTATTTATGATCAAAGGAAGCCGAGCAGTAACGATTTCAGTGGAAAAGTCGAAAAAAACCTGGCGTCCGAGCGCTTTGTAAGCTTACGCTGGGCAAACCGTTAAAAATATCTAAATACTATGAGTGTAAGAATTGTTCAGCATGAAAAGTTCTACAAAAAAGTCCGCGAAAGCATATTTATATCTTCAAAACATCGCCCACTATACGTGTCCATTCAACTACTGAGGCGACAGTATACGAGCTAGCTAAGGGCGAGTCTATGATCACTGTTACAGCCTAGCTAGCGAGCGAACCTATTGCCCCAGATACAGCCGGCAGAAAACCGTTGAGTCGTGTTGAGTTAAGACTTCTGAGAAGGGTGGTTGTGTTAAGAATTTCCCTGGAAATGAAACTCGGGTTTTCTTCACTTCGCCTGTGAAACACAGTCAAGTTAAGAATGGACGGAAGGGGGATTTGAGTTTCCTTCACCTCGCCATTCCCTGGAAGTGCAACTTTCATTTCGCCTGTGAACTTTTCGTTCCGCAAAATTCACAGTCAATTTAAGATTGGACGGAAGGGGGATTATATTATATTAAATTACACTGATTGGCGTATAATCTCTACTTAGTATAAAAGACAGTCCCCGATTCTTGGATGTCACGGGTAATCTCGAGAACCACTGAATGGATTTTGATGCGGTTTTCACCAATCTGTAAAGGATGTCTCGAGGAAGGTATCTGGAGAAAATTATTTATTTATGACCAAAGGAAGTCAAGCACTAACGATTTCAGTGAAAAGGTCGAACAAAAACTGGCGTCCGTGCTCTTTTTAAGCTTACGCTGGGCAAACCGTTGAACATATCTATGTACTCTGAGAGTAAGAATTGTTCAGCATGAAAAGTTCTACAAAAAAAAGCCCGGGAGAGCATATCTCTATCTTCAATACATTGCCTACTATGTGTTTTTACGTTTTCATTTCTTCCAACAATCACCATTCAGTTACTGAGGCGACAGTTTAAGAGCTAGCTAGGGGCGAGTCTATCACCCCAGTTACAGCTTAGCTAGCGTACGAGCTTATTGCCCCAGACACAGCCAGCAGCAAACTGTCGTGTCGTGTTGAGTTAAAAACTTGAGAGAAGGGTGGTTGTGTTTGGAGTTTCCCTGGAAGTGCAACTCGGCTTTTCTTCATTTCGCCTGTGAAATTTTCGTTCCGCAAAATTCACAGTCAAGTTAAGATTGGACGGAAGAGGGATTTGTGTTTAATGTACGTCGCCATTCTTAAATTACGTCTGACAAGAATTTGTTGCACATGCATCTCCATGATAATATAATTAATAGTCCAGTCAGTGATTTTAACCCATCATGCCGAGACATTAAAAGGATATTGGTCGTTGTTCATTGACATTGAAAGAAAAAAGCGCTTATCACGTAATGCATTCATAACTGTTCCCGGGCGAAACCGGGTCGGGTTGCTAGTTATAGGACAAAGCAAGGTACTTGTAGGAAGTTTTGTTCCACAAACCACGCTGTGGGGTCGTATGTGACCCTAATAAAACAATACTCAGCAACAATATATTCCAAACGCTTAAACAATGTAGTCACATCAACAATTATTCCGGCACTGAAGGTAGATGAAATAACAGCAACCTAATGACATTTCGCGCATGCGCAGAAGAGATCATAAAATAGCCGGGTCGTAGGCGATCCCACAGTGTGGTTCTAGTCTTATATTTTTGCAAAAGCGGTGCGCATGGCACCTATTTAAAATGGATTTACTAAATCAGAAACTTTCAGGGGCGTACATAGGACAGCCAACGAAAGTTGCGTCGCAACAGTTTTCATTCTTACCGTCCTTTTGCGCGAGGACGATGTCGCCATGTATCTCAGTACCCTTTGTTATTCCTTGGTGAACCGATTCAACTACGAGATTAATAAAATTGCACCCAAATGCGTTGATATTAGGGATTTCAAATTTGCTTTCACCAAACTAACTTGAAATATGTTTTGTAGCTCACTTGTCAGTTGCAGTGAGGTTCTTTTGTCGGACCGAATGTAATTACATTGCAATTTTTTTATCTGATCATCGCATGTAATTAACTTCCTCATTTTAGTAAATTTAGCTGTAACCGTCATTCGTCGCAATGCCAACCAAAGAAAGCAAGTGTTTGTCTTGTAATTTTGTTTGTTTAAGTGCCGTGATTTTGGATACACAATGGTTTCTTTATGTTTTTCTGCCTGATTCTCTCGTTTAGAAACTTTGCCGGCGAAAACACAACAACTCACCGAAGTTCATTTGTTGAAACGACTCGCGTTCCATCTATTAATGATATATATTTGCTTACTCAGAACCTTTCGTGGTTGTGCACACGACAACTGACAAAAATGTATTTGTTGCAACAATTCGCGTGCCAACACTCATTTGTTGAAACGACTCGCGCGCCAACGATTGTAAAAAGAATTTACTACTCGTAATTCATAAACCTTCAAAGATTCATCGCATACGGATGATTGGTAGCCTACATGAACGGTTACGGGATAATCACACAAACAAACAATCAGGAGCATTCCTGTTTTTATACCTACATGAAGCATTTATAATTTGAATTGGATAATTTTCTTTCTTCAAGTTAACAATACAACAGTTGGTTGCTGAATTTTAATACAACAGTTATATGAGATGCCAAATTCTAATCGATATAATGTAGATGAGCAGATATTTGAATGGTTAATCTGACAGTTTACTTGCGCCCGATGCTGATAGCCCAGTATTTTGGTTGCGCCTGATAGGAGGTCAAGAATATATCCTTTGGAAGTGTTTATAATTCTAAGAACCACATAATTATTATTTCAGTTTGTCAAACTACGGTGATGGATGAACTTTCTAAAATAAACAAGTAGGTCCATGAATAATTAAATAGTCTATTTTCATATCTTCTACTTATGTTAATTGCCTCTATCTACATACAAAATTTCAGTTTGATTGCTGTAATAGATTCGTAGATATTGAGAACCGTCTAAATACTTCGGATGGTCGCCATGTTGGATTTTTGTATATGTACGCCTTAGAGTTATGCACTATTACATAAAGAATATTGCGTTATTCCATTATTCAAACTTAAATCGCATGATTAGGACACAAGAAATAAAAAAGATATATTAAACTTTTGGACATCCACCATCTTGAGGTTATGGGAAAAATTGCACTAAATTCGATGTCAGTGACTTATAAATTTTAGAAACATTTGCTCAACAAAGGTTTACTGCACTTGGATGGTTAAATAGCGATAAGCGTCTATTTAAATGTTTCTCCTTCGCTTGGCCGCCATCTTCGTTTTGTACTTAACAGGGGTTTTAATGTCACATGGGTAATCTTCTTGTAGCGCCTTTTATCACCATACAAAATTTCAGAGTGATATAGCAAGAGTTTGGGAGATATAAAATGCCGGTGAAATATTTCACACAGCCGCCATGTTAGATTAGTGAGACGTATTAACATTTGAAGGGCACAGTCTGAGTCGGACAAAATAGTTCTATGTCCTTACCGGGTTTCATTGAAATCGCTTCAGCCATTTATACTGTATTAGGGTGGGACGCACACACGGACATAGATGAAAATAAGCTAAAATCCCTTTGGGCAAGCAACTCAATGTTGAAAACATCCTTTAATGTTATAAACTAGGCCTTCCTCAATTTTTCGATGAATTTGTGATTAAGTTTCGTTGATTTCTCCACTTTTCCAAACGTAAGGGACACACTACAGGTTTCTTACGAGCTGCCACCATGATGACACGTGGTAGACTGATGAGGTTTCACCGGAAATTCAACGTTATTCGGTCGATCATATTAGCAGTTTGCCTTTTCTACCACTATGAGCGCAATTGAGAGTCAAAGAAGAATTTCACTTAAACCCTTATAACTACTTCCGGTGTGAACATTTTTCCAAAAAATCAAGAAGTACCTGACTGTAATATATTGAACCTAGGAACAGATTTAAGATAGACTTATGTAAATTAAGTCACTGATTCAAAAATACGAAGGTGGATCAAAAATTTAGTTGCACTAATGCGCTGCAGCAGCGCGCTGTGAGTGTCGCAAACGTGGGCACAGCGGAAAAAGGGACAGACACTGACCACACGTCTGTTAGGCAAGTCGCTGTGGTGTCTCGTCTTGTATGGTGTGAATAGCGGCCAAATGCAATGGCGCGTCGACCGCACGTTCACTCCAAATATGAGGTGCATGCGACAATCCGATTCCTATTGGCCAAAAGGAAGAATTGCACGATTAAAGAGAAGCGCCGGGGGAAATTGAGCGCCGGTGTGATTTTGTTGCACGATAACGCAACACCTCACACGTCCCGCCAAACGAGCGAACTGCTGCAGCGTTTCAAGTGGGAGGTCTGGCAAATCCACCCTACAGTCCCGACCTAGCGCCATGTGACTTTCATCTGTTCGGTAAGCTCAAAACGGAGCTCGGTGGTCGACGTTTCCAGACCGATGAGGAGGTGAAGGCCGCTGTCTCCGTGTGGTTGCAGAACGCTGGAGGAACTTTCTATGAATCCGGCATCGACAAGTTGGTTGTGCGTTCGCAGAAATATCTGGAGTCTCTTGGAAACTATGTGGAAAAGTGACGTTACATTGTATGTCGTTATAGGCGTGTTGCTGTTGTATAGGTGGTGTAATAAATGGCCATAACTGGGAAGTGTAACTTATTTTTTGATCTTCCCTCGTATAATACGTAAAGAAACGTGCGATTTTAAGGTGATTTTCCGGAGCTGAATTCAGGCAGGAAGTGATTTTCGAAATTTCTTTCTTTAGTTTGATAGAGCTCTTCTAGACCCACAATTTGAAACCTCTTCTAAGCCTGTAGCCGCCTCCGTGGCTTAGGCGGCAGCACGCCGGCTCCTCACCGCTGGGTCCGTGGTTCAATTCCCGGCCACTCCATGTGAGATTTGTGCTGGACAAAGTGGAGGCAGACAGGTTTTTCTCCGGGTACTCCGGTTTTCCCTATCACAAATTTCATTCCAGCAACACCTCTCCACTCTCATTTCATTTCCTCTGTCATTCATTTAATCATTGCCCCAGGGGAGTGGGACAGGCTTCGGCAGCCGGCACAGTTCATATCCTCGCCGCTAGATGGGGGCTGCATTCATTCTATTCCTAACCCTGTCGGTCTACTAGAAGCAGGCTGTGGATTTTCATTTCATTTCCGAACACTTTAGCCAACATTTGGCACAATTCAGGAAATTCCTTAATTTTACGTTTCAAATGTGTGCACCGAGTTAGGCTCATTTTGGTGATCGTACCCAGACCACTACAGAGGTAGTGAACCAAACATTACGTTTCCTTATACCAGGCGCAATTGCGTTTCTTCACTACGAGAACTCTGAGATCTCCTACAGCTTTTCTCCTCACTGTAGTGGTTTCCAAAAAATTTATATATTGGCTTCCACGGCCAAGTAATTGAAACTCAAAAAACGCGGCAAAAGAAGATTTGCTGGGTTTCAAATGCTTGGCCCAGATAGCCAACACGCCATCTTTTTGAAAACCTCTATAGGGATGAGAAAAGCTGCAAGAACTCTCTTAGTAAACAAGCGCAAATGCCCTTCATATTAGGGGACCGCTTCTCGTTATTTCCGAGACCCAGTTGGAGAGTAAGGAAATGAACTGACCTCGCTGTACTTTGCCATTTTAGCACATTTGCTTAAGATTATTTTTGGAACTCAATTTTAAAACACCTTGTGGATGTGAATAAAAAAAGTATAAATTAACCAAAGTTCTAAGAAAAATGCTTCGACCCAATGTGTGCCCTAGGTTGGCCAATCCTGAGTTATACCACACTTAATACAATCCCCCGCAGTCAGGGGATTTCGTATCAAAGTTTGGCCATCCCTGTTTTATACTTTTCTTTACAATACCTCTCGCCGTCAGGTTGTATCATTGGTTGACCATCCCTGGGCTAGACGGTTCTTAACAAAATCTCCCGTCGTCACGTTGTATCATAGGATGGCCATCCCTGGGTTATACAGTTCTTAATAATACCTGCCACTGTTGGGATAATTGGCTGGCCATCCCTGTATTATACAGTTCTTAATAAAACTCTCACCGTTAGCTAGTATCATTGGTTGGTCACCCCTGGGTTATACAGTTCTAAATAAAACCTCCCGCCGTCAGGTTGTATGATAGGTTGGCCATCCCTGGGTTATACAGTTCTAAATAAAACTCCCGCTGTCAGGTTGTATCATTGGTTGACCACCCCTGGATTATACAGTTCTTAATAAAACCTCTCATCGTCAGGTTGTATCATTGGTTGGCCATCCCTGTGTTATACTGTTCTTAATAAAACCTCTCGCCGTCAGGTTGCATCATTGGTTGGCCATCCCTGTGTTATACAGTTCTTAATAAAACCTCGCGCCGTCAGGTTGTATGATAGGTTGGCCGTCCGTGGGTTATACAGTTCTTAATAAAACCTCCCGCCGTCAGGTTGTATGATAGGTTGGCCATCCCTGGGTTATACAGTTCTTAATAAAACCTCCCGTCGTTAGGTTGTATGATAGGTTGGCCATCCCTGGGTTATACAGTTCTTAATAAAACCTCCCGCCGTCAGGTTGTATGATAGGTTGGCCATCCCTGGGTTATACAGTTCTTAATAAAACCTCCCGCCGTCAGGTTGTATGATAGGTTGGCCATCCGTGGGTTATACAGTTCTTAATAAAACCTCCCGCCGTCAGGTTGTATGATAGGTTGGCCATCCCTGGATTATACAGTTCTTAATAAAACCTCCCGCCGTTAGGTTGTATGATAGGTTGGCCATCCCTGGGTTATACAGTTCTTAATAAAACCTCCCGCCGTCAGGTTGTATGATAGTTTGGCCATCCGTGGGTTATACAGTTCTTAATAAAACCTCCCGCCGTCAGGTTGTATGATAGGTTGGCCATCCCTGGGTTATACAGTTCTTAGTGAAACCTCCCGCCGTCAGGTTGTATGATAGGATGGCCATCCCTGGGTTATACAGTTCTTAATAAAACCTCCCGCCGTCAGGTTGTATGATAGGTTGGCCATCCGTGGGTTATACAGTTCTTAATAAAACCTCTCACCGTTAGGTTGTATCATTGGTTGGCCATCCCTGGGTTATACAGTTCTTAATAAAACCTCTCACCGTTAGGTTGTATCATTGGTTGGCCATCCCTGGGTTATACAGTTCTAAATAAGACCTCTCACCGTCGGGTTGTATCATTGGTTGACCATCCCTGGGTTGTACAAATCTAAATAAAACTCCCGCCGTCAGGTAATGAATGTTGTATAAACAGCGACAGTCTGGGAAACACTCGGACTAATTAGGTTTGATATTTGCTTGTAACTTCCTGAATAGTCTCATTATGCCGAGCGTTTCACGTGTGATTATTATCGACCATACAAAGCGCCCTGCCTGATTTGCTCAGTCGTTATTTGACACACACACTGCCAGAAGAAAGGCAAACTGAACAGCAATTACTATAGGACGGGTAATAACAGTTCCCAAACCAAACACCATCTTCCGTTTGAGTAAAGAGCAGCATTGCTGCGCTTAACAATCGAAAAAAGAATGATTGAGATTTTAAAATCAAATTGTAAATGAAGTACAAATTACCCATGCGTCTCCTGTCTGGTTCAAAAACTGGCAATCTGTATGTACTGTACATATTTATACCCTAGTGTCAATAAGTTAAGCATACACAATATACGATGACATAATCTAAAATTATGTCGGAATATTTGCAGAACAAAGTTACAGTGACTGTTTGGGGGACTACAATATCCAACGCTAATTCCAAAATTAATTCCATGAAGGACTAAATAGCCTATTTTCATATATCCCACTGGTCTTTTCCATAAATGCTCTCCTGTCAATTAAAAGGATTTTCCTTGTAATATGCTAAATAGCTTTTGGTTCAAGATATGTCTACACCAACACTATAGCAATGAGAAGTTATGTGACGGAATATACAGCTTATGACATCCGTGATTAAGACTCCTCTTGCGGGATCGCATCTTTCTGTAACGAACCACAGGAATTACGTTTTAGAAAAGTCAAATGCACGGCTTCTATGAGTTAAGAATAGTAAGCTAAAGAATTTAGTGCCAATAGACTGATTGTTATCATAACCATCACACAAATCATCTTTTCAATCGTCTTAATCAGATAGGAGAAATAAACAAGTAGTCCCGTGAAGAAAACTCAGTTAAGGTAGGAAGGTTCGAGGGCAAGAATTGTAGTGGTAGATTAATTAGTTCATTAATTTTGTATGGTGTGATAGTTATGTAGAGATGAAACGATAAGCACAGAACAGGGAGACGTGGAGTGATGCATCAAAGCAGTCATAAAAGGCTGAAGACTAAAACACACATCTCTGAACTCGAGTGGGCATAATTATGCGCAGTCATCAGTAAGATAACGTCTAAGCAAAGTGGACAATAAGGCACAAGTAGGTGGCAATATGAACTAATTGTTATATCTGACAGTGTTCCTATTGTCACCTCAGTAGGTTACTACTGTAAAATTATCACAATAGATGTTAACCAACCCCACCAATGTGTTGGGCAATAAAACAGTACATAGATAATTTTCATTAATTGTAAACCAGTTACGGTGCAGGTCAATATTCATTGTGTGTGACAAACACAATTATTAAAGTGGCGAACCGATCCAAATTGGCTTCTTTGCAACTGATTTCGCGTAATATGATGTGACACGCCAGATGAAATTAGAAACCGATATACGTCATAACTAACTCAATAGCTTCCTCAATTAGCTTTACAGAAGGCCAGCAATTAGCTACTGTACACCTTTTTATTGCCAAATAAACTACTAAGGTGAGTAGAGTCAACTTAAGGGGAGACTCCACTGAAAAATTTAACTTCTCTTCTACTGCATCGATTTCAAATTGATTTTGTGATCATGTATATCACGTAAAAAATAGCAATGTCCAGTGTTTGAAGGCCATAGCTGAATGATTTTTGGATTATTAACTTTTAATGTTGTTTTTAATGACATTTTTGGAAACCAACGTTTGGAACTCAGATATCATTTTTAGCCGATTTTCATTTATGAAACAAGATGTTCAGCAAAGAACATATAGCCTACTTTCTCCTAAATGTATGGGTATCTTTATGACTCTTTGTCCTCATCCCTAAAACAATCACCCCAACCACAATGTATTGTTTGTTTTCTTTTATATTGATAATAAGCCAGTAAGTGTCAAGATCAATATTGTATACTTTATGATGATTGAATAACAAAACTACTAACTTATTGTAATGCATTCACGTCCGTTAATCTCTATATTAAGCCAGCCTGCAAAATTAAGAATCTTCCGCCCCAATCACAGTAGGTGGTGCTGCGACCTATCAGTGAATTAATCTTTATCTTGTACGCCTATGCACTGCCATCGTAATGTACTACGATTGCAGTGTTCTATGGGTGTTGAATGAGTAGGCAGTTTAAAGTAGCCAAGAGGGAGGCGATCCAGCTGGCAGTGTTTAAAGGTATTCGGAGCGCGATCGTGGCTAATGGTTGAACTACCAGTATTACAAAATTGCCATACTTCAGGAGGCCAGCTCAGGCATTTACACAGCGTTATGTTTGGAACAATATTACCCACATAACCCACAAGAGGACAGCACCGTACAGAGGCATTAAGAAGGCTGTGGTTAATGACAACGTGTATCTAGTTCTTCTATTCTCCTTTTTCTAATGTCTTCTGTTTATGTGCGATGCTGGGACTGTGATTTTATTAATATACGAGTGTATACTTTATCCTCTCCTTTGAGCTAAATGACATTTTATTCAGTATCTCTGTAAAAAGCTCGTGCACATCATTTGTAAATAATTCAAGAAAAAAAAACCTAACTGTAGCAGTACTCGATCCCCAGTCAACTGCGTGTCAGACTAACATGCTAGCCCAGAGCTAACCGTATCCATGACGTCAGGTGTTCTTAACTGACATATTAGATACAAACTGTTGGCAAATAATGACTTTAAATAAACGATTTCTTCACTGCAGTACATCTTCATTAAAGATCATTTCATACAAAGTTTATATTATTGTATCAGTACGGTATATCACATACAACATACTAAAACTACTGAAATATAAGACAGGCACATGAGGACAGCTGCCATCTTGTCGTGTGACACAAACGGCTCAGCTCTTTTAAGCCACTCATACTGTATAATATTATAATATTAAATTATAATAAATAACGGATCACGACCTTCAGGATAGCTTAAACCCCGCTAGGCTCGATAATCGGAATTGGTGGGTCTTAAGCTATTTATTAAAATGGTTGCATAATTCACACGGCCGCCATCCTGAAATGGCATGGCCGATGACCTTGAATTTTGGGTGAAAGACGCGTCCTATATAAAGGTATGTTGTCACCAAATTTGGTAGAGATCGGATGATTAGTTTAGCCGTAATTTGATTTTACGTTTTGAACATTTGAGTGGCCGCCATTCTGTTTTGGTAAAGATGGCGGCGATATAAAGTATGACACTGAAGTATCCTTTACTAGTGCTACCTCTGTACCAAATTTCGTTCAATTCGGTTTCACCGTGTTCGAATTGATAGGAGGGGGACAGACATTCAGAGTACACACACTCACACACACAGACACACACACACACACACACACACACAGACTCACACACACACATACACACACACACACACACAGACTCACACACACACATACACACACACAGACAGACACACTTTTTTCGCCCTGTGTTGATCTCATAAGTCTACTTTCATTTTTTGCAAAAATCGAAAGTAGGCTAAAAATAGGCTTATAAGATCACCTTTTGTCCGTGTGTGTGTGTGTGTGTGTGAGGAATTTTGTGTTTCCCGCCTAATAACTTCTAAACGGCTGGAGCGATTTCAATGAAACTCGGTAAGTTCATAGTACTATTCAGGGCGACCCGGACCGTGCCCTTCAAATTCTGTTACGTCTCACCAATCCAATATGGCAGCTGTGCGAAATATTTCACCAGCATTCAATATCTCCGAAACTATTACATATATCACACTGGAATTTTTGTACGGTAATAAAGGGAACTACCAGAAGTTCAGCTATGTGACATTTGGAAACCTGGTAACTACAAAACCAACATAGCGGCCAAGCGAAGTTGCGACTTTTAAATAGCCGTTTCTCGCGATTTGACCAACCAAACGCAATGAAACTTGTAATGCACCGACATCTAACTTCGTTCAATTGTTTACATAACCTCATGATGGCGGCTGTGCGAAATATTTCACCGGCATTCGATATCTCTGAAACTATTACCGGTATCACCATGAAAGTTTGTGCTGAGATAAAGGGCACTACTGGAACTTCATCTATGAGACTTCCATAAACCAGTTAACTACAAAACGAACATGGCGGCCATGCGAAGTTAAAATATTTAAATAGGCATTTCTCGCACTTTAATGATCCTAACGTAATGAAACTTGGTACAGCATATGGCAGCTGTGCGAATTTCGAAAATTAAGTTTTTATTTCTTGTGTTCTAATCATGCGATCGAATTCAACATTTGCATAAGGAACGAACACAATAATCATCATCTAATAGTACATAACTTTATGGACTACATATATTAAAATCTAACATGGCGTCCATCCGAAATATTTAGACAGATCTCAATATCTTTTAATCTACTACAACAATCAAACTGAAATTTTGTAGTGTATTGAAGCTATAAGCATACGTTCTTCTAAGGGACGTTCAATTACCTGGCGAGCACAAATCCAACATGGCGGCGACGCGAAATTTAAATATTCAAATGCACGTTTCTTGCGTTATAACCATCCGAGCGCAGTGAAACTTGATACGGTATATGCTTATACAAATTTTAATCGACTGGCATCTAATTCGTTTAAATTATTTTCATAACCACAAGATGGCGGCTGAGCGAAATTTTACAATCCTGCTTTTATATCTTGTGTCCTAATCATGCGATTGAAGTTTGAATAAAACACCTACACAATAATCCTCATGTAATAGTACATAAACCTAAGGCCTATAATATAAAAATCCAACATGGTGACCATCCAAAATATTTAGACGGTCCTCAATATATTCGAATCTATTACAGCAATCAAACTGACAATTTGTATGTTGATAGAGGCACTTGATATTAGTAGGTTATATGAAAATAGGCTATTTATTTCTCCACAGAACTACTTGTTTACATTTCAATTTCTTCAGATACAGTAACAGGACATAGTTTAAGAATTCTGTGCATTTATTTGATTAGAATGTTTGTTTATTAACCCTCAGTTCTATTTTCAAATTTCATTTTTTCCCCACATAATTTATAAATAAATATCATAAAATCATTGAAACTGCATATCATTTATTATTAATGCACACAAGTATGCAAATACCTCATGACTATTTCCTGCAAAAATTTCACTGAGATTTAGGATTAAAAAAGTTGGTATTGAAGTTAGAAAAACAAATTTTCAGGAAAATGGATTTTAAAATATTTGTTGAAATCACTAGGCTTTGTACAGCTTTCTATCACCAGGAATCGCTACATTTGAATGAAAAGCAAAGAGCCAACTTTGGAACAAAAATCATCCGATTGGTGAGAAGATGGTCGTGGTTGATGGTGCCACGCCCCCCTCAAGCAGTCCATACATTAAATAGTATTTAGACTTATTTTTAATTCGAAAATAACCAAATCTTTCTTGGATCTAAGAGAAAACACTCCAAGTGTCTGAAATAACCAAAAACATTTCTTTGAAATAAATTGAAGTTTTGCGGCGGAGTCTCCCCTTAAACAAATACTTTACTACTAATTGTGCTAGTGCAAGTTTCAGAGAAATGTAAATTTTAAATTATATGTCAGAAAACTGTACTATAATGAGGCTCATTAACGGGCATCGCCGGAGTGGTTGGTAGCATGCTGAACTGCTGTTCCCAATATCGTGGGTTAAAATCTGGCCGAAGTCGTCGGATTTTCTTCAGAGCGTTGAACTCCTTCAGTATGCCTTAATTCGGAGAGGAAGTAAAGGTGGCGGTCTCATGTGATAGATTTATGGCATGTGAAAGATCCTTCCACTAATTAAACTTTTGTGAAGCTAAATTTCTAGGTTAGATTTCGTTGCAACGCTCTATCAAAGTTCCAAAGTTCACCACTGGGTGTCAGTCATCTGGTAGCGAAAGTTGAAATTGAGCGGAACTTGTAGCTCAGCCAATGGGTGTCCACTTGAAGCGGCTACAGCCTGTGGCGAGTCGAACATGTCCTCGGACACTCCCGGCACTAATAGCCATACGCTAAATAAAATAATAATAATAATAATTATTATGATACAGGTCCTCCCACCAATCAGAGCTCAAGAAACAGTTGTATGACCAATTAGGTAAGGATAGCATCGCACCTGCACTGACTTCCACGGCCTCCTATTTAAAATGGCATTACGTGGTTAGTGTCATAGTGGATGCCATGGTCAAATACAAGGTATTCTCGGCGTCCCATGCGCTCTGTTCAGAACATAAAACAGGCGAAATCTCCACAGATATTTATGAATATTTGTCTTCGAACACAATATAGTTATAATTATCGTTGAACATAAACAGTCGTTTTCAACTCTCCTCTAATGGTAATTAAGACACTTGTATGGAGATTATAAAACTCACTTTGATTGTTTTATAAACATACTCGTGTCTTAATTATTGCCAATACAAGCTTGTTGCATAATGAACTATACTTCTTATAGTAAACCCATTGAAGTTTATACAATAGCTTATTAACAAACTAAACATCAGTCCTTCTGAAAACAATATCAATCGTGGTTACACAACAAAGAAACGGTACAAAAACAAAGCGAACTCGCTTCTAAGTATCCCTGTTGAAAACAAAAATATTCAAAATCTGTATCACATGATGATCAGTATCAGTCTTTAGTAGTCCTCGCCCCACACGTAGGAGGCTTGCTCTGAATGAGACCATCAAGTTTATCTTAGGGTTAGATGTCCCACTCCTCTATGGCGGCGTCAGCATACAATATTGATGGCGGTAGTCCAAATTTTTGTTGATCAGTGCATTATAGAACTAGAAGTTCCATGACGAACTTAAGAGCCTACTTAATTCATGCCATGATTCATGCCAATGATTAATCTATATGGACCTATCTAGAATAATGATGAAATTAATTTGGTAATATCGAAATTTCTAATTAGTTCGAAATATACCTGGTATAATGTAGCCTAATAGACCACTACAGCCCTGGTGACTGAATTTATATTCTTAGTTCCACCTCTTAAAGTACGGAATACAAAATTTGGATGAAATCCAATGGTTAGCATGGACGTTACATGCAGTTAGACATTGGATCTATCAGCGCGCGTAAATTCATGTTGGCAACAATATCATGCATGTATTGGTCAGTAATAATCTGAAATATTATGATCTATTGGTGTGCCAATCTTGGATGAAATCCATTTGTTAGTATAGAAGTTACATACATTTTAAAATGGACCTATCAGCAGGCTTAGAATCATGTTGGCAGCACTAACGTATATTAGTTACTCCCAATTAATCTAGAATGTAAGGTATTATATGTGTGCAAAGTTTTGAGCTGTTGGCTGGCATACATTCTGATATATTGATATTAGGGTAACAAATATATAGACAGCATTTTTTAACAGTTGGCAGCTCTGGTGACTCTTAATATACGCTCAATCATATGTGTTTCTGTACATATAGTACGTACGAAATTTGGTTGAAATCCAATTATAGACCTATCAGCAGGCCTAGAATAATTTTGGCAACACTGTCATGTATAGCCTTCAAGAAATAAACTGAAATATTATTATCTACTGTATATGCGAGCCAATTTTGGATCAGCTCCCATGCATACGCTCCAAGATATCCAACATGGAGCTCAAATTTCAATTGCGGTTTTTCATCAGGTGGTAGCACTGACATTATTTTCAAATATGGCCTTGAGATATTCAGGTTTCGGTTTGGTTTCGATTGCTGCAGCCGTTTAGCAATTGATAGGGGGGGGGGGCACACAGACAGACACACTTGTCCCCGGATCGATCTCCTAAGTCTACTTTTTCCTCATTTTTGCAAAATGTGAAAAGTATGCTAATTTTTTTTAACTTAAGACGAAAAAGCCAGCATATTGCTATAAGATTTGTTAAATAATTTTATTGATGCAGCCAACAGTGATTTTAGAAGGAAATCTTCTGTGGACCTGTTGAAGGAACCGTCTGGGCATTTGCTTGGTGATTAAAAGGGGAACTTACGAAAACCATTTTGTGGACAGCCGAGGTGGAATTCAAACCCACGCTCTCCCGACGCCAGTAGGGCATGAAGTAGCACATTAACACCGTCAGCCACCGTGGCCGGTAATTAAAAATAAATAAATAAATAGCTAGACTATATATATATATAATATGAACAAACAACTTCGTAGAAGAATGGTAAACTTTATGTGTAAATTGAGTAGGATTATGTTGAAAACCAGCATTTTATCTTGGTTTATGCCGTGTCTTGTGTGGAGTTTAGCCTAGGACACCAAGCTGGCTCATCAGCGGGCTCTTGGTGTGTCTGACCGGACCCCCACAGGATGAGCGAACTCCGCTCTACCTCGCTTTTCATGAAGCACATCTGCGCCTCTTTACTGCGAGAACTAAAAGCTCAATCAGCCACAACTTCCATATGAAGGCTTCCAAAAAGATTGTATATTGGCGTTCGCAGCCAGTGAATTAAAACTCTGCAATTCTTCTAGTTATAGTACGGTGTTAAGCATTAGAAGAAAGAGCTATTTGTTAAAATAGAAATATCATTAGTTTCATGTGTCGTTTAGAGAGGCTGAGGCATTTTGAGACGCTGGCTTGCCGGAATTTTTTAAATATGTTGTATGGAGGAAACAATACGTTTAATTCAAGGTTAATTGATTTATATCATTATTATTATTATTATATTATGTTTTAATTACTCCTTTTTAAATTAATGAAATTAATGAATTTCTCTAAGAACAACCATTTTCTATTTGGTTCTTTGTTGATATAGTCTTCGAAGATTTTCTCACGCTGAAGAAGTTATCAATGTAATAACGAAACGTACGTATATTTTAGTTAGTAAACTACCTTCTAGTGTTTGACAAAGCGTATCTTAGGCTATAATTATAGATAAAATTGGAATTACTAGATACAATATATTGAGCATTACTTCGGTTTATTTGCGGAGTAAATAACGTACAAATAAAAATAATAACAAGACTAATCGTTTCCGCATTGGGACTCGACCCCACGACCCTCGAATTACCGTTCTTTACTATTTCCACCGCGCCAACCGCTGCCTGAAAACTACGCTAGCATACGTGGCTCTTCCCTCGCCCAACCCGCACCAAAAATTATACACTCAGCGGCAATAAATGCGAAACACTACTAATTTCAGATCAAACTCAATGTTTGACCGTTCCAAACCTTGTGATAATCAAATACTATGGCATTACAACAATATGGCAATGTATGTTAAGTTTTTTTATTTTTTATTTAGTCAATTTACCCTCTAGGTTGGTGGTTCCCACGGACTCAGCGAAGGAACTCACCACTACCGCCTCTATGGGCAGTGTCCTGGAGCTTGGAACATCTGGTCGGGATGGATACAACTGGGGAGGTGTGATCAGCACTTCGCCCAGGCGGCCTCACCTGCAAAGCGAACAGGGGCCTCATGAGGGATGGGAAGGGATGGAAGACTGGGATGGATAGGCTAGGAAGAGGGAAGGAGGCGGCCGTGGCCTTACAGAAGGTACCATCCCGGCATTTGCCCGAAGACGAAGTGAGAAACCACGGAAAACCACTTCGAGGATGGCTGAGGTGGGAATCGAACCCCCTCTACTCATTTGGACCACCCGAGGCTGAGTAGACCCCGTTCCAGTCCTCATACCACTTTTCAAATTACGTGGCAGAGCCGGGAATCGAACCCAGGACCTCCGGGGCGGCAGCTAACCATGCTGACCGTTTAAGTTATTTACCTTAACTAGTACAAAAATTCAAAAACATTATTGATCAAGACAATCAGAACAATGCACAAACACGAATTTGGAAATGTCGGAACATGGAATCCATTGTAATGTAACACTGTATGATTACGAATGTTGTTGACAAATCGTAATGTCCACAAAAATACGCGGCACGAGAATTCACAGCAATAAAACTTAAGACAGCCGTTTGTGGTTATTCTTGTCCAAAGGCGGGAAACGGTATCATTAGTGTTGTGATAGTCACGATCAAGAATGTGTATCAATATTATTGCGCTGAAACTTCTCAAATGAGCTAATTAACTCATGATTAACTCACGACACATTGCTATTGTCGCTGGAAAGTTACAACAATTCAATTTATACCAGGTATGAAACGGATCAACATTGCGTTTTGTCTGAGATTCGTAGTCATTCGCTTTTTATGCCGTTGAGTGTATTTCTTCTAAACGCTTGTCTATCTGGAGCTCGCACTTCTATCACTTTCATTTCTGGTCAAACCCTGTATATATCATAAACTAGCAACCCTCCCTGGCTTTGTCCGGGAACAGTTATGAATGCTACTTTTAACCAAGGTCTCATAAGCCTTCCATGCATACGACATTAGTCGTTTTCCCTCCAATAGTGATCACGAAAGCTAGGTCGTAAACTGTCGCCTCAGTAATTGAATGGAGATTGTTGGAAGAAATGAAAGCGTAAAAACACTTATAGTGGGCGATGTATTGAAGATAAGAGACATGCTCTAGCGGACTATTTTGTAGACTTTTCATGCTGAGCAATTCTTACACTCATAGTATATTGATATTTTGAACGGTTTTCCCAGAGTAAGTTTAAAGAGCGCACGGACGCCAATTTTTTTCGACTTCTTCACTGAAATCGTTAGGGCTTGACTTCCTTTGATCATAAATGAATACCTTCCTCGAGATATCCTTTACAGAATGGTGAAACCCGCATCAAAATCCATCCAGTGGTTCTCGAGATTGCCCGTGACATCCAAGAATCGGGGACTTTGTTTTATACTAAGTAGAGATTTAGCTTGTCACGGTGGGTGAGTGGATATCGTTTGCAGGTTCGCTCCTGGCCGTGGTTAGTGATTTTTGAAAGGCGGCAAAAATACGATACGCATGTCATATGATGTTGGCATGTCAAAGAACCCATTTGAATTCAGTAGGCCGAGTTCATAATGGCAGAATTAATCTCAGGAGTTTCCGCCAACACAAAGTTCCTCATTTCCCAAGTAGAAAGCGCTATAGTGTTCAAGAAGTTTAGATATCTAACATCTAACCTCCTTGACTTTGATAGTCAAGGAACAACGAAATTCGACTTGCAAGCTAACCTCTGGGTGTCAAATAACAAAGCTTGCACCCGGCACCCAGGGCCATAAGATATTATTATATTATAGTAGAGATTTAATGCTTATTCGCTTTTTAGTGTTAGATTTTCTGTTGTTCTACAACATCCGTGATGTTGGATAGGTTAAGAATGTAAACAACGGTCTTAGGTTTCTACGTTCGTTGCCAAGAGCCGACTGTGGTGGCGTCTAGTAGCTAAGTTCTGAACTTGGCCTAGTAGTCGTTGACGGTGGCGCTTGGCGGCAAAAGTAGGAACTATTTGAAAAATTCTAAGTTGCAGTCTGTACTTGAATTAAAAAACAGATAACACACACTAATACAGTCATCACAATTAACACCGGTTATCAGAGAGATTCTAGATACACCCAAAGTACACGGGGCTACATGACCGCGTTGTCGCAGCCCCTAAACTTAAGAACCAACCAACATCGGTGATGACGAGCAGGCGCGACCCCATTGTGAGAGCACTTGTAAGTCCTGCACCATGACATTGTCCAGTTGACAATGCTTGTTCTGTAGTATAATTGACCATAAAATTCCCCATTCAACACGATATAGTTCACATTCATAACATCCGCTCCATAAAGGCGTGGTTATGATGTTTTTCTATCACTATGCATTGCACAGTAACTCCGATACGAGAACTACAGCATAATTAAAACATCCACTAAACTAGATTGGGCAATTTAAATTGGTTCCATTCAATCCATTCCCAAAATATTTTAAAATCAATTTCACCAGCTGAGTGAATTACAATGGAATGCACATTTGATTGAAAAGCTAATTAATTCCAAATTTAATATAAATTGGAAGAATCAGTGACTAATCCTCAGTCACACTCGTTTGATAATGCTCATTTAAGTGACGGTTACGTACCTAGTACGGTAAATATAACACATAAGCCTACCATGTCTTGGAGGTGCTGGAACTCTTGTCCCGAGGATCATGGGTTCGATTCCTGGCTCAGGTATGAATACTACATAGCTAGAGTCCCCGATTTTTCGATGTAACGATATTCGCGTCATATTTCATCAAACGCATATATGTTATCACAATAATAATATTAGCTGCATCCAGGAAGTAAGTGTTCCCATTAAAGACAAGTAGTTCCTTGAAGAACTGAAGCCTATTTTCATATATCCTACTTATGTTATTTTCTTCTATTAACGTACACAATTTCAGTTTGGTTGCTGTAATGGATTCGTAGATATTGAGAACCGTCTAAATATTTCGGATGGATCGCCGTGTTGGATTTTTATATAAGAAAGGTCCACAAGAAATAAAAAAGTAATTTAAAAAATCGCACATCCACCATGTTGAGGTTATGCATGCAATTGAACTAAAATAGATATCAGTGCATTAACATGTGTATAGACATTTACTGTACCAAGTTTTACTGCGTTCGGATGGTTAAATCGCGAGACAAGTCTATTTACATGTTTCAAATTTGCTTGACCGCCATTTTCGTTGTGTAGTTAACTGGTTTCGAAAGTCTCATAGGTGAACGTCTAATAGTACCCTTTAGCCTATCACCTTAAATTTCAGGGTGGTGTCAGCAATAGTTTCGGAGATATAGAATGCCGGTGAAATAATTCGTACAGCCACCATGTTGGATTGGAGAGACGAAATGAAATTTGAAGAGCACAGTCGGAGCCGGCCAAGACAGTTCTACAACATTACCGAGTTGCATTGAGATTGCTCTAGTCGTTTAGAAGTTATTAGGGCGGACACGTACACGGACGCACACACATACACACATAAATACACACACATATAAACACACACACAGACGCACACACCTACACACACACGGCCAAAAGGTGATCTCATAAGCCTATTTTTTTCATAAATAAAAATAGGAAAAAAGGATAACGTAGTTATATGCAAAACTTCATTGGCATCAGGCACAGCAATGAGTCTGCTAATTTTTCGACATAAGACTCCAAAGGAATTGAGACACTTGTCATAGCGTGGTATCAACGTTTGTAGTCCTGTGTCACAGAAGTCTGCGCCTGCGCTCTGCGTCGGAGTACTGGGCACCAGATTGGTTGAACACCGCCCACATAAACAAAGTTGATGTCCAGCTTAACCCGTTGATTGCTACGCCCGTCTATAGACTGTGAACAAGAACTTAATTTTTTTCACAGTCCCCTTTCGCTCTCCAGTGTCAAGTTGATCTCGGCCATACTCTGCCATCTGTTGTACATTATTATTACTATTTTAGTTTGGATTTTTGCTACTAGAAATAATTTGTAGACGTCTATCCTCTACAGAGTTCATCTGTGACGCGAATAAACATGGGGGAACAATAACAAATCCTCTCGTTGCGTTGTGATTTTGGATTTAAAAAACGGAGCAACAAATATTACTTGCGTACCGATTTTAGGAAATAATTTTGTTATGTGTCTTTCGCCGGGTATGGAGATAAGGCAAGCGTGGGCACAAAATATTTAATGTCGATTTGTCTCAAAATAGAAACTAATATAAACGAAGGATTTTGATATTGCATTATGTTATAAAAAAGGACCCAAAACATAATTATTCACTAGACTTTTAAGGTTGTTACTTCCCTGATAAGTTAATATTTACGGACACTACATTATTTTTATATGTGAATGAGAAAACTCAGCTCTTAAAAGGTTAATAGTACTATGCGCATTACTTCGAAAACAATCAGATCTACACTCACCATCTGGCTGCCTGTCCTAAGTAACATACCACCCCCTAATCTGCGAAGGAAAGTATAAGTAGCTTTGATCAGAGAATACCACAAGATCTTAACGAAAAAGTAGCTTTGATCAGAGAATACAACAAGATCTTAGCGGACCCTGGACTAACGGTACATTCTGACATCTCAGACCTCATGATCAACAGACTGCGCATCCACTTCTTCCACTTGTCAGCAACCTCATCGGATTCAACACCGCCGATTCCTGGAGGACAGAATGGACCCAAACTGCTTCAGCCTCATGCCAGGCAATGCTATTCAGTAGTCAGACAGTTCCTAGGTTTGATCAACCTCACAAGGTAAGGTCAATGCTCAACCGCCTTAGGACCGGACATGGAAGATGCGGGGATTCACTTTTCAAATGGCGAATGTTGTCCTCACCAGTATGCGACTGTGGTGCACCGCGACAGACTGTAGAGCACATCAGGGAGGTCTGCAGCATCAGAGCTTATGGATCGTGATTTGAAGACTTCTTGTTGGCAACCCCAGAATGTATTGAGTGTATACAAGGTCTAGAAGTTTGTTTGTAGTTTAGTTCATTGATAATTATTGTTCATATATAATAACTAGCTCTTAAGCCCGTCGCAATTGGATGTTAGGATATCGTTGCTTTGCTCGCTGTGACGTATTGTGTGCAACCCGGAGGCAAGTTATAATGAGCAATATTTTGACACTCAAAGTCGTTGTGCGTGTTCTTTTTTCTGATAAACAATTTGTTGAAATTGTTAAATAGGTGGGAACGACGGCTCAATACCGCTTGTTGCTTATAATAGATTAATCCTGAAATTTCGCTAATATAACTCAATAATTAAGAAGTCTATTTTAATCTAAGTGTGCATTATTAACCTAGGCCTAACTATTACATTTAAAGGCCAATGACTTTCTTTTACTTCATTGTTTTTACCTCGCGTGTATTGCCGAACAGCAACATTTCAAGAGGATAATGGCAGTCCGCAGACAAACTCTTAGAATCCCAGCTTCATAATTATTTATGCATTTGATTAGGGGAATAACGAATACTTAATAAATGCCATAAAAAATATCATCTAAGAATTTATATGTCCACGCACACTTAAATAAGAACCACACATAGGAGTGCAGAGACACCTTGTGGCCACGAGACAAACTAACCCTATCAAACATGGTAGCAATAGTCATATCCGCACTAAGTAATATTGTGCAAACTACGTATCAGGTCATGATTTAGAGTAAGGTAACAAAACAAACTATAATCATTTCAAGTAATAATAACAAAACCATTTTATACATATCAATATTTCTAAGTTTGTGCCGTGTCCTGTGACGGGTTTGACCAGTAAGATTTATAAGGCAAACTTAATAAACTAATGGAAGGGTCGGTAGGATACGCCACAGTAGTCTGTGAATTCAGGTTGCACATAATGGCAGAAAACGACCAAAGTAGTTAAATATTTGCAAATAGAAGCATTCAAGTAACGAAAAAGAAATCTATAAACAGTAAGAAAGCATCTCGTGCAAAATGGAAACAATAATACCCAGGTAAACCGTCGTAAAGATACAAATACTCACGTACAATGAGCGACGCAGAAACTATAAAATTAGACTCAAAATAACGCGCGTGTTCGACCCCAAAATCCACCTTTATATATAATACAGTTCATGTACGGATATAAAATAATGTACATTCCTCAATCATACTGTAAAATAACGAATCCTCGCCAATGATGTAAGTCCCCATCATCGTGACGACGCCCTTAAATAAAATTAAAAGATTGTGGGGCAAGGAAATTCAGTATTTGTGCAAAGGGCCTAAATGAAGGGAATGGAGAGGCCTGTCTGAATGTTCAAGTAGATAGTGTTGCTCGTCTTGTTCCAAATGGTAAGTACGTAAAATTCGGTTCAGATCGGTGAAACGGTGTAGATTTGAGCCAAGAAAAACGGTGTAGATTTGTGCCAAAGGGCCTAATTGAAAGGAATGGAGAGGGCTATCTAAAATTAGTGTTGCCAAAAACCTTCCTTGGGGTGTGCTATACAACTCTACAAAATTTCAATGCAATCGGTTAAACGGTGTCAGAGTGTATTAGCCTCGGACTGATATATATTTCCATTTTTATATGTAAGATATATGTTTTTCATTGTTGTTTTAAGGGGCCTAACATCTAGGTTATTGGCCCCTAATGATCTGGATAATAGCGAAAATGAGAATGAAATGGAAACCAGAACGAAAATTATGTGAGACGGAAAATACGTACAAAGAGAAACTCAGATGGAAACAACTCACAATATGATCTTACAAAAGGGAATTTAGAACGAAAAGATTCACAAAAAGAATAGATTGAAAAAGACCCACAAAACGGAGGCTAGATTCAAAATACGTACAAAATGCAATGTAGCGTCGAAATACTTACAAAATGCAACTGAAATTCAAAATACTTACAAAATGCAAATGAGATCGAAAATACGTACAAAATGCAATTGAGGTTCAAAATAATTACAAAATGCAATTGAAATTGAAAATACACAATGCAATTCAGATTGAAATATCCCAGTTCCAAGCCAAATTATTCACAAAGCGCAATTGAAATTCAAAATACTTACAAAATGCAATTGAAATTGAAAATGCTTACAAAATGTACGGTAGATTCAAAGGACTCACGTGGATTGACAATACTTACAAAATGCAATTTAGATTGAAAATACTTGACAAAATGTAATTTAGATTCAAAATACCCACAAAATGCAATTGAGAATCAAACTATGTGCAAAATGCCTGCCAAACAAACTGCAATTTAGATTCAAAATTCGTGCGAAATGTGGTTTTGTTGAAAATACTTACAAAATGCAATTGAAATTCAAAATACTCACAAAGGTCCCTCCGCCATATTGAAAGACTTACTAAAAAGCAATTTAGTTGTCAATCTTTGCAAAATGCAATTGAGGTTGAAAACAATCGCGAGATGTAATTTAGATCGAAAAAACATACAAAAAGCAACGTAGATTAAAAATGCCTTAAAAATCGCTAGAAGGGAATTTAGATACACGGTGAACCAAGTAATAAAAGCAGTGCGGGAATCTTAATGAGAAAAGTAAATATAATGAAAAGAGGAGAGGAGAGGAGAGGAGAGGAGAGGAGAAGGTCCGCCCCAAAGGTAAGGGACAAAAGGGGAAAACGGACCCAGCTCAGGAATCCCTCGAGGTCGCCAACTCCCGAACTCACCAGCCGTGAGCCCCTGAGGGTGTAGCATTATCGACGGTGCACCAGAAGTGGTGGGGCTACATACACCCTACCTCCTTAAGGGCCTTGAGCACAAGGCAGGAGGTAAAAGGAAAAGAAAAAGAAGGCTGACCCCTCACAGAAGGAGGGTATCAGGAAAGATGAGACAAGGGCCAATTAAGGCGGGAAAGTGAAAGACTCCCGAGGCCTCGGATAACCTAATACCGTCGGGGTCGGAAGAGAACAAGAGGTGACCAAGGGAGGTCGACAGGAAAGAAGACGGAGAGGAGCCAGGCACAAGTAAGTGGAAGCAATGCCAGACTCAGCTGGGGTCCCGTGGTCGCCAACCCACGTCCCACTAGATGTGAGCCCCAGGGGAGATAAGATGTATGTATTTGTAACGCTAAATAAATAAACCTTCAAAAGTAACCAGCGTGTGATATTCGTTTTTAGCTCATCGTCAGTGTGAAAGTTCTGACAAGATAACAGAAATTTGTTGACGTGCAACAAAAGTTGGAAATCGCTGGGCGCAAGATAAGTGCTGAGCAGAAGTTTATTATTTTATTTTAATTTTTTCCTTGCATTTTGTAAAATTTGTAGGTAATGGAATAACCTTGAAGGAAAAACAATGGAGGCGAGAAGAATCAAAATGGAACTAGCCTTCCAGAAAACCAAAAATACATACAATAAGAAAACCCTCTCCTTGAGCACTATAATCAGGCATTATAACACCGTAATTAAGCCAGAGGCACTCTTTGCAGCAGAAACACTAGTCTTGAGGAGACAAGGGCAAATGAAAAAATTGGAAATCAAAGAGAGAAAAATTTTGAGGAAGATCATAGGTCCTAAATTCCAAAATAACAAACACATTTTCTATAGGAATGACACCCTGTATGTGAAGTCGGAGAGACTTTCAGATACCATACGGAAAAGGAGGATTGATTTCTATGGACACATCTACCGGATGAATCCTGCCCGATTAACCAAGAAAATCTTTGACTTCTTTTCCAAAAAGAAGATCAAACCTAATTGGTTTACGGAAGTGGAAAAGGACCTGCGAGAGCTTCAGATTACTGAAATCATATTGATGAATGGTACAGCCAAAACCGTGACCATAGACAACACCAAGAAGTTCCAAGCCAGAGCCGTCTCCAGAAAACCGATGCAGATATCACAAGAGGAAAGAAAGAGGAGATCAGAGAGAATGAAGAAGTATTGGGAGAAAAGGAGAGCACAAGCATCTAAGAAGTGATTGATCTGACGTACCCCAAAGTGGGTGATTCGAGAAGAAGAATTGTTGAGTGATAAACGCATTATCACAATAATTTGGAGGTGGAAAATTATTACCCCATTGCTCATTTAAGAACATACTGTCGGGTGTGGGCAGTGGGGTATTAATTTACCACCCTATATTTCATAGAATAGAATCCACACCCATAAAATTGTTGCACATTCCTAGTCATCTATCAGCCCCAATTACAAATGTGCAATACAAAATAATTATGTTATACCCCTAATCTTTTGCTCTATAAAGGGTTGTACTAATAGTCTTTAGTAGAACTCATTGTGATTTATGAATCTATACCACTTGCTCTCTGAACTACATGAAGTCATACTACTGAATGCAAGTAAACACATTAATGTGAAACAGATTGTTTGGCGTGGCTGTTAACTAGACATGCGAATAGTGACAGCCTTTGAAACATGCCCGACACATTATGTGATGACTTAATAACTGGAACGTTCAACTTGCTGCGTCCTGACGAACCGAGCTACACACAGCGCCGTGGTCAATTCCCAGTACGCTAGTACATAGTGGTACGCACGGAGAACCGAACCAATATCCTCCTAGCTTCTTCTTCTCCTTGACCATCAATTATTCGTTCTTCTACTTCTTTATAATCTTCCTATCTTGTGGAACGCCCTCATATTTCTAACAATAACTAGAATTAGACGAAACCAGACTGACTAAAAGAATATTCAACATACTTTCTACGTCGAAATTGGGTACTTCTTGGTACAAAGAAACAATGGAAACCTACAACAATTACATATCACCATAGAAGACATTCACGACCGCAGCATTTGTAGACAAAAAATCAAAAATTAGAAATTTGAATTTAGATCACAACCCAAAAGATATAGGCGTGAATGGACAGACGAAGAGAAGAAGGCGCACAGTGAACGGATGAAATAATTTTGGGAAGATAAAAAGAGGAAATGAGCCACTATTAGGAGCTAGATTTTTGTGCTCTCCTTAAAGGGAAATGTTCGCAAATGATAATAATAATAAGAAGAAGAACAAGCTAAAAGGAAGCTTCTAGTTTTACGTGGTCGTTAACCTCATGACAATGATCCACGGGACCTCCTATTCACATGGAACCCGAAACACAGAACATGACGTTTCATTTCTTAAATAACACATACATTAGCCGGGAATCCAACCCGGTCCAACTTGGAGAAAGGCAAGCAGCGGGACCACTGTTCCGTCAGATCCCAATAATAATATCCATGATTCCATGTTTTTCAGTATTCCTGAGGATAAGCGCTGTATCAAACTTAGTTACGGGAAAACTCTCCTGTAATTTGGAGTGTGAGTGATGTGACAACATATCATCTAAAATTTTCAAGAGAGCAGGTTGACGAACTAATTAACCCCAGAAAGGACATCAAGAAACTCAAATGTTAATCCCTATTCTTGGAGTTGTGACGAAGCGCACGGTTCAAAAATCCGTCTTATCCAGATTTTTAAGAAAATTCAGTTTTTCGCTCATCTCCGTAGCTCATATGATTTAGCTTCTTTATCAACTAGAAAATAGTTCCTAAACACGCCTTGTTGTTGTTGTTGTTTGAGTCTTTAGTTATTGACTGGTTTGATGCAGGTCTCCATGCTCCCCTGTCCTGAGCTAATCGTTTCTTCTCTACATAGCTATCACACCCTACGTCTGAGGCAATCTGTTCAACATATTCTAACCTTGGTGTACCCCTACAGTTCTTGTCCTCGAACCTTCCTTCCATAACTAAGCTTGCTATTCCTGGGCGTCTTAGTATGTGACTTACGAACCTATCTCTTTTCTTCATTAGCAGTCGCCAGAAACATCTCTGCTCTCCCACTAGTCTTAATACCTCTTCGTTTGTAACCCTATCTACCCATCTGATCTTCATCATTCTCCTGTAACACCACATTTCAAACGCTTCAATTCTCCTCTTTTCTGCTGCACCAATAGTCCAAGTTTCACTTCCATAGAGCGCCACGCTCCAGACAATGGCCTTCAAAAAAGACTTCCTAACACCTAAATCTATATTCGATGTCAACAGATTCCTTTTCTGTAGAAATGCTTTCCTTGCCTGAGCTAACCTACTTTTTACATCCCCTTTGCTTCGTCCATCACTGGTTATTTTGCTTCCTATGTAACAGAAGTCTCCTAGTTCCTTTAGTTTTTCACCTGCCAATTTGATGACCATCGAGGACATGTAAATGTAACATGAAGTCAGGTGTCGTTTCTAAAACCAGCCTTATTCATATACAGTATGTGGCCCCGAAAGTGCAACGTATCTCAAAGAAGGAGAAAGCGTCAGCACGATATTTATGAAGTTCTATGTACAATGTGTAAGTGTGTATTCTTTGAAACTGGTGACAATGCTGTTCCCAATTATTTCGCGCCAGGTTTATTTATACGCACATCACTTATTTTCTTGATAAACATTTCTTAATTTTTATCATATTTTATGAATTTAAAGATCATAAACAGTAAAACAATTTCGATTGTAATATCACTTTGTAACGAAAGTTATCATTATTAAGTTTTAGTTACGTTTCCAAAATCCGCCCTTATCCACCATGACAGTTCCAGAACTCTCATTATCCAATCTTAATTTGTAAATATATCTTCCTTGTATATTTGATATGCAGATCGCAGGTATATGAATAAGGGAATATATCTGGACATAATAAACACATACAATGAAGATCTTGGAGAGGATTCTTGATCGACGCCTACGTGCCATCACCGAAATCAGCTCCAACCAGTGCGGGTTTTTCAAGGGGGCTGGAACCGCTGACGCCATCTTCGCAGCACGGTTACTGATGGAGAAGCACCGTGAGAAAAGAAAGCCTCTGCATATTGCCTTTCTTGACCTGGAAAAGGCCTTCGATCGTGTTCCTCATGAGTTGATTTGGTATGCGCTCCGCAACCATGGTGTGCCAGAGTCATTTGTAAATGTGGTCAAGATGTTATACACGAACACCAGCAGTAGAGTACGTTGTGCTGTTGGCACCTCGGAAAACTTTCCTGTAAATGTCGGCGTCCACCAAGGCTCAGCACTATCACCGTCCCTTTTTGTTCTTGTGATGGACACCATCACTCGTGACCTGCAACGGAATGTTCCTTGGACCCTTCTGTATGCAGATGATATAATGGTTGCAGATGACACCCGAGAAAACTCCAATGTCAAGTTGAAGATTGGAATAACCGCCTCTCCCAGTACGGCCTATGTCTGAATGTGAAAAAGACGGAGTATCTGGAGTTAAACACAAGCGACGGCACCATTCAAGTCGCTGGACAAAATCTAGTCAAGACAGAATGCTTCAGGTACCTTGGATCTCGTCTTCAGAGTGATGGCAACTTCGATGATGAAGTAAGAGCTAGGGTAAACGCAACCTGGTTGCGGTGGAAGGAGGTCACGGGTGTGCTTTGCGACAAGAAAATGCCACTTCGTCTCAAATCGAAAATATATCGGACAGTGGTACGGCCAGTTGTGCTGTATGGAGTTGAATGTCGACCATCCGACAAAATTTCAGAACGTCGCCTGCACGCCATGGAAATGAGAATGCTCCGTTGAACAATGGGCATCTCCCTTATTGACCATGTCAGAAACGACACAATTCGGGAGCAAATGGGTGTCGCCCCAATTGTGCACAAAATGAGAGAGAAACGGCTCCGATGCTATGGCCATGCCCTGCGTGCAGCGCCTGATACTGTTAATTCATTTTGAGGTTGAAGGCCTACGCCCTAGAGGCCGACCGAAGCAGCGTTGGCAAGACACAATAAATGGTGATTTAAAAATTACCGGCCTAAATCCAGCTGACGCACAAAACCGGACAAAATGGAGGTCAATGACCAAGAAAGCGGACCCTGCACCAGCGGGACAACGCTAGGAAGAAGAAGAAGATAATAATAAACACGAATTAATATATTAATTTTACTGGAGTTGTACAAGAAACGTTTTGTTCGTCCCCTGAACAATTTGCCAAAATGGATAAGGTGGATTTTGTAACCGTGCGCCTCAGATAAAGCATGGTAGTGTGTAGAAGGAAATAGGGTTGAGGTGTATAAAATCCAATGCAGTGAGTTCTCAGCTGTTATCTACAGTATTCTGCAAGGAAGAAGTTAGTGCACCCACGAAACCCTCTCTTCATCGCTCAGTATTTAGACCAAACTTGCTCTATGGAAGTGAGAGCTGGGTAGACTCAGGGCATCTGATATAGGCCTATAAGCTAGAGGTAACTGATATGGGGGTCGCACGAATGATTGCTTTTTTTTCGTGTAGCCTCCTGAGAGGCCGAGTGCAGGTCTTTCTAGTCGACAACATTGGGCGACCTGCGCGTCGGGATGAGAGATGGAATGGATGAAGATGAATGAATAAAATTGGGCAAGGATGTGGAAGGAAGCGGCCGTGGGCTGTCAGAAGGTACTGTCCCAGCATTTGCCTGGTGTTGAAAATGGTAAACCACGGAAAACCATTTCAAGGACAGCCGACGGTGGGGCTCAAACTCACGCGTCTACCGAGTCAGCAGAGAGCTTGGCCCCATGACCTAACGCAGCGCTTTAGCCAGCGTAGCCACTACTGTCGGTGAATGATTGCTGGAACAAATAGATGGGAGCTAAGTTATAAATGAACACGTTAGATGAGGCTGTTCGTATGAGCTGACTCAGATGGTGGGGCCATGTATTGAGAATGGGGGAGGAGAGATTATCTAAGAGGTTAATGAATTCGGCTGTGGAGGGTAAGATACTGATGAAGGGGCCTAACATCTAGGTCATCGGCCGCTAATGGTTTGGGCGATAGTTAAAGATGAGATGAGAATGAAAACTATAAATAATACTATCCTCAACACTCGAAGAATGAGGAGTGAGTGAGTGAGTGACAGAAGGAAGGAGAGCCATGAAAGGCAGACAGGAAAGGGAAAGAGGAGAGGGCCCGCCACAAGGTCAGAGGAAAAAGGGGACAAAACGGACCCAGCTCAGGAATCCCTCGGGGTTGCCAACTCTCAAACAACTCACCAGCCGTGAGCCCCTGAGGGTGTAGCACTATCCAGGTGAGCCATGTTTAACATCTCTCATTTCTTTATTTTCTTTGGCGGCCGTCCCGGTAGACTTAGACGCCATGTGAGATACTTTCTGTCCGGACGTGCCTTGAGGCTCTCCGCCTTATTATTTAAAATTTAATGTTTTTCCCTTTTATTTAACATTGTTATTATGCCGAAGCCTTCCATTTACTCATGTAAGTAATACATCTAACCTTGTGTCCACTATGCTCATTTCCTAAATTTAACCTTTCTTTTTGATCTTCGTCGTGTGCTTGGATTTGCTGTGGAACCAATCGTAATGGCGGTCTCCTGTTTTATTTTGTTTGAGTCTTCGTTTAACCTTTTATTTGTGCCGTGAAATATATCTGGGAGTGATTTTGTGAGTGTATGTTTTTCTTGCTGCCAGGTGCATTGATGCTGTTTTGATTGGGCATATCTTCGAATGGGTCTCCCGTGGTTTGTGGACGTTGGCGTTTCGACCATTCTCCCAACACGAGGCATGACACCATATATTTTAGCCCTTATGTTTTCCCTTCATTCCATGCTTCGGGCAACTGGATCACGGCGGTAACTTTAAGTAGGCCTTACCGTATTCAGTTCGAACTCGGAACGTAAGTTGGGGACCATATAGGTTTAGCATGTTTTGCTAGACTACCTACAAGCACGAGTAGCTTTGTGTTTTATTACTGCATCGTCGGCTAGCATTTTGTGTGTTTGATTGCGTGTATGTATCATGATATATTTCACGGACACTTGACGTCATTTGTTTCTCCTTGTAGTATCTTTGGTTTTGCTTTTCTTTTCTCTGGGGACTGCCAGCTCGATCGCATCCCCATTGCTCGCCACAGCCTCTGCGACACGCACACAGCCTCTTGTTTTATCTTTGCTATGCTTGTTATTTGTGGTCGTCATGACAACCATCCATCTCTAGGCAGAGAAGTGATTGTTGTTGACCAGCGACCGGGTCGATTGCCTTTTGGTCAATTACCTCCTCCCTTTTTACACCATTTTTATTGGAAGTGAGCACAGGTATGAATTTAATTTGTTAACGTTATTTACTATCGTAAGTTATTTATTGTTATTTATATTTATCTTCCCCGTTTGAAAGTGACTTTATTTGACCCCTAGGTGAAGGGTATTCTTTTTGTGTGTGTTATTCTGGCCGGGTTTCTTTGTGTGTTCGGTTTCAATTCATTAAATTTCCATTTCTTTACCCATGTGTCTTATTTAGTAGTGTTTGGCGATCGGGCTGCTCGCTCTCTCTCTCTCTCTCTCTCTCTCTTCAAACCTAGGCCTAACTTATTCTAGCTTTCTAGCACCAGGAGGGTATTCCTACCACTCGTCGTGGGACCACCTTCACGGAGTCTGGAGTCGCTCGGCACATCTGGCCTGCAAGTACGGGCCCAGCACAGGTCAGAAATTAACATCCATTTCCACTGCGTACTCCTTTCTTTTCTAGTTGGTTCCAGTGATGCAGCTAGGAGGCACGCCAAGAATATGTTTATTTCAATAGGGCGGTGCAGATGGTAGCAGAGCGTGGTTAAGTCTCCTGGTCGCTTAGCCATATCCATTGGATTTTAATATTTTGCTGCATATTTTTCAATGTTGTTTTTATTCTGTTTCATGTTCCTTATTGCATACTATGCAAACAAATATTAAGAGTCAATGTGAACTTCCAAGGAGTATGGACCATAAAAATAACAAACTGTAAGGAGAGTGCAATGAGTTGGACCCTATCAACGAACCCCAGCATTGGTAATGTACTAAACAACCCTACTTCTTGTTTCGTACTCATTTCAGGCGCAGGACGGAGGCAAGACATTTGTAGTTATTGTTTTGAATTGTAGCTAGCAGTACTTCTGTAGTTTAGCCATGTATTCTCTCCCAGGTTGTAACGTGAAGAAGGAGCTCATCCAGTCTGACGATGATCTGCTATCGTTTGAAAGTGTCTGTGGGAAAGACACTAATCCATTGACTGAGGTGAAAGGCCATCGCAAGGGAGGCGTAGCCAATATAGTGTCCAAGTGGGGAATTTCATTTTCTGGTGAACTGGGAGTTTCGTCTGTATTTGAGTTCTTAGACAGGGTCAGTGAACTCTGCCATTGTTATGACCTCGAACCAGACGACATTGTTGTCTGCCTACCGTTATTGTTGAGTGGTTTAGCTTTAAAATGGTATCGACTTACCAACAGATCTTTCATCTCGTGGGTTGATTTCTGTAAGTCAATAAAGGAGCGGTTTACGACTTATGATTTTGAACATGACTTGAAGGCTGAAATTCATCGCCGTACCCAGGGTTTGGAAGAGCCTGTAGACGATTTTGTTACTGGGCTAATGACTTTAATAAGTAGGTTGTCGCAGCCCCTTCCCCTTATTGAAACTGTTGATATTGTGTATAGAAATCTAGCACCTGAGTACAAGTCTTTCATACGCCGGTCCAGTGTGTATAGTGTGGCTGACATTGTTGATCAAGGACGTGAATGCGAGTTCAATCGGCGCCTGCGCAAGTCATATGTACCCCCACCCCTCCCCTCTGACAGTTTGTTTCCAGAGACTGCATGCGCGCAATCCCAGATTCAGAGGACTGCGCACCCATCTTCAATATCTCGTCAGGAGGACCGGGCAGTTAACCGTCCCCACTCGCATATTGTCGGGAGTATTCCCAATGCTACTTCTTCTGCGAATCCCGCTCCTCAGGATCAACAGTTACCTCGAAACCCGAACATGTATAACCGTATAAAATGTTGGAATTGTGATCGTTTGGGGCATCATTTTAATTCCTGCCGTGCGCCCTCTCGTGTGTTTTGTCACACATGTGGTCTTCGTGACGTGACGCACATAGCCTGTCCTAGATGTGCTTCGCGTCAGGGAAACGAGCATGGGTCCCCGGTTTAGACCCGCCGGAGTGGCCATGCAATGAAGTTCGCCGGGAAATGAACATTTCCACGACTGGAAACTTCTGTCCTTGGGTCCCTGTAAGTGTTAAGAAATTGTCGATACCCGCTTTACTGGATTCTGGTGCTTCACGTTCATTTATTCAGCGCTCCATCGCGGAACAGCTTCCTGTTACTCAGATTTGTCCACAAGATGGGGGTTTGAAATTTTATTCTGCGGTGAAGTCATCTATTTCTGTTTCTAGCGTTGTAACATGTCATATTAAGATATGTGGTTATTCTTGGGATTGGAACTTCCATGTGGTGGATGACTTATCTACGCCTATGATCTTAGGTTCTGATTTTATGCACAAAGCAGGGTTGAGGCTTGATTTTTCGGATCATTCCTTCAGTTTTTTGTTTAAATCCAAGGAGCGGTTTCATTTTAATACTTGTGAAGCGAGTGTTCCTTGTAATTTTTCTGGTATCTCTGCTGTTCTAATCCCTCCTACTTTATTCACGAGTCAACGTGACGCTTTATCTGATTTGGTGAATGAATTTCCAGATGTTCTCACGTCGGAACTGGGTTCCGCTATCGGCTACGAGTGTCATATTGATTTAACTGATGTGGTTCCAGTTAGGTCGGCGCCATTTTCGTGCTCTCCACCCAAACTCATTGCCATGAGAGAATATATTGATGATCTTAAGGAACGCGGTGTTGTGAGTCCTTCTAAGTCTTCTTATGGTAGTCCAGCATTCCTGGTGCCTAAGAAAGAGGGTACTTTTCGTTTAGTAGTTGATTATCGTCGACTCAATTCTAAGGTGGTGTTCGACAACTTTCCCCTTCCAACTCTGGAGAGCGCTTTTCAGCATTTTCACGGGGCGAAGTACTATTCCGTCCTAGATTTGAACTGTGCATATTATCAAATTCCTCTCGATCCCGAGAGCCGTAAGGTAACTGCGTTCTCCACTCCGTTCGGCCTTTTTGAGTTCAATAAGTTACCCATGGGCATTTCTATCGGCGGACAAGTATTGAGTAGGGTTTTGGATGAGTTATTTGGAGATTTAAAGTATTCATCTGTGTTTAACTATCTTGATGACCTCGTGATTTACAGTCAGTCTTTTGAGGATCACCTGATCCATTTACGTGAAGTCCTATGTCGTCTTCGCAGAGCCGGACTCACTGTTAACCCGGACAAAATCTCTTTGGCTTCGAAGCAAATCAAATTTTTAGGTCACATTCTTTCGGATGTGGGCATAGAAGTGAACCCTGAGCGTGTGCAATGTATCCAAGAGTTCCCTACTCCCACGAATGTGAAAGCAGTCCGACGTTTTTTGGGAATGGCAGGCTTTTACAGTAGGTTCATTAAGGACTTTTCGGACATTTCAGCGCCCCTGAACTATTTGAAGAAGAAGAATGTACGATTCGTGTGGGGCCCCGACCAGTGTCTCGCCTTTGAGAAATTGAAAGAATGTCTTTCTTCTGCTCCCGTCCTTCGAACTCCGGATTTTGGGAAAGATTTTATGTTACATTGTGATGCGAGTGATGTCGCAGTTTCTTGTGTGCTTAGTCAGCAGGTGAATGGTAATTTGGCACCCATCGCTTTTGCCAGTCGGATGCTGAACGATTGCGAACGCCGGTATTCCACTTTCGAGAAAGAAAGTCTGGCTGTCGTATTCGGCTGTGAACGTTTCAGATCTTTTCTAGAACATCGGCATTTCATAGTGTATACCGACAATGAAGCTCTGTCCTGGATGCGCTCGCATGTCAAAAAATTGGGACGTATAAATCGTTGGATTCTTCGTCTATCCTCTTTCAGCTTTGACATCATTCACGTCAGAGGCAGTGAAAATGTTGTAGCGGATTGTTTGTCACGCATGTTTGAGGAACCTCCTCCCATTGTTGAGATCCCCGAGCCAGTGAATCTTCTCCAACACATTCCATGGTCTTTTACTGACATCCGTACGTACCAAGCAGATGACCCATTTTGTGTCACATTGCGTGAAAAAATTCTCGGGAAAGATCCTGGTGTATCTGAGTTTTCATTGCGCAATGATGTTATAGTGCATACCGCTCCTCGATCTTCGAAATGTAGGATTTTCGTGCCAGAGAATATACGAAGTATGCTCTTGGCGTATTTCCATGAATCCTGTTTTGGATTACATTTAGGTATGACGAAGACTTTCCATAAAATCTCTCAGGAATTCTTCTGGCCTCATTTGAAAGCGGATGCTTTTGCTTTCGTCCGAAAATGTGTTACGTGTCAACGTTCTAAGCCAGCAAAGAATTCTCGCATTGGACTTCACCACGCTGACACGATGTCATATCCTAATGAGCGCCTGTTTATAGATTATTTTGGTCCCCTAGTTAGGTCATCTTCTGGTCATCAAGCTATACTTACTGTCGTTGATGGATTTTCAAAATTTGTATGGTTATTTCCTGTCAGGGAAATCACGACACGTACCACTGTTAGGCTTTTGACCAATCATATTTTTGGTGTTTTTGGTCCTCCAAAGTTTTAGTGTCCGATAACGCGAGCGTTTTCCGGTCCAAGTCTTTTAGATCAATGTGTTTTTCTTGGGGAATTGATCATGTCTTTTTGGCACCCTACCACCCTCAGCCAAATCACGTTGAAAGGTTTCATCGTAACTTGAAGGCTTGCTTGAGTGCGTTCCACAACGCAGATCAGTCACGTTGGGACGCAAATCTTCAGTTTTTCTCCTTAGGATTTAACACTGCTCTTCATGAATCGACGAATTCTACCCCTTCGGAATTGTTTTTAGGGAGGCGTATTGTTGATCCACTTCAGCTTCAGTGGAAAATAGATTATCTGGCTGCGCCATCCCGCCGTACCTCAGTCAAAGAAAAATGGGAAGTTGCTGTACGGCATCTGAAAAGGGCACGAGATCGCGTGGCGTCTCGCTATAACAAGGGTAGGCAACCTGTTTGTTTTCAGGTGAATGACGACGTGCTAGTGCGCCTGCACCCACAGAGTTCGGCCAAGAATAAGGAGTCAGCTAAGCTAATGCTTCGCTGGAGCACGCCCAAAACTATCACTAGATTTTTAACACCTGTCACTGTTGAATTGATCTCCAAGGAGAATCCCACCGACGTATCCAGAGCTCACATATCTCAATTGAAACCATTTATTGTGTAACCTTCTTATTTGCTGTGATTAATGTTGTCCTTTTTCTGCGTAGGTTAGCCAATCATAATTTGCTTATGTTATCCAAGGAAGCTAGTATTCATATGGCGTCTCCTTGACCTGCCTATTATTGAACCAATTTTGACCGAGGCAGAGTCAAGTACAAATTTACGAGCTCAAGAAAGAAAATAATACAAGAAGAATTAGGCCTACATACTCTGTGTAACTTAATATTTATTGTAAAAATATGTATTTTTGCGAATTCGGCCAGTAGAGAATTTATATTCTATAAATAATGGACACATTATATCGCTTCTTTGTTATTTTAATACGTCACTTTCATGATGGGTATAAGGAGAATGGCAGACTTCGGCGTCAAAGGGCGAAAGTCTTTTGTTTATGATTTTCGTCCGTGTCTCTATCTACTTTTCTTGTCATTGTAACGCTCAGGCGAACCGTAATACCATTATGACAAGCCCAGGGATCGTCAAAGGAACGCGCGCCTTTGGGGACCCCGAAGGAGTTCTGTCCTGATATTGCGATCGCCGAAGCGATCTGATTATTTTTATATATTACTTCATTTTATAACTGTATTCTTTCTGATATGGCTCAATTGCTTAAGTGATTGTTATATCGATCACCCTCCCCCCTCATATTTTGTGTACTGTTATTGTTGTTGACAAACCACCTGTGTGATAAGGATGTTGTGTATTTTGGAACACTTGGGACATGATTGATTTCAAAGCGGTGGTGCTTAGTGATGTAAAAAGAAAAATCTTTTATTATTATAAATAATTTTTCTTTTGGGGGGTGGTGTGGATCCTGAGCCATGTTTAACATCTCTCATTTCTTTATTTTCTTTGGCGGCCGTCCCGGTAGACTTAGACGCCATGTGAGATACTTTCTGTCCGGACGTGCCTTGAGGCTCTCCGCCTTATTATTTAAAATTTAATGTTTTTCCTTTTTATTTAACATTGTTATTATGCCGAAGCCTTCCATTTACTCATGTAAGTAATACATCTAACCTTGTGTCCACTATGCTCATTTCCTAAATTTAACCTTTCTTTTTGATCTTCGTCGTGTGCTTGGATTTGCTGTGGAACCAATCGTAATGGCGGTCTCCTGTTTTATTTTGTTTGAGTCTTCGTTTAACCTTTTATTTGTGCCGTGAAATATATCTGGGAGTGATTTTGTGAGTGTATGTTTTTCTTGCTGCCAGGTGCATTGATGCTGTTTTGATTGGGCATATCTTCGAATGGGTCTCCCGTGGTTTGTGGACGTTGGCGTTTCGACCATTCTCCCAACACGAGGCATGACACCATATATTTTAGCCCTTATGTTTTCCCTTCATTCCATGCTTCGGGCAACTGGATCACGGCGGTAACTTTAAGTAGGCCTTACCGTATTCAGTTCGAACTCGGAACGTAAGTTGGGGACCATATAGGTTTAGCATGTTTTGCTAGACTACCTACAAGCACGAGTTGCTTTGTGTTTTATTACTGCATCGTCGGCTAGCATTTTGTGTGTTTGATTGCGTGTATGTATCATGATATATTTCACGGACACTTGACGTCATTTGTTTCTCCTTGTAGTATCTTTGGTTTTGCTTTTCTTTTCTCTGGGGACTGCCAGCTCGATCGCATCCCCATTGCTCGCCACAGCCTCTGCGACACGCACACAGCCTCTTGTTTTATCTTTGCTATGCTTGTTATTTGTGGTCGTCATGACAACCATCCATCTCTAGGCAGAGAAGTGATTGTTGTTGACCAGCGACCGGGTCGATTGCCTTTTGGTCAATTACCTCCTCCCTTTTTACATCATTTTTATTGGAAGTGAGCACAGGTATGAATTTAATTTGTTAACGTTATTTACTATCGTAAGTTATTTATTGTTATTTATATTTATCTTCCCCGTTTGAAAGTGACTTTATTTGACCCCTAGGTGAAGGGTATTCTTTTTGTGTGTGTTATTCTGGCCGGGTTTCTTTGTGTGTTCGGTTTCAATTCATTAAATTTCCATTTCTTTACCCATGTGTCTTATTTAGTAGTGTTTGGCGATCGGGCTGCTCGCTCTCTCTCTCTCTCTCTCTCTCTTCAAACCTAGGCCTAACTTATTCTAGCTTTCTAGCACCAGGAGGGTATTCCTACCACTCGTCGTGGGACCACCTTCACGGAGTCTGGAGTCGCTCGGCACATCTGGCCTGCAAGTACGGGCCCAGCACAGGTCAGAAATTAACATCCATTTCCACTGCGTACTCCTTTCTTTTCTAGTTGGTTCCAGTGATGCAGCTAGGAGGCACGCCAAGAATATGTTTATTTCAATAGGGCGGTGCACAGGGTGCATCTGAAGTGGTGGGGCTACACACACCCTGCCTCCTTGAGGGGCTTGTGCAGATGGCAGGAGATGAAAAGAAAAAGAAGGCTGACCCCTTGAAGAATGAGGGTATCAGGGAAGATGAGACAAGGGCCAATTAAGGCAAGAAAGTGAAAGACTCCCTAGGCCTTGGATCCCCAATACCGTCGGGGTCGAAGAGACAACAGTTGGCCATGAGAGGTCGACAGAAAGGAAGACGGAGAGGAGCACGGCACAAGTAAGTGGAAGCAATGCCGGACTCAGCTGGGTTCCCGTGGTCGCCCAACCCACGTCCCACTAGATGTTATCCCCCGTGGGGGGGGGGTTGAGGGTAGGAGAAGCAGAGGTAGACCTAAGAGGTCTTGGTAAGACTCAGTGATGAAGGATCTCAAAGTGAGAGGTGTAGGAGCAGAAGAGGCGGCAGTGCTAACTGCTAATAGGGGATCATGGAGGCGACTTGTTCCCTAACAGAGGCTTGCAGACTAAACTGGACGCTGAAAGGCGAATCAGTCTCAAATTTTAGCGGCTTCTTTGTCGTAGTTGCTAGCATGCTGAGCTTCTATGCCCAAGATAGCGGGTTCAAACCCGGCCGAAGCCGTCGGATTTTTTAAGCGCGTTAAAAATCCTTCAGTATGACTTCCTTCGGAGGGGAAGTAAAGCCGGCGGTCCAATGTCATAGATTTATGGCATGTTAAAGAACCTTCCACTAATTTCACCTGCGTGAAGCTAAATTGTATAGGTTAAGAATGTAAACAACGCTCTTAGGTCCCTACGTTCGTTGCCAAGAGCCGACTGTGGTGGCGTATAGTAGCTAAGTTCTGAACTAGGCCTTGTAGTTGTTGATGGTGGCGTTTGGCGGCAAAGTTATGAACTATTTGAAAATTCAAAGTTGCAATTCTTACTTGAATAAAAAAAACAGATACACACACTAATACAGCCATCACAATTAACACCGGTTATCAGACAGATTCTACACTCACCCAAAGTACACGGGGCTACATGACCGCGTTGTCGCAGCCCCTAAACTGAGGAACCAACCAACCAACAAGTCTCAAATTAAAAGGTACATGTAAGATAAAAATAACAAGATGTTCAGTACAGAACATATAGCCTACTTTCTCCTAAATGCATGGGTATAGTTATATCACTTTGTCCTTTTCAAGGAGTATAATTGAATGTATGCCGCCTCCATTGTGTAGTGGTCAGCGTGGTTAGCTGGCACCCCGGAGGTCCAAGGTTCAATTCCAGGCTCTGCCACGAAATTTGAAAAGTGGTATGAGGACTGGAACGGGTGGTCCAAATGAGTAAAGGGGGTTTGAATACCACCTCAGGCATCCTCAAAGTGGTTTTCTGTGGTTTCCACTTCATCTCCAGGCAAACGCCGCGAAGGTAGGCCCTACTGAACTTGAGGCCACGGCCGCCTCCTTCCCTCCTCCTTGCCTATCACTCCCAATCTTCCCGTCCCGCATAAGGCCCCTGTTCGCTTTGGAGGTGAGGCCGCCTGTATGAGGTGCTTGTCCCACCTCCCCATTTGTATCCCCTGACCCGAAGTTTTAAGCTCCAGGACACTGCCCTGGGGGCGGTAAAGGTAGGATCCCTCGCTGAGTCCGAGGGAAAATCCAACCCTGAAGGGTAAAACGACTATGAAAGAATAACTGAATGTTGGTTGTAGTAGTTTGTTGACATATAACGTGCTATATTATACGTTGATTGATTGAATCCTCACCTGAATTATAAATAAACACACTAATACAGCCATCACTATAACACAGGTTATCACCCAAGTACACGGGGCTAAATGACCATGATGTCCAAGCCTCTCAAATGAAACAACAACAGCTTCCTACCCAAATTCTTCCTCTTACAAAAGTGAACTAACTAGTACAGACATCACAGTGACACAGTGTATCAGACAACTTATACACACACCCAAGAACCCGGGACTACATGACCAGGATGCCGCAAAGCTCCTAAATAATCAACAACAACTACGAACTGTATTGCGGATGAAGGACATCTTCCTACACAAATCCTACATCATTTACAAGAGTGCACACACTAGTACAGACATCACAGTGACACAGGTTATCAGACAACTTATACACACACCCTAGTACCCGGGACTACATGACCCGGATGCCGCAAAGGCCCTAAATAATCAACAACAACAATGGACTGTACTGCGGATGAAGGACATCTTCCTACACAAATCCTACCTCATTTACAAGAGTGCACACACTAGTACAGACATCACAGTGACACAGGATATCAGACAACTTATACACACACCCAAGTACCCGGGACTACATGACCAGGATGCCGCAAACCCCCTAAATAATCAACAACAACAACGGACTGTACTGCGGATGAAGGACATCTTCCTACACAAATCCTACCTCATTTACAAGTGTGCACACACTAGTACAGACATCACAGTGACACAGGTTATCAGACAACTTATAAACACACCCAAGTACCCGGGACTACATGACCAGGATGCCGCAAAACCCCTAAATAATCAACAACAACAACGGACTCTACTGCGGATGAAGGACATCTTCCTACACAAATCCTACCTCATTTACAAGAGTGCGCACACTAGTACAGACATCACAGTGACACAGGATATATGACAACTTTACGCACACCCAAGTACCCGGGACTACATGACCAGGATGCCGCAAACCCCCTAAATAATCAACAACAACAACGGACTGTACTGCGGATGAAGGACATCTTCCTACACAAATCCTACCTCATTTACAAGAGTGCACACACTAGTACAGACATCACAGTGACACAGGTTATCAGACAACTTATACGCACACCCAAGTACCCGGGACTACATGACCAGGATGCCGCAAAACCCCTAAATAATCAACGACAACAACGGACTCTACTGCGGATGAAGGACATCTTCCTACACAAATCCTACCTCATTTACACGAGTGCACACACTAGTACAGACATCACAGTGACACAGGTTATCACACAACTTATATACACACCTAAGTACACGGGGCTACATGAACATGATGCTGGAAGCCCCCTATGGAATTAACAACAACAACAACAACGGTCTGTACCGCGGATGAAGGTCAACGAATTTTAATCCCTGAACCCGCTTGGATTCGATCCACGCACCTCCAGGTTAATAATTGAAGACGGTATCCCGCAGCTACACACCGCCATTGCTGGTGTTACGTTAACAACTGGTTTAGTATAACTGTATAGTATACTGTATTTTGACTCGGAAAAAACGATTTCATCAGCGTTTCCTGCCTTTTTTATGAACCATCTGATACTAAATGTGTATTATTTTGTACAGTACATTCCTAAAAGGTTATCAATCTACTGAAATATGGACTAGCGAGGCAACAATAGCCTCCATTTTGACCCAACGGGGCGGCACGGCTCAGTACGGTACAACTCGGACAGCCTGAGCTATTAGTCACTACTACGGAATAATATTCTATTATAAAATGTTAATATCATACAGGTCACCCACCTTGAGGACTGTTAAAACCACTCTCTGTACGATAAGCGGATTTGGTGAGGCAGGGCCTTGTTGAATCGTAAGTTACGCTTAGGCTATAATAATTGCATGGTACATACATCCGCCATCTTATAACTATTTCGCTGATGAATTTGTATTTTGGGTAAAAGACGCTTCCCACATTAAGGTATATTGTTGCAATTTTTGGTAGAGATCAGATGATTAGGTTAGTTGTAATTTGATTTAAGCTTTGAACATTTGGGTGGCCGCCATTCCGTTTCCGTCATGACAGTGGCGATATAAAACATGACACAGAGGTGCCCTTTGCTAGTGCTACCTCTGTACCAACTTTGATTCAATTCAGTTTCGTCGTGTTTGAATTGATGGCAGGACACATATATACACACTCACGTACACACACACACACCTACACACAGACAGACTGACAAATTTTGACCCGTGTAGATCTCGTAAGTCTACTTTCATTTTTTTTGCAAACATCGAAATTAGACTAATCCTAAAGGGTGTGACACTTAAAACTGTTTTTCAGAATATTTGGTAAAATATAAATCGTATTTAAAAAGTTGCAATAAAAGTTGTTCACCTCAAAGAGGGACATCCATTAACATAAAGCTCGACCCCCCTGCACCATCCCTGTGGTTCTTAAATAGGAACCCCTATTTTTAGCCTATTTTCAATTTTGAAAAAATAGGCTTATGAGATCACCTTTTGTCCGTGTGTGTGCGTGTGTTTGTGTGTGTGTGTGTGTGTGTGTGCGTGAGGTGTGTGTGTGTCTCCCCCCTAATAAAATCTAAACGGCTGGAGCGATTTCAATGAAACTCGGTAAGTTCATAACGCTATTCCCGGCGACCTCGACCGTGCCCTTCAAATTTTGTTACGTCTCACCAATCCAACATGGCGGCTGTGCGAAATATTTCACTAGCATTCAAATTCTCCGAAACTATTACCGATATCGCCCTGAAATTGTGTACAGTGATAAAGGGCACTACTAGAAGTTCACCTATGAGACTTTCAAAAACCTGGTGACTAGAAAACCAACATGGCGGCCAAGCGAATTTGAGACTTTTAAATAGACTTTTCTCGCGATTTAACTATCCAAACGAAATGAAACTTTGTACAGCAATTGTTTATACACATTGCAATGCACTGGTGTCTAATTTAGTTCAATTGTTTACATAACCTCAAAATGGCGGCTGTGCGAAATATTTCACTGACATTCTATATCTCCGAAACTATTACAGATATCACCCTGCAATTTTGTACGGTGATAAAGGGTACTGATACAAGTTTACCTATGTATATTTCATAAACCTGTAAAGTACAAAACGAACATGGCGACCAAGCGAATTTGAAATATTTTAATAGACTTTTCTCGTGGTTTTACTCTCTATGCGCCGTGAAATGTGGTACAGTAAATAATTTTGCAGTTTGTAATGCACTGCCATCTAATTTAATTCAATTGTTTACATAACCTCAAGATGGCGGTTGTGCGAACTTTTAAAATTAAGTTTTTATTTCTTGTGTCGTAATCATGCGATCGAAGTGAAAGTTTGAATAATGAACCTAGGCAATAATTGTCCTTGAATGGTACATAACTCTATGGCCTATACATATAACAATCCTAAATGGCGAGCTTCCGAAATATTTAGACGGTTCTCAATATCTATGAATCTTTTACAGCAACCAAACTGAATTTTTTAATGTTCATAGAGACTATGAACATATGCTCACCTGTAGGACTTTCAGTAATCTGGTGAGCACAAATCCAACATGGCGGCGACGCGAAGTATAAATATTTAAATGGACGTTTCCCGCGAATTAATTATCCGAGTACCGTGAAACGTTGCACGTTAAATGCTTATACAAATGTTGATCCACTGGCATCTAATTTATTTCAATTGTTTGCATAATCACAAGATGGCTGCTGTGCGTAATTTTAAAATCTCGTTTTTACTTCTTGTGTTCTAATCATGCGATTGAAGTTTGTATACCGCACGTACACAATAATCTTAATGTAATAGTACAAAAATAAAAATCCAACCTGGCGACCATCTGAAATATTTAGACGGTTCTCAATATCTACGAATCTGTTACAGCAATTAAACTGAAATTTTGTATGTAGATAGAGGCAATTAACATGAGTGGGATATATGAAAATAGGCTGTATAGCTCTTCACGGAACTACTTGTTTTATTGCAGATTTAGATTTTCCGTAAATAAATACTAACTTGTGTATGAATTCTTTTTTTCGTTTCATGATAGATGGCGCAGAAATCGTCAAAATGAAAATGAGTTGAAAATTGTTGAAAAATGGTAATATCTCAAAAGAATGCACCTCAGATTAGGAAAATCAAAGTAAATGTTTTGATATTTATGAAAATGCTGTCATGTGACACCGCCAACCCTCCCGCAATACATTCTTAGAATAATATTAGCGTTACCCAGGAACAATAACGAGGACGTAATAGTAAATTGTTCCCTTCGGGTGCTTGACTTTGGTGATTCCCCTTGCACTCACTATCTTGGGGTGCTTGGTTACAAGGAGATTGCCGATCACTATGCCATCTATCATGAAACGAAAAAAAATGTTTCATACATAAGTTACAATTTTTTTTTCACGGAGAATCCAAATCTGAAAAAAAAAAGGGTTCCTATTTATGATTTCATTGTCAACCCCACCTCCCTTCCCCGGGGGTGGTGCAGGGGTGTCGAACTTTATGTTAATGCATGTCCCTCTTCGAGGTGAACAACTTTTATTGCAATTTCTTTTAAATCCGATTTGTATTTTTCCAAATATTCCGAAAAACAGTTTTTAGTGCCTCACCCTGAATAAGCGAGTTTATTTATCACGAAATATTAAAGTAGGCTAGTAAACTTGTGCATGTTTGCTTCACGTCACATAGCTACCGAGAAGACTTAAGTTTCACATTCAAACACCATCGTTTCAATTTTTTTTTTTTTTTTTTAGTCGTTTACCCTCCAGGTTGGTGGAACCCACGGACTCAGCGAGGGAACTCACCACTACCGCCTCTACGGGCAGTGTCCTAGAGCTGGGAACATCGAATCGGAAGGGATACAACTGGTGAGGTGGGATTGGCACCTCGCCCAGGCGGCCTCACCTGCAAAGCGAACAGGGGCCTCATGAGGGAAGGTAAGGGATGGTTAGGATGGATAGACAAGGAAGAGGGAAGGAGGCGGCCGTGGCCTTGAAGAATGTACCATCCCGGCGTTTGCCCGAAGACGAAGTGGGAAACCATGGAAAACCACTTCGAGGATGGCTGAGGGGGAATCGAACCCCCTCTACTAATTTGGGCCACCCGAGGCTGAGTAGACCCCGTTCCAGTCCTCGTACCACTTTTCAAATTTCGTGGCAGAGCCGGGAATCGAACCCAGGACCTCCGGGGCGGCAGCTAACCATGCTGACCGCTACGCTACGGAGGCGACATCGTTTCAATATGTCATTAAATATGGCATAAAGTTCACTTCGTATATTGTGTTTCATCTGTTAAATGAGTTCCCATGAAATTTATTTCATATAGTGCTTAGTCTTCCATAGCAAGAGATGAAATGTCTCGTAGACTTGATCGTCTGTCAAATCCAGAGCACACAGAATTGTTCTGGAGTCTCTCATCTTTAACTTGTGCTCATTACTAATAGCAATATGCCGTGTTGGAGGCGAATAATGAACCGCTGGCAGTTTATGAAACGTGCAGCCTACCAGGCGAGAGTAATATCTACTGGCAACGCATCATGTCGATACCACGTTCCCATTCGTCATTCTGCATGACGTCACATCAGTTAGACATCAAATTCCATAGTTCTCGTCGTGTGAGGGCTCACTGAGATTCAGAGGGACGGATTTTTGTTAAATATAGAAGGGGGATGGGGGCGGGAGGGGGGGGGAGGGGTGGGGGAGGGGAAATCAGGAACTATTTATACAGGGTGTAACAAAAATATACGGCACAAATTACAGGACACATTCCTCACACGTAGACGAAGAAATTTTTAGCCTACTTTTCACATTTTGCAAAAATGAGGAAAAAGTAGACTTATGAGATCGATCCGGGAAAATGTGTGTCTGTCTGTCTGTCTGTCTGGCTGGCTGTGTGTGTGTGTCCCCCCCCCCCTATCAACTCCTAAACGGCTGCAGCAATCAAAACCAAATTTAGTATGTGTAAAGATGTGCACCGGAATATCTCACGTCCATATTTGAAAATGATGTCAGTGCTACCAACTGCTGAAAAAACGCACTAGAAAATTGAGCTCCATGTTGGATATCATGCAAGGTATGCTTGGGAGCTATTCCAAAATTGGCAAACATGTAGATAATACTATTTCAGTTTAATTTCCAGGAGGCCTTACATGACAGTGTAGCCAAAATAATTTTAAGCCTTCTGATACGTCCAATGATTAAATGCATATAACTTCTACACTATCAATTGGACTTCAACCAAATTTTGTATGTAAAATGTGTACATAAACAGATATGACTGAGTGTATTCTTAAGAGCCACCAGGGCTGCCAACTGTCAATAATTGCTCCCTCTATTTTTTAAAAAAATCCAAATACCAATATATCGGAAAGTATGCAAGCCGACAGATTTAAACTATGCACACGTATAATCTGACATTTTAGATTAATTTGGAGTAACTTATATACTTCAGTTCTACCAACATGATTATAAGCTTACTGATAGTACCAATTTTTAATTACATGTAAATTCTATACTATCAGTTGGATTTCAACCAAATTTCGTATTTGCAATGTGTAACATAACAGATATGACTATAAGTATTGCTAAGGGCAATCAGGGCTACCAACTGTTAATAAATGCTGACTATATTATTTTTACCTTAATATCAATATATCAGAAAGTATGCAAGCCAACAGCTCTATACTTTGCACACGTATAGCACCTGTCATTCTAGATTAATTTGGAGTAATTAATGTAAGTCAGTGCTGCCAGCATGATTCTATGCCTGCTGATAAGACCAATTTTTAAATACATGTAACTTCTATACTAACAAATGGATTTCGTCCGAAATTGGCACAACTAGATATCATAATATTTCAGATTATTTTTGACAAGCACACACATGACATTGTTGCCAACATGCTTTTACGCATCCTGATAAATCCAGTGTCTAACTGCATGTAACGTCCAATGGACTTCAACCAAATTTTTTATTCTGTACCTTAAGAGATGGAACTAAGAATATATTCAGTCACCAGGGCTGCCAACTGTACTGCTGTATTAGGCTACATTATACCAGGTATATTTTGAAATAATTAGATATTTCGATATTACCAACTTAATTTCGTCATTATTCTAGATAGATTCATATACTGTAGAATAATCATTGGCATGAAAAGTAGGCTGTATAGTTCTTCACGGAACTTCTTGTTATATATGAATCGCTTTGTTTCCATGTCACACCTCATTGTTAGTTTGTTATTGTTGTTTTAAGGGGCGGAACTACGAGGTCATCTGCCCCTATGACACCTCATTGTTTCCAACTCATTAATCATGTTAAACACACAAGAACAGAACGTACCAGTATACCACATGCATCTCTTTCTCACAGGAGATGTTCCTTATGCCCTCCGTGTGCATTGATGCATGCATCAACCCGCCGTCGCGTCGTAGTGAATCTCGGATGCGCTGATGCATCCTTGGAGTATTGCGTATGGTTTCGCAGTCTTCCATAATTCGGGCACGGAGACTCTGATCATCGTGTACTGGGGTTCGATACACAAGAGCTTACAAATGCCCTCACAAATAAAAGTCCAGTGGATTTAGGTCCGGAGAGCGTGGAGGCCAGGCAATTGGTCCACCTCTACCTATCCATCTGTCACCAAAACTCTTATTTAGAAGCCGACGGACATTAACACTAAAATGAGGAGGTGCTCCATCGTGCATCAAGTACATGTTTTGTCGCACAGCTAAAGGCACAGCTGCTAAGTCGCATGGCAACAGGGCCATGTAAAACAAAACACTGTCAACTGTAACTATTTACAGTTACTTTCTTTCTATTATAGTAACTAATATTGTCAATATATGGTAAACTGCAGCACACAGGAATCAAAAAATAAATGCGAAACATTTTATTATGCTCAAGGTAATGTAATACCGTATATAGCGATAGATACGGTTTCCATTAGACTATGTCTGACCAGTTGACATTTATAATTAGTCGGTCTTCAGTTTCTTCAATAATGTCATCAAGTTTCCATATTCTCACAGCAGGAGACAATACGGGTTTATTTGTCCTGGTGAGTCAGTAGAGCATAACATTGCGTCTATTACGAAACAACGACTGTATAAAAGAAGCGTACATACGATCAAATTAATTCTCGCCTATGCTAAGCAGTTTATAAATAATTACATTAATACTTAATTAAACAAGTAGTTTCGTGACGATCTAAAGATACTACTTTTCTTAGAATTTATGAATTAATCTAAAATGTTATGACCAATTATTGTGCCAATTTTGGATGAAATACATTTGTTAGTATAGAAGTTACATGTATTTAAAAATTGGACTTATCACAAGGATTAAATAATGTTGGCAGCACTGACCTATATTAGTTACCACAAAATAATTTTGAATGTTAGGTACTATACGTATGCAAAGTTTGGAGCTGTTGGCTTGGATATATTATGATTTATAGATATTAGGGTAAAAAGATATATATATATATATATATATATAGAGCATTTATTTACAGTTGGCAGCCCTGCTGGCTCTTATGAATACGCATATTCATATGAGTTATGGTACAGAAGTCACTCACAAAATTTGGTTGAAATCCATTTGTTAGTATAGTAGTTACATGCATTTAAAATTTGGACCTAACAACAAGCTTAGAATCATGTTGGCAGTACTGACGTATAGTAGGTACTCCAAATTAATGTAGAAGGTCATGTACTATAAGTGTGCAAAGTTTCGAGCTCTTGGTTTGCATACTCTGATATATTGGTAACAAGATAAATAATAGAGATAGCATTTATTAACAGTTGGCAGCCCTGGTTGCTCTTAAGAATACACTCAGACATGTCTGCTTATGTACACATATTACATACAAAATTTGGTTGAAATCCAATTAATAGTGTAGAAGTTATATGCATTTAAAAATTGGACCTATCAGAATTCTAAAAATTAGTTTGGCAACACTGTCATGTATGGCTTCCTGGAAATTATACTGAAATAGTGCCAATTTTAGAATAGCTCCCATGCATACCTTCCATGATATCCAACATGGAGCTCAAATTTCTATTGCGTTTTTTCTGCAGTTGGTAGCACTGACAACATTTTCAAATATGAGGTTGATATATTCCGGTATACATCTTTATTGATACTAAATTTGGTTTCGATTGCTGGAGCCGTTTAGGAGTTGATAGGGGGGGCACACACACAGACAGACAGACAGACAGACAGAAGGATAGACAGATAGACAGACAGGCACACATTTTCCCGGATCGATCTCATAAGTCTACTTTTTTCTCATTTTTTCAAAATGGAAAAGTAAGCTAATATTCAAACAAGATGTTCAGTAAAGAACATATAGCCTACTTTCTCCTAAATGTATGAGTATAGTTATAACTCGTTGTTATTATCAAAGAGTAAAATAGAACTATTCTTTGTTGAAGACCTTAGAAACGATTTACCTCTACCAAACGCCACAACCTAGATAAAAACTGCTACCATCATTGAAGAAAGAAAGAAAGAAAGATAAGAAGTATATCAAGAATGTTATGGATCTGGAGACATAATCGACCGGACTGGCGGCGTGGCTCAGCGGTAACGTTCTCGCTTGCTGGGCCCTAGGTTGCAGGTTCGTATCCTGGCGCAGTCAGCTGGCATTTGAGGGTGCACAAATGCGAGGGAGCCGTGTCAGTACATTTACTGGCACGTTAAAGATCCCCTTCGGGCCAAAATTCCGGCACCCCGGTGTCTCTAAAATCAGCAGTAGTTAAAAGGGATGTAAAACCAATAACATTATTATTATTATTATTATTACGACCTGCCGTGGGCAACATCCAACTTTGAGTTGAGGCATGTCTTTACACGTCTGGTTGTGCATGGCTTTCACAACCCTAATTGAATTAACAAATCTTTCCATGACCCTACAGAGACGTGTGTATACAAACTATGTGGATATTTTCGATAATATAATCCTAACAGAGCGAGTGCATTCTAGCGGCCAGAAGAAGAAACTTTTCAATAAAATCTGGAAGTTACCTTTTTGGCAGCTAGATGTCTCGAGTAAATCTGCTGGCGAATTATGTTTTAATTAAATATATATTTTACACCATAATGTGCACAATATAACGCTTAATAACATTTTCAAGTAACGCAAAATAGGCTGTTACAAACCCTTTAAAATAAAAAGTTAAAATGTATCGTAGTATCATCTTGTCATTCTTCAAATTCGATGCGCATAGAATGATAATGGTATAGTAATCAATGGATCCCCACGTAGACTAGTCGTGACATCTATTGGTGAAATATCGAACAATATAATCCTAACATAGCGAGTGCATTCTAGCGGCCAGAAGAAGAAATTTTTCAATAAAATCTGGAAGTTACCTTTTTGGCAGCTAGATGTCCCGAGTAAATCTGCTGGCGAATTATGTTTTAATTAAATATATATTTTACACCATAATGTGCACAATATAACGCTTAATTTTAAAACATCTGAGTCATTACAAAACAATAAACATATAAACATTTCAAGCAAAAAACCTAGCTCTGATCGGGTTTGAACCATAGGCATTTGAGCGATAGGCTAACGCTCTACCACTGAGCTAATTGTGTCAACGAATATCGTTCTATTTAAAATGACTTACATAGAACTTGTTAGCAAATAATGATTTATACTAAACGATTTCATCACTGGAGTATATTATTTATATATAAAGCATTTCATACAAAGTTTTTTTTATTTTTTATCAGTACGCTATATTGCATGCAAAACTCAAATTAGTGAAATATAAGTCCGGCACAAGATATCCGCTGCCATCTTGTCTTATTACTGAATCAGTTCAGCTTTTTAAAATCACGTCTGCACTATAGTATTACAAAATAAACTTTTAATTTCGAACGTGCCTCTTCCTTTAGAACAGTTAAAACGATTCTCGGCTCGATAATCGAAACTGGTGGGTCCCATGATATGGATTATAAAGTTTGCATAATTCGCACGGCCGCCATCCTGAAATGGTATGGCGGACGACCTTGTAATTTGGTCACAAGACGCATCCTATACGAAGGTATGTTGTTACCAAATTTGGTAGAGATCGGATGATTTGATTAGTCGTTATTTGATTTTACGTTTTGAACGTTTGAGTGGCCGCCATTCAGTTTTAGTAAAGATGGCGGCGATATAAAACATGACACTGAGGTGTCCTTTGCTAGTGCTACCTTTGTACCAAATTTCGTTCAATTTGCATTCACCGTGTTCGAATTGATAGGGGGGACAGACATTCAGAGTACACACACTCACACACACACAGACACACACACACACACACACACAGACTCACACACACACATACACACACACACACACACAGACTCACACACACACATACACACACACAGACAGACACACTTTTTTCGCCCTGTGTTGATCTCATAAGTCTACTTTCATTTTTTGCAAAAATCGAAAGTAGGCTAAAAATGTGCACACAAGGGTTCATACAATCTCCTAGTTCTAGGACAAGATCTCTGACCCATTCAACTGCTTCAACTGATGCTTGATGAACGTTCCTTAGAAAGCTCGGAGAGGGCAGTCAGCGACAATGTGATGGATTGTCTGTGAGGAGGCACCACAGTAACAAACTGCAGAACTAGACCAGCCCCATTTATGCAGTGAATACGCACATCTGCCTTGTCCTGTGCGTACAGTATCCGATTTAAGATCCTCCATTGGCGTCAGGGAAGATCAAATCCATGTAGTCTATCCGTTCTAAAGGGTTCCGAACTAGATGTTTGTTTGTTACTGAAGAATGCTCCCAGTGTATTTTCCAAGAGTTATTTACAATAAAGGATGATCCTTCAAGGTTAATTGATGTGCGCCATGGTGGTTTCCTTGACTTCAAACGTTGGTATACGATTTGTGTATTAGAGGGGGCTAGTTTCAAACCCAGCAATCTCCAACATTTTCGTAAATTGAGTTATTGGTACCAAGTTAAACTTCGCATTGAATTCTACTTGTGTAACCTACGCTGTTCCTTCAAACACGGCAAAATCCATGCTATTTTCTTTAATAAAAATCCGTGCCAATTTCAAACCTAGCAATCTCCACCAGATGTTAGTTTCAAACTGAGCAATCTCCAAACAGACCAATGAGAGCGGCAATATGGCGAACACCCACCATGCTCCAGTCTTGTCAGTGTACAACACTGTGCTGTAACTGTTGCTTGATCTGGAGTTTGTAGTTAGTTTAATTAATAATTGTTGTATTCAGTAATTAAGAATGGACACCAGTGCTACGTACAGTTCGGTAGTTTCTCCGGTATCACCAAGTAAAGCTAGGAAACGGATTCAGCAACCTGATAGATGGAAAAGAAATGTTGCCAAAAGGTTAAGGTTAGTAGCAGTCATTGTTTCAACTAAACGTTAAATAGCATGTAATCGTAATCCTTTTATTTGCATTATATTAAATTTCATTACATAATAGAAGAATAATTATTGTTGAATATTTTGACAGGTATTCACCAATTGGACCACCAGAGTACCCCTCGTGCAGTCACAATACAAAGCAACTACAGTGCTCCAAGTTGAGGATGGATGATATTCTAAAGTTCCATACATTATTTTACGCCAGTAAGAAGAATATCGACCAGGATAACTTTTTACTGAGAAACATTGCTGTCATTCTTGCCACGGTGGGTGAGTGGATAGCGTGTCGGTCTACTAACCCCAAGATTGCAGGTTCACCCCTGACCGTGGTAAGTGATTTTTGAAAGGCGGCAAAAATACGATACGCATGTCATACGATGTTGGCATGTCAAAGAACCCATTTGAATTCAGTAGGCCGAGTTCATAATGGCAAAATTAATCTCGGGAGTTTCCGCCAGCACAAAGTTCCTCATTTCTCTACTAGAAAGCGCTATTGTGTTCAAGGAGATTAGATATCTAACATCTAACCTCCTTGACTTTCATAGTCAAGGAACTACGAAATTCGACATGCAAGCTACCCTCTGGGTGTCAAATAGCAAAGCTTTCACCAGGCACCCGAGGCCATACGATATTATTATTATTATTGCTGTCATACCTGTTAAACGCACAAGGCCGAAAAATGAACGCCATCAGTCCAAGACACACCAAACCAAGTATTATGTCAAACGGAAGGAAGGTGTACCTCTTTAAATTTGTCAACAAACCTTTTTGAAAATACTTCAAATAACAAGATCAAGGGTAGAATTCGTTGCAAAAAAGTGTGGAGTTAGTGGAAGCAATCCCGTGGAAACAAGAGGTGGTGATAGAAAGACAGGGAAGTTTGTGGACCGCAGAAATTCCGTCATCAACTTTCTGACGTCTCTGGTGTGTGTGGAATCACATTATTGCAGAGGTTCGTGTGCGCGGAAGTACTTATCGTCCAAACTCAATATTACCAAGCTCTGGAAAATGTACAACTCTCAAAGTGCAGAAAATGTAGTTGAAAAGAAATCTTTCTTTCGGAACATATTTGCAGTAAAATTCAACCTGGGATTCGGTGGTCCCCGAACAGACATGTGCTCGACATGTATCTCGTTTGGAGAACAGTTAAAGAGAGAAACAGATCTTAAGAAGAAGAATGACTTAATGACTTCTAGAAGGGTTCATAAGTTGAGAGCTCAAGCATGTTATGAAGCTCTGAGATGCACTGATCCGGGTTTACTTATACTTTCGTTTGATTTGTAAAAAAAAAAAATTGGTACTGCCAAAGGTAGCAGATCAACAGGCTTATTACAGCATACCGCTCTATTTGCACAATTTTACAGTGGTCCAAGGAACATCACAGGCTCATCTCACACCTAGAAACTGTTTCAGTTACGTCTGGACTGAAGACCAGTTTCCCAAAGGAGCTAACCATGTATCCTCTGCTTTGAATCATTGCTTGCAGGCTATAGATACGTCCGCATTCAGTAAAGTCAGACTAGTGGCCGATGGATGCGGCGGACAAAATAAAAATAAAGTCCTTCTCTCCATGTGCATGAAGTGGTTACTGACAGCACCGGACAAAATCACCGAACTTGAGCTTTACTTCCCTGTCAGAGGACATTCTTTCATTCCCCCTGATAGGGTATTTGGAATTTTAGAGAAGGCTTTCAAACGACAGGAAGTGATACCCATTCCTGAAGGTTATCTGGAAATCATGAATAACACCACCACTTTATTTAAAGCAGCATTGGACTTCCAAATGTTGGACTGGCATAAGGAGGCTAATACTAAACTTAAGCAAACTGGATCCTGGCATTTCATGATCTCAACTTCAAAACGCATACTTCTGAAGCGTCATAAAAAAATAAAGAAGAAATATTAGTTAGAGGTGAACAGTTTTACAAGAGCGACATTGGTTGTTGGAGATGCCTTACTAACAAGAATTGTTCTGTAACTGATATAATTCCTGAGGTTATCACACTAGGAAATCTCAGGAAAGTGGGTCCTGCAAAACTAAAAGACGTTGAGAATCTGCTGACAACACACCATGGAGAGCAGTGGAGACATCTTAAGGAGTTACAGTACTACGAAGAGGTGTTGTCAAGAACAGAAGAATCAGTTCCTGCGGAAGATGATAATCCTTTGTGTGAACCTGTGGAGGAAGAAGTAGTCCTGCGTATTTAACCTTCAAGCGTTCGCGCGGGCGGTCAAGTGACCGCCTTTTTGGAATTTCGAATGATGTACCCCCTAGTGAGCTTCGGGTGAGGTGAGACAGGCATGTATTCCTTAGTTAAACTCTTGACCGCCTATTCGGGCACAGGTTTGATTGAATCACCCCCCTCATGTCACTCAGTACAGTTATAAACTCGGAGACGCAGTGTCGGGCGGTCTGGTGACAGTCCCGCGAACGCCAAGGGGAATTTATTTCGTCACACCGGTTGTCAGGCGACAGCCTTGCGAAATCAGAAGAAGATTTTTCACCACATCAATGCACAATGTAAGTAACATTATATTTTTTTCTGCCCGATTGCTACAGTTTATATCTTTTCCAGTCCTTCAGATATTGTGTATGCGTGAAGTTTACGGCTTCATTTTATCAGTTTTGTTGTTCTTCCTTCTCGGCTGTGTCAACATTTTCCTTACCGTTATTCATTTATTTGTGTAGGGACCGTCTATATATAAGAGATGATCGGATAGCTCAGGTGCTGGCGGAAATCGAGAGAGATGACGGAGATGAAGAGGAAGCGGAAGAAGTACTCATCGATAGTGATGTTGATAATGACCCGGGCTTTTATGAAAATTTACTTCTTCAAGTGTCAGAGTTACCCCTTCAAGTGCCAATTATACTTATGTAATTTCTAGTTTAATTGGAAAAGTAATACTTTTGAGTGATAATGGTTGACGAATTTTTTAAAGCTAAAATCTATATTGGTATGATGTCTAACTATGTATTGTTTAAATAAAGAATTTTGATCATAAATATGTTTGCCGAGTCGTATCAGTAATCCATTGTTTTCATTGCATTCTATCATTCATGAAAAGTACAAGAAACTTTATGATAATCGTGAAGAAACGTGGGCGGTCAACTGACAGCCAGCGCGAACGCAGGTGTGACACAAGTTGGCGCGAACGCATGAAGGTTAAAGAAAAAGGACAAAAGTCGTATGTAACAGGTGTTCCTGAAGTTTCATTTTTAATTTATGTTCCTTTGATAGTCTGAAAATTCTGTAGTATAAAACGTAAAGTTCTAGCCAAGTAAAGTGCTCATTTAAGGGATTGTATTCTTCATAATTAGTAAAATTGGAGATTACAATGAAGTAATATCGATAAAACCTTCATGTTTCCATATTTTTTCAAGTCAGTGTGTGCAGTTTCCACATCCTATTACATCAAACCCAGCAATCTCCATGTTATTACTTCAAACCCAGCAATCTCCATATTTTAACTGCATATTACATCGTATATACAGGGCTTACTTCAAATGTGTGTCAGAAAATGTACTCTTATTGGCCCAATTGTTAGAAACAGAAGTACACTTTCAAAATGTAGGGGAAATTAGTGCAACAGGTTTTGGCCTCTGCTGCAAAATCATCAAAGATGGAGATTGCTGGTTTTGAAACTAGCCCCCTCCCTTGATGAATGGGCAAATAGTCATTCTGCTGGATTTTCTTCCATGTTTTTAAGGTCACCACGTACTCTTACACGATGAAAAAGTCTATTTTTGTGGCATCACTTTACTAAGTTTTTTCTGGGTTTATGCTAAAGGTTCGGCTATGATTCTTGTCACATATAAGAACCGGTATATTCTGAGCTGTTTTTGACCATGTAGTGCTACTTTCATTTTATAGGATGTGTGAAATGAATACAAATTTGGACAGATACATTTTCAAAAAAATGTCGTATAAGTTGCTTCAGGTACACATTTCTCTGTTGTTTTTCAATCAAATATTCTCAAATTTTGTTCACATACTTGGAATGGATCATGGTAGATAAGTAACCACTTTGTTTCATTATTATTGGGACAGAATGCAAGAAAAAATCCGAACTCCTTCTTTTTAAATTTATTCAAAAATATGTGTCAATTTTTCTCTTCCCAATCCACGCCTACTATGTTTTGGAAGTGAAAATAGGTTAACATTCAAGTACTCCATTAGGCAAGTTAATGTAAAAAATAGCCCTCTATCTTAAATGGTTTCATAGTTATTGGTACCTAAACATGAAAAATGAGTATTAACGGAAAACAGCTGGCAAAGTTAAAAGTGTATTATTCAGAGCATGGGACGCTAATTTTAAAAAACGAATTTAAGGTAGTTGTAGACATCAAAACCCCAACAAACTATATATATTTGGATTCAGAAAAGAATGAAGAGTCCTATGGCGCCAAAATCAAACAATCGATTTTTTCATCATGCAAGAGTACGTGGTGTCCTTAAGAGTGCCTCTGATCTTCTCGGGGCTGGAGGAGGAATGTGGCAGAGGACAGGCATTTAAAGTGAGTTCGTGCTCCGAATACATCCTGTAATTATAGCATTGCTTGGTTGAGCTGGACATCTAATTTCTTTGTGTGAGCGCTATTAATCCAGGTTGAACAGCAGTATTCAGCAACAGAATACGGTAGGGAACAACAAGGTAGCGATGGTAACTTGGAGTTGAGAGTGCAGCAGGTAGTGAAGGGAAGCCACAGGAGTTTCCGGGATTCATAAATTGCAGCGCCCGGTGTGAGAAGCGAGAAGGAAGCCCGAATGTTCGTACGGAAGCAATAATAATATTTCTTTTGAACGAGAAAATAAAGCATTGTTTGCTGAAACCACGAGAGCCCTCCAGAGTGGAATGTTGAAAGAGACATTATTCACACTATTATCCTCGGGAAGAGTGAGGCCAGAAAAGGACTCGCAGTTCCTCGACGTAGTCAAAGATTCAACTGAAAGCAGGCTGTTGGTTGGTTCCTCAGTTTAGGGTCTGCAACAACGCGGTCATGTAGCCCCGTGCACTTTGGGTGTGTGTATAATTTGTCTGATAACCGGTGTTAATTGTGATGGCTGTATTAGTGTGTGTTATCTGTTTTAATTCAAGTAAGGACTGCAGACAATCAATTTTCACGTAGTACCTACTTTTGCTACCAAACACCACCGTCAACGACAACTAGGTCTGAATATGGTTACTAGATGCCACCGAAGTTGGCTCCTGGTGACTAACGTTGAACCTAGGAGCGTTAGTCAAATCTAACCTTAAATTTAGCTTCACACAAGTGTAATTAGTGGAAGGTTCTTTAATATCCCATAAATTTATGACATGGGACCGCCGGCTTTACATCCCCTTCAAAGGAATGTATACAGAGGGATTTTTAACGATCTTAAAAATCCGACGACTTTGGTCGGGTTTGATGAAAGCAGGCTGGCATCAGCCAAGTTAATATAGTAGTTATTCTGGACAATCATACAGTAGTGATTTAGCTAGACATTTAGTTTTTTATTAATTCATTTATATTCACTGAATGAGTGTTACTTCTATTGTACGCCTCCTTCTGGGGTCTCGAAGTATTTTTGTGACCTTGGTTCCAAAGACTCTGTATAAGATTTTCAGCTCTGTCTCGAAATTTAGTTCTGGTGTGAAGGTTGGTACCTGGCAGAGCCTGATTATTTCCTGATGGCACAAACCAGAGCGAAGCCGAAAACGTAGAGGGTGAACTAGGAGAGGAAGATAGTGGAGGGTATTACTGTTGCTGTACTCCTGGGAGGCACAGTATCGTGCAATACAGTTAACAATTACTATAGACTGTTTTATGAAAGAAGAACGCTGACAGCAGTCAAAGACAACACGTGGGAAAATGCAGTGTTGCCACTGTGACGGGTTATTCCAAATATCTGTTGCTGCTTGTATGCATGTACAGCGTGTTCAGATTCAACACGGAACTGTAAAATGGGTTGCCTACCCACCCGCAATCGGCTTGAAATCTGCTCGCAGCGTGCTAGCGACGGGGCTGAGTTCGATTTCACTAATTGCCGCCTTCTTATGCGGCATTGCAAAGTATTTTGCTTTTTCAAAATATATTTACACAGGCTTCACAATAAGTTTGAACGATTTCTGTTTCAGAACTCGTTATTTTACGCTTATGTTAATGGTTTTGAGGAGCATTTCTATGAAATAAGATTTTATTTCACAACATAGTTTATTAAAAACAATGTATTTTAGTGTTGTAGTTTATTTACAACACAATGTATTGCTTTTTAACCCAATACCACAAAACGAGATACAATTTGGAAATTATTTGTTACAAAATTGTAATCAGTCTTCGATGCGACTAGGAAAGTTAATTTATCACTAACGTTACATCTACAGCAAATTGACATTTACATAAGGTGTTCGAAGAGGCGTCCATCATTTTCCAACAGAGGGCCACTCGTCGCTTGAAGTTCTCTCTTGCGTTCGACAACATTTGAGGAGTAATTTCCGCAAAGGCTTCGGTAATGACGAGCTCCATTTCTTCGGGTATTATTTATTGGTGATCCTAAAAATACTCTCGACCTGACATAGCCCCAAATGAAGAAATCCAGGACTTTGCAATGCTGCATAAGAAGGCGGCAATCAGTGAAATCGAACTCAGCCCCGTCGCTAGCGCCCTGCGAGCAGATTGTGGGTGGGTAGGCAACCCATTTTACAGTTCCGTGTTGAATCGGAACAGGCTATACATATAACACGAGTACCACTGGATCAACTTTTCGCATAAAATTGCCGTTATGGAATTTTCTAGCACGCAAAAGAATAGTCAAATACACTTCAATAGGTATAAAGCAAGCCAACTCCGTACAGGCCATGGAGGCCCTGGGAGCAGTGGAAGGTAGAGGCTAGCACTAGATAGGATGGAGTTGTCAGCTCCACTCCCGGCCGTCTTTGCTCCCAGGAATTACCCTGGTACTCATTTCTGCTGTAGGCTGAGTTAACCCCAGGGCCATTTGCGTTTCTGAAAGTGGTAGTTGTGTTTCTAAAATCCACTGCCTGGGTGGGGATCGAACCCACTCCCTTTCAGCTAGAAGCTCAGCGCCTCTACCGACTTCACCATGCAGCCCCCTTCAATAGGTATACAGTATGATAAAAAAAAGGAAGCCTTTAGTTTGACGTGACTATCAATATCGCGATCATGAGCCACGGGACCTCCTTTTTACTTGCAATCCGAACCACAGGACATGGCATTTCACTTCGAAAATCTCACATGCAATGAACGGGAATCGAATTCCGTCCGCCTTGGTAAGAGGCATAGCCTACAGCTTGACCACTGTGCCCCTTCCCCTCCTGAAGGATGATAGCAAATAAGTGGCAAAGGAACGCAACCACACAAGATCAATGTGTCAGACCATGTGAGTACATTGAATCACAGCTCGTTGTCATGGAAACCATTACCCCTTTCCCCTCTTCCACACACCTCATCTTGTGAGCGGATGGCAGCTTTTAGCGTCTTTATTTCATAATAGGGACTGGTAGGTTGGTTCCTCATTTTAGGGGTTGCGACAACGTGGTCATGTAGCCTCGTGTACTTTGGGTGTGTGTAGAATATGTCTAGGGTAAGATGACTTCGTAGTTCCACCCCTTAAAACAACAATAACTAACTAACTAACTAACTAACTGTCTGATAAGTGGTGTTTCTACTTTTTCTACCAAATGATACCGTCAACGACACCTAGCTACGAACTTGGATGCTAGATGTCACCACAACTGGCACCCGGAGGCGAACGTTGGAACTTAAGCGAGCGTTAATAAATCTAACCTACAAATTTAGCTTCACAGAATTGTATACTGTTGAAGGTTCTTTTACATGCCATAAATCTATGACATGGGCCCACCGGCTTTACTTCCCATCGGAAGGAAGGCATACGGATGGATTGTTAACGCTCTTAAAAATCCGAGAATTTCATCTGGGTTTGAACCCGCCATCTTGGGGGCATACCATGCTACCAACTACGCCAACGGAGCCGCTGTAATACAGACAATATGAGCCAATGTTTACACGCCCAGAGCAACTGGCGAAGTTAACATCTCTTCCCTCTCCCTGCGTGCGCAGTGGATTATTTGTGCCATCAGAAACGCTCTATCATAGTTCCAACCAGGGGGTGTCAACCAGATAGGTATCATTTGGCACCATCGGTGTAGTAGCGCGGCCAGTCGTATGGAGCGCTGTATATCGTCTTGCCAACATATGCATGATACACGTTGTAATTAAATTGCAAACATATCCCTATATTTAGCCAATAAATATACACATAATTCCTAATTAACATTTCCTTGCAATTATCTTGCTCACAGGCGATAATTACGGCACTTATCATTAAATAAACATTATTTCTACTGGGTTGGCGGCACTGACCATGCCATGGTGGCTCTGTTTATGTGTTGCATGTAATAATATTGGCCATACATAAATAAGCTAAATAAGCTAATGTTATGTTCTTTCTTTCTTACATCAAATCTTCTTCGTGGTAATGAGAAGTGAACAGTTCTTCTTCTGCTACGACAAGTAAGTACGCTTATTTTAAGAATTTAAGTTAAAACGTGTTTCTGTATTGCGTGTGAAAAATATAGTTTTGAAATGATATTTGATGCTGTGTACAGGTGACATTCTACTTGACATATCAATTAACTTTCACTATTATTTTATCCCATAGGTAGGCCTACCAATTCTGTGAACAAATTCTAAATTGCTGTTCTCGAAATAGCAGAGGAATGTGGCAATTACTCTCCTGACAAATGACCAGGTAAGAAGTCTATGTTTGGGTTGCATCAATCAATTCAGATGGCAATATGCAACATAATGTAGATTTTACATGAGGCTAATAACTCAGGAACTCACTGCTGTTGAGTACGGTATGGAAAATGGCTAAACAAGATAATTTGAGCTAGCCTGTACCATTTTACTCCAATAACTTAAGTTTAAACAGTGTTGCATGACTTGCTTCTCTTGATGTTATTGATTTCAAAACCTAATGACCTCCTCTTTTGAACACAGTGACATGAAACAAGTAAACTGCTTGCATTTTTTTTTCAGGCAAAACAGTTTAACAAGGAGTGCACAAAATATATATAGTAGGCCTATATTTATTTAAAAAAATGCATGTTTACAATTGGATTTATAACAAAGTGGAGAAACATGACTAACTGGTGATTTACAATAGCTGTACGTATGCTCTGTGGAATGCTGAAATTTAGCACAAGTTGGCAAAAGCCATGGACCTATGAATGCCAGTGTACCATTGAATATATTATCGACAAGCATTTTATGCTTAATTGGTTGCTACTTTCCACGTGTACCTGCATGCATCCTTCAGTGTGGCTTTTCAAATTGTTACAAATTCTACAGTTCCTGTCAAAAGATGAATCCACCACCCAAATAGACCTACTGTTAAAGCCAGCTACTGGACACAGAGACACCCGTCCAGAAATGTAAACCTTACCGATAACATAGGTCGTCCTGCAGGCAATATTAAAAGTGAAGTAACGATACTCTTGCTACAAAAATAGCAGTATCGTGTGGAAATATACCGGTATAACACTATTTTTTAAACTCTTCATTTGCACATTTTCTTTGCCTGTGTGACTCTCCCACTGTGCGTGACAAAAACCAGGGGAGCATATATGGCTAACGCGGTCCTACCTAGTAATTATATTAATAGTGAATGAGACGAGAACCTGCCTCTATGAAACTCACAACTTCGTTAATACGGATAATACACGATTTTCATACCTTATATTCATAATCTAGGGGACAATACCAATTGAAATTGCTGTCCATTATCACTAGTGCGCTGGAAATTTGTGCCTTTGTTTCTTGCCCATCGAATGATGGCAGCCATGTTCCTCAAGCGCATGAGGTCTCTTCAACTGTTACCTAGGTGCATACATTGACGTCACGTTCGTGTTGCCAACATGTAAGATAGGCCTACAAAATACACCTGTCATGAGATCGGTCATATGATTGACTAATTCCACTGTGTGTGACAAAAGCGAGGGGTGCATATATGGCTACCTAGTAATTATCGGTCCAGGCAAAACCCATTGGTCTAGAAAAGATTTAAAAAATAGAAAATATTATGCGTGACAAAAACCGGGGTTGCATACATGGCTAACGCAGTCCGTGCTATCTAGTAATTATTGGTACCATATACGTGGGGTTGGCAAAAATGTACTTGTGCATAATTCACGCGGATAATGGCTGACACAGATGGAATATATATAAGTTGTGATCTAAAAAGAGAAAGGTGGGTGGGTTATAGACAGCGGAGGATATTAGCCAAAATAACTACCTTCTATTATGATACAAATTGAATCTGGAAATTATGTACGGTAACTTAGTTTACTCCTCCGCTATCTATAACCCACCGTACCCTTTATTAAATCACGACTTATGTAGTAAAATTCCAGCTGTGTCGACCATTATAGCCTACGCGTGAATTATGGACAAATACAGTATTAGAATGCGTATATATATACCATTTTATTGTGATAATAGTTAACCATATTGGCTGGTGATACATTTGATGAACCACCGCCTTGTCAATACTATGATGTAATAATTGTTAAACGATGTAGGCTACATGTTTTGGCATTACATTGATACCGGTACTGTACCTTCTTCAGCATCAGCGTAAATGGATTATGAACTAGGTTACCAAGTGCTAAGAGAAATTGATATCCTTAAAATAATTTAATTAAAAGTTCCTTATTGGTTCGTTTTTTGGGTGTTGGCAAATTCTTCAAAACTGGATCAGCGATATACCTTAGTATTTGAGTGTAAAATACTTAGAAGTTGTTGCATTTAGACTGTGCCATTGGAGTTGCGATGGACTGTAGTGATTTTGTTAACACCGATAGAGGAATTGAGATTTCTATGTTCGATATCTGCCATTGCCAAACCATTATTTGCTGGCTTATTCTCTTTGTAGTTGTTCGAATAGCTCCAAAAGAAATATTTATTTACTCCACAAAGCTCTTAACTTAATATGTAGGCCTATATCATTTTGTGTAGTATAATGAACGATTCCTTGCATAAAAGTTTTAATCGTATTAATGCTATGCTCTTTTGTGTCCAGCAGATTTCATCTGCATCGGAGTTGAAAAATGAAATTGTTCCAACGATAATTTTATCTGGATCACCTATTTCTGGTGGTATTACAATGTATAACATGGTTGAACTTATGATATGTGCACTTACAAATGCACATATTGGTTGTAGCATTAAGATATAACTAGAAAACTTTTGTGTGCTTTATTTTTGAGATACACGTGTTCAATTTCACAACGTTCTGATGACAGTACAATGTCCATATGCTACAACCAACTAGTGCATTTGTAAGTAGTACACATAACATGATAAGTTACTAGATAAACTAATGGTCACAACCACGTTATACAGAGTAATACAACCAGGAACAGGTGATTCTCAAGATACAATTACCGTTGGAACAATTTCATTTTTCTACTCCGATGCAGATGAAACCTGCCGGACACGAGAGCATTAATTCGATTGAAACTTTATACAAGGAATCATTCCTAAAACTACACGAAATGAAAAACATGTCAAGACTTTGTGCAGAATATAAATATTTCTTTTGAAGCTATTCGAACAACTACAACGAGAATAAGCCAACAAATAATAGTTTAGCAATGGCAGATATTGAACGTAGGAATCCCAATCCCTCTATCATGTTAACGATTTCACCCCAGTCCATCGCAACTCCAATGACAGTCTAGATGCAACAACTTTTAAGTATTTGCCTCGATCAAATATTACTAACTTAGATAGTGCAGCCTATGCAACCCAAGTTCGTGTCACACACAGTGCGAATAGTCACACATCAATAAATCTTTCTCTAGACCAATGGGTTTGGCCTGGAACAATAATTAATTAATAGGTAGCGTGATAGCCATATATGCAACCCTGAATTTTGTCATGCAAAGTGGGGATAGTCACGCATCCGTATTAACCAAGTTGTGAGGGTCAAATGAAGGTTCTCGTCTCAATCAGTTTTAATAAAATGAATTTTCTCTTCGAATAACATTCCAAATAATAGGCATAATACAGATGAAGTTCTTCCGCTTCACTGAGAAACATGATGTTTTTAGGCCTAGATGAAGAATATTTGTTGCCTAGGTAACCGTATAGGAGGTCTAGATAACAAACTCTTATTGGCATGGTAACTAACAGTATGAAATTTATCTCTAATGAATTATAAGTATAAAGTATAAATAAGTAATTTATAAATCCTACACGAAAAAGTAATTAACCAATTAAATCAAACAATTATAACTCATAAAAACAACAGATTATGAAACGCAGCAAGGTGAGTGTGCATTGGAGGCAACCAAACAAGCGACTGATGGGCGACAAGCACGTGGTCAAATAGCACCACTCAAATTGGCAGCGTTGTATAGATTCCATGGCAACAACCCATGCGTGCGATCTAGTCGTCAACTGTTTTTGCCCAGTGGCGCTGAACTGTCAGATTCCAACTCTGGAAAATACACCTATAGGTAGTGAGTTATTGTTGTTTCAAGGGACGGAACTACAAGTTCATCTTCCCCTTAGAGAGAATGTTATCACTCGTTCTACTTTCATTCAGTGCTACTATAATACCACCTTGTGGTGTGGTGGATGCCACTCCTGAGATCCTGGGCTTGTTTCCAAGTAATTTAATTCAGGTCTGAGGGTTGGAACGACTCACAATCAGCTTCGTGAGCCAGAAATGAGAAGAGGTAGGTTCAATTCTCACCTCGGCCATCCAAGAAGTGGTTTTCCGTGGTGCCCCCACTTCCACTCTAGGCTAATGCTGGGATTGATCCTAACTTAAGACTATGGCTGCCTCCTTTCCAGTCGTCACCTGAATTACAAAAAGTAGGCTATACTGCTCGAGTCCAAGCTCTATGAACTTGCGGGGTGAGGGGAAAGAGCAAGGAAGCGTCAGGCGAGAAGAGAAGGGCCCACCGTGATATCTGTTATTCCTTTCTATTCCAATAATGCTTACATAGGGCCGTTGCTCAAACCACTGTGGTGTTACGAATGAGTGAGTGAGTCACCGACCAATGTATTTGGTTCTGTTCTATGCACGGACCGAGGAACCTCATCACTCGTCAACACCACATCTCATAGTCTGCGATGCACATTCCTCTCAGGTTCACGCAGCTTAAACCCGAGCAGTTCACACTACTACAGATACTACAATAACACAGATTATCATACAAATCCTACACACTTCCAAATACACGGGGCTAAATGAATGTTATCAAAAGCCCTAAATGAATTAATATCAACAACACAATGATTCTACAATAAGAGATTATTTTAAAATATAGTTATAGTAGATACAACCATACACGAATCAGCAAATTGAAGTTCTCCATTTGAAGCATTACATATTTTATTAAGTTTACTGTTTCAACATACAATCTTGCATGTGTTGTAGGAATTTGCTGTTCATCAGTGTTAGCCATGGCATAAAGGAGGGAAGAGGTTCATTATCCTGTGCTATAGCCTACTGTTATGCCTTGGCAAGAAAGAAGAAAGGAACATGCCTTAACACGTACTTTTAGGAGGACCAGATTTGATTACTGTATTTTTCCTACGTGTGATCTTGACCCTCGCTGTTATTTTTCTTCGTTGACAACTTATTAAATAAAACACGATGATTTCTAGCAGTATTGAGTGTTTTTCTTGTTTTTCATTGAAAGTCCTATTTCTCCTTTCCCCTTCACAGCATGTCATAGAATTTACTTTATTCGTGTGCGATGATTTTTTTGATGTACTTACTGTATTTCACCATGCAAAAATTGGTGAACTGGATATATTTTAAAGGGAATATGAAATGAACTACTGTATAGAAATTTTGTAGGCTAATATTCAATTATTTTTCTGAAATTTCAGTCTCCTAATGAATTTGGCACTAATTGCACTAACAATTTTAGTGTGATCTGGTTACACCACCTGTTTCCTTAGCATTCTCTCTTAACATTTTACTGTTATTGCTAACAGCATCAAGCATTTTAAGATATGAATATTCTCTCTTCCCAGTACTTTTCCTTTGTAGTTTATTCTAATAACTAATTGGTTATAGGCCTAATTGGGCCTACTGTGGTTAATTGGAAGGGACCATTATTTAAGATGAGTAATAATATGCTGCAGGCCGTTTAGTAGCCTAATTCTTGTCACCAATGCAATATGCTCCAATTGCAACTGAAAGAAATATAAACATGTAAATTATTGATGAGGTCATTTCCTAAAATAGGGGCAGGTGAGCTCGTAGTTCCGCCCCTTAAAGCAACAATAACTAACATGTCCTGAATGCTGTGATTGTTCATTTCAGAGTTCTGGAATTCACAATTTCCCATTTTGGTATTATTTAAAAAAAAATGTTATTGGTACAGGCCGGACGTTTGTTTTAGACGAGTGAAAAATCTTAATGGAAGCCTGGAGGCGAGTTACTACAGTACCTGTGTTGTTATCAGCTGCCCCAAGCGGTCCGATGATTGACAAAGCTGTCTCACACTCCTACTGAAGTACAGTCATTGGCAAATATAATGACGTTCTGTTCGTAGATACGTAACGTGTACTTCCACGTCACACAATACTTCGACATTGACTGTACTGTCTGCAAGTCGGTGTCGCCACGTGCTCAAGTCTGGAATTCCATTACTGTGACAAGTGTGAAGCGATAGGGTGAGAGAGTGACTGTGTACAGGCTCACCCGCAGGCTTCAAGGTCAAGGGCAATCGTCTAAAACAAACGTCCGGCCTGTATTTTGAATGTGATTTCTTTCTTGTCGATCATATGATTTTCTCCACACTTAAAAATGTGCTATAAGTTTTGGGAAGATTGTGATTTTCGGAACATTGAAGTGGGCAGAGTATTTAGAACGAGAATATTTAGCGGAACGAGGGGAAGGGGTGGGGTAGGCTACCCGCACGGCCGTGCAACACGTCAACTAGTACCGCGGTCAAACACCAGACAGCACTGAAGTCTTAGGTGCCAAGAATTAGCATGGCTGTCGGCTAGCTGTAGTAGTAGGTAATCTGTGGTTCCAACGTTCTCCACTAGGTGTCAGTGACATCTGGTAGCGAAAGTTGGAACTACTTGAAATTCAACGGAACGTGTAGCTCACCCCATGGGTGTCCACTGGAAGCAGCTACAGCCTCTGACAAGCCGAACATGTCCTGGGACACTAAAAGCCATACGTTAAATACATAAATAAACAAGAAGTTCCGTGAAGAACTATACAGCCTACTTTTCGTGCCAATGATTATTCTACAGAATATGAACCTATCCAGAATAATGACGAAATTAAGTTGGTAATATCGAAATATCTAATTAGTTCAAAATATACCTGGTATAATGTAGCCTAATAGAGCACTACAGTTGGCAGCCCTGGTGACTGAATATATTCTTAGTTCCATCTCTTAAGGTACAGAATACAAAATTTGGTTGAAGTCCAATGGACGTTACATGCAGTTAGACATTGGATCTATCAGCACGCGTAAAAGCATGTTGCCAACAATGTCATGCGTGTGCTGGTCAGAAATAATCTGAATTATTATGATATCTTGTTGTGCCAATTTTGGATGAAATACATTTGTAAGTATAGAAGTTACATGTATTTTAAAATTGGACATATCAGCAGGCATAGAATCATGTTGGCAGCACTGCCTTGTATTAATTACTCCAAATTAATCTAGAATGTCAGGTGCTATACGTGTGCAAATTATAGAGCTGTTGGCTTGCATACTTTCTGATATATTGATATTAGGGTAAAAAGAATATAGACAGCATTTATTAACAGTTGGCAGCCCTGATTGCTCTTAACAATACTTATAGTCATATCTGTTATGGTACACATTGCACATACGAAATTTGGTTGAAATCCAACTGATAGTATAGAAGTTACGTGTATTTAAAAATTGGTACTATCAGCAGGCTTATAATCATGTTGGTAGAACTGACGTATATAAGTTACTCCAAATTAATCTAAAATGTCAGAATATACGTGTGCATAGTTTAAAGCTGTTGGCTTGCATACTTTCTGATATATTGGTATTTGGATTTAAAAAATAGAGAGCGCAATTATTAACAGTTGGCAGCACTGGTGGCTCTTAAGAATACGCTCAGTCATATCTGTTTATGTACAGATATTACATACAAAATTTGGTTGAAATCCAGTTGACAGTGTAGAAGTTATATGCATTTAAACATTGGACGTATCAGAAGGCTTAAAATTATTTTGGCTACACTGTCATGGTTGGCCTCCTGGAAATTAAACTGAAATAGTATTATCTACATGTGTTCCAATTTTGGAATAGCTCCCATGCATACCTTGCAGGATATCCAACATGGAGCTCAAATTTCTAGTGCGTTTTTTTAGCAGTTGGTAGCACTGACATCATTTTCAAATATGGACGTGAGCTATTCCGGTGCACATCTTTACTCATACTAAATTTGGTTTTGATTGCTGCAGCCGTTTAGGAGTTGATAGGGGGGGACAGACACACAGCCAGACAGACAGACAGACAGAAGGACAGTCAGACAGACAGACACACATTTTCCCGGATCAATCTCATAAGACTACTTTTTCCTCATATTTGCAAAATGTGAAAAGTAGGCTAATAATGTGCCATCAGATGATAGTCGCACTCGCATTTGATTCTAACTTCAGACATCCTAGAAATGGTTGTTCATGGTGGCTCACATCTCCCTCTGTGGTTAACAGCCGTGAGGCTGGTTGGCAGCAGCTCGCCATTCTTCCCGTTTCTCCGCCTTCCTCTTCAGATCACAGTATGAGCCACAACCCATATCTTGCTGTATTTGACTCATGTGCTCCCGTCTGGGTCTTCCTCTACAATTCTTGCCGTCTATTGTTCCCTCGATTATAAGTTTAAGCAGTCCATTGTGTCGCAGTATGTGGCCCACGAGATGATTCCGTCTTCTTTTTAAATATTTAAGGAAGAATCTTCTCTTTCCCACGAAGAGAAAAGAGGAGAGAGCAGATGAAAGAAGAAAACAGAAGATAAAGAAAAGAGAAGATATGAAATGAGAAGTAATGAGAAGAAAGGAAAAGGGAAGAGAAGAATAGAAAAGAGGATACAAAAAGGAGGATAGAGGAGATGAAAAGAATATAAGAATAGATAAGAATAGAGAATAGATGATGATGATGATAATTGTTGTTTTAAGGGGCCTAACATCTAGGTTATCGGCCCCATTATAGTATAGAGAATAGAGACCAGAAGGCTAATGGAGGGGTAGAATCATATTTCAAACCCCCACACGATCCTAATAAATACAACTGTACACACTGCTACAGTAAAACACAGATTAACAGACAAATAAACTCAACCAAGTAGACGGAGCTGATGACCATAGTTCTCCCATCTACCTAAAATCGAATTGACAACAACAATAACATTGGTCGTAGTGTTATTTATAGACTCCATAGTATTTAATGAAATGATGTGTGCGTATCATTTCTCTTTATGTGTCCATCAAAAGAACCATTATGGGGCGGGTTTAGCGTTTGCACACACGCAGATGACAAGCTGTGATGCGCCGCACGATATAACAGAACGGGCAATGTTATCATTCACTGCTGCTATTACAAGTTATCATGCAGCTAATGTTCACAAGCATTTACAGATCACTGCATGTAGATACAGTATGGCGGTTAATCCCTTTATCTTAGGGGCTCGTGACCTCTATGTAAAACATCAAATCTCAACTTAATACAGTTACCAGCTTCGCCAACGGGTTATTGTATGACTCAAATGTTTTGTGATGTGCTTTTTGGTTACTGCATATTGGTGGGTTTCTCATCGCTGCACAGTGGGTCAAAATCGAAATCTAGGGGGACAAAATTATTTTTACGTTTTAATCATGAATTTAGAGTGAAAGCAACGTATATAATTTGTTTACTTCATAATAATCATCAGTTAAGACCTTTTTTAAGCTACGTCTACACATGCAAGAAATTGTCTATGACTAGGAGTTGGATAGAGCATTCAGTTATCACTTCACAACAATTTTCTACCCCTAATTTACTTTTAACAAAGTCACAAAGTTCCACTTTTGACATAATCGTCGAACCCAGTGCTTCAAACAGTTGTAAACACGTGAGAACTGGTTGCGCGGCATCTTCGAAAACGTAAAATAACTAAGTAAGTTACAAAAAGATGCAAACAATCTTATAACAGGCGTAATCTACAAGACTTTATCTACATTTTAACATTAAGTAGAAAGTGACGCAGAGTGACGCAACATACTAAAAATCTAAGTGAAAAATTAATTTTAGAAAATGAAATGAAAAATGAAAATCCACAACCTGCTTCCAGTCTCCGACCGGGTCAGGAATGGAATGAATGAAGCCCCCATCTAGCGGCGAGGATATGAACTGTGCCGGCTGCCGAGGCCTGACGCACTCCTCTGGGGCAATGATTAAATGAATGACAGATGAAATGAAATGATACTGGAGAGTGTTGCTGGAATGAAATGTTGACAGGGAAAACCGGAGTACCCGGAGAAAAACCTGTCTGCCTCCGTTTTGTCCAGCACAGATCTCACATGGAGTGACCGGGATTTGAACCACGGACTCAGCGGTGAGAGGCCGGCGTGCTGCCGCCTAAGCCACGGAGGCTAATTTTAGAAATAATAGTTAAATATTATTATAATGCAAATATAGCTAAAATTACGTAACAATTACGCCCATTAATAACTGAAACACGTTACAAAGATCATACCTTCAGCTGCATGTTCCATCTTAAAGCATCACACTAACCACAAAGACAACCAAACCACAGCCACTTACATTCACCCTCCAATTCAGACTGCTCGAACAGTGGTGACAGATTTACACTAAAATGCGTTTATATCCCAGAATAGTGAGCGGCAATTATATGAGAATGCTGTAGAAGTAAAACATTTTGATTTTTAATTATGAAAATAAATAATTTTGTCCTCCTAGATTTCGATTTTGACCCACTGTGCGCTGTGAAGGTAGTTTCACGGAAACAAGGGGCAACATACAGAATGAATCATAATTATATTTATGTTCGACCCTGACTATTATACAAGTCAGAAAACTGTACTATAATGCGGCTCACTGTAACACTATTTTTCATTATGAAACAGTTTCTCCCACCAATCAGAGCTCAAGAAACAGTTGTTTGACCAATTAGATATTTAGCGCTGAGTTCCACGGCCTTCTAATTTAAATTTCACAGCGTGCCTACTGTCACAGTAGAGTAATCGAGGCATTCTCTGCGTCTCATGCGCTCTGTTCAGTATATAAAACTGGCGAAATCTCGACAGATATTTATGAATATTTATGTTCGAACATAAAATAGTTATAATGATTATCGGCGAACATCGTATGCAACTCGTCTATAATGGTCATTAGGACACTCGTGTGGAAATTATAAAACTCGCATACGCTCGTTTTTTAAACATACTCGTGTCTTAATTATTACCATTATAGGCTCGTTGCATAATGTACTATATTACTCCGTAACGAGCCACCAGAGGTCGTGGGTTCAAAGTCATCGGATTTCCTAAGAGCGTTAAAATCCCTCAGTATACCTTCCTTCGGAAGGGAAGTAAAGCCGGCGGTCCCATGTCATAGATTTATGACATGTGAAAGAATCTCCCACAAATTAAACTTGTGTGAGGCAAAACTTGTAGGTTAGGTTTGATTAATGCTCTTAAGTTCCAACGTTCGTCACCAGGCGCTGCTTGCGATGGCATCAGGTAGTAGCCACGTTCACAGCTAGGTGTCGTGGACGGTAGCATTTGGTAGCGAAAGTAGGAACTACTTGAAATTATCGTCTGCAGTCCTTACTTGAATTAAAACAGATAACACACACTAATACAGCCATCACAATTAACACAGGTTATCAGACAACGAGCCACCAGAGATCACTGGTCCCCACACCAAAACACTTGAAGGGCGTCCTTGATAATCCTCGGAGAGTTTGTCGGTGGAGTTCTAGCTCACCATGTAAACTCCTTTTTGTAATTATGCTAATTTATGGCACTAATGCAATTCCCCGCTTGATTTGATTGGAAACATAAATATGTTTACGATGATGTTGTTGTCGATGATGAATACAATTTTGAATATGATGATTATGATGATGATGTTGATGACGATGATAAAGATGATGCACATAATGATGATGCTGGTTGGTTGGTTGGTTCCTCAGTTTAGGGACTGCGACAACGCAGTCATGTAGCACCGTGTACTTTGGGTGAGTGTAGAATCTGTCTGATAACCGGTGTTAATTGTGATGACTGTATTAGTGTATTGAACAATGATGACGCTGATGATGATGATAATAAATATAATGATGAATATGATGTTGACAATGCTGATGATTTGGAGCAGGAATGGTGATATAATGTAGTAGTCGCTACAGCTTTTGTCCTAACGAATGTTTAACTGGGATGAATGTTTAGTTCAAACAGCGGGTGACACGACCTGCTAGGCCGTGCCAGCAAGAAACACATACTGCTGGATGTCACCATGAAATATGTAGGCCTACGAGTTGGTTATTTGAAAGCGATACGACTGTGTCCAGTGACACACAGTTGTTCTGCGTTACATTTCATGATCGTGATTCCAAACACAGTTTCACGTGAAATGAACAACAGCCTCCTGCCATCACTGATATTCTGGAGCACACTTGAGGATAAGCAAATTCCCTGGCGTCAGCCTTGTTTGAAACATGGTATGGCAAGTTCTCGCAGCCCCTAAACTGAGGAACCAACCATACTTTTGTTAGTGAAACCTACTCGTAATGAAATATATCGCAATAACCCTAACCGATGTTTGAACAAATAAAGTCTTTACACCTTGGGTGCGCACAGTACTGAGTGTCGCCGGGGTGGAATCCCCCTCGTTCGAACCTTGACTGATAACTGCTAGTTCGGAGGACAACGACGTCTGGCAGGTGGAATATGTTCCCAGTGTTTCCAACTGTGAATATTGAAGTTCCCAGGCCCCTTCAAATACTGGGCTTCGATTTATCACAAGAGAACTGAGATGGTGGCACTCTGTGCTGCCACGCGCCTTACGGAAAGTTAAATAAATCAACGTCGTACAAACAGCATTTATTTATAAGGTAACAAGAGTTAACAGCAGCTTTGGTGGTGTAGCTGGTAGCATGCTGAGCTTCTATGCCCAAGGTCGCGGGTTCAAACCCGGCCTTCCTTCGGAGGGAAAGTAAAGCCTTCGGTCCCATGTCATAGATATATGGCATATAAACGAACCTTCCACTAATTACACTTGTGTGAAGCTAAATTATTGGTTAGATTTGACTAACGCTCTCAGCTTCCAATGTTCATCGCCAGGAGCCGACTACGGTGGCATCTAGTAACCAAGTTCAGAACTAGCTGTCGTTGACGGTGGTGTTTGGTAGCAAAAGTAGGAACTACGTGAAAATTGAATGTCTGCAGTCCTTACTTGAATTAAAAACAGATAAAACACACTAATATAGCCATAACAATATTAACACCGGTGATCAGACAGATTCTACACATACCCAAAGTACACGGGGCTACATGACCGCGTTGTCGCTGCCCCTAATCTGAGAAACCAACCAACAAGAGTTTTCACGGTTGAAGAGGTTACACAATTGCACAGCACTGATAAACACTGCTACTCAATACCAGTGGCGTACGGACAAGGGTGCTTTTAGGGTTTAACCCCACAAAGATCCTTATATTGTCCCAGCTATCTCCTGTTAAACGTCCTACACTGCCTCCAGTGAGGCTTCTTTACTAAGAACGACCTTACTTCGTTTGCCATGTACATTTGATCAGTAAATTATAAGGATTCTAGACGGTTAAAGCCATCAAGATAGGTATGCTGATGATGATAATTGCTGTTTTAAGGGGCCTAACATCTAGGTTATCGGCCCCTAATGGTTTGGGTTATAGTTAAACATGAGAATGTAAGGTAAACTATATCTAGAACTAACTACACACTTACTGACGAGAAGAAGAAATGGAAAACACAAGGATTAAAGTCAAATTAAGGACAGAAGGAAAAGAAATGCCCTCAACCCTCGAAGAATGAGCATTGAGGGACTTGGAAGCAAGGAGAGCCATGAGAGGCAGATAAGAAAGTGAAAGAGGAGAGGGTCCGCCCCAGAGGCAATGGAAAAGGGGGAAAGAGCGTACCCAGCTCACGAATTCCTCGGGTTCGCCAACTCCCAACCTCACCAGCCTTGAGCCCCTTAGGGTGTAGTACCAGAAGTCGAGGGGGTTACATACACCCTGCCTCCTTGAGGGCCTTGAGCAGAAGGCAGGAGATAACATGAAAATTAAAAAAAGGCTGACCCCTCGAAGAAAGAGGGTATCAGGAAAGCTAAGAAACCGGCCAATTAAGGCGGGAAAGTGAAAGACTCCATTGGCCTCGGATACCCTAATACCGTCGGGATCGGAAAAGAACAAGAGTTGGCCAAGGGAGGTCGATAGGAAAGATGACAGAGGAGCCCGGCACAAGTGGAAGTAATGTCCCACTAGTCGTGAGCTCCTGGGGGAAAGACGGGTGTATTTTAGAGTCAATGAACAAACTTTATTTTTCTCGCATGAATATTAATAGCAGTCACCTATTGACATGTTGATACCGATGCATCATATCTGTGTTAACATTTTGTTCATGTACTCCAATTTCTTAAAAATTAATTTGACATATTTTCAATAGTAGCCTATTTGGAATTTTGTTTATTGTGGTGGAAAATATAATTAATTCATACAAAGAGAATATTTATTTTATTATTGCTTTTTATGAATAATACTCGAAATATCATTTTAATAATGTACACAGCTATTAATGAACTCTTCCCCTGAAATAAATACTGCGTACACCAGGGAGAGAGGGGAAGATAGTAGGAGATTTCGGATTAGGTGAAAGGAATGATCGAGGAAGCAGGCTGGTGGAATTCTGCACTGAGCATGAGTTGGTCATAGCTAACACCTTATTCAATAACCACAATAGAATAATATACACATGGATGAGACCAGGAGATACAGGGCGTTACCAAATCGACTTCATTTTGGTCAAGCAGAGGTTTCGAAACCAGATTTTGGATTGTAAAACATATCCTGGTGCTGACATAAACTCTGACCACAATCTGGTTGTAATGAAATGCAGATTAAAGTTGAAGAAACTGAAGAAAAGTCAAAAGCCAAAAAGGTGGGCAATAGACAGACTGAAAGAGAAGGATGTAAACGAAAGATTCAAGAAGAGTATAAAGGAAGGACTAATGAAAAACCCTAAACAAACTTCAATTGCAGACGAATGGGCACTTTTGAAGAATGAAATAACAAAATCCGCAGAAGAAAACATTGGTAGGAAAGAGAGAATAGGTAGAAAACCGTGGATCACTCAGGATATACTCGAATTGATGGATGAAAGGCGGAAGCACAAGAATGTAAGAGATGAAAAGGGGAAAGCAGAATACAGACGTCTGAGAAATGAGGTTAACAAGAAGTGCAAGGAAGCGAAAGAAGAATGGTTGAAAGAGAAATGTGCTGGTATAGAAAATTGTCTGAAATTAGGAAAAGTAGACACAGCTTATCGAAGGATTAAGAATACTTTTGGGGAAAAGAAGACTAAGTGCTGTAATATTAAGGACACAAATGGAAAGCCTCTAACAGATAGGGAAGAAAAGGTTGAGAGATGGAAAGCTTACATAGAGAGTTTGTATAAGGGAAAGGAGATTGAGAATCATGTAATGGAAAGGGAGGAGGAAATTGATGAGGATGCGAAAGGAGATTTAATATTGAGATCAGAATTTGATAGAGCTTTGAAAGACTTAAGCAGGAACAAAGCACCAGGCATAGATGATATACCGATTGAGTTGCTACGCTGCATAGGACATGAAGGTCTGATCAGGTTATTTCACTTGGTGTGTAGGATTTATGAGACAGGTGAGGTACCCCCTGATTTCAAGAAGAATGTAATCATCCCTATACCAAAGAAAGTGGGAGCTGACAGATGTGAAGATTACCGTACAATCAGCTTGATTACTCATGCTTCAAAGATCCTGTCTAGAATAATTTACAAGAGGATTGAGAGCCAGATAGAAACAGAGTTGGGTGAAGACCAGTTTGGTTTCAGGAGAAATGTAGGAACAAGGGAAGCTGTACTAAGTCTTAGGCTGATTTTGGAAGGTAGAATAAGGAAAGATAAGAGAACGTTCATGGCTTTTGTAGACTTAGAAAAGGCTTTTGATAACGTTGATTGGACTAAATTGTTTGACATTTTGAAATCGATTGGAATAAAGTACAGGGATAGAAGGGTGATATACAATCTATACAGAAACCAGACAGCTGTCATTCGAGTTGAAGGACATGAGAGAGAAGCTGGTATTCAGAAAGGTGTAAGGCAAGGCTGCAACTTATCACCCATACTTTTCAATCTTTACATTGAACAAGCAATGAAGGAAATTAGAGAAAAATTTAAAGTGGGAGTGAAGATTCAAGGAGAAATAATTTAAACTCTGAGATTTGCTGATGACATCGTCATCTTGGCCGACAAGCCTGAGGATTTGAATGAGTTTTTGAATGGTATGGACTCCGTCTTACGGAAAGAATTTATGATGAAAATTAATAAATGTAAAACAAAAATACTGGAATGCAGCCGAAATAAATCAGAAACCTCTATGGAGATCAAATTGGCAGGTGAAAATCTGAAGGAAGTAGGAGACTTCTGTTACTTAGGAAGCAGAATAACCAGTGATGGACGAAGCAAAGAGGATATAAAAAGTAGGTTGGCTCAGGCAAGAAAAGCATTTCTACAAAAAAGGAATCTGCTGACATCGAATATAGATTTAGGTATTAGGAAGTCATTTTTGAAAGCCTTTGTCTGGAGCGTGGCGCTCTATGGAAGTGAAACTTGGACTATTGGTGCAGCTGAAAAGAGGAGAATTGAAGCATTTGAAATGTGGTGTTACAGGAGAATGATGAAGATCAGATGGGTAGATAGGGTTACAAACAAAGAGGTATTAAGACGAGTGGGAGAGGAGAGATGTTTCTGGCGACTGTTAATGCAGAGAAGGGATAGGTTGGTAGGACACATACTAAGACACCCGGGAATAGCAAGCTTAGTTATGGAAGGAAGGGTCGAGGACAAGAACTGTAGGGGTAGACCAAGGTTGGAATATGTTAAACAGATTGCCTCGGATGTAGGGTGTGGTAGCTATGTAGAGATGAAACGATTAGCTCAGGACAGGGAGGCATGGAGATCTGCATCAAACCAGTCAAAAGACTGAAGACTCAAACAACAACAACACCACTGCTCAAAACATCCAACACTCTTGTCGAAGCACTTGTTTCAACAGCTTGCCACGTTGGGTGAGTGGTTATCGTGTAGGACTACCTACCCTAAGCTTGCAGATTCGCTCCTGGTCGTAGTAAGAGATTTTTGAAAGGCGACAATAATCACGGCACGCATGTCGTACGATATTGGCATTTTAAGAACCCATTTGAATTCAGTAAGCCGTGTTCATAATGGAAAAATTAATCTCGGGAATTTCCGCCAGCACAAAAGTCCCTCTTTTCTCTACTAGAAAGCGCTATAGTGTGAAGGAGCTTAGATATCTAAGCTCCTTGACTTTCATAGCGTTCCAACGAACAACAAAATTTGACATGCAAGCTGCCCTCTGGGCGAAAATAACCAAGCTTGCACCCGTCACCCGAGGCCATACGATATTCTTATTATACTTTTTTCAACGGGATTGAAGGCATCGATACAAATATGGGAGACGTCTAAAGGTCCATTCACACTTAGCAGTGAAGTGTCCGTGACGTCACTGGCACGAGCCTACCGGAGAGTCCGAAAATATTCTTCAAGGAAATTGAGTGGTTGTGTTCACCCTCGCCCGTCGCCGTACCGTGATAGTCAAGTTAGTCCCCGCCGATATTTTTCTGATTTCACGGCCGTGCCACTGGTTCATTTCAAAGTTTCAACCCGAGTTTTATAAAATGAATGATAAAAAACTGATAGAAGAAGTGCGCAATTATCCTGTGTTGTACGATCCGTCCCACCCTAAATACATGGACACGGATTTTATGAATAATATACCGAGTATAAATATAAAGAGTAGCAAATTCCCCTTCTCTTCTTCTCTTTTTCCAGGCATGAAGAACCCACTTCCGTTTTCTCACTTGTTGCTCGTCCTCTCCATCCAAAACAAGAGCAATCATCCATAAGTCAGCTTCTGATGGATTCGCCATTTTCCGTGGTAGAGAAATCACTGCCTGATGCCGATCATGCCACGTTTATGTGTGAATAGCCATCACTGTGAGTTCACGGCAGGCGGGATCACTGCCAAGTGTAAATGGACCTTTAGGCTCAGCCCTGAAGCCAAGCAGGAAAAGCACCTGGTGGTATGTGTGGTACAGTTACTGAAAGCACTCACTGTCGGTGGTGAGGAATTCAACTGGAAGAACGCCCTTGTTGTAAGTTAACTCTCTTCCGAGGGATACTCGTCAGGTTCTCCATGTTACATGGTTTATTCCAGTGAGGACTGTTGGTTTTTATAAAGTGCACTAGCAGAACGGTCTTCGGTATTAATAACCAGACGTTATCATTTGAGCTAATGTGGCAATGGTTAGGGGCTTGTCATTCCTTCATAAGCATTTGAAATGTGGTGTTGCAGGAGAATGATGAAGATCAGATGGTTAGATAGGGTTACAAACGAAGAGGTATTAAGACGAGTGGGAGAGGAGAGATGTTTCTGGCGACTGCTAATGAAGAGAAGAGATAGGTTAGTAGGACACATACTAAGACACCCAGGGATAGCAAGCTTAGTTAAGGAAGGAAGGGTCGAGGGCAAGAACTGTAGGGGTAGACCAAGGTTAGAATATGTTAAACAGATTGCCTCGGATGTAGGGTGTGGTAGCTATGTAGAGATGAAGCGATTAGCTCAGGACAGGGATGCATGGAGAGCTGCATCAAACCAGTCAAAAGACTGAAGACTCAATCATCATCATCATCATAAGTTTATCAGAACGAAGTTAGCTTTCTGGGTATATCGCAGACACTGTTAATTTAAAGGCCATAAAATGTGTTTTTCGGAGACCCTTTATAGACTCCCTTGTTTTGTGTCACACATTGAGAAGCGCAACATATGCTTTGGTCGTCCTTCTAGGATAATTCTTATTTTTCGCCTATTTTAGCATGTATTTTGAAAAGTTGTTCCTTATACCCACCCTTCTATGAGAAGTACGTTGAAGAGTATTCTAAATGACTGGTGTATTGACTCATGGTAACAATACCTAATTTTACGATGCTCCAAGCACCCGAACATGAATTATAGGCGTACATAAACATAAATATATATATCAACCACACAGCATTAAAAAAATCATCTTTACGATGTACCCGGTTGTCGACAAAAATATAATTGCTTAAAATTTGCTCTCAAACTAAATTCACATAACGTGTACTTCCTGACGTGAAAATAATATTGAAAACCTCGTAGACGAAACGGAAAATATGTCAAATTATAACTGACCCTCACCGTTATGGAAAGTCCCCATCCCCAGGAAGACCCCCTTAATAAATTATAAAGGCTTGTGGGGCATGAAAATTCAGGATTTTGAGCCTCCAATGGCCCAAATTCCCAAAAGCTGCAAAAAACACTATTCCAATCCAGGAATTTTGGAAAATAATGTTGCTGTTTGGAGATATAATAGACCTTCTGTACAACATATCGCATATCGCACGTGTAAGTCACGTATAACAAGTAGTTCCGTGAAGAACTATACAGCCTATTTTCATATATCCTGCTCATGTTAATTGCCTCTATCAACATACAACATTTCAGTTTAATTGCTGTAACAGATTCGTAGATATTGAGAACTGTCTAAATATTTCATATGGTCGCCAGGATGGATTTTTATTTTTTTCTATTACATTAAGATTATTGTGTACGTGTGGTATTCAAACTTCAATCGCATTATTAGAACACATGAAGTAAAAATGAGATTTTAAAAGTACGCACACCAGCCATCTTGTGATTATGCAAACAATTGAAATAAATTACATGCCAGTGGATCAACATTTGTAAAAGCATTTAACGTGCAACGTTTCACGGCACTCGGATAGTTAATTCGCGAGAAACGTCCATTTAAATATTTATATTTCGCGCCGCCGCCATGTTGGATTCGTGCTCACCAGGTTACTGAAAGTCCTATAGGTGAACATATGTTCATAGTCTCTATGAACATAAAAAAATTCAGTTTGGTTGCTATACAAGATTCATAGATATTGAGAACCGTCTAAATATTTCGGAAGCTCGCCATTTAGGATTGTTATATGTATAGCCATAGAGTTATGTACCATTCAAGGACAATTATTGCCTAGCTCCATTATTCAAACTTTCACTTCGATCGCATGATTACGACACAAGAATAAAAACTTAATTTTAAAATTTCGCACAGCCGCCATCTTGAGGTTATGTAAACAATTGAATCAAATTAGATGGCAGTGCATTACAATCTGCAAAATCATTTACTGAACCACATTTCACTGCGCTCAGAGAGTTAAATTACGAGAAAAGTCTATTAAAGTATTTCAAATTCGCTTGGTCACCATGTTCGTTTTGTACTTTACAGGTTTATGAAATATGCTTAGGTAAACTTGTATCAGTACCCTTTATCACCCTACAAAATTGCATGATGATATCTGTAATAGTTTCGGAGATATAGAATGTCAGTGAAATATTTCGCACAGCCGCCATTTTGAGGTTATGTAAACAATTGAACTAAATTAGACTCCAGTGCATTACAATGTGTATAAACATTTGCTGTACCAAGTTTCATTACGTTTCGATAGTTAAATCGCGAAAAATATCTATTTAAATGTCTCAATTTCGCTTGACCGCCATGTTGGTTTTGTAGTCACCAGGTTTTTGAAAGTCTCATAGGTGAACTTCTAGTAGTGCCCTTTATCACCGTACACAATTTCAGGGCGATATCGGTAATAGGTTTGGAGATATTGAATGCTAGTGAAATATTTCGCACAGCCGCCATGTTGGATTGGTGAGACGTAACCAAATTTGAAGGGCACGGTCGAGATCGCCGGGAATAGTGCTATGAACTTACCGAGTTTCATTGAAATCGCTCCAGCTGTTTAGATTTTATTAGGGGACACACACACACACCTCACACACACACACTCACACACACACACGGACAAAAGGTGATCTCATAAGCCTATTTTTTCAAAATTGAAAATAGGCTAAAAATTCTAGGGTACCCCTTGACCCCATTAGTCGCATTGATGAATTTTACAGTCTATGTTTGATTCCACGATAACCTTATAGCCATTTGCAAACTTTCACAGAAATGTAATAAATTGAGTGGAATTGCTTCTTACAGAAATAGATGGAAAGTTGGATGTCACCTCTTGTGATACTGTTGTCATGGTTACAGGCTTGCATTACTTCATTAGTTTCTTCTTGTTCTTCTGCTTTCGGATGGACCAGCTAAGGACCACGACGTTCAAATTTTCAGCTTGGCGAGGGACTTGATGTTTGCCCTAATTCGCGTATTCTCTGGCTATGCTTCTCCTTTATGTCTTTTGTCCAGATGGTGCCGGTTTTCTTACAGGGTGGTCTGTCCTGAATACTCTTCTGTTTAAGTATCTTTCTGAGATGTGATCGGCTTCTAATATCACTTTTCATTATCTTCAGTTCTTGGATATCCTTGTTAACTACTGTTAGAGACGGTGTCACGCTCTTTCTATTCCCCCAGTAGTTGAGAAGCCGGTTGGTTAGTTTTGTTGGGTTCATCCATGAGACATGTCCGTAGAAAGCCGGACGTCTCTTCTTGGCCACATCTGTGATTTTCTCAGTATATCTATACAGCTCCTGATTTGGTGTCCTTCTGTACTCGTTATCTATTTATTAGTTTATTAAATGAAATTAGTTTTGTGGGAATATCTCAGAAAGTTTGTTTTAGAGCCTTAAAGCCACCGAGGGGCTGAAAATGAGTTTTGTCTCGTCCTTGTACGTCATAATATATAATAATAATCATAATAATAATTTAATAATATACGGATAGCGATATAATAGACCTTTAGTACCACACCCGCCCGAGTAAATCACGCGAAAATATTCAAGAGTACCCCGTGACCCCCTTAAGCGCATTATATAGGCCTACGTATTGATGCATTTTACAGCTTATGATGGTTCCGTGATAACCTTATAGCCGTTTGCGATGGTTCACAGTAATGTAATAAATGGAATGGCATTGCGTCTTACAGAAATAGATGGACTTCAGAGATTGTGTTGCCATGGATACCGGCTTGCCTTCTTTCAATAGCTTAATAAATGAAATTAGTTTTCTGGGTATATCTCAAAAACTGTTGGTTTTAGTACCTTAAAATGTGGTTTTCGGGGCCCGTAGGGCTCCCGAGTTTTGTTTCTCACATTTAGACGCTGAAAATGAGCTTTGTCTCGTCTTTCCGCCCATTTCAGCATGCATTTTAAGGGGTAGGTCCTCTTTTATGAGAGGCATGGAGAAGAGTTACATCAATGATTACTTTCGTGCCTCTGATGGACATCTGTACCAAATTTTACGTTGATCCAGTCAGCCGTTCTCGAGTAATGCGCGTGCAAAGTTGTACACAGACAGACAAAGAGACAGACAAAAATTTTGTTTTTGTGCGCAACCGTCATAAACCAGTCTGAAACGCGTTAATAACTCAATCTTCCGTGGAAATTCAGAAAAAACAGACAAACTTTCATTGTTATATATATAGAGACTAGCAAAAGTACATGTTCTTCGAACGGTCTTCGGTATAAATAACCAGACGTGATCAATTGAGCTACTGTTGCAATGGTTAGAGACTTGGAACCTGTTTCTCGACAAAGAAAAATGATTAGTTAAAATATGCTCTGAAACTAAATTTACCTAACGTATACTTCCGGACGTGAAAAAAATGAAAACCTCGTAGACGAAACGCAATACACGTCAAATAAAACTGACCTTCACTGTTGTGTCATGTCCCCATCCAGAGGAAGACTCCTTTAATAATTTATAAAGGCTTTTGGTGCATGAAAATTCAGGTTTTTTTTAGACTCCAATGGCCCAAATTCCTAATTTTTTTTTAAATAATGCTCCTGTTTGGAGATATAATAGACCTTCTGTACGACATAACGCACATTTAAGTCGTGTGAAAAAAATCTAGGGTTCCCCTTGACCCCCTTAAGCGCAGTGATGAATTTTACAGTTTTAGTTGATTCCGTAATAACCTAATAGCAATTTGCAAACATTCACAGAAATTTAATAAATGGAGTGGCTTTACTTCTTGCAGAATTAGATGGAAAGTTGGATGTCAACTTTTCAGATATTGTTGTCATGGTTACTGGCTTGCATTTCTTCATTAGTTTATTAAATGAAATTAGTTTTCTAGGAATATCTCAGAAACTGTTGGTTTTAGAGCCTTAAAAAGTACTTTTCGGGGACCCTTTACTGCTATTTAGAGGCACCGAGTTTTGTTTCTGACACCAAGGGGCTGAAAATAAGCTTTGTCTCGTCGTTCTAGGCCGTAGTATAATAATAATAACTATAATAATAATATGACAATATAGGGATAGGGATATAATAGACCTTCCGTACCACACCCGCACGTGTAAATCGCGTGAAAAGAATCTAGAGTACACCTTGACCTCCTTAAGCGCTTTATATGACATTGATGAATTTTACAGCTTAATTTGGTTCCGTTATAACCTTATAACCTAGCCGTTTGCAAACTATCTCAGTAATGTATTAATGGAATTGTATTGCGTCTTACAGCAATAGATGGACCTGTGAGATTCCGTTGCCATGGTAACCGGCTTGCATTCTTTCGTTATTGTCTTAAATGAAATTAGTTTTCTGGAAATATCTCAAAATCTGTTGGTTTTAGGGCCTTAAAATGGCGAGTTTCGTTTCTCACATTGAGGGGCTGAAAATGAGCTTTGTCTCGCCCTTCTACGCCTATTTCAGCAAGTATTTTAAGGGGTAGGCCCCCTTTTATGAGAGGTACAGAGAAGAGTTACATCAATGATTAGTGTCGTGCCTCTGAAGGATATCTGTACCAAATTTTACGTTGATCCACCCAGCCGTTCTCGAGTTATAAGGGAACAACCACTTTGTCCACCGACAGACAAATAGTCATTTCGCGCGCATCCGTCATAAAACAGTCTAAAACGCGTAAGTAATGCAAATTTCCATAGAAAAAAAAAGCAGACGAACTTTCATTCTTATATATAGAGATGACGTAATATGATAGGCTTAACTTAAGATAATTATCTTAGCTGGGCTAAATTGAGATAGTAGACTCAGCCTAATATTAATTATCCAGTCGCACAGCGCTATTACCAACACTTCACACAACACAATACAATCGAATACCACTCCAAAGATGTGCACACGCTGAAAACAGACTACAGTATCCATTCTGACCGCACGAAATCGTAACCAATAAGCCCGTAGTGTTAGTTTAAATTCAACCAATAGCGAGACTTGAGGATCTCAGTGGACGTCCTCAGAGCGCCATTAAACAGACCAAACCTTCTCCTTCCCCCTCATGGGCTAGTTACAAGTAATGACAGTGACATTGAGACAGAGCTTATCGAGATGGCGCGCAAGGTAGTCCCAAAGGCTATTTTACAAAACAATCATTTTTTTAAACAGTTAGAGCTGAGAGCTGACTGTAGGATGATCCTCATGTCCTGCATGGAGGATCGCCACTGGCTTATTCACATCTCAACTTCTCTTATAATACTCAAACACCCGAGCACCATACGTGCTTCCACAATTGACCTTATTTCCGTATGCACAACCATTTTCAACTGATATGGTGAGAGTCTGACACAACGCATGCTCCATAAAATGGCTGCGTGGTCTCTTTCATCAGACCTGGTGGAATGTTTCAACACGAGGGGATAAGTCACCTGCAACAGCTTCGCTCCATATTTATTGAAGCTGAACATACTTTTTTATAGACTGACCTTGCTGTATGGAAGTGATAGTTGGGTAGATTCAGGATATCAGATACATATGCCAGAGGTAAGAGATATGAGCACGAATGTTTGCTGGGTCAAAACGATGGAAGCAATGACAGGAATGTACTCGTAACGATATATATTTCGTATGGCATGAAGATGCAATGCACTTATTTACATATACAGTATTTACAATTAAATGTATACGGATTGAGACCTTGATCTGCAAGTAGCTTCAGTGTTCCTAGGGCTGGAATTCTAAATTCTCTAACCATTCTACTGCTTCATCACTAGCTTGATCAATCTCCTTCATTGTTCCCAGTGCTGGATTACCCATTGAAACGGATCAAAAGTGCGCAATTAAGTATCATGACACAAGAACGATTAGACATGCTAAGTTTAATGTATATCGAGTCAGATGTTCGGCGGGAAATTGATTTTGATTACATTGTAGAAGATTTCATTGACCGAAAAAAACAGAAAAAATATTGTTGTTTACATTTTACAGAAGTAAAAATAGTATGATTTGTTACATTGTTCATCAAATCATCTGAAATTTTTGCAAGTAACGATGATCGTTTCAATTGAAATGTATGTATATATGTAGGCCTATGCATGATTTAATAAAAAGTGTATTATTCAGCATGGGAAAAAACTCTTGTATATACCTTATTAAATGTACAGGTGCTAAAAAAATAAAAATGATTTGAAAAAAATAAAGGGGCTTTAAAAATCTGAGGGACTTGGGCCTCATTTTACCTTAATCATGCACTGATTGTACCATTGAAACTTTGGAGTGGGCAATCCATAGCGATGTGACTGATGGTCTGAGGCATATCTGCACAGTTGCAGAAAGGATTCTCGGCAATTTTCCATTTGTGCTTCCAGAACTGACATCTACCGTGTTGAGTTCTTATACGATTCAGCGACGTCCAGATTTTCCTGGGAAGGTCGAAACCATGGGATCGCTTAACTGGATCCGAGATAAGACCTAATCTGTCTGGATTTGAAGTCAGCCACTCGTTGCGTCAAGCTTCATTCACTTGAATCTACTCTTGGACCAAATTCCTTCCTTGTCTCAAGAAGGATTCCTGGATTTCAACCTGAGATCCTTAGGTGAGCAGTCTAGGTGTATTGGCAGGAGGGTTGTCACAGCATTTAAGCCATTCTCTCTTCAGTGCCATTTGTCTTCGAAGATGAGGAGGCGGGATGTTGGAGAGTACTAGTTACCATTCCAAAGGTGTACATTGGATGGTTCCTGATACAGTCCTCATTGTGTCGTTCAGCTGTACGTCTATCTTCTCTACTCGTGACGATAACCTTAAAAGCGCCCTTCACGTGACCCTTGGGTGGTGCTAAGAAAGCAACAACGTTGGCTGCTGGATCTAAAGCTACGCTTTAAGGATATCCCAGCAATTAGAAGATACAGCAATATGGCTCGTAACGATGACATAGAGGCCGTTTAGAAATTAACACGCTAGATGAAGCTGTTAGAATCAGGCAACTCAGATGGTGGGGTCATGTAAAGATAATGCAAGAGTTAATGAGTTCGGCTATAGAGACGGAGAGGCAGACCTAGCAGGCGACGTTTCGATTCATTGTTGAACGATATACCAGTGAGATGTATAGAATAAGGGATCATGGAAGTGGCATGGTTGCTAACAGGGCTTGCAGACTTGACTGGATGCTGAAAGGTGAATGAAAATCCACTGCCTGCTTCCAGTCTCCGACCGGGTCAGGAATGGAATGAATGAAGCCCCCATCTAGCGGCGAGGATACGAAGTGTGCCGGCTGCCGAAGCCTGTCGCACTCCTCTGGGGCAATGATTAAATGCATGACAGATGAAATGAAATGATAGTGGAGAGTGTTGCTGGAATGAAATTGTGACAGGGAAAACCGGAGTACCCGGAGAAAAACCTGTCTGCCTCCGTTTTGTCCAGCACAGATCTCACATGGAGTGACCGGGATTTGAACCACGGACCCAGCGGTGAGAGGCCGGCGTGCTGCCGCCTAAGCCACGGAGGCTCGCTTGACCCCGTTCCAGTCCTCGTACCACTTTTCAAATTTCGTGGCAGAGCCGGGAATCGAACCCAGGACCTCCGGGGCGGCAGCTAACCATGCTGACCGCTACGCTACGGAGGCGACGCTGAAAGGTAAAACAGTGTAAAATGAAAATGTATGTTGTAGGCGTCAAAATGCCCTTTCTCATGCTGATTCAGTGACAAAGAGTTTCCACACTGCTGCATCACAGTGAACTTACCGGCAAGCGTCATCCGACAGGCAGAGAATGCGCCATTTCTTACCTGAAACAAAGAAGAGAGTTATTCAGAGGTGAGCAATAAAGAATAAACCTAATCAGATGCCGATACATTCACGTACTAATTTAGTTTCCTGTGCTACAGAATATGGCACAGTGGACGGGCAATGATTTCCAAATGTAGCTTGTGTTTTATGATTTTGATTCTGATAGTATTTTCAACGGGGGCCTTTGTTATTACGTCAGACATATTATCGATCTTTCACAAGGTAAAACTGTATTGGTAATATATCAATATACCTTCTTTAAACATTGCTTCCAATAAGATACTTTTATTTTTGTATTTATATTATTATTATTATTATTATTATCATTATCAACGCGAAGTACCTTAAGAAACAGAGAAAATTATTTTGTATTTAAAGTCCAATAGACGATTACGTTTGTAATGCTTTCTTTCACGCTCTGATAAGTTTACAACAAGCATAGTACAGTATAGACATTTACATGGGATGTTATTCTAGCATTTGATTTATCACTAGCCGCTTCTAAGCTGACAAATGCACATTGATAATTCAGCGAGCAGCCTTATAGACACATGTCTTAAAAATATGGATATTTTTTGTAGGCCTATAACTGTTAAAACCACCACATGCTTATTTTCTATACTGAGCTTGGTGTTCCCAACTATGGCCTCCCAAAGTATAATGCTATATTATTATTGTATTATTATTATTATCATTGCCATAATTATTTACTTTCCAAATATATATGTACAATTTAATAACGCCACACAGCAGTGTCCCCATCTCTGTTTGTTAAATGGAGTCTATACCGCATCTCCATATTTTACAAAATATTTACAACAGTTATAACTTTAGAACTTGACAACTTAACGTTGCCATACACTTATTCAAATAAATAACTCCTTTACATGACATAATTAACACAATATTCCGAAATAAATGGGGGAAAATGCCACTCACACACACAGACTTGTGAGCCTTTACGCATGATCACACGCACGTAATCGGACACACACAAAATCACATTCAATATAATTATTCAATAAGCATGAGTCTTAAGGCCCTTTAGATCCTCCTTTCTCTGCTAGAAAGCAGGATAGTGTCAGGGATCTATGATATCTAACCTCCTTGACTTTCATAGCGCCAAGGAACGACAAATTTGACATGCAAGCTGCCCTCTGGGCGCAAATACCAAAGCTTGCACCCGGCACTCGATGCCATACGATATTATTATTATTATTATTATTTTTACCTAAATTGCCCCACATTAAATTAGTTGATATAGTTATCTAATATTCGTTCTTATTAGCCTCTAAATTCCCTTGTCATCAATCCAAAAGAACACTAATTGAACTGAACGAAAAATGGCCATCACATGACTGGATACGTCAATCATCTCAGTGCTTTGGCGAAGGAAATATTATTCACTGGCTGATGATGGCTGTTGAATGGTTCTTCAATCAGGATTCGAATAGAACATTTTTGTAATTATTTACCCCAATGTGTATTTTCACCGATGTCTCAGTCTCATCCATGGCTGTGATTATGTGGAAGCTACTGAGGTATAGAGGGTGCACATTATGTGCATGTGAATGTTGTAAAAGGTTCTACTCATAGGGTTAGTGAGGAAAGGAATGGAAAACTACCTAGCTCCTCAACCCTACCTAGTACGCCAACACTTCCTTTAGTGACACATTTTGAGGATCCGACCAGCCTCCGGGCTAACTACCTAACAGACAGACCCCAACTATATTTCCGCCTAGTAACCAATATAAATTTCCAATTAACCGTAGCAATACCAACAGGGGGGGGGGGGGGTGTTTCGTGCCCGCCAGTTCCATTCATTATGGTTTATTCATAGTGGTCCTCTTCTACGCTTACTCTTCACAAAGTTATTGTCTATTTTGAATACGGTTACCTAACCACACATTTACTTTTTAGCCTATTTTCATTTTATGAAAAAAATAGCCTTATGAGATCACCTTTTGTTCGTGTGTCTGTGTGTGCGTGTCTGTGATTCGTGTGTATGCCCCCCCCCCCCCTAATAACATATAAACGGATGGAGCGATTTCAATGAAACTCGGTAAGATCATAGCACCATTCTGGCCGACCCCGACCGTGCCCTTCAAATTTTATTGTGTCTTACCAATCCAACATGGCGGCTGTGCGAAATATTTCACCAGCATTCAGTATCTCCGAAACAATTACGAATATCACCCTGAAATTTAGTACGGTGATAAAGGACACTACTAAAAGTACACCTATGAGCCTTTCAAAATCCTGGTAAATACAAAACCAACATGGCTGCCATGCGAATTTGAGAATTTTAAATATACTTTTATCGCGATTTAACCATACAAACGTAATGAAACTTGGTACAGCAAATGTGTATACCCATTGTAATGCACTGGCGTCTGATTTAGTTCAATTGTTTACATAACCTAAAATGGCGGCTTGGCGAAATATTTCAGTGGCATTCTATATCTCCGACATTATTACGGATATCACCGTGAAATTTTGTATGGTGATAAAGGGCACTGCTTCAAGTTTATCTATGTAACATTCAAACACCTGTAAAGTACGCGGCCAAGCGAGGTTGAAGCATTTTAATAGACTTTTCTCGTGATTTAACCATCTGAGCGCAGTGTAATGTGGTGCAGCAAACGATTATACATATTGTAATGCACTGGCATCTAATTTAGTTCAATTGTTTACATAACCGCAAGATGGAGGCTGACCGAAATTTTAAATAAAAGTTTTTATTTCTTGTGTCGTAATCATGCGATCGAAGTGAAAGTTTGAATAATGAACCTACGCAATAATTTCCCTTTAATGGTACCGGTACATAACTCTATGGCCTATACTTATTACAATCCAAAATGGCGTGCATCCGAAATATTTAGACGGTTCTCAATATCCACGAATCTATCACAACAATCAAAATGAAATTTTGTATGTTGATAGAGGCAATTAACATGAGTAGGATATATGAAAATAGGCTTTATAGTTCTTCACGGAACTACTTGTTTTATTTTAAATCTTGTATAAGATATAAAAATAAAATACAAATTTGGTGGCCACGGAAACCCCCTACTGGGCACTGAGGTAAAAGCAAAGGTACAACAATGTTAACAAACCCCCCCCCCCCATATTTGTTCTGGTTGCAAGAGGTACACATGGGTAAAACACAGTAAATAACAGTTGTGTGTTCCACGCGTGTTAAAGACGGATTTACTTTCTAAACTTCTTTTTACATGATTTTTTGATTTTGTTTGCAACTGTTGTTAAATAAGTATATTGTTGCCATTTTAGGTTCATTTAAAGTTCAAAATACAAGATATGTTGATTAAAGTATAATACAAATCACACAGAAGGAATTTATTATGGTGGTCACAAAATCCCACCCGTTGGTAGCCCGTGGTTACTAGGATTAAGGCGTGGAGTATCTTACGAATACGGTGAAATTAGTGTGTATTTGAAGGCCAGAAGACGTTTACATTAGCCTAATGATGCTTTCTTCCACGCTCTGAGTACTAACAAAGTTCAGTAGGCTTTAGAGTTTTACACTGGATGTTATTAATGTAGGTTACTGCCACACGTTATAATTGCTAATCAGAATATTTTCATTATATAAAAAGACAGAATGCTCATTCCATGGCAATTTAGTTTTTAATCATTTATCCCATTAATGGCTCTGAAAGCGAATGTGATTGCTCTTTAATGCAATAAATATCATAATGATGGTGTTTATTCTGATACATACACGGACTGCTGCACTGGATAGCAAACATGCATCCCTAGCCAAATTGAGGACCGCTACAAGCACAAATACTCAAATATATCGCTCAAGTAGTGAAAACAGGCATCCGTCACTTGTAGGATAGATATCGCAGATACTGGAATACATTGCTCAAATACTGACAACTGGTATTCAAACAACACTGTAGGAGACGGAAAGATCAAAACAATAAGTATGATATCTTAGCTATGCAAAATTTTCTTCATTCGGTGAATATGTAATTGGGAAGCACATTACATCGGAAGGCTAACATTAATACTACACAAATATCCGGAACAAAATAAACGTTTTACAAACTGCACACTTCCTACTAAATTAGGGAGGTACGGCAAGTGAACAGTATCATATCTATGTTGAGTAAGTTGATACGTGAAATCATACATACAAGGCAATTAGCTGTCAGTTTATGCAAAACACTCACGAACAATCGCGACATACTGCCATTGTTACCACACTGATAATCACAGCCCTGGAAACAGAACTAAAGAAACAATTAAGTGTTTTGGCGCGAACATTGTGTTAAAATACTGTAATATGCAAACATCTCATTGTGGTGTGGTTCTGAATGCTGTAGTGTCTGCTGGAGTCATAGCCACTGACTGATATGAGCTAACCTGTGTTGTTGTTCTTCTTCCTCTTTACACTCAAGTTAGAAAACTAAGGTGCCGAAATCAGAGAACGATACATCATGAAATTATTCTTAAAGGCAGCAAGATAGAAATGGATTCTTAGGTTTCGAAAGTTTCTTCATTCTACTTTTACTTGCCATTAGCGGGAATTATGAATGTGTATATTTAACTAGACCTATAAAGTTTCGTCTGGCTCTACTGATATTGTCCTCCAAATCCGAAATGCTATCATCAATGTTTATGCAGGTATCCATGAAAAGTTTACCGCTCCAATATTCAATGATAATTATAATTTTGAAAGAGTCTTCGTAAGAAAGCTACGTTCCTCGTTGAAAGTGGTGACTTCAAGATGTTAAGCGTATCGTTCTGGGAAGGAAGAGCCCGACATTGTAAAATTCCTGAGTTTCTTAACACCTTATCTTGTACTTCGTGTTCACGTCACGTTGGTTTCTCGTTCATCGTAACCCCGGGCATAAGATGTGACAATAGAAGTGCAGAAAAGACATAGCCTACATCCCCAGATTTTCTTAAGAGGACCTTGTAGCCTAGAGAAGTCAAATATGATAATTTGTTTACTGTTTAGTCTGATTACGCATACATTTCATGAAATTCGGACAGATTTCTTTCTAGTGTTTGCGTGAGAGGTCACCTCAAACTGTGGATGTAACCGAGAATTTTCCTTTGTGTTACTTTTAAATTGAAGCTAACATTAACTGATTTCCTCAGTTGTAGGTACACGTATCTTGAAAAGTAAGAGACCTATAAGAATGAAAATTACACAGCGTTCTCTTCATACACAGCTTATGAATATGGTGCACAGTTATGGAAACCTGTTGTGTACAATTGAAAACACCTGAATGACAAGCATTGAACATTTTGCTTTTATCGTAAAGAAATGAATCGCATATTATTTAATTTATATCTCCAAGCTCGTGAGTGATTTTCTTTCTTTATCGTTTAGGCCTACTTAGGACCACGGGGCTCGTATCTACTCTTCGGTAAAGTTGTTGCTTTGTTCTTCTTCCAATAGTCCCTCATTTTCTGACTGTGAATCAGTCTTCTTTCTTCTGTCCACTTAGCTCCTGTTGTCTTCTTACTTGTAAGGGACGTTGGGAAAACGCCCTGTCGGAAGACCTGACGGAACAGCAGACGGTCACGAGTTTGTTCCAGTGGGATATCTAGTTGTTCCACATCTGACTTAACTGACGCAATCCATTTGTTCTCAGATGCCTTGCCTCTTTCTGTTACTGTGAATATCCTTTTGCTGAGTCTTTCAGAATCCAGACGTGCCAAGTGTCCATAAAAGGTCAGGCGTCTTTTCCTTATAGACGTGATGATGTCCTCCTGGTGTTCATACAATTCATCATTATGACGGATTCTTAAAATGTCTCCTTCCTCTCTAATTGGACCTAATATCCACCTCAGGATCTTCCTCTCTTTTAACTCCAGTTTTCTAAGTGGACCCTTTCTGGTCATTACAAGTCACTCAGAAGCATACATAACAGATAATGGATTGACGACCGAGTTATAGTGTCTGAGTTTGAGGTTCCTGGAGAGGCACTTAGATGAATAGAGACTACGACAGAAATGATACGCCCTTTCAATCTAGATACATCTGGTATCTATAGCTAGGTTCTCGCTCTGATTCACAGAAATCCATTCTCCCTACTTAACTGCAGGTACTTTTCGTATGGTAGTGTCTGTGAGAGGAATATTAGAAGGGGTCTCTTTGATATTGGTCATAAATAAATTCTCGTGAGTGCTAATGTATTAAATCTGCATGGTATTGCTCAACATATAATAAGCTACATCCATGTTCTTTTTAAAGATATTTGCCTACAAAGTGTATCTAAATATTTTATCATTGGATAAATAAGACATTCGTAACCTACAAGGAAGCAGCCAGGCTGTGCAGTACAGTGCCAATTCCACACACCAGCCCTTACTTCAGTATCATATCATGACAGCTCACATCTGATCGCTCCATGTTAATATGTCTCATTGCCTGATGTCTACACGCCTTGTACGCAATATTTATTTATTTAGCACATCTACAAAATTACAAACTAACCCTCAATGGACACACTACCACAAATGAAACTCCAAAGTCTCACTTGGGTCTGACGAACCCCAATATTTTAATGAATTCTAAATAAACAAGAAGTTCCGTGACGAACTAAAGAGCCTACTTTTCTTAAAATTTAAGATTCATGCCAATAATTAATCTATATGGATCTATCTAGAATAATGAAGAAATTAAGTTGGTAATATCGAAATTTCTAATTAATTCGAAATACTGTATACCTGGCATAATGCAGCCTAATAGAGAACTACAGTTGGCTGCCCTGGTGTCTGAATATATTCTTAGTTCCTTCTCTTAAGGTACAGAATATAAAATTTGGTTGAAGTCCAATGGATAGCATGGACGTAACATGCAGTAAAACATTGGATCTAACAGCGTGCGTAAAATCATGTTGGCAACAATGACATCCATGTATTGGTCAGAAATAATCTGAAATATGATATATTGTGTCAATTTTCAATGAAATCCAGTAGTTGGTATAGAAGTTACATTCATTTTAAAATTGGACCTATCAGCAGGCTTAGAATCATGCTGGCAGCACTGGCGTAGGCATATATTAGTAACTCCAAATTAATCTAGAATGCCAGGTACCATACGTGTGCAAAATTTTGAGCTATTGGCTTGCATACTTTCTGATATATTGATATTAGGGTAACAAAAATAGAGACAGTATTTAAAAACAGTTGGCAGCACTGGTTTCTATTAAGAATCGGCATAGTCATATCTATAATAGTACACATAACATAGCACACACGAAATTTGGTTGAAATCCAAATGATAGTATAGAAGTAATATGTATTTAAAGTTGGACCTCTCAGCAGGCTTAGAATCATGTTGGTAGCACTGACGTATATAAGTTACTCCAAATTAATATAGAATGTCAGGTACTATACGTGTGTATAGTTTAAAGCTGTTGGCTTGCATACTTTCTGATATATGGGTATTTGGATTTAAAAGGAAAATTGAGAGCGTTTATTAACAGTTGGCAGCCCTGGTGGCTCTTAAGAATACGCTCAGTCATATCTGTTTATGTACACATAGCGCATACGAAATTTGGTTGAAATCCAATTGGTAGTGAAGAAGTTATATGCATTTAAAATTTGGACCTATCAGCAGGCTTATTATCATTTTGGCAACACTGCCATGTATGGTCTCCTGGAAATTAAACTGCAATATTATTATCTATACGTGTGCCAATTTTGAAATAGCTCCCACTCATACCTTCCAAGATATCCAACATGGAGCTCAAATTTCAATTGTGATTTTTCAGCAGTTGGTAGCACTGACATCATTTTCAAATATGGCCGTGAGATATTCAAGTATATATCTTTACTCCTACCAAATTTTGTTTCGATTGATGCAGCCGTTTAGGAGTTGATAGCCCCCGACACACACACAGCCAGACAGACAGAAGGACAGACAGACAGACAGGACAGACAGACAGACACACATTTTCCCGATCTCATAAGTCGACTTTTTCTTCATTTTTGCAAAATGTGAAAAGAAGGCTAAAAAAATTTACAACATATTGCAAAATAAAATGCATGGATGGATTCAGAGACTATTTAAGAATGATCTTAGCGATTTGTGTCATTGTTTTATAATATGAAATCGATACTACAACAAGTAGTTCCGTGAAGAGCTAAAAGCCTATTTTCATATATCCTACTAATATCAATTGCCTCTATCAACATACAAATTTTCAGTTTGATTGCTGTAATAGATTCGTAGATATTGAGAACCATCTAAATATTTTGGATGGTCACCATGTTCGATTTTTATATCATAGGCCTCAGATTTATGTAGTATTACGTGAAGATTGTTGTGTAGGTGTTTTATTCAAACTTCAATCGCATGATTAGGACAGAAGAAATAAAAGCGGGATTTTAAAATTTTGCCAGCCGCCATCTTGTGGTTATGAAAATAATGCAAATGAATTAGATGCCAGTCGATTAAAATTTGTATAAACATATACCGTATCGAGTTTCACTGCGCTCGGATGGTTAAACGCAAGAAACGTCCATTTGAATATTTATATTTCGCGTCGCCGCCATGTTGGATGTGTGCTCGCCAGGTTATTGAACGTCCCATAGGTGAATTTATGCTTATAGCCTCTATACACTTATAAAATTTCAGTTTGATTGCTGTAGTAGATTAATAGATAGTGAGAACCGTCTTAATATTTTGGATGGTCGTCATGTTGTATTTTAATATATGTAGGCCATAGAGTTATGTACTATTAGATGACGATTATTGTGTACGTTCATTATTCAAATGTTGATTTGGATCGCATAATTAGAACACAAGAAATAAAAACTTAATTTTCGAAATTCGCACAGCTGCCATCTCGAGGTTACGTAAACAATTGAACTAAATTAGATACCAGTGCATTACAATGTGTATACACATTTGCTGTACCGAGTTTCATTGCGTTTGGATCATTAAATCTCTAAAATAGTACATTATGCAACGAGCCTATAATGGCTATAATTAAGACACGATTGGCAACTTCGATTGGCAGACATGTTCGTTTTGTAGTTAACCGGTATTTGAAAGTCTCATAGATGAACTTCCAGTAATGCCCTTTATCCGCACAAAATTTCATGATGATACCGGTAATAGTTTCAGAGATATAGAATGCCGGTGAAATATTTTACACAGCCGCCATCTTGAGGTTATGTAAACAATTGAACGAAGTTAGATGTCGGTACATTACAATGTGTATAAACATATACTGTACCAAGTTTCATTGCGTTTGGTTGGTAAAACGCGAGAAACGTCTATTTAAATGTCGCAACTTCGCTTGGCCGCCATGTTAGTTTTGTAGTTACCAGGTTTTCAAAAGTTACATAGGTGAACTTCTAGTATTTCCCTTTATCACTGTACAAAATTCCAGTGTGATATTGGTAATAGTTTCGGAGATAATGAATGCTGGTGAAATATTTCGCACAGCCGCCATGTTGGATTGGTGAGACGTAACAAAATTTGAAGGGTATGGCTATGGTCGCCCGGAATAGTGCTATGAGCTTACCGAGTTTCATTGAAATCGCTCCATCCGTTTAGATGTTATTAGCGGGGGACGGGGGCACACAAAAATCCATCACACACACACGCACACGCAGACAGACACACGGACAGAAGTTGATCTCATAAGCCTACTTTTTCATAAATGAAAATAGGCTAATAAAAAAATATAACTCCGAAATAATCTTATGTCTAATGAAGAATACTGAAAACATTCCAATTTTTTGCGGTTTTCCTCAGTAATAAGCAATTCACTTGTATGCACTTTGCTAACAATCACCACTGGTCTAGTAAAAGTAACAATGTGCGTAATTAGGTCATTACATACTGTTACAAGGGTGTTCAAACTTGAGCGTTTATTCACTATAATTAATGCACAACACTTACTCGATATTCGTCGTATATCGCTTTGATTTGCTAATCCTGAAAATAACAACACTCGTTAAATATTTCGCTCCATTCTAGTAACGAAAACAGACAGCAAAACAGGAATAAATCGAGTAAATTTCCAATTCACATAATATATAAACTCACCCACAAAGTCACACTGGAGTCCGACCAACCCCACGCTTGATTCAACCACCTACTAGCCGGAACGCAGTTAAACAATGAAGCTGCTGGTTTGACCTTGGCTTCACAATAGTGCCAACTTAATTTACGTAGAATGGCAATACCATAATTCCCGTGCTATCCAATCTATCTACTGTATATAAAAGAAAGTCGTGTTAGTTACACTATTTATAACTCAAGAACGACTGAACCGATATGACTGAAAATTGGTGTGGAGGTAGCTTAGGACCAGGAGACGGACATAGGATACTTTTTTTTTATCCCGTGACGTGACATAAAACGTCAAAGAGAATACAAGTCACTATAAAACGTAACGCAAATGACAGCTAAGGCAAGTCGTTTCCAGGCAACAGTAGCTCTTGACGAGACACGGCCGACTGGATGCGAGTAGCACTCTACACAACCGGTATAGAAAATGAGGCTCTTAACATGAAATCCCGTTAGTTATTCAACCTAATTAGTATAGGGGTAGCAAATCCAATTTACAATAGATGGCGCGAGTATCTTCAACAAAATGGCGTGCATTTGTTTCAAGAAAGTCTCACATGCGTTCATATACCATTCGTCCGATTGTGATAAAAATTTGGTGAGTTGAATACAGTCCTGCGAAGGTGTATGAATTAGTAAATGCGTTTTTCAATGGGTGGCGCGCGCGAATCGTTTATACAAAATCCCGTATGCGTTCATATGCCATTCATTCGATTGTGATGAAACTTTGATGAGTTGTTGTGTACACGCCAGGGAAGGTTTTCGAATTAGTAAATCCATTTTACAATAGGTAGCTTACGAGTATATTCAACAAATGGGTGACGGCGCTCGAATCGTTTCAACAAAGTCCCGTATGCGTTCATATGCCATTCATTTCATTGCGATGAAACTTTGGTGAGATGCTAAGCACGCTCCCATGATGTTTTTAGAGATAGTAAATCTTTTACAATAGTTTAGTGGTGGTTAACGAAAAAATAATAATATTGGGAATCCAAACGCACTTCAACAAACAAAGTTACAACGCTAACACTTTCTTTGATTGGCATTGCAACGCATGTCGGTTACAGCTAGTTCGTTATATAAACAAAAATCGCCAGGGTCTGAGGGACCCCAGTGCGACCATTGAGGTTAGGATCACATTAAACATCTAAATTAGCATTTACAAGAACAATAAATATTAAAATCAATTTTGATGAGATCACACATATTCAGCAGTAAGCAAAATTATAAAATGTTCTGGTTTACAAGTTAATATTTAAATTTGAAATCCAATCAAGAGCAGGCTGCGTTGCATCATGAAAGTCTTTCAGGTTCTCCTTATACGCGCGAAGGCTGCAATCCTCCACAATATGCTGGATGGTCTATCTCTCTAATACCTGTACATAGTCGCGCTGAGGCGAGGAAGCCTTATTCCACTTGTATAAGCTGTCTGTGCAGACCCCATGTCCCGTTCGAATCCTGTTGAGTGATTTCCATTTATTGCGTGGTATTTCCATGCCAGCTGGTTTCTGGATAGGATCAGTGAAGTTTCTATATTTCTCATGGAATAAATGTTTCCATACCTCCGACTACTTGTTGTCAATCTAAAAATTATTAAATTGTTGAGATTCAGCTGATAGGATGGGTGGTCGGCGGGATTTCAAGCGAAGTTATTTTACCGTAGGTATGTTTGAATGTATCGGAAGCTGTGGAGTGGAGATTATCATTTGATATTCCCTGAGGAGAGGGTTTTGTCTACGTAAGAGAGGTGGTGCAATGTGACTTAGAGGTGAAATCTAGTACAGAGGAGTGGTCCTGATGCAACCTGATATTATTCTCATCGCCGAATTCAATTGGACATCAATCTGCTTCACACGTGGACTGTTTAGCCACACCGGTGCACAGTATTCAGCACCTAAATAGACACGTCCTAAAGCAGAAGATCGTAATGTTGTTGGTGTAGCTCCCCATGTGGTTCCACATGACTTCTGCAAGATGTTATTGGGTGATCGTAGTTTTGTTGCAGTGTTCTGCTGGTGCTTCTTGAAGGACAAATTTCTATCGAGAGTGACGCCTAAATATTTTGGAAAATTTGATGATGGAGCCTGTGTGCACATCGTTCCAAGCTACAACTCAGTTCCAGGTGGAGCTTTCTACGCAGGAGGGAAACGTACGACCTGTTTACCACGGCTATTAATATTATTGTTATGAAGAATTATTATCGTTAATAATATAATAATCATTAATGTACAAGGTGGTCCGGAATCTGATTGGCGAGTCACTCTTTATCGATGACTATGGACCACAGCTGTATACGGTGGAAGCAGGAGTATACTTGTCTTGATATCAACCATTAGGACGTGCCATTATCATAAAGTTGCGATGGTAATATGGAGCTAACCCAGACAGTGTAGCATTAAGAGGTTTACAGCATCCTGTCTACTTGCCGTAATGGACTCAAGTGGCACTTACATTGTGCTCTGCAGCCATTGGCCACTCTAGTTTATACACCCTGAGCTGCAAAGAAGACATAGCTTCCAGGCAGGGCGAGATGTTTTAATCAGGATGTGTAAGGTTCAATTGTTATTATTTGATTCAGGGAGTTGTTACATCACGGTCATAAACCCCCCTATACTTTTAATTGGGACAAGGATTCTCAGAAAGAACTGTCTGTGTGGCGCAGATATTCCTTTCTTTATTGCTCATTAAATGCGAAGGGTGTTTCTTCTTCAAGTTTCGATGGACTGTATAAAAATAACAAATTGACTTAACAAACTGATTTCACTACTAATTGTTTGCTTGTTTTATTCGTATGTCTCAACATAATCGCCAAAACGATTGAAACATTTGTTGTATCATTACACCAGCTTTCCAATGCCCTCGGCAAAAGATTCTGCCACCACTGAAGTGGGGTACGTCTGGACAGTCTCCTAAAGTGTTTCATTTTTGACGAGACGTTGCCTCCCAAACCATTCCTTCAATTCTCGAAAAGGGTAAAAATCATTCAGTGCTGGTTTGGAGCAAACGGCAGATGGTCCTAAACTTCACACTTGAATTCTTTGAAAAAGTCTATCGTAACGTTGGCACAGTGCGGTCGTGAATGATTTTCACCTTTTTTTCGAGAATTGAAGGTATGGTTGGGCGGCAACGCCTCGCCAAAAAGGAGAAACTTCAGGAGACTATTTCCGAGGAATATCTTATGTAATAACTTATTGTTCTTGTTAGGGCATATACATTATACACTTGTTACCTGCCTAATGTTATTGGGCACAGTTTGTGCTACCGACTGGAAAACTTTCTTTAAAAGAACCTTTATAAGTATAAATGGCACGAGAGTTAATTCTTCAATCATGAATTCATACTACTCGTCTTTGAATAACATGACATCTGTGTATCATGCATAGTGAACCAGTATGAAGTTAAACAAGAAGTTCCGTGACGAAATAAAGAGCCTACTTTTCTTAAAATTTAATACTAATCTATATGGACCAATCCAGAATAATGACGAAATTAAGTTGGTAATATCGAAATTTCTAATTAGTTCGAAATATACCTGGTATAATGTGGCTTAATAGAGCACTACAGTTGGCAGCCCTGGTGACTGAATATATTCTTAGTTCCATCTCTTAAGGTACAGAATACAAAATTTGGTTGAAGTCCAATGGATAGCATGGACGTTGCATGCAGTTAGACATTGGATCAGCGCGCGTAAAATCATGTTGGCAACAATGTCATGCATGTGTTGGTCAGAAATAACCTGAAATATTATAATCTCTTGTTGTGCTAATTTTGGATGAAATCCATTTGTTAGTATAGAAGTTGCATGTATTTTAAAATTGGAACTTCCAGCAGGCTTAAAATCATGTTGCTAGCACTGACGTATATTAGTTACTCCAAATTAATCTAGAATGTCAGGTACTCTACGTGAGCATAGTTTAAAGCTGTCGGCTTGCATACTTTTTGATATATTGGCATTTGGATTAAGAAAAATAGAGAGAGCATTTATTAACAGTTGGAAGCCCTGGTGGCTCCTAATAATACGCTCAGTTTTATCTGATTATTAACACATAGTACATACGAAATTTGGTTGAAATCCAATTGATAGTATAGATGTTATATGCATTTAAAAATTGGAACTATCACCATGCTTAGAATCATTTTGGCAACACTGCCATGTATGGCCTCCTGGAAATTAAACTGAAATATTATTATCTATATGTGTGCCAAATTTGGAATATCTCCAATTAATACCTTCGAATATATCTAATATTGAGCTCAAATTTCAATTGCGATTTTTATCAGTTGGTAGCCCTGATATCATTTTCAATCATGGGCTTGAGATGTTGAGGTATAGATATTTACTCATACCAAATTTGGTCTTGATTGCTGCAGCCGTTTAGGAGTTGATAGATGGGGACACACCCACTGACAGACAGACAGACAGACAGAAGGACACACAGACAGACAGTCATTTGCCCGGGTCGATCTCATGTCTACTTTTTTTTTCTTATTTTTGTAAAATGTGAAAAGTAGGCTAAAAACACTACTGTACGACAGTCTGCAGAATCGAATCCTGGCGCAGTCAGCTGGTATTTGGGGGTGCGCAAATGCGAGGGAGCCAAGCCAGAGGATTTACTCGCACGTTAAAGATCCCCTTCGGGGCAAAATTCCAGCTCCCTGGCGTCTATAAAATCAGAATAGTCTAAAGGGAAGTAAAACAAATAACTTTATTGTACCAAAGTCAAGCGTTATTTAAAAATGCGCTGCATTCCCTTGCCTTCGTGTTCGCCACCCACTCCTCACTAGCTGTGAACCCTCGGGGGGTAATTCACAGGCTTGTTTTATCTACTGTGCGCAATATAAATGTTTTATCTCTATGTGTGGGGGAAAGTTTATCCAGTACGGGTGATTGATGGTGGACATGACATCTTTTAGTACCCCTCAGTCGTCAGAGCGAGGGGGATAGCCTTAACCCTTGACCCCACATCAATCTGCAGTGAAATGGGAAATACGGATTCCTTTTTCAGTGACCGACTCAGTGAGTTATAAAAAAGAGAAACCCAAAGAAACACATCAATTCGTTCTTTTATGTCCCACACAGAAATCTATACAGGACACGCTGAAAATGGATATTGCTATAGCTAGATCGTTACAGAGCAAAGTTCTTCGTTCCCTTTCATGTGGCCTGGAACGGCTTGCTGGAAGCAAATGTGATTCAATTGGATTATTTTCAAGAATTATAATTGGCTTTCGATACGCCATATTCTGGACTTACTGCTGAACAGCTTCTGGCTTTACTACTTTGATGTAAGTAGCATCATAAGAAATCATTCATCGATATCAATGCTTTGCATATTACATCCTTGATAATTCTGTATAGCCTATTGGTATTTCCTGTAATACATGCGGGGTAAGTGTGGATTACTTGCAACGAATGGCAGAATATGATTGATTACTGCTTGTTTATCCTTATGTCTAGGGTTATCCCTTTCTATTCGTGATTTATAAGTCTGCTTTGTTGAATTTGTGTCCCGGATTGCACATGTGTTCGCATACGGCCGAATGTGACCCAATTACTTCATATTTCTGTGTTCCTTGTATCGTACGTCCATTCTTCTTCCAGTTTGTCAGATGTAATTTATTTGACACCTGTGTCTTGGAACGTATTGAGTATACACCTGGTTTTGAGCACGGGTCTAGTTTATTTAAATTACCGTCATGAAGACGCTTGCCGGTTGTGTTGTTTGATGTGAAGGTTATTTTGATGCCTTGTTTCTTGAATAAAGTGGTGATTTCTTATACACTCGCGTTCACGTAATTGAACCTCGCGAAATTGATCTCATTGTTGTCCGGTTTATGACTTGATTTATTGCTTTGTCTGGGTGGGGATTCGTTCTCATTAGCGATTTGCTTCATTATTCTGATTTAACTACTTTCGTTTTCTTTTGATGTTGGTATATTTAATGCCTGTATAGCATTGAATTGAAGCCCACTACCTTGTGCGCACTAGGATAGTTCGAGTGATTGGGAATTGCGTGTGAAGTTCCGTAGGTTTACGGAAGATTGAATACAGTCCCTAACAAAAGTTTAAGACCATTAGCCCATTTCACATTAAGAAAACCTGGTCATTCAATTTTGTCACAAATGTTTCCATGACGATTTACGAAATCAAGCTTTTCTTCCAATGGAATAATCCTAGCAATACCATACTATTTTTCAAATCTCGGGCTACCAACGGCGGGGCATTTTGTGACCGCCATAATACATTCCCTTTCTGCGATTTGCATGATCCTTTAATCAACATATCTTGTATTTTGAACCTCCAATCAACCTTAAATTGCAAAATTCTAACTTAATAACAACAGTTTCAAACAAAATCAACAAATCATGAAAGAAGAAGTTCAGAAAGTAAATTATTCACTTATCATACGCTTCGCCATCTTTAACACACGAGGAACATGCGACTGTTCTTAACTGTGTGTTCCGCATGTGTACCTCTTGTAACCAGAACAAATCACGGTGGCTTTGATAACTTTGTTGTATTTTTGCCCTTACCACAGTGCAGAGTATGACGAGGCACACGAACTACCAATAGGGGGGGGGGGGGGGGGGGTACCGTGCGCACCATAAGAAAGTTGTTCATAAAGTTGTAAATGTGTGGTTAGGTAACCGGATTCAAAATAGACAATAACTTTCTGTACAGTGAGCGTAGAAAAGGAATACCATTAATACATTGTAAAAAATGGAACTAGTGGGCTCCACTGTTGGTATTGCTACGATTAATTTGGAGACATTAAACCAACTCGTTTATCTCAATGTTAATTTTTTACCATAAGAAACAACATTCCCAAACATTTCTTTATCAATTTACATTCTTCCCCGTACTTTCTGAAAGCTTAGTAAAAATAACCAAATACCGACTGATGTTTACGCAAGAATATCAGTTTTACCAACAAAGCTAGCGGAACCAAATATGCTGCAATCGATTTTGCTAGCTTCGTCGGTAAAACAGACATCCTTGCGCAAACATCAGTCGGTATTTGGCTATTTCTATTATTTATTTCTTCAGAAAGTATGGAAAAAATGTAAAATGATAAGGAATGATTTGGGAATGTTATTTATTATGCCAAAATTCTCATTGACATTGTATTGTTCTGCCAAATGAATTAACACTCTGATAAAGGAGGTTGGTTTAGTGTCTACTAAATTAATCCGTCAGGGGAAAAGATTGATTTCTTACTATCGAATTTTAATTTTAAAATTGTAGTTAAAAAGTAAATGAGCACAATTAGCTTTACATAAGCAGATGCTTATGAGGCCATGTAATATTTGAAAAAACTACGGAATCATTTGTGACAAAAGTGAATGACCAGGAATTTGTTGTGTGAAAAATAAGCTAATAGTCTTAAACTTTTATTGGGGACTGTATGAGAGATTTTATCTTTACATTGGATAGTTATATCGATCAGGGTTGTAAGTTAGATGCCATCCCAGCATTTTCCAATTGTATAAGAGGGAAACCATGCAAAAAGCTTATAGGGTGACTGAGGTGGAGATCGAACCAACTCCTTCTCAGTTATAATAAGCAAAAATATATGACATAATAGCAAATTGTTTGGATTCGTATTGACAGAATAACTAAGGAACACTTAAGTTAATTATACGCCAAATCAATACTAATAATACCACACTTAAATGTCTACAATTTATAGATTATTTGAAGTGTGCATGTTTCGAAACAACAGTGGTTTCTTCTTCGGCACAATTAACAGAAACAATACTTATACTAAGGAAATACTTTAATTAAAAATGGATGGCCTTACAATACGTTTTAAAAGAATAATTTGGAAAAAAAAACATTTATAAATCCTTAAAATTATCTATGAAAATTTAGGCAATTATATGGTTAATCTTCTCAATAATATATCTATGAAAAAATATTGTAAATATTCCTCTACTGAAAAAAACTATCTTTCCCTGAACATAAACAGTATCTTAATAATAAACTAGTAAAGCTTTAAAGTACTGTACCACGGAGTTGAAATAACACATGTAGTCATATCTCTGGAACTGATACATTCTTAGACCATACTAAGAGCATCAAGTCTATATTTCGATGTTCATACAGTTCTTATATGCCTTCAGTCCCACATGCCAACTATTTTGGGATATTTAATGTATTAATATTGAATACTAGCTGTACCCGGCATGCGTTGCAATGCCAATCAAAGAAAGTGTAGGCATTGCAACTTTGTATGTGGAAGTGCTTTTGGATTCCCAATATTGTTTTTCTTTTTCCGTTAACCACCTCTAAACTATTGTAAAATTGATTTACTATCTCAAAAAAATCATGGGAGCGTGCTCAACAACTCACCAAATTTTCATCGCAATGAAATGAATGGTATATGAACGCATACGGGACTTTTCTGAAACGATTCGAGCGCCGTCACCCATTTGTTGAATATACTCGTACGCTATCTATTGTAAAATGGATTTACTAAGTGAAAACCTTCCCTGGCGCGTACACAACAACTCATGAAAGATTCATCGCAATCGGATGAATGGCATATGAACGCATACGCGTTTTTGCTTAAACGATTCGCGCGACGACACTCATTTGTTGAATCTACTTGAGCGCTACCTAATGTAAAATGGATTTACTAATTCATACAGATTCACAGGACTGGGCGCAATTCCCCAAAGTTTTATGATAATCGGATGAATGTTATATGAACGCATACGGGACTTGGTGGAAACGATTCACGCGCTGTCGCCCATTAATTGAATCTAATTTTGCGCTACCAATTGTAAAATGGATTTACTAAATCAGAAATTTTTGAGGGAGTGGAAACAACATTTCTCAAAATTTCATTGCAATCGCTTGAATGGTATATGAACGCATACGGATTTTTAGCCTACTTTTCACATTTTGCAAAAATGAGGAAAAAGTAGACGTATGAGATCGGGCAAATGTGTGTCTGTCTGTCTGTCCTTCTGTCTGTCTGTCTGTCTGGCTGTGTGTGTGTCCCCCCCACCCCCCTATCAACTCCTAAACGGCTGCAGCAATCGAAACAAAATTTGGTAGGAGTAAAGATCTATACCTGAATATCTCACGCCCATATTTGAAAATGATGTCAGTGCTACCAACTGCTGAAGAATCGCAATTGAAATTTGAGCTCCATGTTGGATATCTTGGAAGGTATGAATAGGAGCTATTTCAAAATTGGCACATGTATAGATAATAATATTGCAGTTTAATTTCCAGGAGGCCATATATCGCAGTGTTGCCAAAATGAATATACGCCATCTGATATGTCCAAATTTTAAATGCATATAACTTCTACACTATCAATTGGATTTCAACCAAATTTAGTATGTGCTATGTGTACATAAACAGACATGACTGAACGTATTATTAAGATCCACCAGGGCTGCCAACTGTTAATAAATGCTCTCAATTTATTTTATCCAAATACCAATATATCAGAAAGTATACCAGCCGACAGCTTTAAACTATGCACACGTATAGTACCTGACATTCCATATTAATTTGGAGAAACTTATATACGTCAGTGCTACCAACATGATTCTAAGCCTGCTGAGAGGTCCAATTTTAAATACATGTAACTTCTATACTATCATTTGGATTTCAACCAAATTTCGGGTGTGCTATGTGTTTCATAACAGATATGTATATGCCGATTCTTAAGAGTAACCAGGGCTGCCAACTATTAGTAAATACTGTCTCTATTTTTGTTACCCTAATATCAATATATCAGAAAGTATGCAAGCCAATAGCTCTAAACTTTGCACACGTATAGTACCTGGCATTCTAGATTAATTTGGTGTAACTAATATACGTCAGTGCTGCCAACATGATTCTAAGCCTGCTGATAGATCCAATTTTAAAATGCATGTAACTTCTATACTAACTAATGGGTTTTATTCAAAATTGACACAACCATTGATCATATTATTTCAGATTATTTCGGACCAATACATGTATGTCATTGTTGCCAACATGATTTTACGCGCGCTGTTAAATCCAATGTTTAACTGCATGTAAGGTACATGCTATCCATTGGACTTCAACCAAATTTTGTATTCTGTACCTTAAGAGATGGAACTAAGAATATATTCAGTCACCAGGGCTGCCAAGTGTAGTTCTCTATTAGGTTACAGTATGCCAGGTATACAGTATTTCGAACTAATTAGAAATTTCGATATTACCAACTTAATTTCGTCATTATTCTAGATAGATCCATATAGATTAATCATTGGCATGAATCTTAAATTTTAAGAAAAGTAGGCTCTTTAGTTCGTTACGGAACTTCTTGTTTTTAAACGATACGCACGCCGTTACTCATTTGTTGAATCTACTTGTGTGATACCTATTGTAAAGTGGATTTACTAAGCCAGAATCCTTCCCTGAAGTGTACACAACATCTCACCCAAGTTTCATCGCTTTCGGACAAATGGTATATGAACGCATACGGGACTTTGTTTAAGCGATTCGCCACTCATTTGTTGAATCTACTCGTGCGCTACAACTTTCACATTTATTCACCTTTTAAACGTTCCACAAATAATTCAAGACGAAAATTAGCCATCCGAGTTTTAGCGAGACTAACGAACAGCAATTCATTTATATATAAGAAGAAGATTAAACTCCAAATATTTATAGGTCTTTCAACGTTAAACATGTGATCCTTAATTAGTTATGCGTCAAGAGACCGAGTGCACCCCGTTTCAGCCCTCAGACAAGTTTCCATAAGCTGGCTACTTTTCACAATTTCTTTTGTAAAATCTATGAATATTTTTTTCATTTTTACGTTAATTGTGAGCTTTACTAACTTTGCTTTTAATGTGATGAATTGTGTGTGTGAACATACTTCTTAGTGGTATTTGGAAATATAAGCAGAGTAATTCAGTACGAATTTGATATTATATTACATTTTGTTTTGTACGATCCTTGTTTGAGCGGGAAAAGAGCACCCGAGTAATTCGATTTTATAGCGAATCAATCTCATAGGTTGGCAACACTATGGCTTCGGTGGCATAGTTGGTAGCATTCTGAACTGCTGTGCCCAAGATAGCGGGTTCAAACCTGGCCGAAGTCGTCGGATTTTTTAAGAGCGTTAAAAACCCTTCAGTATGACTTCCTTCGGAGGGGATGTAAAGCCGGTGGTCCCATGTCATAGATTTATGACATGTAAAAGATCCTTCCACGGACTAAACTTGTGTGAAGTTAAATTGTTGGGTTAGATTTCGTCAGAACGCTCTAGCAAAGTTCCAACGTTCACAGCTAGGTATCATTGATATCTAGTAGTGAAAGTTGGAACTACTTGAAATTGAAGGGAACTTGTAGCTCACCCTAAGGGTGTCCGCTGGAAGCATCTAAAGACTCTGGCGAGCCGAACATGTCCTCGGACACTCCGGGCACTAAACGCCATACGATAAATAAATAATAACACTGTTACGAATGCACAGAGTTCATCATGGTTTCCTCAAGTAGACAACGTGTTCAAACTGGAGAAATAAAGCTTGGATCACCAATAAAATACATCCAAGGTAATAACAAGAAGTTCCGTGACGAAGTAAAGAGCCTTCTTTTCTTAAAATTAAGATTCTTGCCAATGATTAATCTACAGTATATGAACATATCTAGAATATTAGGGTAAAAAGTATAGAGAGCATTTATTAACAGTGTTGTCAGCCCTGAATGCTCTTAAGAATACTCATAGTCATATCTGTTACGTTACACATAGCACATACGAAATTTGGATGAAATCCAACTGATAGTATAGAAGTTACAGGTATTTAAAAATTGGTCCTATCAGCAGGCTTAGAATCATGTTGGTAGAACTGACGTATATAAGTTACTCCAAATTAATCTAAAATGTCAGGTACTAGACGTGTGCATAATTTAAAGCTGTCGGCTTGCATACTTTCTGATATATTGATATTTGGATAAAAAAAGAGAGAGAGCAATTATCAACAGTTGGCAGCCCGGGTGGCTCTCAAGAATACGCTCAGTCATATCTGTTTATGTACACATATTACATACAAAATTTGGTTGAATCCAATTGTTAGTGTCGAAGTTATATGCATTTATATAGGAGCTATCAGAAGTCTTAAAATTATTTTGGCAACACTGTCATATATGTACTCCTGGAAATTAAACTGAAATAGTATTATCTACATGTGTGTCAATTTTGAAATAGCTCCCATGCATACCTTCCAAGATATCCAACATGGAACTCAAATTTCTAGTGCGTTTTTTCAGCAGTTGGTAGCACTGACATCATTTTCAAATATGGGCTTGAGATATTCCGGTATACATATTTACTCATACTAAATTTGGTTTTGATTTCTGCAGCCTTTTAGGAGTTGATAGGGGGGACACACACACACAGCCAGACAGACAGACAGAAGGACATACAGACAGACACACATTTTCCCGGATCGATTTCATAAGTCTACTTTTTCCTCATTTTTGCAAAATGTGAAAAGTAGGCTAAAAATGGAGAGCAATCGAGTGAAAGGAGCAAACAAATGATTTTATATGTACTGTATATAGACATAGTAGGTTGAGGGATGACACTGTAGAGTTACCATGCCGGAAACACAAGACAGGAGAGAGAGAGAGAGAGATGATGATGATGATGATAATTGTTGTTTTAAGGGGCCTAACATCTAGGTTATCGGTCCGTGATGGTTTGGGTGATCGTGAAGATGAAAATGAAATGCAAACTTAAAACTAACTACTAACCCACATACTAGAAGAAAAAATGGAAAACTAATGGAGAATAAGGCAAATAAAGGACAAGAGGAAAAGAAATGCCCTCAACCTTCGAAGAATGCGGATTGAGGGACTTGAAAGGAAGGAGAGCCATGAAAGGCAGATCGGAAAGTGAAAGAAGAGAGGGTCCGCCCCCACAGGTAAGGGACAAAAGGGGAAAACGGACCCAGCTCAGGAATCCCTCGGGGTCGCCAACTCCCGAATTTACCAGCCGTGAGCCCCTGAGGGTGTAGCATTATCTAGGGTGCACCAAAAGTGGTGGGGCTACATGCACCCTGCCTCCTTGAGGGCCTTGAGCAGAAGGCAGGAGATAACATGAACAGAAAAAGAAGGCTGACCCCTCGCAGAAGGAGGGAATCAGAAAAGATGAGACAAGGACCAATTAAGGCGGGAAAGGAAGAGACTCCCTAGGCCTCGGATACCCTAATACCGTCAGGGTCGGAAGAGAACAAGAGTTGACCAAGTGAGGTCGCCAGGAAAGAAGACAGGAGGATTCCGGCACAAGTAAGTGGAAGCAATGCCGGACTCAGCTGGGGCCCCGTGGTCGCCAACCCACATCCCACTAGATGTGAGCCCCTGGGGAAGAGAGAGAGAGAGATGAGTTGCGCGGAGGGATATTTTCCTCAGGACTTGACCTGACGATTGGTATAGGAGCCAAACCTAGACATCAGAGACGCCTGCCAAGAATGCTATCGACTGCGCCAATAGATGGTCATTTTCATTTCTGCATTCCAACCAAACGTCTTGTTTTTAAGTACCTAATAGCTGAAAGCCTTCATTTAAAATAAATGAAATTGTAATAACACAATTCAGAAAACGCTAAATGACAAGGTATATTCAGAAACTAGAACACAACTTTAGATGAAAATTGAGAAAATAAAATAATTGATGCTGAAGAACAGCCATGAGATAATGCATTGCCTTGTTCATCGTTTTATAAAACAAGAAGTTCCGTGACGAACTAAAGAGCCTACTTTTCTTAAAATTTAAGATTCATGACAGTGATTAATCTATATGACTCTATCTAGAATAATGACGAAATTAAGTTGGTAATATCGAAATTTCTAATTAGTTCGAAATACTGTATACCTGACATAATGTAGCCTAATAGAGAACTACAGTTGGCAGCCCTGGTGACTGAATATATTCATTGTTCCATCTCTTAAGGCACAGAATACAAAATTTGGTTGAATTCCAAAGGATGGCATGGACGTTACATGCAATGAAACATTGGATCTAACAGCGCGCGTAAAATCATGTTGGCAACAATGACATACATGTATTGGTCAGAAATAATCTGAAATAATATGATCTATTGTTGTGTCAATTTTGAATGAAATCCATTAGTTAGTATAGACGATACATGCATTTTAAAATTGGACCTATCAGCAGGCTTAGAATCACGTTGGCAGCACTGGCGTAGGCCTATATTAGTTACTCCAAATTAATCTAGGATGCCAGGTACTATACGTGTGCAAAGTTTAGAGCTATTAGCTTGCATACTTTCTGATAAATTGATATTAGGGTAACAAAAATAGAGACAGCATTTATTAACAGTTGGCAGCCCTGGTTACTCTTAAGAATACGCTCAGTCATATCTGTTTATGTACACATAGCACATACGAAATTTGGTTGAATTCCAATAGATAGTGTAGAAGTTATATGCATTTAAAAATTGGACCTATCAGCTGGCTTATAATCATTTTGGCAACACTGCCATGTATGGCCTCCTGGAAATTAAACTGCAATATTATTATATATACGTGTGCCAATTTTGAAATAGCTCCCATTCATACCTTCAAACATAGCCAACATGGAGCTCATATTTCAATTACGATTTTTCAGCAGTTGGTAGCACTGATATCATTTTCAAATATGGCCGTGAGATATTTAGGTGTAGATCTTTACTCCTAGCAAATTTTGTTTCGATTGCTGCAGCCGTTTAGGAGTTGATAGGGGGGGGGGGGGGGACACACACACAGCCAGACTGGCAGACAGAAGGACAGACAGACAGACACACATTTGACCGATCTCATAAGTCTACTTTTTCCTCATTTTTGCAAAATGAGAAAAGTAGGTTAAAAATATATTTGTGTATCTCGCCTGAGCTTCTACTGGAATAAACTATGCATATCAATGTACCCGAGAACCTAGGCTGTAATGCAATCAGGCGGGAGTGTTTACGAATATACGGCTGAGAACTCCACAGCCCAAGATTGCTAGCAATTCCGTTTGTTCGTCTCCCATCACTTGCACTTCACTTTGGCCAATCTTACCCTTTCATGTTCTCTCCGGAGCGGCAATAAAGAAGACGTATCGTCTTGCGATGCTCAAGTAGCAACTCGTAAGTTAGTTCGATACCGAGGGAAGGAATGATCAATTTTACTAGTCTTGGAGCTGCACTTTGTTCAGATACAGAACTGATTACCTCTGTCTAGCTCAATACCAATGCCCAATGTCAATAAGTTACGGGGTTTTATATACTGTCAGAACATATCCAACACCTCCTCAAGTATTCGAGGGATTTCCATCAATTTTGGCCCATAAGGAACAATTTCTTCGGCATTGTGTTTTTGTTGATTCATTTAGGGGTTTTGCGAAGTCATGATCGTGTAGCCTGGTAATTGTGTGTATGCGAAATTTGAATTTGTTGAAGATAATTGTTGTTTTAAGGGGCCTAATATCTAGGTTATCGGCCTCTAATGTTTTGGGTGATAGTGAAAGAGGAGAAAAGAGTAGAAAACTATAAGGTACTTTCAAAATGTAATGAGCTGGAGGCTGGAATGCGCAAACCGGTGACTACATCAGCTAATCGTGGCGTGTGTAACGAGGTGTGGTTCCGACCAGTGCGTGGAAGGTCACAGCCCGTCGCTAGAGAGCACGCGTGCACGTCACGTGACGGATACTAAGCGAGCAGCAGCATGCATCAATCGTCCAACTCTGCCAGTCGCATTGCAAACAGTGATATGGAGGCGTCAACCGAAGAGCAAAGAGGTGTTGTTTGTTTTCTGACAGCGGAAGGAGTAGGGGGAACGGACATTCATCGCCGAATGTCACAAGTGTACGGCGAACACTGCATGTCCCTTGCAAGGGTCAAGGCGTGGCACAAGCGCTTCAGGGAAGGACGGGTGCCGTTAGCCGATGATGCCCGGTCTGGGGCACCCCCCTGCATTACCAATAACAACGTCCAGCTGGTTGATGCACTCATTACCCAGGACCACCGAGTGACAGTGAACGCTATAGCCGCCGTGGTCGATCCACGACAATGCACGACCTCATACGGCCAACACAGTCGCGGCACTCCTGTGATTACGCCATGTTTGGTCCCCTGAAAAGGGCTCTGCGGGGCCAACGATTCACCTCGGACGCCGACGTCCAGCTGTACGTGCGGAACTGATTCACATCGCAGCCCAGGGAATTTTATGAGACAGTCATTCACCGCCTCATGTCACAGTGGGACAAGTGCCTCAACAGCCAGGGCCAATACTTCTATCATACAGGTACTGGTTTCTGTAATTATGCCTCCGGCTCGTTACTTTTTGAACGCACCTTATAGAAGAAGAAATGGTTAACAAATAAAGGATAGGGCAAATAAAGGACAGGAAGAAAACAAATGTCCTCAGCCTTCGAAGAATGAGGATTGAATGACTTGTAAGGAAGGAGAGCCATGAAAGGTAGACAGGAAAGGGAAAGAGGAGAGGGCCCGCCCCAAAGTCAGTGTAAAAAGGGGAAAAATGGACTCAGCTCAGGAATCCCTCGGGATCGCCAACTCCCTAACTCATCAGTCGTCAGGGGCGTGGTGGCTTAGCGGTCTAGCTGTATGCCTCTCACCAAGGCGGTCCGGGTTCGTTTCCCGGTCAATGCATGTGAGATTTTCGAAGTGAAATGCCATGTCCTGTGGTTCGGTTTCCACGTAAAAAGGAGGTCCCGTGGCTCATGATCTCGGGATTAACGGTCACGATAAACTACAAGCTTCCTTTTTCATCAGTCGTCAGCCCCTCAGGGTGTATCAATATCCAGGATGAACCAGAAGTGGTGGGGATACATACACCCTGCCTCCTTGAGCGCTTTGAGCAGAAGGCAGGAGATATCATGAAAAGAAAAACGAAGGCTGACCCCTCGCAGAAGGAGGGTATAAGGAAAGATCAGGGAAAGGGAGAGATTCCCTAGGCCTCGAATAACCTCATACTATCGAGGTCGGAAGAGAACAAGAGTTGACCAAGAGAGGTCGACAGGAAAGATGACGGAGAGGAGCCCGGCACCAGCAAGTGGAAGCAATGCCCGACTTAGCTGGGGTCCCGTGGTCTCCAACCCACTTCCCACGAGATGTGAGCCCCTGCGGCGTATGTGGAATTTGTCTGATAACCTGTGTTATTGTTATGTAATTGCTGTATAATTGTAATTCAGATGAGCTTCGGGAACGACATGCCCGTGGCCTTAATTTAGGAATCATCCCCTCATTTGCCTGGATAGCAGTGGGAAACCACAGAAAGCACTTCCAGGATGGCTGAGGTAGGAATACAACGCTCTCTTTTCTCATTTTCGCCTCAGGAGGCTGAGTTCACCCCGTTCCAACCATCAGACAAGAATTAAAACATCTTGGCAGAGCCGGGAATCGAAACCGGGCTTCCGCGTTGACAAGGCATTTTCTAGAGTAGAAACAGGAAAAATGCTTTATTTTCCAAAAAAAGCTCAATATTCTAAAGGTATAGAAGGAAAGGAACATTTTTTCACACTCATTAAAATTCAAGATCACATTCTAGTAGAGGAAGAAACACCATGAGATCAAGAGTTAATTTAAATAAATGATTAATTAATTTAATTATGTATTTATTAATTTTATTTATATATGTATTTATTATTTTATTTAATAATATGAAGGTACACAGTTGTATTTATTTAGCGTATGGCTTTTAGTGCCGGGAGTGTCCGAGGCATGCTCGGCTCGCGAGAGACTGTGGCTGCTTTAAGCGGTCACCCATGGCGTGAGCTACAAGTTCCGTTCAATTTCAAGTACTTCCAACTATTGTTACCAGATGTCACTGACACCTAGTGCTGAACGTTGGAACTTTTATAGAGCGTTTCATCGAAGTCTAACCTATACATTTAGCTTCATACAAGTAAGGTACACAGTAATAAACTCAAATACGTTCCTTCTAGAAATAAGTTATCAAGTTTAAAAAATGAAAAATACATCAAAGTGAGAGGGAAAAGGTTACACAATTGAAAAACTAAATGAAATAAATAGGCTCATTCATTTCAGATTACAAAAGATAAAAGAAAACAGTTTAAATTAAAAAAAGAAAACTTAGGAAGGGGAAACTGAAATTAAATTTGTATTAGAGCCGATGGTCGTAGTGGGGTATTTTAAATAAACGCCCGTAGGCTCCCCATCAAATTCAATTTCAAGTAGTTCCAACCAAAGATGCTGACTGTCACTGACACCTAGTGGCGAATGTTGTAACTTGATAGAGCGTCTCTAACCCAAATTATCTACAAATTTAGCTACGCAGTACCAATTGTAGTGGTAAGTTCATTTACATGCCATAAATCTATGACATGGGCCCACCAGCTTTACTTCACCTCTGACGGAAGTAGTACTGAAGGATTTTAACGCTCTTAAAAATCTGACGACTTCGGCTGGGTTTGAGCCCGTGATCTGGGGCATACCAGTTCAGCATTCTACCAACTACGCCACCGAAGCCCCCCCCCCCAAAAAAAAAGATCAATAAGCACCCAATATTTCAAGAAAATCTAATTCAAAAATAATCGAATTCAGAAACCGCTAACTTTACCTGCTCATTGAATGAGCTAGTGCAGTGAATAATTTCTCCTCGAATATTATGAAGTGATAATATTCTAACTAGCCCTAATGCTAATTTTAACAAAATATCATTGTTTAATAATTAGCCACTACGAAGTGCAGCAGTGGCTAGCATTCTTGGCTGTCATTACTGAGGTCCAGGTTCGATATCCGGCTCTGCCATAATATTCAATTCTGGACGGATGGCTGGAATTGGGTTCACTCGTAAGGCTAAACTGACAATATGTGGGCTTAGTTTTCACCTTAGTTAACTGTTGCTGGACAATGCAAGAGGTCACGTGGCTGCTGCACGACGGAGCAAGCCTCATTCTGCATCTCCCCCAGACGTTGAATACGAAGGACCTGTTACATGGCCCGCTCGATCACCGGACCTTAACCTCTGAATTTAAGTCAACCTAAAAAATCAAATACTAAATGTCATTGCGTAAATAACAATTTTGTCATTTAACGGTTAATAACAAAACAGTCTAGAAGCAATCACATCAAAAGCTCGCTACGGTAGAAGTTAACGTTTCAAAAGGGTTTTCATATTTACTTAAATATGTATATAGGTAAAAAAAAGAGACAATTAGTCTGAAAGACTGGACTTTATATAATTTTAAATGCTACAAATGCCGAAAAATGCTAGAAAGGTTGGACTCTTGACATGTTAGATGATCAAGAAACAATCAGAACGCTAGAAAGTTACAAGTCATGAGGGAAAGGAGGGAGCTGGCTGGATGACGTCACGCTCACCAGTGAACTCAGTACACATGCACCAAGCGGTACTATGACGTCACACACCTCAGTGCATTCTCGGTACATTTCGTGACGTCGCCGTAACGACGAATTCGACTAGATCATTAAAATGATAAAATTACTAACAAAGAAGTGTAATGAGTTTACAAATGGTATGGAATCAGACTTGACAAATGAATTCATTATGAAAATCAACGAATGTAATAGTCTACTAAGATAACGGAACGCAGCCGAAATGAATCAGAAACCCCTATTTACGTCAAATTGGCAGTTGAAAAGCTAAATGAAGTAGGAGACCTCTGTTACTAAGGAAGCAAAATAACCAGTGATGGACGAAACAAAGACTATATTAAAAGAAATCCCCTCGGCCGGAAGGCGGAGGTAGATTTCACCGGGAAAACTAGGGGATAGGCTATAATAGGCAAAATATGCAGGTTTTCGTAGGAGGATCAGACCTCATTTATTGCGAGAAAGTATTTTACAATTGGAGGTTATTTAACTTTTTTCCGTCTTTCTATGCATTATTTAACATTTTGTCTTGGGGATGGTAACCTTCTTGTCATTTGGGGTTCATTTTTATACTTGTGATCACACTGTCCTTATTTAAGGTTTGGAACTGATGTGTAACTATCTAACGGGTCTGTTACTTCTTCACGCAAAATTTTATCTCTCGCAGAGATGTTGGTTGGTTCCTCAGTTTAGGGGCTACAACAACGTGGTCATGTAACCCCGTGTACACTGGGTGTGGTAGAATCTGTCTGACAAACGGTGTTAATTGTGATGACTGTATTAGTCTGTAATTCAGGTAAGGTCTGCAGACGGTCAATTTTAAGTACTAGTACATAATTTTGTAGCAAATACTACCGTCAACGACACCTAGCTGTGAATTTGGCCGATAGATGCCACCGCAACCAGCAACTTGCAACGAACGTTGTAACTTCCCCTCTGAAGGAAAGCATGCTGAGGGATTTTTAGCGCTCTTAGAAAATCCGGCGAATTTGGCCGGCCTTGAACCAGCGACCTTGGGCATAGAAGTTCAGCATGCTAACAGTTAGCCGCTTCCCTCATAGTCAGATGGAACAAAAGAGCCTACCTTTCTTAAAATTAAGATTCATGCCAATGATTAATCTACAGTATATGAACCCATCTAGAATAATGACGAAATTAAGTTTGTAATATCGAAATGTCTTAATTAGTTCGAAATACTGTATACTAGGCATAATGTAGCCTAATAGAGCAATATAGTTGGCAGCCCTAGTGTCTGAATATATTCTTAATTCCATCTCTTAAGGTACAGAATACTAAATGTGGTTGAAGTCCAAAGGACGTTACATGGAGTTAGACATTGGATCTATTAGTACACGTAAAAGCATGTTGGCAACAATGTCATGCGAGTGCTGGTCAGAAATAATCTGAAATATTATGATATCTTTTTGTGCCAATTTTGGATGAAATCCATTTGTTGGAATAGAAGTTACATGTATTTTAAAATTGGAGCTATCATCAGGCATAGAATCATGCTGGCAACACTGACTTATATTAATTACTCCAAATTAATCTAGAATGTCAGGTGCTATACGTGTGCAAAGTATAGAGCTGTTGGCCTGCATACTTTCTGATATATTGATATAGGGTAAAAAAATATAGAGACCATTTATTAACAGTTGGCAGCCCCGATTGCTCTAAAGATTACTTAGTCATATCTGTTTATGTACACATATTACATACAAAATTTGGTTGAAATCCAGTTGATAGTGTAGAAGTTATATGCATTTAAAATTGGACCTATCAGAAGGTTTAACATTATTTTGGCAACACTGTCATGTATGGCCTCCTGGAAATTAAACTGAAATAGTATTATCTACATGTGTGCCATTTTTGGAATAGCTCCCATGTATACCTACCAAGATATCCAACATGGAGCTCAAATCTCTAGTGCGTTTTTTTTAGCAGTTGGTCGCACTGATATATTTTTCAAATATGTGCCTGAGATATTCCGGTATACATCTTTACTCATACTCATTGCTGCAGCCGTTTAGGAGTTGATATGGGGGGAGGGGAACACACACAGCCAGCCAAACAGACAGAAGGACAGACAGACAGACACATTTTCCAAGATCGATCTCAAAAGCCTACTTTTTCCTCAGTTTTGCAAAGTGTGAAAAGTAGGCTAAAAAAATGAATGTGATCTCGTCAATGGCGTTGTCTTGGCAACCTCTGATAGCTCATCCCTCATTAATTTAGAAGCGTTGTCATGGTAACCTCTGATGGCACTTGGCATTTTCTTTAATTCCGAAATTAATTTTCTCATCCCTTGGCGTAATAGTGGGTCATATCAAAAATTCTTTCAGACAAAAGTTTTAGGTAATTATTAGGGGAATATTGTTCATTTTGTACGGTTTTGATATTGTGCCTATTAAGAGAGATATGATTAATATTTCCCGAAAAACCCACTTTTTTCCACCCATTTGGTCAATGGTTGGTGCTATCAAAAAACTTATTTGACATAAATTTTTGGCACTTATCCGACACATATTATGAACTTTGAATGGATTCGATATTTCACGTATTAAGAGAGTTATAGCGAAATTTCATTTTTTCGAAAATTGCCCCCCATTTTCACCCCCTTCGATCGATTTTGTCCATTAACGAACTCGACCGAGATTTTAATGGGATACTTATTATGTAAAAAATTTTAACTGATTGGGGCAAAATTATGGCAGTTATCGTGTCCACAAAAAACTGATATTTATATATATAGATACATATATACATAAATTATATATAAACTTTTGAACTGACGGTGGTTTTGGGGTCTGGGGGATGTGAAACGCGAAGATATGTCGAAATTTTCCGGAAGTCGAAACATGGCACCCATTGCAATAGTTAGCTTTCTAATGAAATCTACCTAAAAGTGTGCTGACTCAGGCGAGGAAAGCATTTCTACAGAAAATATACCTGTTGATATCAAATAAAGATATTGGGAAGACATTTTTGAAAGCCTTTGTCTGGAGCGTGGCGTTCTATGGAAGTGAAACTTGGACTAATGGTGCAGCAGAAAAGAGGAGAATTGAAGCATTTGAAATGTGGTGTTACAGGAGAATCATGAAGATCAGATGGGTAGATAGGCTTACAAACGAAGAGGTATTAATACTAGTGGGAGAGGAGAGATGTTTCTGGTGACTGCATATGAAGAGAAGAGATAGGTTGGTAGGACACATACCAAGACACCCAGGAATAGCAAGCTTAGTTATGGAAGGAAGGTTTGAGGACAAGAACTGTAGGGGTAGACCAAGGTTAGAATATGTTAAACGTATAGCCTCGGATGTAGGCTATGTATAGATGGAACGATCAGCCCAGGACATGGAGTCATGGAGGGCTGCACGAAACGAGTAAAAAGACTGACAACTCAATCATTCAATAGACTAATGAAATAAAAATATATTGCTTGCAAATCCGACGAGTTCCAAAGTTAAATTTAAAATAAAATTAGTAGCTCAATAATTTTAAATATTGTTGGACTTAAGTATTTTGATGATCTTCACTCGATGAACAAAACTAATCATGAAATTAAGCCCCCATTTGTGTGAGAGTTGTTTTAATCAGTGTATAAATAATTAATGAAGCCTCCGTGGCTTAGGCGGCTGCACGCCGGCCTCTCACCGCTGGGTCCGTGGTTCAAATCCTGGTCACTCCATGGGAGATCTGAGCTGGACAAAACGGAGGCAGACAGGGTTTTCTCCGGGTAATCCGGTTTTCCCTGTCAAAAAATTCATTCCAGCAACACTCTCCACCAGGGACGGTGCGTCATTAAGGGCCTAATGGGCCTTGCCCACCCAAAGCCGTTAGGCAGCATTGCAAAGAATTCGTTTAATTAATGTCTTTTAAAATTACTTTGTATTACAGATACTCAACTTAAAATAAGTGTTTTACCCTTCTGAATCTCTAAAGAGAATTCATTATAAATAACTCATCCCTAGCTTAAGATCCTGACTGTCTGGAACGGTGTATCGTCATAGCGAGGGCCGCTCCACAGCAAGTCCCATGTAAAGTATATGGCTTCATGGGCCGGGTGAGGAAACAGAGGACATAGCACTGTCTTGCACGCGAATTCTTCAGTGCTATGAAGTGAATTTTGTCTCTCTTCAAGGGCCAACAGATTGGGCCTATAGCGTTGATTTGAATCTTCCTGATTCTGTCTCTGTCAAACAGGATTACGGGAGAAAGGTTCACCCCACCCCCACGCTCTTAAACAGGTATTCAGCTATTGTTTGCAGATTGCTGACAGAAGACAAACATAATAATTATACATTTTCAGTTGTCTGATATTCCAAGTACAGTATAAATGTGTTCGTGAGTTCTGTCGATGAAGCTGTAATTTCTACTGTATAAATGTTTCTTTTTAAATTTGTGGCACGGTACGTAGTTATTTAATATGTCGATTGTATGCCGAAATAGGAACATGAAAGTGGAATTTTTAAACAAATCCATTTTCTTCTATAGCTCTGAACACAAAGTTAGATATTAAAGAATTATGAGCTCATCAACCAAGCTGATGGATAAATTTGCTTCATCAAATCACAGGAGAGAATATAGACTATGTATTAATAAAGAACCATTTGGGTTCAGTTTTTAATGCATCAACTATTTATTAAAACTCGTTAAAAATTTTGTGTTGTGCAGAATTATGATAATGGCAATATTGGCAATAATAAATGCCAAATAACAAACAATATTTAATATGTAACAACAATAGTATCATCTGGCCCACCCTAGAATTTTAATCTGGAGCCGCCGCTGCTCTCCACTATCATTTCATTTCATCTGTCATTCATTTAATCATTGCCCCAGAGGAGTGCGTCAGGCCTCGGCAGCAGGCACAGTTCATATCCTCGCCGCTAGATGGGGGCTTCATTCATTCTATACCTGACCCGGTCAGAGACTAGAAGCAGGCTGTGGATTTCCATTTTCATAAATAATGTATTTTATTTCATGCACTAGGAAATTAATACTGTAACTCCACGTCAAATATCGTGTTGCCAGCTGTTAGACAGATTCACACATACTCAAGTGCATGGGGCTCTTGACCACGATGTCCTGTCACTTAAACATCAAGAGCACAGCCTGTGCCATTTTCACCTCCGACTCTTACATCAATTCTTCTCGGGGTTATCCAACAGGATCGGTTTCTTTTTTATTGAGAAAATACTCCCATGACTTATCGTTTACTCAGGACGGGAGATGTGATCCCAGATCAAAATGTTGATACAGAAACTAGATTGAAGCTGAAGATGAACTATGAAATTATAATTCACTGCTTTACTCGTTCTTCTGTAGGAATATACCTCCTCAGACGAAGAAAACGTATCAGAGCACCGACCGAATGAACTATGAATATCAATGGCACAATCCAATCAGACTGTAAGGTCAAACAGTGTTTACTGCCGCACACAACAGAATTGGCTCGCGCTAGATTGCTAGCAATTCTCCCTGTTCTTCTCCATCACTTACACTTCACATTCACCGATCTTCCCTTGCCATGTTGTTTCTTCAGGCAATAAAACAGATGAATAGCTGATGTAAGTCATCTTGATAGCACTTTACCAAAGTAGTTACGCACCTGATTGCATTTGTTCGATGAAACGAACCTTGAAATTTCTCGTGGTCGTTAATCTCGCAATCATACGCCATTAGACGTACAGTACTCTTAACGTGAAATCTAAACCACTTGATGTGATATTTTACCTCAAAGATTCCACATGCATTAACCAGAACAAAACCCGGTGCGATGTAGTGGAATGCTGCATAAGCACGCTTCTTATTAATAGAAGTAATCGTTAATTAGTTTTAACCTTTTAAGTTCCAAGTTACCAGTCAACTGTCCTAGCGCTGTGTTTCTTCATTTGCATGTAAACAAGTAGTTCCGAGAAGAACTATACAGCCTATTTTCATATATCCTACTTATATTATAAGATGCGTTCAAAATGTAACGAGCCGGAGGCTGTTATGCGCAAACCGGTGACGACATGGGCTAATCGTGGCATGTGTAACGAGGTGTGGTGTGGTTCCGACCAGAGCGTGGAAGGTCACAGCCCGTCGCTAGAGGGCATGCGTGCACGTCACGTGACGATACAAAGCCAGCAGCAGCATGCATCAATCGTCCAACCAAGACCAAGACAGTAGGCCATTCGACATGCTTCCTGGTGTGGTTGAAGACTGTGGGGCACCCATTGGGCACACACTTTCCGCAAGTGCAGTCGTTCCTTTATGATGGTGTGCACACTTCCGTCGCTGAATCCGACCACGGCGGCTATGGCGTTCACAGTCACTTGGCGGTCCTGGGTAATGCGTGCATCAACCAACCGGACGTTGTAATCGGTAATGCAGAGGGGTCCCCAGACCGGGCATCATCAGCTAACGACACCCGTCCTTCTCGCAAGCGCTTGTGCCACGCCTTGACCCTTGCAAGGGACATGCAGTGTTCGCCGTACACTTGTGACATTCGGTGATGAATGTCCGTTCCCCCTACTCCTTTCGCTGTCAGAAACCGAACAACACCTCTTTGCTCTTCGGTTGACGCCTCCATGCCACTGTTTGCAAAGCGACTGGCAGCGTTGGTCGATTGATGCATGCTGCTGCTCGCTTTGTATCGTCACGTGACGTGCACGCGTGCCCTCAAGCGACGGGCTGTGACCTCCACGCTTTGGTCGGAACCGCACCTCGTTACACACGCCACGATTAGCCCATGTCGTCATCGGTTTGCGTATTACAGCCTCCGGTTCGTTACTTTTTGAACGCACCTTATAATTGCCTCTATTAACATACAATATTTCAGTTTGATTGCTGTAATGGAATCGTAGATATTGAGAACCATCTAAATATTTCGTATGGTAGCCATGATGGATTTATATATATATACATGTCTTAGAATTATGTACCATTACATGAAGATTATTGTGTAGGTGTAGTATTCCAACTTCAATCGCATGTTAAGAACACAAGATATAAAATCGAGATTTTAAAATTTCACACAACTGCCATCTTGAGGCTATGAAAACAATTGAAAAAAATTAGACGCCAATGGATTGAAATTTGTATGAGCATTTACCGTACCAAGTTTCACTCGACTGGGATGGTTAAATCGCGAGACATGTCCTTTTAAATATTTATATTTCGCATCGCCACCAAGTCTCACCAGGTTATTAAAAGCCCCATAGGTGAACTTATGTTCATAGCTTTTAACAACATTCAAAATTTCAGATTGATTTCTGTCATAGATTAATAGATATTGAGAACCGTCTAAATATTTCAGCTGGTCACCATTTTGGATTCTTATATAAGTAGGCCATAGCGTTATGTACTATTAGATGATTATTGCGTAGGAAGGAAGTTGGGATGGAAAAACAAAATGAGAGATTTGAGAAGAATAAACTAAGGTGGTTTGGACATGTAAAGAGGATGGAGGAAAATAGAATACCAAGACAGATGCTGGAGGCAAAGTGCAAGGGTAAGAGAGCAAGAGGAAGACCTAGAACAAGGTGGATTGTTTCAGTGAAGAACAGCATAAGAAAAATAAATATGGTCTGGGACAAGATCGTGGAAGAAGAATGGTGCAAGGAAAGAGGAAAGTGGAGAAGTGCCATAAATATCCCGACCCGGCAGGAGCTGAATAAGGGGAAATGATGATATTGCGTAGGTTCATTATTCAAAAGTTCACTTCGATCGCAAGATTAATACATAAGAAATAAAAATTAAATATTAAAATTTCGCACAGCCGCTATTTTGAGGTTATGTAAACAATTGAAATAATTTAGATGGCAGTGCATTACAATGTGTATAAACATTTACTGTGCCACATTTCACTGCGCTCAGATGGTTAATTCGCGAGAAAAGTCTATTAGCATGTTTCAACTTCACTTCGCCGCCATGTTCGTTTTACTTTAGAGGTTTTTGAAAGTTACATAGATGAACTTGTAGTAGTGCCCTTTATCACCGTACAAAATTGCAGGATGATGCCAGTAATAGTTTCGGAGATATAGAATGCTGATGAAATATTCCGCACAGCTGCCATCTTGAGATTGTGTAAACAATTGAACTAAGTTAGATGAACATTCATTACAATGTGTATGAAAATTTGCTGTGCCAAGTATCATTGCGTTTGGATGGTTAAATCGCGAGCAAAGACTCAACTTCCTTGGCCGCCATGATCGTTTTGTAGTTACCAGGTTTCTGAAAGTCTCATAATTGAACTTTTAGTAGTGCCCTTTATCACCGTACAACATTTCAGGGTGATATCGGTAATAGTTACGGAGATGTAGAATGCCAGTGAAATATTTCGCACAGCCGCCATGTTGGATTGGTGAGACGTAATAAAATTTGACGTGCCCGGTTGTGGTTGGCCAAAATGGTGCTATAACCTTACCGAATTTCATTGATATCGCTCAATGCGTTTAGAAGTTATTAGAGGGGACACACACACACACACGCGCGCGCGCACACACCCACACACACATGGACAAAAGGTGATCTCATAAGTCTATTTGTTCATCACATACACGGACAAAAGGTGATCTCATAAGCCTATTTTCATTTTATGAACAAATCGGCTTATGAGATCACCTTTTGTCCGTGTGTGTGTGTGTGTGTGTGTGTGTGTGTATGAGGGTGTTATAGCACACACGATGAGAAAAGTTATGGTAGTTTTAGTATTATTTCATGGGGCGCTCAGAACTATCTGTCCTTAAGGCACTTGGGAAAATATACATCACATCACTCTCCACATTCACGGCGAGCACAACGAAGAATATTTCCCCATGTTATTGTATCGTTGGTAAACCAACCAAGGATTGTAAAACTACAAGCCAACCATATGAAACATTGTAACATGAGAAAGAAATCGAAGGAAAGAGTATCCTTAGAAAGTAAAATTCATTTGAGCAGCGAGTGTCTGAAAGCCACGAGACAGTCTAAGTCGCGAACAATGCTAAGCCCAGCTTCTCCTTTGTGCCAAACTATGAGTCGAGAGAATCTGGAGCGGTGAATGATGATTATATAAAAGAGAACAGCGAATTCTACTCAAACGTATGTGAGAGGCAAATGATTGCAAAAAGAAGAATTTTGGGCTCCACATTCTGATGGATGATAGAAATCATTCCCTTCAAAAGAATTGATGGTTCCAGAAAAAGAGGAAAGTATGTCGATCAATGACGAGGGGATGGAAAGGAAGTTAGACTTTTGTGAAGATTGATTGCTCAAGTGTTCTTTTCCACTCCACTGTTGGGGAGAATATCAACGGACGACTGGCGCAGGCTGTTACCTGTTGCGAGTGTCAAATGTAGTTAACAGCGATGTCATATTGAAACGTCTTTTATACGAGAAGAATTGGGAAGAATTCGCATGGAAATGCGAATTTAGAATCGATGCAACAAAGGTATGTTACGTTATAGGGCGCTTACAAGAATCGACCTTGCATGAATACAGACCGAAATATTCTGTACCTGAATATTCATTACATCGTACTGGTTGGGTTCATCAACTTTATCAGGAACCGCTTCGAAAGGGCCTAAGTAAAGCATGTTCGTTATAAAAACAAGTAGCTCCGTAACCCCAGAGGAGTGAGAAAATATAATATTTAGTATAATAAAGGTAAAAACGAACCCTGTTTGCTATAACCAGGTGACGGTACTTAATTTCATTAAGGATTACACTAAGCTACGAATATAAATCTAGACCGCTGCATTCCATAAAGAAGTCCTGCGAAGTACTGGCCACTGCACGAACCACAGAGAATAAAAAATTATGCCTGGTTCTCAGCTGATGGCGTAAAATGTGGCTAAGATGAATTTTTCGTGAGAGTTATTACGATGAGCAGGGTCAGGCTTTAATACTCTTAACTCCGTAATAATGTGATCTCCAAATATAAAGTAGACTTTCTGTCTGAACAGTTTTAACTTTGTATTTATACCGTATGAGATGAATTCTGGTGTGAGGGCTGCAACGGGGTATACTCAGTCTCATGAGGTAATCCTTAGAGGATGTGGGTTTGATTCCCACTTTAGCCATTCTGGAAATAGTTATCCGGGTGTTTTCACTTCTATTGCAGGCAATTTCCGGGGTGATTCCTATCTTAAGGCCATGAAAATGTACTAAGAAGTATTCAGATAGTGCAGAATCTCACACTGCAAATAATGTTGAAGACACAGTAGGTAGATTATATCCGACTCAGAGACTGTATGCTGAGACATGGATCTTCAGTATTAAACAATTGTATGGTTTTGAAATATATAAATACATTTTTAAAGATAGAAATAGAATTCCAGTCGTAAGTCACGGGTATAAAACCAGAAGTATTACAGAGAATCACTCTATTTTATATGTAACAAAGTTAAATAGGATAGTTAAACGAAAGTTTCTGTATTTCTCACCAAAATTATATAACATTCTCCCAATTGAATTAAAAGAATTTGAAGGAAATCATGCAAACCTGAAGATACATATAAAACAATTTTTCAGAGAAAACGAAATTGTAATTGAAAATATAATTATTTGAGGCGACAAGTTTATACACATTTTCCATCTTATTCATTATTTTAGTACATAAAACATTTACAAAGAGCGTGTTATTCGATTAAGCCATTTATTTATTTATTTATTTATCGTATGGCTTTTAGTGCCGGGAGTGTCCGAGGACATGTTCGGCTCGCCTGAGTCTGTAGCTGCCTCCAGCGGACACCCTAAAGGGCGAGCTACAAGTTCCGTTCAATTTCAAGTAGTTCCAACTTTCGCCACCAGATATCAATGATACCTAGTGGTGAACGTTGGAACTTTGATAGAGCGTTCTGACGAAATCTAACCTAACAAATTTTGCCTCACACAAGTTTAGTCTGTGAAAGGATATTTTACATGCCATAAATCTATGACATGGGACCGCCGGCTTTACTTCCCCTCCGAAGGAAGGCATACTGAAGGATTTTTAACGCTCTTAAAAAATCCGACGACTTCGGCCATTATACAATTTTACGAAATAATAAACAATGATATGACAAGGTTGCACCTTTTAGTGGCATATGTGATTGCTCCTCCTGCGCTGTGTGAATTTGATATCCTATTGCGACCTGTCTTTATTATATTGTAAGAATAAAATTTAATAATAGTACATTTACAGGATAAAATTATGAGTAGGAATTCTAAGGAAATTCTTTCTGAAAAATAACAAGAAATTCCGTGACGAACTAAAGAGCCTACTTTTCTTAAAATTTAAGATTCATGCCAATGATTAATCGATATGGATCTATCTAGAATAATGACGAAATTAAGTTGGTAATATCGAAATTTCTAATTAGTTCGAAATATTGTATACCCGGCAAAATGTAGCCTAATAGAACACTACAGTTGGCAGCCCTGGTGACTGAATATATTCTTAGTTCCATCTCTTAAGGTACAGAATACGAAATTTGGTTGTAGTCCAATGAATTGCATGGACATTACATGCAGTTAAACATTGGATCTAACAGCGCGCGTAAAATCATGTTGGCAACAGTGTCATGCATGTTTTGGTCAGAAATATTCTGAAATAATATGATCTATTGTTGTGGCAATTTTGAATGAAATCCATTAGTTAGTATAGAAGTTACATGCATTTTAAAATTGGACCTATCAGCAGGCTTAGAATCATGTTGGCAGCACTGACGTATATTAGTTACTCCAAAGTAATCTAGAATGCCAGGTACTATACGTGTGCAAAGTTTAGAGCTATTGGCTTGAATTCTTTCTGATATATTGATATTAGAGTAACAAAATAGAGACAGCATTTATTAACAGTTGGCTGCCCTGGTTGCTCTTAAGAATACGCATAGTCATAGCTGTTATGGTACACATAGCACATACGAAATTTGGTTGAAATCCAAATGATAGTATGGAAGTTACATGTATTTAAAGTTGGACCTCTCAGCAGGCTTAGAATCATGTTGGTAGCACTGACGTATATAAGTTACACCAAATTAATATAGAATGTCTGGTACTATAAAGGTGCATAGTTTAAAGCTGTTGGCTTGCATAATTTCTCATATATATTGCTATTTGGATAAAAGAAATTAAGAGCATTTTTTAACAGTTGGCAGCACTGGTGGTTCATAAGAATACGTTCAGTCATATCTGGTTATGTACACATACAACATACGAAATTTGGTTGAATTCCAATTGATAGTGTAGAAGTTATATGCATTCATATATTGGACCTATCAGTAGGCTTATTGTCATTTTGGCAACACTGCCATGTATGGCCTTCTGGAAATTAAACTGCAATATTATTATCCATATGTGTGCCGATTTTGAAATAGCTCCCATTCATACCTTCCATGATATCCAACATGGAGCTCAAATTTCGATTGCGATTTTTTCAGCAGTTGGTAGCACTGACATCATTTTCAAATATGGCCGTGAGATATTCAGGTATAGATCTTTACTCCTACCAAATTTTATTTCGATTGCTCCAGCCGTTTAGGAGTTGATAGGGGGGGGGGACACACACACAGCCAGACAGACAGACAGACAGACAGAAGGACAGACAGACAGACAGACAAACAGACAGACACACATTTTCCCGGATCGATCTCATAAGACTACTTTCTCCTCATTTTTGCAAAATGTGAAAAGTAGGCTAAAAATAAAAATAAAAAATAAAAAAAGTGTCCAAATACACACACTACTACAGACACCCAATCTGCAGCCTATTCAACTTCTCGTGAACTTTCCACCGATGTTAAAATCATTTACTAGAGCCACAGGTGTTACTCATAAATGATAACTAAAATCGCTGTTCATTCCTTTATTTCATTTCAAGGTGTTGGACATCGTGGTCTCGCGTATATGTTTACGCACAGAATTTGTCTCATAAACTGTGATAATGAACTATGAAATATTTATGAACACGCCCCATAAAATTATTAAACGTTACACACGACAATTCATTATGAATTTCGTTCGTAACAATGCTTTTTGAGAGTTACTTCGTAGCATGCTGAGCTTCTATGCACAAGGTTGCGGGTTCAAACCCGGAGTGGAAGTAAAGCCGGCGGTCCCATGTCATAGATTTATGGCATGTAAAAGAACCTTCCAGTAATTACACTTGTGTGAAGCTAAATTTTAGGTTAGATTTTACTAACGCGCTGAGGTTCCAACGTTCGTCGCCAGGAGCCGACAACTCTTAAAAATCCGACGACTTCGGCCGGGTTCGAACCCGTGGTCTTGGGCATAGAAGTTCAGCTTGCTACCTACAACGCCACCAAAGCCTCCCTACCACACCCTACATCCGAGGCAACCTGTTTAACAAATTCTAACCTCGGTCTACCCCTACAGTTCTTCTCCTCAAACCTTCCTTCCATAACTAAGTTTGCTATTCCTGGGTGTCTTAGTATGTGTCCTACCAACCTACCTCTTCTCTTCATTAGCAGTCGCCAGAAACATATCTCCTCTCCCACTCGTCTTAATACCTCTTCATCTGTAAACCAATCTACCCATCTGATCTTCACCATTCTCCTGTAACACCACATTTCAAATGCTTCAATTCTCCTCTTTTCTGCTGCACCGATAGTCCAAGTTTCACTTCCATAGAGCACCACGCTCCAGACAAGGCTTTCAAAAATGACTTCCTATTACCTAAATCTATATTCGATATCAACAGATTCCTTTTCTGTAGAAATGCTTTCCTTGCCTGAGATAACCTACGGCACTTTTATATCCTCTTTGCTTCGTCTATCACTGGTTATTTTGCTTCCTAAGTAACAGAAGCCTCCTACTTCCCTTAGATTTTCACCTGCCAATTAGACGTCCATAGGATTTTCGGATTTATTTCGGCTGCATTCCATAATGTAGTTTTTCATTTATTAATTTTCATTATGATTTAATTCTCTCCTCAAGACGGAATCGATAGTATTTACGCACTCATTCAAATCATCTGGTGATTTATAATAATAATAATAATAATAATTGTTATTAATATTATTATTAAAACTTAAACCTCCGTTGCATAGGCGGCAGTATGCCGGCCTCTCACCGCTGGGTCCGTGGTTCAAATCCCGGTCACTCCATGTGAGATTTGTGCTGGACAAAGCGGAGGCAGACAGGTTTTTCTCCGGGTACTCCGGTTTTCCCTGTCCAAAATGTCATTCCAGCAACATTCTCCACTCTAATTTCATTCATCTGTCATTCCGTTAATCATTGCCCCAGTGTAGTGTGACAGGCTTCGGCAGCTGTCACAGTTCATATCCTCGCCGCTAGGTGGGGGCTTCATTCATCCCACTCCTGACCCGGTCTGACGACTGGAAGCAGGCAGTGGATTTTCAATATTATTATTAAAACTCATCAATTTTACTAGGTTTATGCCGTGTCTTTCGTGGGGTATCTCCTAGGTACACCAAGCTGGCACATCAGCAGGCTCTTGGTGTCCGCACCTAGACCCCCACAGGAGTAACGAACTGAGCATTACATCCTTTCTTGTGAATCACACGTTTGCTTACGCAGCCTTTCAACTCCCTATAAAGGCTTCCAAAAAGATGGTATATTGGCTTTAACCTGGAAAAATTGATGAGGTTTAATTAACGATCCGTGAAAGCAATATATCAATATTATTATTAATAATAAATTGTAATTATTATTGAAGATATTAGTATTTTTTTCTTCCGAATTTGGCCGCCTGTGGACCGCATGGAACCTAAGGCTTTCTGGTTAATCTCCTCTTCTGTTCCCAAAACCTCTTCATTCGTTCACTTCTGATCTTTCGCTCCTCCTCGGATATTACCAGTTTGGCTTTAATTTTAGGTGTTTTTTCCTCGAACATCTTGATGCTGACAATTCGATTTCTAAACTTCTTTCTTTTGTGGTTCACATCCACTGTGAGTCCACTTTCCTTGGCGTCTCTTTTAACCTCTTCTACCCACTTAGTTATTTCACTTGGTGTGTAGGATTTATGAGACAGGTGAGGTACCCCCTGATTTCAAGAAGAATGTAATCATCCCTATACCAAAGAAAGTGGGAGCTGATAGATGTGAAGATTACCGTACAATCAGCTTGATTACTCATGCTTCAAAGATCCTGACTAGAATAATTTACAAGAGGATTGAAAGCCAGATAGAAACGGAGTTGGGTGAAGACCAGTTTGGGTTCAGGAGAAATGTAGGAAGAAAGGAAGCTGTACAAAGTCTTAGGCTGATTTTGGAAGGTAGAATAAGGAAAGATAAGAGAACGTTCATGGCTTTTGTAGACTTAGAAAAGGCTTTTGATAACGTTGATTGGACTAAATTGTTTGACATTTTGAAATCGATTGGAATAAAGTACAGGGATAGGAGGGTGATAAATAATCTATACAGAAACCAGACAGCAGTCATTCGAGTTGAAGGACATGAGAGAGAAGCTGGTATTCAGAAAGGTGTAAGGAAAGGCTGCAACTTATCACCCATACTTTTCAATCTTTACATTGAACAAGCAATGAAGGAAATTAGAGAAAAATTTAAAGTGGGAGTGAAGATTCAAGGAGAAATAATTTCAACTCTGAGATTTGCTGATGGGTTTTTGAATGGTATGGACTCCGTCTTACGGAAAGAATTCATGATGAAAATTAATAAATGTAAAACAAAAATACTGGAATGCAGCCGAAATAAATCAGAAACCTCTATAGAGATCAAATTGGCAGGTGAAAAGCTGAAGGAAGTAGGAAACTTCTGTTACTTAGGAAGCAGAATAACCAGTGATGGACGAAGCAAAGAGGATATAAAAAGTAGGTTGGCTCAGGCAAAGAAAGCATTTCTACAAAAAAGGAATCTGCTGACATCGAATATAGATTTAGGTATTAGAAAGTCATTTTTGAAAGCCTTTGTCTGGAGCGTGGCGCTCTATGGAAGTGAAACTTGGACTATTGGTGCAGCAGAAAAGAGGAGAATTGAAGCATTTGAAATGAGGTGTTACAGGAGAATGATGAAGATCAGAAGGGTAGATATTGTTACAAACGAAGAGGTATTAAGACGAGTGGGAGAGGAGAGATGTTTCTGGCGACTGTTAATGAAGAGAAGAGATAGGTTGGTAGGACACATACTAAGACACCCAGGAATAGCAAGCTTAGTTATGGAATGAAGGGTCGAGGACAAGAACTGTAGGGGTAGACCAAGGTTAGAATATGTTAAACAGATTGCCTCGGATGTAGGGTGTGGTATCTATGTAGGGATGAAACGATTAGCTCAGGACAGGGAGGCATGGAGAGCTGCATCAAACCAGTCAAAAGACTGAAGACTCAAACAACAACAACCCACTTAGTTTTAGCCTTCAGCGATATTGGTATTATTATGATATTTACTATCGTTTGTTTGCTCTGTAACTTCTCCGTGATGAGTTAATCTCCATGCGCACTGTCGTACGACCATTTGCTGCGTCGTAAACTGACGCAGCGTTACGAAACGCAGTGATAAACCTCTGATATTGCTAGCGGAGCGTCCTCTGTAAGTGGAACGATCTCTTGACAGAAGTGGAGTGTACTCACCTCAATTTACAATTGAATAAATCGACTTAATACACCACTCGACACAAGAAGCAGGGAAGACAATAAGCACCATCCATAGTCCAACAATTTATCATGACACAATACGAAAGATGCTGAATATACGCAAACCTTCCTTGAGTTGATAGCTTCGAAACCATTTCTCACTGTTGCCTTCAGATTACCTGATTATCTTAAAACTTCACGAGTAATAACTGATTTTATAAAAGCTACTCAAATTCAAAGCATTCAAAGCAAACGTTTTACAGAGTGTTGTACTTTTGAGTGATGATATGTATTCGGCAGTCTTCTTATGTGCCCGAAGAATTTCAATCGTCTTTTATCATTTTAAATGATCTAGTAGACTTCGTCGTTGCGTTACGGCGATGTCACGAAATGTACCGAGAATGCACTGAGGTGTGTGACGTCATAGTACCGCTTGGTGCATGTGTACTGAGTTCACTGGTGAGCTGTGGAGTTACGAGACGGCAACGACGAGTGTGACGTCATCCAGCCAGCTCCCTCCTTTCACCGCGCGCTCCAGCTCCCGCATGACTTTTAACTCTCTAGTGTTCTTATTGTTTCTTGATCATCTAACATGTCAAGAGCCTTTGGCTTCGAGAGAAGTGAGAAGCCTCCAGCCTTTCTAGCATTTTTCAACATTAGTAGAATTTAAAATGATTTAAAGTTCAGTCTTTCAGACAGACTGTCTCTTTTTCTGATGTCGACTTCGATGTTTGAGTAATTTTCAGTTGTGTTATTGACTGTAGTCAGTACCCGTCGAGAGTGAGTCTTGCTCCTAGTATTTTCCGAATGATTTCTCTTTCTTGATGTCTTCACGTTCATATTTTTTATTAAGTGTAAGTTTTCCGATTGCGTAGAGACTTGCCGGTTTGATGACAGTGTTGTAGTGTCAGAGTTTGGTTTGTCTTGAGATCCATTTTAGGTAGATTTCATTAGAAAGCTAACTATTTCAATGGGTCCCATGTTTCGACTTCCGGAAAATTTCGACATATCTTCGCGTTTCACAACCCCCAGACCCCAAAACCACCGTCAGTTCAAAAGTTTATATATATATGAAAATAAAGCTTATGGCCTGCAATCGAGCCCAAAACAGCAGGTTGGATGGAAATTCCTCGGTAGGGTGGGAAACGGGACCAAAAGGTTTTCAAAAAAGTTAAGTCTATAGTAAGTACGCCCATGCATAGGCAACCCACATCACGGCCTTGCGTGCGGGTTGCCTATAATCGGCAATAGAATGCAAAGGATGGAAACTGAAGAAAAATGACGTGATGTGGGTTGCCTATGCATGGGTGTACTTACTAGAGGCTGTTAACTTTATGGAAAAAATTTGGTCCCGTTTCTCACCCTACCGATGAATTTCCATTCGACCTGCTGTTTTGGGCTCGATTTCAGGCCATAAGCTTCATTTTGATCGAATTCTGAAAACTCTGCCATGACGCGTTACGCGTCCAGACAGGGAGGGTTGGGGGTGCAAACATTTCAACTTTGGGGGACGGAATGTCAATCAACGATCGGAAGGGGTTAATTTCGTGTCACCACTACCTCTAAGGACCTTTGCAGCCCTTTCAGCGAATAAGACCTCGTTTCAGCCCTTAAAAAGGGCCTGATTCGAAAAATCATACAAACGGGGGTAGCAGGCGAAGGGGTGGTGACACAGGGACAGTTACTTTTTTGAAACGTTCGGGGAAGACCCCCCCATTCACAACACTGATAAACATCTCGATTAAAACCTTCCATACGGGTGAATCGAGAGGGGGTGGTTTCATCCCATGCCAGTTGAGGGTGTTAGGGGGGGGGTGAACATTGTCGGAGGCCTTAAGAACTTACTGCAATCAGCAACTGAGGACGGTGTGCAGGTTTTCAGGTGGTTAAACACACCCGGTACATTCTCAGACGCCCCAATGGTAGTCAATGTTTAGGGGATGATGAAGGGGGTTGAAAATACTCAAACGTCAAATGTAACGATTTCAACGTGTTTGCGGAACCTTTAAGAGCAAGACTCATTCATTTTTGACTGCTTTGGCAACCTGCGACAAGTCCTACAGCGTTTTTCGCAAACTTCAATTTGCGGTTTTCGAAAATGGGCTGGTTTTCGGGGCGCTACCCCGAAACTACTCAAGTTGGGGAGTTGTGCTGAAGCATATGCTTGGTAGGCGTCAGGACAAACGTCATACTAAGATTTCGAGCTTGTGGAGTCAACTTTACAAAATCGGTGGCCTTTGAAAAAAGTGGTGCTTTAATTTTGTTGAGCAGTATATATGTATATATGTATATCAGTTTCTTGTGGACACGATAACTGCCGTAATTTTGCACAAATCACTTTGAATTTTTTACCGAATATGTACCCCTATGAAATCTCGGTCAAGTTCGTTACTGGGCTAAATTGGTCGAAGGGGCTGAAAATGGGGGCCTTTTTTTTCGAAAAAGTGAAATATTGCTAAAACTCTCTTAATATGTGAAATATCGAATCCGTTCAACGTTCATACTGTGTGTCGGATAAAGCCCAAAAATTTATGTTTGAAGAGTTTTTTATAGCACCAACCATTGACCAAAGGGGTGGGAAAAAGTGGTTTTTTCGGGAAACATTAATCATATCTCTCTTAATAGGCACAATATCAAAACCGTACGAAATGGACAATATTCCCCTAATAATTACCTAAAACTTTTGTCTGAAAGAATTTTTGATATGACCCACCATTATGCCAAGGGATGAGAAAAATGATTTCGGAATTATAAGAAAATGCCAAGAGCTATCAGAGGTTGCCATGGCAACACTACAAAATTGATGAGGGATGAGCCATCAGACGTTGCCATGACAACGCACTTGCACGAGATCAGATTCAGATTTCCATCTGACTAAGTGTGTAGCGGCTTCGGTGACGTAACTGGTAGCACGCTGAATTTCTTTGCCCAAGGTCGCGAGTTCAAAGCCGGCCGAAGTCGTCGGATTTTCTAAGAGCGCTAAAAATCCCTCAGTATGCTTTCCTTTGGAGGGGAAGTTCCAACGTTCGTTGCGAGTTGCTGGTTGCGGTGGCATCTAGTAGCCAAGTTCTCAGCTAGGTGTCGTTGACGGTAGTACCTGGTAGCAACATTAGTAACTACTGCTTGAAATTGAAAGTCTGCAGTCCTTACCTGAATTACAGACTAATACAGCCATCCCAAAGTCCACGGGGTTACATGACCGGGTTGTCGCAGCCCCTAAACTGAGGAACCAACCAAAATCTCTGCGGGAGATATAATTTTACGTGAAGAAGTATCAGACCGTTACATAGTTACACATCAGTGTCGAAACCTTGCATAAGGACAGTGTGACCACAAGTATAACAAGAAGTTCCGTGATGAAATAAAGAGCCTACTTTTCTTAAAATTTAAGATTCATGCCAAAGCTTAATCTATATGGATCTATCTAGAATAATGACGAAATTAAGTTGGTAATAGCGAAATTTCTAATTAGTTCGAAATACTGTATGCCTGGCATAATGTAGCCTAATAGAGCAGTTGGCAGCCTGGTGACAGAATATATTCTTAGTCCCATCTCTTAAGGTACAGAATAAAAAATTTGGTTGAAGTCCAATGGATAGCATGGACGTTACATGAAGTTAAACATTGGATCTAACAGCACGCGTAAAATCATATTGACAACAATGTCATGCATGTATTGGTCAGAAATAATCTGAAATAATATGATCTATTATTGTGCCAATTTTGAATGAAATCCATTAGTTAGTACAGAAGTTACATGCATTTTAAAACTGGATCTATCAGCAGGCATAGAATCATGTTGGCAGCACTGACATATATAATTTACTCCAGGTTAATCTAGAATGTAAGTTTAGAACTATTGGCTTGCATACTTTCTGATATATTGATATTAGAATAACAAAAATAGACAAAGCATTTATTAACAGTTGGCAGCCCTGGTTGCTCTTAAGAATACGCGTAGTCATGTCTGTTATGGTACACATAGCTCATACGAAATTTGGTTGAAATCCAAATGATAGTATGGAAGTTACATGTATTTAAAATTGGACCTCTCAGCAGCCTTAGAATCATGTTGGTAGCACTGACGAATATAAGTTACTTAAAATTAATATAGAATGTCAGGTACTATACGTGTGCATAGATTAAAGCTGTCGGCTTGCATACATTCTGATATATTGGTATTTGGATAAAATAAATTGAGAGCAGTTATTAACAGTTGGCAGCCCTGGCGGCTCTTAAGAATACGCTCAGTCATATCTGGTTATGTACACATAGCACATACGAAATTTGGTTGAAATCCAATTGATAGTGTAGAAGTTATATGCATTTAAAAGTTGGACCTATCAGCAGGCTTTTAATCATTTTGGCAACACTGCCATGTATGGCCTCCTGGAAATTAAACTGCAATATTATTATCTAAACGTGTGCCAATTTTGAAATAGCTCCCATTCATACCTTCCAAGATATCCAACATGGAGCTCAAATTTCAATTGCGATTTTTCAGCAGTTGGTAGCACTGACATCAATTTAAAATATGGCCGTGAGATATTCAGGTATAGATATTTACTCCTACCAAATTTTGTTGCGATTGCTGCAACCGTTTAGGAGTTGATAGGGGGGGGGGGGGACACACACACAGCCAGCCCGACAGACAGACACACATTTGCCCGATCTTATGTCTACTTTTTCCTCATTTTTGCAAAATGTGAAAAGTAGGCTAAAAATGGACCCCAAATGACAAGAAGGTTACCGTTCCCATAAGACAATAAAATGTTTAAAATAAACATAAAATGACGAAAAACAAATTTAATTAAGCTCCTATAAAACACTTTCTCGCAATAAATGTGGTCTGATCCTTCTACGAAAACCTGCATATTCTGCCTATTTTCGCCTATCCCCAAGTTTGTCCGGTGAAATCTACCTCCGCCTTCCGGCGTGCCGAGAGGACTTTTTTTTGTTGTAGACGTTTTGGATAAGTCCGAGTGCTCTCGATGTTTTATGGCGACGGTTTTGTTTTGAGACTATTTCGAATCCAGTTGGTTCGATAATTTCTCCCATATATTTGAAATGTGGGACTGTTAATATTAGTATTATTAAATCAACAACTTAGAATCTCCCAATTTTTGATGTGTAACATCTTTCCACTCGGTATCTGGATATTTTTGTGGCACTCGGTAGCTGGACATTTTTGTGGGAGTGATTTTGGAAAAGAGACGGAAGTGGATGGGACGGAAGTGGATGGGACGGAAACAATGAGCGCGCGCGGTGGCGGAGATCGGTACAACGACGGACTGTAAGCCATGTGACTATGTGGAATGTAAATCGCATACGGTTTACCTCAAGGTTTGGGGGCCCCATTAAAGAAATTCCTACAATAAATCATCTTCATTTTGTCGTTCTTTGGTGTGAAATTATTCATTATATCATATTTGCTGAAAACAATTACGATTTATTAAATCTTCATACTTTTGCTGTATTCTTATTTAATGTAAGCACTCGATACCTCGAGTGCTATATCGCATCAACCAACACTCCAAACAACGTAGGAATTCAGTATATTAACACCGACTACTAAAAATAATTGAAACTTCGTTGGTCTAAACGTATCACTGGGAGAAACGCATTTAATATACCTACTTTACACCTAATTTTTAATCGTGCCTATACTTGGCAGTGCGCTATATCGGAAATTAGAGACACCGCTGGCATGGGTTCACTAACTGGCCGGTATAAAGTGCAGCTCGCATCAAGTAGGCAGTGGATTGCTCCCGCATACAGTTGCAGGTATATGTCACTACTGCAGATGCATTGGAGAATCATTTCGTGTTTGCTGGCACAAGGTAACACTATGAGTTCAGTCTTTAAACAAGATGTTCAGTAAAGAACATATAGCCTACTTTCTCCTAAATGCATGGGTATTGTTATAACTCTTTGTCCTTTTCAAGGAGTATAATTGAATGTTGGTTGTAGTAGCTTGTTGAAATACAACGTGCTATAGGGATATTAAACATGAATATGAGGTGCCCTTTGCAAGTGCTCCCTCTGTAAAAATTTCATTCAATTCGGTTTCACCGTGTTTGAATTGATATGGGGAATGGATTTGCACACATACATGGCCGCTTTTTGCAAACTATTGGGCTGATGACCTTGTAGTCAGTCATAAGATCCTTTCCACAAAAAGGCAAGTTGTTGCAAAATCTGGTAGAGATCAAATTATTAGGGTGGTCGTAATTTGATTTAAGCTTTTAATATTTGGGTGACCGTCATGCCGTTTCCGTCATGATGGCGGCGATATAAAACATGACACTGAGGTGCCCTTTGCTAGTGCTACCTCTGTACTAAATTTCGTTCAATTCGGTTTCACCGTGTTTGAATTGATAGGGGAAATCGATGTACACACATACTTGGCCACCATCTGCAAACTATTGGGCTGATGATCTTGCAGTTTGGTCAGAATATGCTTCCCACATAAAGATATGTTGTTGCAAAATTTGGTAGAGACTAGATTATTAGGTTGGTCGTAATTACATTTTAGCTTTTAACATTTGGGTGGCCGCGATTACGTTTCCGTCAAGATGGCGGTGATATAAAACATAACACTGAGGTGCCATTGCTAGTGCTACCTCTGTACCAAATTTCGTTCCATTCGGTTTCACCGTGTTCGAATTGATAGGGGGAATCGATTTGCACACATACTTGGCCACCATCTACAAACTATTGGGCTGATGATCTTGCAGTTTGGTCAGAATATGCTTCCCACATAAAGATATGTTGTTGCAAAATTTGGTAGAGACTAGATTATTAGGTTGGTCGTAATTACATTTTAGCTTTTAATATTTGGGTGGCCGCCATTACGTTTCCGTCAAGATGGCGGCGATATAATACATGTCACTGACGTGCCCTTTGCTTGTGCTACCTCTGTACCAAATTTCATTCCATTCAGTTTCACCGTGTTCGATTTAATAGGGGGAATCGATTTTGACATGAAGATGGCCGCCATCCAAAAACTATCAGGCTAATGACCTATTAGATTGGCAAAGGATGCTCCCTCCATAAAGGTATGTTGTTGAAAAATTTGGTAGAGATCGGATGATTATGTGAGTCGTAATTTGATTAAAGCTTTGAACATTTGTGTGGCCACCATTACGTTTCTGTCAAGATGACGGCGATGTAAAACATGACCCTGTGGTGCCCTTTGCTAGTACTACCTCTGTACCAAATTTCATTCCATTCGGTTTCACCGTGTTCGAATTAATAGGGGGAATCGATTTTCACACAAAGATGGCCGCCATCCGTAAACTATTAGGCTGATGACCTATTAGTTCGGTCAAAGGATGCTTCCCCCATAAAGGTATGTTGTTGCAAAATTCGGTAGAGATCGGATGATTAGGTTAGTCGTAATTTGATTTATGCTTTGAACATTTGTATGGCCGCCATTACGTTTCTGTCAAGATGGCGGCGATATAAAACATGACACTTAGGTGTCCTTTGCTAGTGCTACCTTTGTACCAAATTTCGTTCAATTCGCGTTCACCGTGTTCGAATTGATAGGGGGGGGGGGACAGACATTCAGAGTACACTCACTCACACACACACACACAGACTCACACACACACACACACACATACATACACACAGACAGACACACTTTTTTTTCGCCCTGTGTTGATCTCATACGTCTACTTTCACTTTTTGCAAAAATCGAAAGTAGGCCAAAAATGCGAGTAAGTGATATGGAATTATTCGAATAACATGTCAGATGTTACACGTCATATGCGACTACTGTAAGGCTCGTATTCTTAGCCTACTTTCGATTTTTGCAAAAAATGAAAGTAGACTTATGAGATCAACACAGGGCCAAAAATTGTTTGTCTGTCTGTGTGTGTGTGTATGTGTATGTGTGTGTGTGAGTCTGTGTGTGTGTGAGTGTGTGTACTCTGAATGTCTGTCCCCCCCCCCTATCAATTCGAACACGGTGAAACCGAATTGAACAAAATTTGGTACAGAGGTAGCACTGGCAAAAGGCACCTCAGTGTCATGTTTTATATTGCCGCCATCTTTTCCAAAACGTAATGGCGGCCACTCAAATGGTCAAAACTTAATAAAGCATTACGACCAAACTAATCATTGGATCTTTACCAAATTTGGTACCAACATACCTTCATATGGGACGCGGCTTGTGCCCAAACTACAAGGTCATCAAATGTACCATTTTAGGATGGCGGCCGTGTGAATTATGCAATCTTTATAATCCATAACATGGGACCCACCAGTTCCGATTATCAAACCAAGGATCGTTTTATCTGTTCTAAACGACGTGGTTCGTTCGAAATTAAAAGTTTATATTGTAATATTATAGTCTAGAAGTGACTTGAAAAATCTGAGTCGTCTCGGTTATTTGACAAGATGGCAGCTGATCTCTCGTTCTGACCTATATTTTGCTAGTTCAGTATGTTGCAGTCGCCTCCGTAGCGTAGCGGTCAGCATGGTTAGCTGCCGCCCCGGAGGTCCTGGGTTCAATTCCCGGCTCTGCCACGAAATTTGAAAAGAGATATGAGGACTGGAACGGGGTCTACTCAGCCTCGGGTGGTCCAAATGAGTAGAGGGGGTTCGATTCCCACCTCAGCCATCCTCGAAGTGGTTTTCCGTGGTTTCCCACTTCGTCTTCGGGCAAATGCCGGGATGGTACTGCCCCCGTAATTTGAATTATATTGAGACCACGATGGCTCTATTGGCAAATATGAGTAGTCTAAAGTTATGGATGTCATAGTTATGACGTGGATATTCATGACGTAGGCACGGATGACGCAGACTTGAGGCAAGCAGGCTGGTTGAGCTGAGATTCTTGGTGACGTCATGATTTTGTTTGAGAAAGATCCGAGATTTACGACGCAGTCGCAGGAAACAAGGTATTGTGCTAAGGAAGAAGCTACGCTATTGGAGGAGAGACTCGAACCAATGAACGATACTTTGGAAGGAAGACGGAGATTGCTGAAACTACGATATTTGATTACTTTTGGCATGCAGATTTGTGGAAATCTATTTTCAGTTATGGCATTGATTTGGAATTTTGAAGAAATTAATTTTGAGTTTTTGAAATTTGAAAATCCGTCAAGTATAGCCAAAGTTAAAACTTCTAGCAATGACGCAGCAACAGGCTATGGAAGGGATGGATACGCCCCTTAAGAAGTTGATAAAAGGTCGTGCACAGGAGAGAGGAGCTCTCAGATCTCATATGTCAGATCGCATATATATTTCTGGTGATATATAGTTATTTTCAAGTGATTCAGTGCAGCAAGTTGTCTTTAGCGTGGTTAAAGCCCGGCGCATCGAACGAACTCGGAGCAGTTCCATTTTACGCTGCTCGAAACTAGGTGAAGTTGAAACGCTCACATTAACGTTTCCACCAGTCAAGATATCAAGCGTTAACTTCAGCCTTTATTATAGTTCTATTGGGCAGTACAACATTGAGGTGTGTACAAGATTTGAACAATTTCACAGTTATACTTCGAAAGATATTGGAACTTTAAGGCTGCCAACAAAAGTGATTTTCTCGCCACAGGAGAAACACTTTTAAAATTCCACATTATACACTACGGCTGACACGTGGAGTGCAACAGTGATATTGGAGAATACGTTTGCTATTACAACGATACATTCGACTATGGAACATTATAATCTTACAGTGCTTTCAATGATTATAACAGTAGATGAGATGGAAGGCTAAGGCTTTAATGCAATTGGGACATATATCGTTGGAGTAAAGTAACAGCATGGAGCTTCGTTAATCGTCTTTCTACAAAAGCGAGCATGTAGTGAACATCCAACTACACTCGTGCATCGTGAATCCATCGCTGAATTATACCAGATAACAGTGGAAATATTTTCATACTCCACAACTATGAATATTTCTGCGGAAATAACTACAATAAACTTCATGGCGAATTCCTGCAAGAACTTCAGAAAACTTTCAAGAGAGGCCATGGTTGTCCCGGCGCACAAAGAAGAGTTTTGCCAGAAGGATGTTTTTCGTATCCACGGAGCAGTGCAATTTCGGAGGAGGAAGCAGTTCGATTCTCCGAGGACGCTGATTCCAGGTTCGAGGACGGAGCACATCTTTACGCTGGTGAAATGGAACCAACAGCAGTTTTCTTTGAAAACTTTCCTCTAGATCTTCAATCAACAGATAAGGTAGTCGTGAACGTTTCTTGTATTATTTGAGTCTTGTAGCGATATCTGAGCAACCATTCTTCCCATATTTTCTGTCCTATCTTTTGCCCCATTTTCTTGATTGATATTTCTGTACTCAGTACACTTCGATGATTTATGCCTTTTTCTTCGATTTTTGAGACATTGCTATGTCATTGGCATACTTAATAATTTAGGATCAGTTGAGACTGAAATTAGATTCTTTCAGTAATTTGCATATTTTTGTAGTCACGATTTGACTGTAAAATAGCGATTTGCTATGGCAGATTTGAATTCAGACAGCGTGTCATTTTATTAAAGTAATTCTATTCAGTTAATTACTTTGACCAATTTTCTGTCATCCTCAAGAAAGAAGAATGATTAAAAGATTTTAGAGCGTTAAAATCTATTACGATATCGACGATCTTTGAAATACTAGTCGTCTTATGAACATGATTGCAACATAGACATTTACCATTGCATTATAGACAATTTTATGAAATATGAAATTGGATTACAATTTATTGAATACACTATAGTGATGAACATTTGATAGGAGTTTTTCTCAATTATAGATTGGAACAATAATGTTTGCATTCCACAGTCTAATGGTATTCTATTCGACTATTTTGCAGTTTAGATGAACTTTGTTTGAAGATAGTATTTTTATACTGCGTTACTTTGAAGATGTTAATCTCAATTTTGATAGACCAGGCAGGAGTGTCTAATCGTATTCGCTATTAAATTTATTTGTGATTGGCAAATTTTTACTTCATATCGATTCATGAATGAAACCCACGAAGGTTAAATAATAACAGTCATTATTACAATTGATGAATATAAGAATTTTTAAGGAGGAACAATGGATGTATAATCGTTAGTTCAGTGGACGTGTAAAAGTCGCTGTTGAGTAATGCCCTTGAATAATGAAGGAGGTTCCCACAATAATTAATGAAGTTGATGAATTTATAAGTGGAGGATTTTTGTGTGTAGTTTGGAAGATTTTTATGCCATATATATGAAGATATATGATGAATTTTGGGCCAATTGTTGTGCAATTTTGTGCGTTATAAGCGAAGTATTTTCCCGCTGAATGTCATTGTTCTTTTTCTTTGAAAGATTATTCATATGAAGATACTGTTAAAATTAACAAGAGTGTTAAATAATTTGAGATAAAGATTTTGAATGGAGGTTACCGTCACAAATATTAATAATTATTATTAAACCTTATTAAACCTGAATTTGACAGTTAAATATAACTAACCTTCATTGGTCGATTATATCACCACGATTTATGTAATTATCAACCGGATAAACGTGTGGTTTAATGTATTTCTTGTATAAATAATATAAACAATTAATATTGTAAAATAATTTTGTAAATATCTTTGATAATAATTTAAAATGATAGTGATGAATACAGGCGTGTATAAAATTTTCAATTGTCATTTGACATTGTTATAAACAATTTATTATTGTTATAAATAATTAATTAACATTTAGAGTTTTGTTTTTTATACTCTAAACAACGCAAGTTAAGCAAGTGGTTTGAACAATTAAACATGATTTGGGATTGTTGGAGTAATCCACTGGTGTTTGATTGAAGCATGTAAGACATTTGCGTGATAATATTTCAGTTGAGATGTGAACATTTACGTATTTGAAAAAGGAGAGCCAAGCTCTGAGGTAACACGCTTATGCTAGGGTTGAACGAACGGGAGTCCGCTTTGACAATACAGGTGCATTGCAGCTGGCCCGGACAACTGTGTTACAGAGGCCAAGGACGTTCCATAATAGCCTTGTGGCTATAAATAAAATGTGAAGTATATAAACACGCAAAACAATTGATATACGTGTCTCATCCCAAATCCAGTTTCCATTCCATATGCATTATTATTTTTACGTTGCTATGAGCTTGAGAAAGCTGAAACATTGTATGAAGAGAGTACAGGTCCTACAGGAAGACATGTTTATGTGGTCGATGGCTTCTGATTGCCACGTGGATTTTGTTGTTTCATTTTGTTAAAATCATTCTTTTTGTGAAATAAATTATTGTGCAGTTTAAAGTTTCTCGTCTTCGTTCTGGTTCATTTTAAAATATCATGGTGGAGGTTATTGTGTGGGCATACTTTTAAGTGATCCAGTTGACAACCCAGTCCCCGAGATAAATTTAAGAGGTAAGTAAAGGTAAGTATGAACCCCCGTATATTTTGGTGTGTTCCACAATAATTTTCTTGTTAACTATTGTGCTCTAATCTCGATAGTATCTGTCAGTGCCATTTTCATTGATGTAGCTATGCCGGCGCGTTTGATTATTGGCAATCCGATTGAGGGGGCGGATATCTGACAGCCTACTATCCGGGTTATCGGGTACAGTACCTACTGTAAGGCCACGGCCGCCTCCTTCCCTCTTCCTAGCCTTTCCATCCCGATCTTCCATCCCTTCCCATCCCTCATGAGGCCCCTGTTCGCTTTGCAGGTGAGGCCGCCTGGGCGAAGTGCTGATCACACCTCCCCAGTTGTATCCACCCCGACCAGATGTTCCAAGCTCCAGGACACTGCCCGTAGAGGCGGTAGTGGTGAGTTCCCTCGTTGAGTCCGTGGGAACCACCAACCTAGAGGGTAAATCGACTAAATAAAAAAACAGTATGTTGCATGCAATATAACCTACTAATAAAAATTACATGAACCTAATATGAAATGAACACTGTTTGAAATATACTCCAGTGAAGAAATCATTCAGTCCAAGTGATTATTTGCTAATATGATGTATGTATTTGATTGATAACGCCTAGAATGTGCGTGTACGATTGGCCGAGTGGTACAGTTGGTCACTAGTCGTGGCCGAATGAGGTACGTGTGTGCGCGCTGTGTGACCGCATTGGAAGAGTGTACGTTTCCTAATACCGGTGCTTCCGATAGTTCCACGGGTGTACTGACCTTCCGTGTGTCATTCGGACAATACTTTTTCAAGTAGTGTTCCAGATAGGACAACAAAACCAGAAACCCAGAAAACCCCGCTGTAAATCATGTCCGGATACCAGAGGAAAAACACCGTACGCTGCCAATGGGACAGGCAGAGTTCTCGCCCCACATCAGGAGAAATTCACCGCTGGATTAGCGATACACTCCGGTTGACTGTCGACCAAGTAGAAGCCATCCAGTTAAATGCGCAAGAAAAAACCATGTACATCAAGGTAATCAGCATATCTACTTATCAGAAATTGCTAAATACTTTTGCAGATCCTATTAAATTTCAGTATGACTCAGGCGAAATGACAAATGTTAAGCTTTCCACAGCGGATTCCAATTTTACCACAGTGCGTATATTTAATGTCCCACTCGAAGTTCCCCCTGAAATTTTCCAATCCGTCCTGTCGAAATATGGCACTGTGAGTGACGTACGGAAAGAACAATGGTCTTCTGCTTATCAGTTCCCGGTGTATAATGGAATACGTGCAGTCACTATGGAAATCAAACAAGATATCCCCTCCATTGAGACTTTTGGTGGCCATTCTGGCTACATATCGTATAATGGACAGAAACAGACCTGTTTAATTTGCAATGCTAACACACATCTACGTATCAACTGCCTAAAGAAAATGATTCCCCTCGGTATAACTCCTACACAACAATGACGTGTCCAATACTCGGAAGTTGTGACACATCAAACGTCACATGAAAACATGCTTATTGATCAGTCAGCTGGGACAACACCAGAAGTGGCCTCGGACACACATGACGCAGAACTGGTACCTTGCACTGACCAGATCAGCGAGCCACAGAGTGCCCCTATGCTATCGGCAACCTGTATCGCAGTCTTAGAACCAACTATGCCGTCACTACAGGCTGCCACAGAAATTTTGTGTTCACTGCCCCCACCTTCTCTGGTACCTACCGACTCACTTAAGCAGGTTGATCGGGGATCCGAGAACGTATCTAAGAAGATTAAAACAAATGTCTCGATTGCCGTACCAGCCCCGAAGAATCAAACTGGCTCTACAAACGTTCCCGCAGCTGTGAAAAAGAAACAAAATCTTCATTCTACGTCATCTAGGGACCCACGAACGCCCTCAAACGCTGACAGCCGGCCTATGAATGGCAGTCATAAGGAACTATCTCAACCTAATTTGACATAGCGCACCAGTATATTTCTCACCTGTGTCTTTTTTCTTTTTTCTTTTTTTTCTCGAGTCCTCCTTCCAGTATGTCTAGCACAGCTTTTATACTTCTCTTAATGGCGCAATTTCTCACTGTGGCCACTGTGAATATCAATGTAATAGAATGCCCTCTGAAATTTCAACTGTTGGAGAGATTCCTTCGAGATGCAGACATTGACATTGCCTTCATTCAAGAAGTTGCTATACCGTGTTTACCCATATCTGCCTTCTACAAACAATACATCAATACCGGTAATACGAATAGAGGGACCGGATTCCTCATAAGACATGATATCCCACTCGAAGTTGTGCTATGTCATCCATCAGGACGCATAATATCTGGACACATAAACAATACCACCCTGATAAATGTATATGCCCCATCCGGGTCCAATAAACGTGTGGAACGGAAAATGTTCTTTCAACAGAGTATACTGCCTCATCTGCACGACGTTAAGGAAAAACTTATTCTTGCAGGGGATTTCAATTGTATTCAACGCCCAGAGGATTCCACTAGTCCATACCAAGGTGTCAACCCAGCTCTAAGGACGCTTCTTACCTCCCTACACCTCATTGATGCTGTGGATAGTTTAAGGGTGCCCCTGCTCCATTACACCTGTATAAGTCACAACTCCTCATCACGAATTGACCGCATCTACTTTTCACAGGAACTTATCCAGCCTAGACGATATGAAGTGATACCTGCCAGTTTCACTAACCATCATGCTGTCGGATGTACAATCTCTTACCCCCATCCCATATTTCACATAGGAAGAGGTTATTGGAAACTGAATTCCTCGCTGTTACTGGAGGAGGAATGCCAAGATATTTTCAGACAACACTGGACTCGATGGGTCCAACAAAAATGCAAATTTCGCGACTGCGCAGACTGGTGGGATATTTTAGTTAAACCAGGGATCCGCCGCGTATTTAAGAACATATCCTACCAACGAGGTCGGAAAAGACGGGATACAGTTGAATTTTACTATCGAGTTCTTCGCCAGCTCCAGCAAAGATCTGATGCTGGGGAGCGTATATATGACCAGATTCGGGAAGTTAAAACCAAGCTCCTGTCTCTACAGCAACGAACGCTCGCTCATATAAACGTGGCTTTAAAAGATCGTACAGTGCTCCAGAACGAAAGTGCAAGTGTATACCATATCGCCAAAGGACAACGTGAGCGGCAACGTAAATATATCCACCGCCTCCGCACCAGTACTGGAAGTGTCGTCACCTCCCCTGACGCTATACTTAGTGAAATATCATTATTTTATCAACGGTTCTACGCTAAGGCTCCAATTGATCCACAGCAGGTGACCCTATTGCTTTCATCTTGCAGTACCCTACTATCTCCGGACAACAAAACTCTGCTCAGCGCGGATATTACGGATGAAGAGATTCACTCTGTGGTTAAGCACCTCCCAAACAACCGCTCACCTGGCATTGATGGACTGCCATATGAAATATATAAACACTTCTGGCCTCTCATTGGCAAAGAATTTAGTCATGTCCTGCGTACCATTCTCCAACGTCGTGCTCTTTGTCAATCACATCACGAGGGTACCATAGTCCTCATACCAAAAACATCCTCTCCCATGGCAGTTGGTGACTTCCGACCAGTTACTCTGCTCTGCAGTGATTATAAAGTCCTTACTAAAGTACTTGCATGCCGATTGAAGACTGTTCTACATGATATCATTGGTGATGAACAATGTTGCAGTATTCCTGGAAGAACTCTGTTAACAAACTTAGCTAAACTACGGGACCTACACCTAAAAGCCGAAGTGCTCCCCACTGAGCCAATGTGTTTTCTCACCTTAGATCTTGATAAAGCTTTCGACCGCATCAGTCATGAATACATGTACATGGTCTTGCAACACTTTGAATTTCCTGAAATCCTTATTGACTACATTCGTATGATAAATTGTAATGCTACGTCTCGAGTGCTCGTCAACGGTTTTCTTTCCCCTCTGATTCCAATACAACGATCAGTTAGGCAAGGATGTCCCCTTTCCATGCTAATTTTTGTCATTGGCCTTGAACCTTTCATTCGGACTACCCAGGTGAAGCTACAGGGTTACAAACTGTCCACACATGTTTTTGGCATGTGCGCCTATGCTGATGACGTATCAATATTGATCCGCAAAAATGAAGACATCTCCCACATCGATAGCGTCCTTCAGCTCTACTATATCACCTCTGGAGCACAATCGAACCCCCAGAAAACTGCTTTGTTTCCGCTCAATACTAACTCAGTGATTACCCAACAGCCCTGGTTCCGGATAGTAAATGAGGTGAAAATTCTTGGCATTACCTGGAAGAAATCGCTTCTGGACACAGTGCAAGCAAACTGGACTAAGGTCATTGCCAAAGTTAGGGGAGTGCTGATCCAATTTGGTCAAAGAAACCTCAATATAGTGCAACGGGTCATGGTCCTCAACGTGTTTGCGCTCTCTAAAATATGGTATGTCGCACAACTTTTCCCACTTCCCAAAATGTTTGAGAGCCAATTGGCAAAATATACAGGTTGGTTTATATGGCAAGGATTTTTGTTCCGAGTACAACGGGAACAGTTGTATCTCCCATCCCGGCAAGGCGGGCTAGGGCTAACAGCTCATGGCATGAAATGCCGTGCACTCCTCTGCAAGAACGATATCACCATTCTTTCCCAACATGACACTTTTACGAAAGCGCTATACAAAGATATTCGAAACACAGCCCGTGGTTGTGATAGAGCTTTGCCAAAGATATTTAGGGACCATCAACAGCACCTTCTGGAAACTGTTCGCCAAATGCCTTCAGGGACTGTTCCAACGACGAAAATTATTTATAACATGTTGCGGCAAGTGGTACACTCCAAGCCGCGAATCGAGGCCACCACCCTCTACGTCCATTGGCCCACTGTTTGGAAAAATTTTGGGGCTATGACCATTTCTTCTGCTGTACACTCCCAGGTTTTTATCTTCCTCAACGATCCCATCCCAACCGCTCTACGGCGATATACCATCCGTCTTGAACTTTGCCATGGTGTACTATATGTGGTCAAACTGATACGGCGATACACCGCTTCACATCATGCACGCGAGTTGCCTCCACGTGGCTGTGGTGTAAGGGAAAAGCATGTCAACTATTAAATGTGCCCACGGATGACCTTGATGACAGGAAGTTGATTCGTTTGTCGGTGACCGCCTTCCCCCAAATTAAACAGACTGCCATTGTGAGGATAATGGGCCAATACGTACACTTCGTGATGGACAATGATCAACATTTCTCGTTCCTGGATCTCAGGTATCACCTGCAGAAAGAGCGTTGGAAGCTTAGTGAAAGTGGACAATTGTACGATAAATATGGACACTATCTGGATTTCTTGTGATGTAATAGTATGGTATTTATCATATCTGAAAATTCTGTAATTCTGTAAAGAGCTAATAAAAAAAAGTGAAAACAAAAAAAACAAAAAAAAGTGGTTAGAGATTTCGTCTTTCACCTGACTGGCCGGGGTTCAAATCCTATCAGAGTGGATTTTTTTTCTTGAATATTTTTATATTTATTGTTTTTTGAGTACTGAGACGTTATAAAATAAAGCGTTATATGTTTTTTTGCAATGGAAAATATATATTTAATTAAAACAACATTCTCCACCGGAGTGACATCTACCAGCCTTCAGTTGTACTATGCAGGAGCCTTGGAGCTAACCACAGCCCTCTAGATGCGAGGTGCGTTCTATACCGGCCAGTTAGTGAACCCAGTCTTAACGACTGCAAGGAGTAATAATACAATGGCATTCGCTTATTCCTTGTGCACCGAGGCGTTGTTGATAACCTCAAAACTAGCAGTATGAATGATTTGGAGATGGATTATTTCGTTATACCGTGTATTTAGGATTATAAATTTTCGGGTTGCGAAGTTCCTTCGCATAGGCCTATATCCTCTTTGTACACGACACAGAACAACAAAGTGAGGTCAGTTTCTGATCTGCTCTGATTGGCTATTACATTGCTGCAGTCGGGTAGTTGGCAGTCGAGGATAAAATTTTCAACTGCCGACTACCGTCTACCGATTGCCAGCTACCAGCTACCAACTGCAACTGCATGTTGTGTATGGTATACACGGGGACGACCGCGACTGCCGACTGAGAACTACCAACTACGGACTGCCGGCTGCGCATTGTGGATGGGCCTTATTAGAGCAAATAAGTTTCAATTATTGTAAGTAGTCGGTGTTAATAAAATGAATACCTACGTTGTTTGGAGTGTTTGCTGATGAAATTGCAAAATGCTGGGGTAAATTATAAACTATGGTTTGAACGCCGCTGCTCAAATCCAGTGTGCCAATTTGCACTTCGAATAGCAAGATAATAGGAGGTTATAAGGACGAAGAGTTATAACTATACCAATACATTTAGGAGAAAGTAGGCTATATGTTCTTTCCTGAACATCTTGTTTTATTATTTATCCATCTCATGTTTTCTTATGTGCGTAGCTTTAGGCAAGCTATTGAATAAAATAAATTGAGCTATACACCCCCTTAGCAACTCCGCACTAAATAGGCTTTGTATCTGAGCCAGCCGTAAAAGTCAGAGACTTCCACTGGGGTGGAATTAGGGTTGGATTTAATTTCTATGTGGACAATCGAGAGAACATGCAGAGCAGTTAGCGAGCTTTGAGAGGCCTGGTCCACGGAACGGTCATATCCGGCCCCGCACTTCAAAGAGTAAGACCTATTATGTTATTTCCTTTGCCAGAGGTATTACGTAAGTCAAAGACCTCGGATAACATGGCAACTGATGGGGATAATTTGCTGAATGAGCCGTCCAAGCAAGCGATGAGGTGAGTGAATAAATTACCACACAGAAGAGGGTGGAGTTAAGAACAGACTTCTTTACAATGAACGGCAGAGATATAGATCAGTTTCTTGTGGTTGGAAAGGATTTCTGGACATCAGCCAAAGGGCGGAATGAGTGTAGGCTGCGTTGGTTCACAGAGGCTATTTTCTTTCATCTTTAACACGACTCACGACTGAGTGTTCGAGAAATATGATGAAAAAATCTAGTGCTTTGCCTTTTACGATATATTGGGCAAATATAAAAGGCAACTTTGCTGCCCTCGACTTGGAATATGTAGATTTATTAAAGTTTCCCTAATATTTCGGTCTGTTTCATCACCTTAGTGAGACAGTCTGGAGAGATCGACTCCTACTTAAACTGACTAAAGTAATTGTTCCATGTACTGTAAAATGATTATCACACTAATCGGTCGTTACTTTCAAGTTTACTCATAACTCAGAAGGAGCAAATTCCACAAACTGAATAATGACCTCGCCACAAGGATCGGTTCTCTCACCAACTCTCTTCAATTTGTACATTCATGACCTTTCTGATACGGTGTCCCGCAAGTTTATATATGGCGGACGATATCTGTGTCATAGCACAACAAGCCAGCTTCACCGATGCTGAAGTATTTCTCAACCAGGACCTTAAACTGTTGGATGATTTCTTTCGAACATTGAGTGTCCAACCTAATCCTCAGAAAACATGGACATCCGCATTTCACTTGATTTATATTGAAGCTAACTATCATCCTAAGGTTATGTTAGGGGCAGATGACCTCGTAGTTCTGCCCCTTAAAACAACAATAACTAACTATAACTAACTAAGATTATAAAAAAATCAAGATTGTAGTTTTTCGTGACCGATAATCGCGAGATTATAAGCCACGGGACCTCCTTTTTACGTGGAATCTGAACCACAGGACATGGCATTTCACTTTGAAAATCTCACATGCATTGACCGGGAATCGAACCCGGTCTGCCGTGGTGAAGGTCCAACAGCTTGACTACTGTGCCACCATGCCCCCCATTAACTAAGGTTATGTTTAGATACCTGGAACTACATTTTAACGCCACTCCAAAATTCTTGGGCGTAACGTTGGACAGATTTTAACATACAGAAGCCATCTTCAAAATATGGCCTTTAAACTATAAATATATGTTTCCTAAAATTACAAATGGAATGAAATAAATAATTCCAAGAATTTACAATATATTTATCCAGATATACACAACCAAAGGAGAAAACACCAACTATTTAAATTACAAGGGGCGTTCTCCTCGCCTTGTCATTTGCAAACAAGTTTAGGATTTCTTCATTACTGCAAGTCGCTTTTGTTAGGTCAACATGGCTGCCAACTGTTGAAAAATGCCCTCTATACTGTTTTATCCTCATCTCAATATATCAGAAAGTATGCAGGCGAACAGTTCTTAACTTTTCACACTTATAGCACCTGAAAATGTACATTAATTTCGGGTGAAAGAATTTCAGAAATGCTGCCAACATGGTTCTACGCTTGCTGATAGATTCAATATTTAAATACAAGTAACGTGCACACCATTTATTGGATCTCAACTAAATATTGCTTGTGCAAAGTGTACCTTAAGAGATCGAAGTACAAATATATTCCAGTCACCAGGTCTGCCAACTGTTGATATAATGATCTCTATAATTTAGAACCATAGACTTAATAAATTAGAAAATATCCAGGCAAACATATCTAATTTTTCAAACTTATAGAACACATTATTTAAAATTAATTTTTGTGTAACCCACACATGGCAATGTTGCCAACTTGATTCTATGCGTACTCAAAGGTTCAATGTATAACTGCATAGTCCATAGACTACTAACGAATGGTGGATTCCATCCAAATTTAGTACGTGCATGTATGCTTTAGGATATAAAATTGTGATTAATACAAGAGTCAGCAGGGCTGCCAACTGTGCATATTAATCTCTTTTGACCTCTAGATTCAATGTCTCTGAATATGTTTACGGAACACAAACTGTATGCCCAAGATGCAGAGTAAATCGACAGAGTTACTGAAGTGCTACCAACATAATTCTATGCTAGCGTATAGGATCAACGTTTAACTGCATATAACATCCATACTAACAAATAGATTTCTACCAAGTTTCGTATATGTAATGTATGTCTAGAATGATATAACTTGGCATACTTTTGGGGTTATCAGGGATACAACTGTTGATAAATATTCTCCGTAATTTTGAACCCTAGTCCCAATGTATGCAGGCAAACAGTTCAAAATTGGATACATGTGGATAAACGATACATTTGCAGATTCATTTCGATCAACCCATACGTGCCAGTGCTGCCAACACAATTCTACCCATGCTGATAAGTTCAATGCTTAATTGTGTGTCATTTCCATAATATTAATGGATAACTAACACATGTTATATATTATGTGGGATATAATAGTGCTGAAGTCGTCGGACTTCTTAAGAGCGTTAAAATCCCTCAGTATGCCTTCCTTCGGTGGGAAGTAAAACTGGCGGTCCCATGTCATCGATTTATAGCATCAAAAAGAACATTCCACTAACTACACATGTGTAAAGCCAAAATTTGTAGGATAGAATTGATAACGATATATTGGCTCCAACGTTTGCCGCCAGGTGCTGACTGCGATGGCATCTAGTAGCCAAGTCCGCATGCTAGGTGTGGTGGATGGTAGCATTTGGTAGCAAATGTAGGAGCTACTTAAAATTATCGTCTGCAGTCCTTACTTGAATTAAAAACAGATAACACAGTAATACGCCATCACAATTAACACTGGTTATCAAACAGGTTCTACACACACCCAAAGTACACGGGGCTACATGACCGCGTTGTCGCAGCCCCTAAACTAAGGAACCAACCAACCAACTGGATATAATAGTGCGCATTTTCAGAGGCAGCCAACCTAACAGCTATATAATCACTAGGGTTCGGAACTTTAAGACCTAAAGAAATACAAAATATGCAAGCAAATATGCCCTAAAAACTAGCTAAATATGATCTAAAACTATAAAGTATGGTCTAAAAACTATATATGAGGTATGACATGAATTTTTGGGACAGGTATATTATCACTAGGGCTCGGATTCGAGCATATTTGCATATTTTTTTCCTGAATAGTACTCAATGAAAGAAGCCTTTCGGTGGTGTTTTCACCTCTCTGGGACCAACAGAATTGAAATTTATCGAGCATATAAATGCATAAAACCGTGGTTTTCAGAATAGAAGCATATATATGCATATTTTTGTGGTTTCCGTCTAAATAGTTTGTTTTTCTTCAAATTTCCCCCCGAATTTGGGCCCTAACCATCCTTAAGGTTCGAAAACAGAAATAATTATTGAAAAGCCTATGTGGTTTTTAACCTTTAGTGAGGTCGTTCTCGTCATTGAAACTTTTATTGACTGATTTAAGAAAACTGAAACCATAGAAAAAAAGATGTTCAGTAAAGAACATATAGCCTACTTTCTCCTAAATGCATGGGTATTGTTATAACTCTTTGTCCTTTTCAAGGAGTATGATTGAATGTTGGTTGTAGTAGCTTGTTGAAATACAACGTGCTAGAGGGATATTAAACATGAATATGAGGTGCCCTTTGCTAGTGCTACCTCTGTATCAAATTTCGTTCAATTCGGTTTCACCGTGTTTGAATTGGGGGAATCGATTTGCACACATACTTGGCCACCATCTGCAAACTATTGGGCTGATGTTCTAGCAGTTTGGTCTGAATATGTTTCCCACATAAAGATATGGAGTTGCAAAATTTGGTAGAGACTAGATTATTAGGTTGGTCGTAATTACATTTTAGCTTTTAACATTTGGGTGGCCGCGATTACGTTTCCGTCAAGATAGCGGTGATATAAAAGATGACACTGAGGTGCCCTTTGCTAGTGCTACCTCTGTACCAAATTTCGTTCCAATCGGTTTCACCGTGTTTGAATTAATAGGGGGAATCGATTTTGACACAAAGATGGCCGCCATCCGCAAAATATTAGGCTGATGACCTATTAGTTTGGGCAAAGGATGCTCCCTCCATAAAGGTATGTTGTTGCTAAATTTGCTAGAGATCGGATGATTAGGCTAATCGTAATTTGATTTAAGCTTTGAACATTTGTGTGGCCGCCATTACGTTTCCGTCAAGATGGCGGCGATATAAAACATGACACTGAGGTGCCCTTTGCTAGTGCTATCTCTGTACCAAATTTCGTTCCATTCGGTTTCACCGTGTTTGAATTAATAGGGGGAATCGATTTTGACACAAAGATGGCCGCCATCCGCAAACTATTAGGCGAATGACCAATTAGATTCGTCAAAGGATACTCCCTCCATAAAGGTAAGCAGTTGCAAAATTTGGTAGAGATCGGATGATTAGGTTAATCGTAATTTGATTTAAGCTTTGAACATTCGTGTGGCCGCCATTACGTTTCAGTCAAGATGGCGGCGATATAAAACATGACACTGAGGTGCCCTTTGCTAGTGCTACCTCTGTACCAAATTTCGTTCCATTCGGTTCCACCATGTTCGAATTAATAGGGAGAATCAATTTTGACATAAAGTTGGCCGCCACCCGCAAACTATTAGGCTAATAACCTATTAGATTGGTCAAAGGATGCTCCCTCCATAAAGGAATGTTGTTGCAAAGTTTGGTAGAGATCGGATGGTTATGTTAGTCGTAATTTAACTTAAGCTTTGAACATTTGTGTGGCCGCCATTACGTTTCTGTCAAGATGGCGGCGATATAAAACATGCCACTGAGGTGCCCTTTGCTAGTGCTACCTCTGTACCAAATTTCGTTCATTCGGTTCCACCGTGTTCGAATTAATAGGGGGAATCAATGACATAAAGATGGCCGCCATCCGCAAACTATTATGCTAATAACCTATTAGATTGGTCAAAGGATGCTCCCTCCATAAAGGAATGTTGTTGCAAAGTTTGGTAGAGATCGAATGGTTATGTTAGTCGTAATTTAACTTAAACTTTGAACATTTGTGTGGCCGCCATTACGTTTCTGTCAATATGGCGGCGATATAAAACATGACACTGAGATGCCCTTTGCTAGTGCTACCTCTGTACCAAATTTCGTTTCATTCGGTTTCACCGTGTTTGAATTAATAGGGGGAATTGATTTTCACACAAAGATGACCGCCATCCGCAAACTATTAGGCTAATGACCTAGTCATTTGGTCAAAGGATGCTTCCTCTATAAAGGTATGTTGTTGCAAAATTTGGTAGAGATCGGATGATTAGGTTAATCGTAATTTGATTTAAGCTTTGTACATTTGTGTGGCCGCCATTACGTTTCCGTCAAAATGGCGGCGATATAAAACATGACACTGAGGTGCCTTTTGTTAGAACTACATCTGTACCAAATTTCGTTCCATTCGGTTGCACCGTGTTCGAATTAATAGGGGGAATCGATTTTCACACAAAGATGGCCGCCATCCGCAAACTATTACGCTGATGGCCTATTGGTTTGGTCCAAGGATGCTCCCCCCCATAAAGGTATGTTGCTGCAAAATTTGGTAGAGATCGGATGATTAGGTTAGTCGTAATAGATTTAAGCTTTGAACATTTGTGTGGCCGCCATTACGTTTCCGTCAAGATGGCGGCGATATAAAACATGACACTGAGGTGTCCTTTGCTAGTGCTACCTTTGTACCAAATTTCGTTCAATTCGCATTCACCGTGTTCGAATTGATAGGGGGGAGGGGGCAGACATTCAGAGTACACACACTCACACACACACAGACACACACACACACACAGACTCACACGCACACATACACACACAGACTCACACACACACATACACACACACAGACAGACACACTTTTTTCGCCCTGTGTTGATCTCATAAGTCTACTTTCATTTTTTGCAAAAATCGAAAGTAGGCTAAAAATCTTGTTGTACAGACTCTACTTCATTGACTCGCCTAATTCTGAACATTTTGTAAATGAACTTTTAAACTGTAACTTTTATAAGAAAACTTCTTTTATATATACTCGAAAAACATGAATGCGAGTATATTGCAGTGTATCATACATACAATTAGAAAATAAAAATAATGTTATTGTTTTTTTCGTTTCACTTTCCTTTCTATAGTTTTTAACGGTGATTTTCGAGCATATTCTGCATATTTAACCGCATATAATGTTTCTTTCGAGCATCTCTATCGAGCATATAATGGTTTTCTAGCATATCTGTAGATTGTATCGAGCATATCGATCCGAGCCCTAATTATCACTAACATACATTAAACCTCTTAAGTGCCAAAACTTGATCAGCGGTAATACACCAGACACACAGGGAGCTACAGTACATTAACATTTTCAACATTCATTCATTATCATAGCCTTGAGATGCAGTTCTTGCTCGGTTTTCCTAAAAGAAAATAAACAAACAAAAAAACCAAAAACGAACTATTAGCATGCTTTATGATATCTGTCGGCGTAAGTTAAAATACACTGCCTAACAGGAAGTTTATCGAGTTCATTATCGTACATACCTCTTAATCTTCTTCTTTGCTAGCATTGCACATCACGACGATGCGCATTCTCAGGCAGTCGAAAAGAAATCTCTTTCTACTACACTGTTCGGAAATCCTGTGTTTGAAACTCGACGCAGATAACACGTACCTTGTTAACAACGCCTCAATTTAAACAAAAATGCTGAAATTATAACCAAATATGACCTTATGTCACTAAAATATGACCAAATATGACCAAAACAATAAAAATGGCCGAAATATGCATTTATAGGCAACATCAAATTGCTTTAAAAGTGGTCAGAGACCCATCATTCAAACTTATTTTTCAGATTTCGGGTAAAATGTCTCAGGAAAAAAAATATGACTTTTCCTTAACATCCGAACCTTAATAATACCCCTTCCTAAGCATTTGAAACGTAGACTCTCAGTATAAAAGAGTCCAAGAAAAGGAACAATTTCAAGCAAACTGTAGTGCTCTAATAGGCAACAATATTTCTAGTAAATTTCGAACAAATCGTAAAAGCCAGTATTACTAACTTAATTTCGTCATTATTCTAAATTTATGTATATAAGTCAATCATTGGTAGGACTCTTACATTTTAAGAAAAGGAGGCTCTTTATTTCGTAGCGGAACTACTTGTTTAAATCTCAATATTAGTTGTATAATCGTTTGACATCGTACCTTGTACTTCACAAGAGCAGACAGTAGATATGTTACTCAGTTTTCAGTGCAATGTTTTCATTATCCTCCTCAAGTTAAAACGATTAACCTCAATAGAAAAAGTGTGATGCGGCATGCTGTTCTACATGGAGCCGATGAAGGAATAGTGAAGATGATTAATTACCTCTCATACCTGGGAACTAATTACAGGCTGTAGATTAATCTTATCCACGCTTGTTTTATGAGCGAGCGGAAATTAATGATACCGTGTATCAGTGAATCGTCTAGCCAGTAGCGACAAACTGTGTCATAGCCCGCCGCACAGAGCTCGGCCATCAAATACGTCAAGGTGGATAAGGGTGGGTGAACTCAGCATACATACGAGAGCCGTTTCTTTCACAAGTTCCGATGGACTCTATAAAAATAACAGATTGACAAACCAAACTGATTTCACTACTAAATCTTTGCTTGTTTTATTCTTGTCTCAACATAATCGCCAAAACGATTGAAACATTTGTCGTATCGTTACACCAGTTTTCCAATGCCCTCGGCAAAAAAAATCTGCCACCACTGAGTTGGGTACGTCTGGAGAGTCTCCTAAAGCTTTTCCTATTTGGCAAGGCGTTGCCGTCCAACCATACCTTCAATTCTCTAAAAAGGTGTAATGGACCAGAAAATCTTGGCAAATCGACCAGATATCGTGTACCTTAACAAAACTAGTATGGTTGGTTGGTTGGTTCCTTAGTTTAGGGGCTGCGACAACGCGGTCATGTAGCCCCGTGTACTTTGGGTGTGTGTAGAATCTGTCTGATAACCGGTGTTAATTGTGATGACTGTATTAGTGTGTGTATCTGTTTTTTAATTCAAGTAGAGACTGCAACTTTGAATTTTCAAATAGTTCCTACTTTTGCCGCCAAACGCCACCGTCAACGACTACTAGGCCTAGTTCAGAACTAGCTACTAGACGCCACCGCAGTCGGCTCTTGGCAACGAACGTAGCAACCTAAGAGCGTTGTTTACATTCTTAACCTATCCAATTTAGTTTCACACAGGTGTAATTAGTGGAAAGATCTTTAACATGCCATAAATCTATGACATGGGACCGCCGGCTTTACTTCCCCTCCGAAGGAAGGCATACTGAGGGATTTTTAACGCTCTTAAAAAATCCGACGGCTTCGGCCGGGTTTGAACCCGCTATCTTGGGCATAGAAGCTCAGCATGCTACCAACTACGCCACCGAAGCCGCCAAAACTAGTATCTGATAGACATTGCGGTGCAACTAAGCCAAAACCTCAAGACCACTCAGGCACAAAAGATCAACAAATACGCACCGTTGGCAGAAGAAATAACGATGAAGTGGGGAGTAAACTCGTTGAGAATCTTACCATTGTGGCGATGTCAGCAACAGGAATAGTTCCAAAATCTCTAATAACGGGCCTGGAGGAAATAAATCTGAAACATCAGAGACCGATTATTTTCATCCCAGTAATAATATTGTATGGTGTTTGATTTTAATGTCCGTCTTGTGTGTTGAGACTCACCATATCCATGAGGAAATGAGGACAATAGTAATAGACTAACTCGGGTTCGCAAGTTTAAGACCTAAAGAAGTTCAAAATATGCAAGCTAATATGCCCTAAAACTATAAAATATGACCTAAAATGTATGACATCCTATTGAAAGGCGGAAGCACACTATCGTCATGTTCCGTGACCTCATGGATATAGTGTCGCAATCTAACTTGTCCAGAAAGATGTGCTAAAACTGATCTTATAAACCTGCTATCTGCCTGTTCCGGGAAAAGAAAGAAAAATATATCTACTGTACTACACTATTCGGAAATCCTGTGTTTGAAACTCGACGTAGATAACACGTACCTTGTTAACGACGCCTCAATTTAAACAAAAATGCTGAAATTATAAACAAATATGACCTTCTATCACTAAAATATGACCAAATATGACCAAAACAATAAAAATGGCTGAAATATGCATTTATAGGCAACATCAAATTGCTTTAAACCTGGTCAGAGACCCGTCATTCAAACTTATTTTTCAGATCTCGGGTAAAATGAGCTCAGGAAAAAATATGAATTTTCCTTAACATCCAAACTTTAGTAATAACTAGGGCTCGGATTTTTATGTGCTAAAAATCAGGAAAATATTTATTTTTTATGTATTAAAAATACCTGAAATATGTGACAAAAAAGTAAAAATATTTAATTATAATTTAGTTTATTATTGTGAATATAAACAATATGCAGTGCTATGTCTCACTGACTGCTGAAGCGTTACAATACACAACGAGATACTTCTTCAGGTTGTCCACACAAATGACCGACGATTATCACGAAACACTTGTTCTGAAGGCGCGAAACTGCAGCAATATGTTTCTTTCCCTTGAGGTGTTGTGTAACTTGAGATCGCTGTTTAGTCTTGATTGCTTTCCCACATGGTTGGCAGAACAGAACACCCCCATCAGAAGTAAAATTATCTTTAAATTCTGCAACAGACGATAACTTGTAGTTGTTTTTACTTTAGGCATCGTACAACTGCCTTACACTTCACAGTGCCAGAAATGAACTACATGTGAGTGACACTGGTTCCAGGTAGCTGGGGAGAGGTCTAGCACGTGGTGCAATATGGCTATGGACAAGGAAATCCCCGACTTCCACAGTGAGTGGCACGGGGCGACAAGTTAAGAATAACACAGTTGAAAGCTGACATACGCTCTGCATGAAGATTAGATAGCTCCCAGGGTCTTCCCCAATGAAGTAACACAGAACAAAAATGCAATTAAATGAAATATCTAGCATACTGAGTTTAATAATTTTATTAATGCAGCCAATGCCCATGTACTTTTCTTTTCAAGACGGGTCAGGGAAGGGATATTGGAAGGAATTCGGCCGTGGACCTATTGAAAGGAACCGTCCCCGCATTTGCCTGGTGGTGAAAATGGGAAAACACGCTTAAAATATGTATTTGCATCAAAAATATTTATTTACCTAAACATCCGAGCCGTAGCGGACCCGTGCGAGAACTCTCGCATGTGTATAAACCACCCGCCCGGCTTTACTGTTATGCGTGCTTCTATAAATATGTTTATTTGTTTAAACGCACTTTTTAAACAAATTGTCAGTATTTATGATATCATAGAGCAATTCATCACTGCTGCTGGTTGTGTGCGCCCCATGTGTACAGACTACCCGCCTGGCACTAGTGCTATGCGGGCTATACGTGAAACAGTTAGGCAGGGGCTATCGTCTTGTTTATTTGTTTGAAAGCACTTTATAAACAAATGACTATATTTCCGTTGACTTTTCAAGAAATGCAAGAGTTTTCCTGTATTGTTGAGACGATTTGGAAGATTTTGGTACAAACCACACCTTCTAACTCCCTCTGGTTTAGGAGCTTGAGTTTTGTGAAACATGCAACTTACCGTATAGAATCATAATAATTCTCAAAGAATCTCTCACACTCTTCGGAAAGGACAATTGAAATTTTATGGAGACATTATCAGAATGAACAATAACAGACTAACTTAAATAATTCTCAACCTGGCCCTTACATTAAAAATCCTTCGAGAAATTGAAAGAGATCTCCAGGAAATCAACATCTCAGAAGATATTGTACATTAACCAAAATCGACAATCACCAATTTGGAGACAAACCCAACACCAGAGCCACTATAACTTGGACAGAAGAACGAAGAAGGAAGCTCTGCGAGAGGATGAAGAGATTTTAGGAGGAAAAGAAGCCCAACACATGAGCTAAGCAGGTTCAATGGAGTAGGGCATAACGCTGTGAAAATAATAACAATCATCATACAAATGTCTATAGCGTTAAAGAACGGTGCAATAAGATCACATGTTTGAAAGTCTATCGAGGACTTTACAGATTGGTCAACAACAGACTTCCCAAAATTTATATAAAATAGTAAATTTACAGAGTTCTAAAATAAGCAGAACTTGAGGACGACTTATATGAAATAAACATCAGTGAAGACTTCATAAGAAATCACGAAACCTTCATAGCTTCAGTAAACACACATTGATAGAAAGGTGGCGAGACGACTGACAAAATATGCTCAGAGGAACATTAAAAGTTGGTATTGTTAAATCATTTAGCGTTTTGCGATATTGTGGTCATTCAGTTTCGTGTAGTTGGGTGGGTGAGGGATTTATCTGATTGTGTGTTTGTGATGGTTGTAGTAGCGTGTTGTTGTAATTGAGGCTAGAATTGGGTTGGAATTGGCTGTGGCCTTAAGTTAGGAACCTTTCCAGCATTGGCTGGTGTAGAATTGGGAAACCACGGAAAACCACATATTGACCGACTCAGGTGGGAACCGAACCTGCCTCTTATATGTTTTGCGTCTTGAGGCTTAGTGAACCCTGTTCCAACCCACAGAACAGAATTAAATTTCTTGGGATAGCTGGGAATCAAACCTAAACCTCCCGGACGACATCCAACAATGCTAGCCGCTACACCACGAGGTGGTCAACACTAGAAGCAACACATTCTTAAAGAGTTATTGGAAGAATTTGATGGTAAAATACATCAATTGATAAGTTCAAACATGCGCTTTAATGGAGAAAACTTATTATTATTATTATTATTATTATTATTATTATTATTATTATTATTATTATTATTATTATTATTATTATTATTATTATTATTATTATCATTATATTCAAATACTCGAATGATATGTGCTTCTTCCCTATAAATTCATATCCGTACTGATCGATAAGCCATACTGATCGGTATCACTTTGCAGAGGAGCTATCATTATTGCTATTTTCTCTACTGGAGTCAGCGAGCCAATCCGCACCTGCAGTGCTCCAGTGCTAATTATAACAAGCACTCTTTACGAGGCTCCAGATTTATTGGCTGTTTCATTTCGCAGTGGGAAATCCGTCTTTATGAGCGGACTTTATTACTGCAGTTATCACAGTCATCAAGTTGTGTGTAATTTGTCGTGCTCTAAGTGGAGGGACCCAACAAACGAAACGTTACAAATTGTGAGCACCGGTGATTTAAGTATTCATTAAGTCAGAATATATTGTGCGTCGCGAGGGGTCAGTCCCATACCCCTGCAATACTTTACTATAATTCTAAAGGAGAAAATTAAGTGGCATTACAAATGATAACGCTGCTATTGTGGTCTGTAATGCATGTAATACAACGTAACTTCCTACGTCGCAATACATTTCAAGCCTTAGGACGGTGTGAAATGAAACCATAACTACGAAGTTAATCCTGTAAACATTCATACAATAAAATGTACATGGTATTCTTATTTATGATCAAAAAAGGAACTATTGAATAAATCTAAAGTAATTAATTCAGGAAATTTTAAAACATAGCGAGACACGTTCTTTTTTACCTTTATATTGTTGTTTGAGTCTTCAGTCGTTTTACTAGTTTGATGCAGCACTCCATACCTCCTTGTCCTGAGCTAATCTTTTCATCTCTACATAGCTACCACACCCTTCCGGGGCAATATGCTTAATATATTCTAACCTTGGTCTACCCCTACAGTTCTTGTCCTCAACCGTTCCTTCCTTAACTAAGCTTACTATTCCTAGGTGTCTTCGTAGTGTCCTACCAACCTATCTCTTTTCTTCATTAGCAGGCGCCAGAAATATCTCTCTTCTCCCACTCGTCTTAATACTTCTTCATTTGTTACCCTATCCAACCATCTGATCTTCTTCATTCTCCTGTAACACCACATTTCAAACGCTTCAGTTCACCTCTCTTCTGCTGCACCAATAGTCCAAGTTTCACTTCCATAGAGCGCCACGCTCCAGACAAAGGCTTTCAAATATGACTTCCTAATACCTAAATCTATATTTGATGTCAACAGATTCCTTCTCTGTGGATATGCTATCCTTGCTTGAGCCAACCTAATTTTATATCCTCTTTGCTTCGTCCATCACTGGTTATTTTGCTTCCTAAGTAACTGAAGTCTCCTACTTCCTTTAGCTTTTCACCTTCCAAACATCAATGGTAGACTCGCTCGAATCGTGAGAGAGTGGGTTCGAATCCTTCGTCCGTCCTAAAAATGTTTTTGTGGTTTCCCATTTTCACCACCAGGCAAATGTCACGACGGTTCCTATCAACAGGTCCACGGCCGACTCCTTCCAAAATCCTTTCCCCGATCCTTCCTTAATTAGACCTAAGTTGGCGGTCACCTGGGCGATAGGTCTGTCACCATCCCCAGTTGTAACTGCTGACCAAGTTTGTTCAGCTACCAGACAGCGTCCTTGTGATGGTAGAGGAATGTTCCCTGGCAGAGTCCCTGGGTGAAGCCAAGCTTGTAGGATAAGCGATAAAGACAATGCATGTTTCGGAACATTTCGCTCCTTCTTCGGCGAAATGTTAATAAAGGCGTATAATACAGAAACAACGCTATCAGCTGGAATGTTAACAGAGAATAAACTACTATTAACCCACTACCGGATAGTGGTCTCTGGATTAACCATCTGTCATAAGAACAGTTTATGATTTCAAAAATACTGAGAGTTGAATCCTTAAGTCAAATTTCGGATAATTTTATTGTCGAAGTGCTAGCATTTATAGAAATCAAATATACCTACGTATCTACTTGACGTAATGTGTTGGATAAAATATTTAAAAAAATAAAACTAAAAACATTAACATTTAAAGTCTAAAAATAAAATATCAATACAGAAATATAAGTCATAAAAAATTACAACAATAAAATAAATATAAAAATGAGAATAATAAACACAACTATTAAAAAATTATGAAAATAATTATAAAAACCAATTCGAAATTAGTTAATTAATTTAATAAAAATATCAAAATTAAATCTATAAGAACATCCAGTAGCCTACATTGAAAATTTAAATAAAAAATATAAACATTTAAATTAGAGAAACAAAAAATATCATTTTAATTAAATTAAAATAAATAACATAAATTTAAATGTAAAAACACATAAAAATAAAATATAGTTTTGCTCCATAGAGCGTTAAATATTTAAAAACATAACGGATAATTCTTTATCTTACCACATCAATTCAAAATATATTAAAAGGAAACTTGAGTAAAGAACCACCCAACAGATATGATCGATCCAGTGGGATAAGTGCTTAATAATACAGTATATATATTATTGGTAACCTGAAAAGTGACCCAAGTTAAAATTTATCATTTTATATGCGAAACATTCAAAGATGTAGTTATTCTTTGAGAGTAAGCTTCTTTGTCACGTTCGTAAAAGTGACTGTTCTTATGATGGGGAAAGTCTTAGTGTAATATAAGATTAGGGAAACCACAGGCAAACCTCATGTGAAATGTGTCGTTATTCAGGATATCAGCCAGTCATATTTCTTCCAACGGGAAAACTACATTAGTCCCCTCTCGTGGCCGCTATTACAGTTAAGAGATAGGACTATTTCGATACAAATGTAGTAAAAGCATCGTTTTCCACTTCTTTACTCAAGTTGCATTATTTTGTATTTTGTCATTTTTCTGCTGTACCATGCCAACAAATAAAACAAGGAGTTCGGTGATGAACTAAACAGCCTACTTTTAGATTCATACCAATGATTGACCTATTAAAAAAATGAACATACATACATTTTCATTTGAGACTGATTTGCCATTCAGCGTCCAGTCTTTGTTTGAGAACATGGCGTTGCCGCCCAACCATACCTTCAATTTTCGAAACAGGTGAAAATCATTCAGTGCTGGTTTGGACTAAACGGCAGATGGTCCAGAAACTTCACACTTGAATTCTTTGAAAAAGTATATCGTAACGTTGGCGCAGTACGGTCGTGAATGATTTTCACCTTTTTCGAGAATTGAAGCTATGGTTGGGCGGCAACACCTCGCCAAAAAGGAAACACTTCGGGAGACTCTCCAGACGTACCCACTTCAGTGGTGGCAGAATTTTTGCCGAGGGCATTGGAAAGCTGGTGCAACGATACGACAAATAATGTTTCAATCGTTTTGGAGATTGTGTTGAGACTTAAGAATAAAACAAGCAAACATTTAGTAAGAAACCCGCTTAAGCGAGACCCGCTTATCCAAGGGTCCGTGTTTACCGAGTTTATACACACGTTGGATCGTTTTGTGCGCTATTGTTTTGTGATTCGTTACCAAGATGAGTTGCAAACGTTAGGGAGTAGTAGTTTCTTTACAAACAAGATTAAGTGCTATTAGACCTATCGACAGCGGCGAGAATATCAAAAGTAAAGCAGCTGTGTTGGGTGTGGGAGAAATTACAGTGGGGGATTGGAGACGAAAAAGAGCCGATATTGAGCCTCTTGCATGTGCTAGCTCTGTACCAAATTTCGTTCAATTCGGTTTCACTGTGTTTGAATTGATGTGGTGAATCGATTTGCACACATCCATGGCCGCTATATGCAAACTCTTGTGCTGATGACCTTGTAGTTCAGTCAAAAGATACTTCCGACAAAAAGGTATGTTGTTGCAAAATTTGGTACAGTTCAATTGATTAGGTTAGTCGTAATTTGATTTAAGCTTTGAACATTTGTGTGGCTTCCATTACGTTTCCCTCAAGATGGCGAGGATTTGAAACATGACACTGAGTTGCCTTTTGCTTGTGCCTCCTCTGTACCAAATTTCGTTCAATTCGGTTCACCGTTTTTGAATTGATAGGGTGAACCGATTTGCACACATACGTGGCCGCCATCTGCAAACTATTGGGTTGATGTCCTTGTAATTTAGTCAAAAGACGCTCGCCTTATGAATATATGGTGTTGCAAAATTTGGTAGTGATCGGATGATTAGGTAAGTCGTAATTTGATTTAAGCTTTGAACATTTGGGTGGCCGCCATTGCGTTTCCGTCAAGATGGCAGCCATATAAAACATGACCCTGAGGTGCCCTTTGCTAGTTTTACCTCTGTACTACCAAATTTCGTTCAATTCGGTTTCACCGTGTTCGAAGTGATAGGAGGGGGCAGACATTTAGAGTACACACACTCTCACACACACACACACAGACAGACACGCAATTTTTCGCCCTGTGTTGATCTCATAAGTCTACTTTCATTTTTTTGCAAACATCGAAAGTAGGCTAAAAATACAGCCCTCATACATTGTGCCTCGCTCAGTCATTGTTACAAGGAACAAACGGTCAAATTGTACATATAGCTGTGGATTGTGAAAAATTGGCCAGATACTGAACATTCTGCACTATGTGGTGGTGTAGTGGACTTACCAGCCGGGGGTTAACAAGGCGCTGCTATTGGCAGCCACCCGACACTTTTCTTGGGTCCACAAAACACTGGAACTAATTACACCGGAGGCTACGACATGGCTTGGGACGGCCAGCTCCAGCCAAGGTATTTCAGCCCCAGGAATGCGGCAGGCGGGAGAGTTTATTGATTGATTGGGATCTGGAACGGCAAAAATCGACTGCTAGCCGACCGTCCGTGTGTGGTAAGATGCACAACGAACAGACAGGAATCTGGGTCATGACTGGGAGAACACTGCTCCCTCAAGTCCTGAGATCAGATCTTAGCTGTTATCAAAGATCCAAAGTGGCAGGATGTCTACTACTGTGGTAAACATGGAAAATAGGGAAACTTAGGTCATTTTTGAATCCTGGAAAACTCATGGAATTATCAGGGTATTTTAATGATATTCAGGGAATTTTAGTTTTTCAAGGTCCAGCCTTGAATAATAGGAAAATAAGCATTTAAACTTTGATGGGGGAACAGTATATTCTGGTAATGATTGTTGTGTGTTCGTACTGACGTTAAAACAGTAAGCTCTCATTTCTTGCAAGCTAGAGCACACAAATTACAAGTGTACACTGTAACTGCATGATAGCGGCTCCGGTGGTGTAGTCGGTAGCATGCTGAACTGCTGTGCCCAAGATAGCGGGTTCAAACTCGGCCAAAGTCGTCGTATTTTTTAAGAGATTTAAAATCCTTCAGTATGCCTTCCTTCGGAGGGGAAGTAAAGCCGGCGGTCCCATGTCATAGATTTATGGCATGTAAAAGATCCTTTCACAGACTAAACTTGTGTAATGCTAAATTGTTAGCTTAGATTTCGTCGGAACGCTCTATCAAAGTTCCAACGTTCACCACTAGGTATCATTTATATCTGGTAGCGAAAATTGGAACTACTTGAAATTGAACGGAACTTGTAGCTCACCCTAATAAGGGTGTCCGCTTGAATCAGCTACAGACTCAGGCGAGCCGAACATGTCCTCGGACACTTCCGGCACTAAAAGCCATACGATAAATAAATAATAGTAATAATAACTGCATGATTTTGAGAGCATTACTATTGACGAGCGACTTCCAATACTCGCAAGTACAATAGTTTTTCACGATGAAAAATTTAGAAATTGGTAAAATATAGAAAAAACAAGATGTTCAGTAAAGAACATATAGCCTACTTTCTCCTAAATGCATGGGTATTGTTATAACTCTTTTTCCTTTTCAAGGAGTATAATTGAATGTTGGTTGTAGTAGCTTGTTGAAATACAACGTGCTATAGGGATATTAAACATGAATATGAGGTGCCCTTTGCCAGTGCTACCTCTGTAAAAGATTTCATTCAATTCGGTTTCACCGTGTTTGAATTGATTTGGGGAATGGATTTGCACACACACACATGGCCGCTATTTGCAAACTATTGGGCTGATAACCTTGTAGTCAGTCATAAGATGCTTTCCACAAAAAGGCATGTTGTTGCAAAATCTGGTAGAGATCAAATTATTAGGATGGTCGTAATTTGATTTAAGCTTTTAATATTTGGGTGGACGTCATTCCGTTTCCGTCAAGATGGCGGCGATATAAAACATGACACTGAGGTGCCCTTTGCTAGTGCTACCTCTGTACCAAATTTCGTTAAATTCAGTTTCACCGTGATCGAATTAATAGGGGGAATCGATTTTGACACAAAGATGGCCGCCATCCCCAAACTATTAGGCTAATGATCTATTAATTTGGTAAAGGTTGCTTCCTCCATAAAGGTATGTTGTTGCAAAATTTGGTAGAGATCGGATGATTAGGTTAGTCGTAATTTGATTTAAGCTTCGAACATTTGTTTGGCCGCCATTACGTTTCCGTCAAGATGGCGGCGATATAAAACATGACACTGAGGTACCCTTTGTTAGTACTACCCCTGTACCAAATTTCGTTCCATTCGGTTTCACCGTGTTCGAATTAATTGGGGGAATCGATTTTCACACAAAGATGGCCGCCATCCGCAAACTACCAGGCTGATGACCTATTAGTTTTGTCAAAGTATGCTCCCCCCATAAAGGTATGTTGTTGCAAAATTTGGTAGAGATCGGATGAATAGGTTAGTCGTAATTTGATTTAAGCTTTGAATATTTGTGTGGCCGTCATTACGTTTTCCTCAAGATGGCGGCAATATAAAACATGACACTGAGGTGTCCTTTGCTAGTGCCACCTTTGTACCAAATTTCGTTCAATTCGCTTTCACCGTGTTCGAATTGATTGGGGGGGACCGACATTCAGAGTACACACACAGACTCACTCACACACATACACACACACAGACAGACACACTTTTCTCGCCCTGTGTTGATCTCATAAGTCTACTTTCATTTTTTGCAAATATCGAAAGTAGGCTAATATACAGTTTTTCTTTTTTTCTTCTTTTTCATGTTGTGTTTCTAACTTTTGTCATGCTACCCTTTATTGTTCGAGCACTTTTTGAAATGTTCTTTAAGTACAAACTCTGTTTTATATATCTACTAGCTGTTACCCGCGACTTCGCCCGCAATAACATTTGGAATCCCGTTATAACATTAGTTATATAGATAGATAAGCATGGGTCCTAGTGGAAAATAATTCTATCACCTGAAACCAAAAATGCATGGGACGAAAAAAAACATCAAAATATCATGTTGGTTTCGGACCCTAAAAGACGTGAAAAATATAATAAAAGTATTAAAAAAACTATTTTTTGAAATTTCATTCGAATCAATTTTTATGTCATTCCGGCCAAAAGTACAAAATCATTAATAACTCCGTAAGTATTCGTCGTATGATGAAATAGCAAGAGACAAAAAATATGTAATGTGTTATTTTCTACAACATTGGCCATGTATAATTTTACACACAGACATATTACGTCCCCCCCCCATGGGCCCCTTAAATTGGATATATGAAAAAACGGTCAAACAATTGTTTAGTTATTTTTAATGCTGATTTTTTTTGGCTGAGTTCCAAACTCCTCGCCTATGTCGTTTAAGAGATACACGCTCCGTTAGAGATCGTTCAACCCCCACTTTTCACCCCTTTCACCTCGTAATATACACCACATCGAAAAACCGTCAGACACGTGTCTTCTTATTTTTAATGATGAGTTTATATGCCGAGTTTCACATTCCCCAATGAAACCAATCGGGAAATATTGCTATTCAATGAAATGCAGGTCTACCCCCTTAACACCCCTTTAGAACCTGAATATCCAAAAATCCTTTCTTAGCGGGCGTTTGCGGCCCTTGAGGAAGCTGGATACCAAATTTCATTCCAATCCTTTCGGTGGTTTCTGAGATTTCGTGATGAATGAATGAGTCAGTGAGTGAGTGAGTGGTATTTGAGTTTTATATAGTTGATTATGGTGGCTACTGTAACTCAGGGAATTTTCTGATTTAACCTGAAAAAAATTAGGGAATTGTCAGGGAAGTCCCTTAGTTGCTTTAGGTAGACATCCTGTCCTCATCAATATCAATTCTGGATGAGGAATTCGAAAAGTTTCTCTACTATTCACGAAATAAAATATCGTGGACATCACGGTGTAGCCCTGGACTTTAAATAGCCCAACACGACTGAGATAGGGAGGTACATACCTGGAGATCAGGTGGTTGAATCCCGTGGCAGACATCAGCTTAAGTGAGAGCATTTTCTCACGTGTCTTTTCATACTTCCTCCAGGCAAATGCTGGAATAGTACCTTATCTTAAGTCCAGGAGCACCTGCCACACTCTAATATTAATAATATCGTATGGCCTCGAGAGCCGGGTTCAAGATTTTTAATTGACGCCCAGAGGGCAGCTTGCATGTCGAATTTTATCTCTCCTTGAAGCGATATGAAAGTCAAGGAGGTTAGATATCTAAACTCCTTGACACTATAGCGCTTTCTAGTAGAGAAAGGAGGAACCTTTTGTGTTGGCGGAAAATCCCGAGATTAATTTTGCCTTTATGAACACGGCCTACTGAATTCAAGTGGGTTCTTTAACATGCCAACAACGAATGACATATGCGAACCGTGATTTTTTGCCATTCAAAAATCACTTACCACTGCCAGGAGCGAACCCGCAACCTTGGGGTTGGCAGTCCAACACGATATCCACTCACCCACCGTGGCATTATTCTCTAACATATATACACGCCCTACTACAGCCACGACAGAAACACAGAAGACAGAAGCAAGTAATTTTTGAAAGCCTTTGTTTGTAGCGTGGAACTCTTTTTTTTATTTTTATTTTTAGCGTATGGCTTTTAGTGCCGGGAGTGTCCGAGGACATGTTTGGCTCGCCAGTTTTGTAGCTGCTTCGAGACGGACACCCAATGGGTGAGCTACAAGTACCGCTGGGGAGGAAAGTTGGAAGGGAGGGTCGAGGAGTTGGAAGGTAGCGGCTGTGGCCTATAGTTAGGGACCAACCCCGGCATTTGCCTGGAAGGAAGATGGGAAACCACAGAAGACCATCTTCAAGGTTGCCGGCGGGGGGATTCGAACCTCCTCGCCTCCCGGATGTGAGCGACTGCCAACAGTCATGCCGCAACGACCTCGGCTAACTCACCCGGTGTGGAACTCTACGAAAGTGAATCTTGGACTGTTGGTGCAACAGAAGAGGGGAGAATAGAAGCATTTGAAATGTGGTGTTACAGGCGAATGATGAAGATCCCCCAGGGATAGTAAACCTACCGCAACCCCAAAAAGAAAAAAAAAAAAAGAAAAAAAAACTTCTTATGCCAATAAATAAAAAGTAGTTCCGTGAAGAACTAAGGCGTATTTTCATATATCCTACTTGCCTCTATCAACATACAACATTTCAGTTTGATTGTAATAGATTCGTAGATATTGAGAACCGTCTACTATTTCGGGTGGTCGCCATTTTGGATTGTTATATGGATAAGCCATAGAGTCATGTACCATTAAAGGAAAATTATTGCGAAGGTTCATTAGTCAAACTTTCACTTCCATCGCATGATTACGACACAAGAAATAAAAACTTATTTTAAAAATTCGCACAGCCGCCATCCTGAGATTATGTAAAGAATGGAACTAAATTAGATGCCAGTGCATTATAATATGTATAAACATTTAATGTACCATATTTCACTCCGCTCAGATGGGTAAATCGCGAGATTTGTCTATTGAAAGATTTTAACTTCGCTTGGCCGCCATGTTCGCTTTGTACTTTAAGGTTTTTAAAACGTACAAATATAAATTAGTAGTAGTGCCCTGTATCGCCGTACAAAATTTCCGGGTGATATCAGAAATAATTTCGGAGATATAGAATGCCGGTAAAATATTTTGCACAGCCGCCATTTTGAGGTAATGTAAACAATTGAACTATATTAGATGTCTGTGCATTATAATGTGCATAAACGTTTGCTGTTCCAAGTTTCATTGTGATTGGTTGGTCAAATCAAGAGAAAAGTCTATTTAAAATCTCAACTTCGCCTGGCCGCCCTGTTGGTTTTGTAGTTACCAGGTTTTCAAAGGTGACATACGTGAATTCCTAGTAGTTCCCTTTATTACCATACAAAATTCCAGGTTGATATCGGTAATAGTTTCGGAGATATTGAATGCTGGTGAAATATTTCGCACAGCCGCCATGTTGGATTGGTGAGACGTAACAAAATTTGAAGGTCACGGTCGGGGTCGGCCAAAATGGTGCTATGACCTAAGCGAGTTTCATTGAATTCGCCCCAGCAGTTAGAAGTTTTTAAGGGGGACACACACACACAGATACATACACAGACAAACACACATACCTAACCACACACACACACACATACGGACAAAAGGTGATCTCATAAGCCTATTTTTTCATAAAATGAAAACAGGCTGAAAATATGTAACTTTTACTAATTCCGGTCTCTGGATTTCGAATTAGACGTCAAAAATTCCCTATCACGTACCGTTTGCTTTGGAAACAATATTTAATATTTTGGTTAAGCGTTTGATTGTATTTCATAGTTTTAGTTCTAAATTCAAAGAAGGTTCGAGAAAAGGAACTTTAGGAGTAGACCAAGGTTAAAATATGTTATACAAATTTCCTTGAATGCAAGGTATGGTAGCTATGTAGAGATGAAACGATTAACTCATAACAGGGAGGAATGGAGAGCTACATCAAACCAGCCAAAAGACGAAAAACTCAAAGACTAAAGACATCAACATACCTATTTCAAAGCTGAACGTTTGCTTGCCTCGGTGGGTGAGTGGTTATCGTGTCGGACCACCAACCCCAAGCTTGAACGTTCGCTCCTGGCCATAATAAGTGATATTTGAAAGGCTACAAAAATCATGACACGCATGTCATACGTTATTGGCATGCCAAAGAACCCATTTCATAGTGGCAAAATTAAACTCGGGGTTTTCAGCCAGCACAAAGTTCCTCCATTTTCTACTAGAGAGTGTTGTAGTGTCAAGGAGCTTAGATACCTAACCTCCTTGACTTTCATAGCGCTCCAAGGAACAACAAAATTCGACATGCAAGCTGCCCTCTGGGCGCAAATAACAAAGCTTGTACCCGGCTCCCAAGGCCATACGATATTATTTTTATTTATTCAATCGATTGTTCCCCTTTAGGAGAGCGATTGAACTTGAATAGGCTACATGATTAATTCATCTTCTGGCGTTTTCCCTCTCCTCTTCCCAAAATCTCTTCATCCTCTCAGAATGCTCCTTCTCCTGCTCAGCTGACCATTTTCTTCCAGGCTGTTGTGATGGTCTATCCTCAATTTTGATTCTTTCCCTGCACTCGGTGAGGTCCTCGAGTTTTTGTATGTTGACCTGTTGTGGGTCCCTCTGAACCTCTGTCAGCCACTCCGTGCCACACTTACTCTGTGTTATAACGTTGAACAATTTCTTCGCCGTTGTGAAGTTTTCCATCCTGTAATTGTGTGTATAAAACTGTGCTCGGTATTTTCTGATTACGTCCGTTATCGTGTGGATCTTTTGGTAGAGTTCGTTATTATTAAATGCCCCGATATTATTACGATATTATTATCATTATTATTATTATTACTAACATTTGGCATGATTTTGCTCCATGTTTTTACAGCTTCACATACTGCTACAGTCAACACAGAAACGCAGGTTATCAAACATTCAACACTCACCAAAGTGATGAACAAGATATCCCAAGCTCCTCATACGAATTACCAACGACAGCTACAGTATTTATCTCGCTCTAAGCTTGTATTTAGTGACTTCTGGATGCCCAACATTGCCAGGTGTATTTACCTGCCACAGATATCATGTTATGATATCAAATCTGTCTGCCCTCGTCTCGTAATAAGCGAAGTATTCCCCATTCACCATTGTGGTCGTGATCTAACTCGGCACAAAGGGATCAAAATTCATTCGACTATTGTGTTTCCAATGATCAATATCCCGATATTAACAGCCATTGTGCCATTCATAGACTAAGCCCAATTATGGAATGAGCTCACTGATTACAGGGTGAAGCTTCAGTTTAAGGGGCTTAACATTTAGGTCATCAACACCGTAGATCTCTCAAAGAGTTCATCTATCCACTATCTATTGTATAATACGCTTAGTTGATCCGACAAAAAACTCAAACTCATACATCAGAAAGAGTTAGAAGGTGCGTTTCGAGCCAAAATCTTCCAAATTGTCTCAATAGCACAGGAAAAATCTTGCATTTCTTGAACATTCAACGGAAATATATTTATTTGTTTAAAAGAGTTGGTTGGTTGGTTCCTTAGCTTAGGGGCTGCGACAACGCGTTCATGTAGCCCCATGCACTTTGGGTGGGTGTAGAATCTGTCTGATAACCGGTGTTAATTTTGATGGCTGTATTAGTGTGTGTTATCCGTGATTCAGGTAGAAGGACTGCAGACGATTAATTTTTCAAGTAGTTACTACTTTTGCTAACAAATGCTACCATCCTCGACACCTAGCAGCGGACGTGGCTACTAAATGCCATCGCAGTCAGCACCTGGCGGCGAACGTTGGAACTAATAGAGCGTTTTCATACTAACCTACAAATTTTAGCTTCCACAAGTGTAGTTAGTGGAAGGTTCTTTTTCATGCCATAAATCTATAACATGGGACTGTCGGCTTTACTTCCCCTCTGAAGGAAGGCATACTGAGGGATTCCTAACGTTTTTTAAAAAATCCGACGACTTTTGATCTTCATTATTCTCCTGTAACACCACATTTCAAACTGCTTCAATTATCCTCTTTTCTGCTGCACCAATAAGCCAAGTTTCACTTCCATAGAGTACCGCGCTCCAGATAAAGGTTTTCAAAAATGGCTTCCTAATACCTAAATCCATATTCGATGTCAACAGATTCCTTTTCTGTAGAAATACTTTCCTTGCCTGAGCTAACCTAGTTTTAATATCCTCTTTGCTTCGAAAAAAAAAATCTTATCAAACCTAAGGAAGATATTATTAACAAAGCATGGCTCGTAATTACATTACGTTTTTTTCTTTTCAACAACATCGCTGATGAAGGCCATAATATGGCCGAAATTAGTTCATGTCATTAATTAATGTATATTAATGTATTTTTATTGACTAAGGGGTATTATTAAATAGCCATCGGTACTACATTTAGATTAAACGTCAATGAGGAAAGCTGTTTGATATGGTTAAGTTCATATCACTACGTAAATCACTTAGTGTTTAATAAAGCAAAAGATGTCAAAAAAACTCTCACTTCCAAACGTACTCAACAAAAGCCCGAAGAAGCATTACAAATCGACCAGCTGAAACTTCACGAATAGTTATTTCTTTCTTACGGTGGCGCAGTCGGTAGCATGCTGAACTGCCGTGCCCAAAATAGCGGATTCAAACCCGGCCGAAGTCGTCAGATTTTTTAAGAGCGTTAAAATCCTTCAGTATGCCTTTCTTCGGAGGGGAAGTAAAGCCGGCGGTCCCATGTCATAGATTAATGGCATGTAAAGGATCCTTTCACAAACTAAACTTTTATGAAGCTAAATTTACAGCTTATATTTCGGTGGAACGCTCTATGAAATTTCCAACGAACACACTATGTATCAGTGACACGTGGTAGCGAAAGTTGGAACTACTTGAAATTGAACGGAACTTGTAGCTCACCCTATGGGTGTCCGCTTGAAGCAGCTACAGCTTCTGGCGAGCCGAACATGACCTCGGACACTCCCGGTGCTAATGGCCATACGATAAATACTGTAAATGAAAATGAATATACACAGCCTGTTTCCAGTCGACCTACCGGATCAGGGAATGGAATGAATGAAGCCCCCAACTAGCGGCGATTATATGAACTGTGCCGGCAGCCGAAGCATGTCGCACTCCTCTGGGGCAATTATTAAATGGATGACAGATGAAATGAAATGAAAGTGGAGAGTGTTGCTGGATTGATAAATTGACAGGGAAAACCGGAGTACCCGGAGTCCGCTTTGTCCAGCACAGATCTCACATGGAGTGACCGGGATTTGAACCATGGAGGCCTAAGCCATGGAGGATCTAGACGATAAATAAATAAATAAATACATAAATATGAAATTGTGTTGTGTAGGTGTAGGAAATAAAATTCCGAAATAAGATCGGATTGTTAGTCCGAAATGATTGTTTTTTCGTGGTTTACTCCACTAGGTTCTTCCGCTCTCTCTGCCGTTGGGAACTGAAATTCTTCATCCGCCTTTGAGACCGTTGACCATGTTTCACCCTCCTCCTTTCTCAACCGGCCTAGAGAAAGCTGCTGTAGAAGATCGTATCTCAAAAATGGAAAGAGCTTATGGGCTAACTAAAAATATCTACAACAAGAAATGCATCTCATGGAATGCCAAACTAAAACATTACAACACGGTAGTAAAAACAGAATGCCTTTATGCCAGCGAATGCCTCTCGATGAATTACAAGTTGGAGAAGCTAGAGATCCTAGAAAGAAGAATACTACGGAAAATCATGGGCCCAGTCCAGACTGAAACCGGCTGGAAACTTCGGAGCAACAATGAAGTCTATAAAAATGTGGAGAGAATCTCAGAGACCATGAAGAAGAGGAGGTTATCGTTTCTCGGACACTTGTACAGAATGGACAAAACTAGACTAACCAAACAGTTATTCGACTTCCTGTGGAACAAGAAGACAACAACGACATGGATTAAGGAAGTTCGAAAAGATCTCGAAAATTCCAACTTCCAGGAAGTTCAGATGTCAAACAGGGAAACATTTCGGTACATAATTCAAAATTTGGAAGGGTTTCACGTCACAAGAACCACAAAGAAGGGAAGAGCCTGGACGGATGAGCAGAAGAAACAGCATAGCGCCCATATGAAGGAGTACTGGAGAAAGAGGGAACTTCAGGCAAAGAAAAAATGAAATTGTAGCGTGATCCGAAGTGGTCAATTCGCAAATAAAAAAATACATAAATATATAACCTTTTAATAAAACAATGAGGAAAAATAAACCACCATATTAATATTAATTTGCAAACGTACACAACAGATATAATCGTTAAAAGTGTTAATAAGGCTTTAAGTTTTAAACCTATAGATTACTTACGATGTTGCACAGAATAGACCGAGTAACGCTGAGAGAATGACTCATCTCCCAGAGTGTAATACAGACCATGAAGGGAGCTGTAGACAGCGCACTTTACGTGGCTGCCAGGAAAGTTAGGTTATGGAGCTGATGGCGGCGCGCCAGCAGTAATCTTGTACGGGGAAAAAAGGAAAGACATGAAAGTAAAATTTGTCTGTTATTAGTGCTCGAAGCACATCACTTTCCTGGCTTGCTTAATAAAAACTCCAGCTTTAATCTTCCCCTTTCATTTCAGCTATTGGTAGCATTGATATTGCCAAGAGTGGATGAGTTCAGCATCACCACTAAGACGTCTGTGCACATAAAATATGAATTGAAGGTACCCAATTAACTCACAAGGAAGAGGAAATGTAAAGGAAACTTAAAGAATCATTGGATTAATTTATTTATTTATTTATTTAATGTTTGGCTTTTAGTGCCGGGAGTGTCCGATGACATGTTCAGCTCGCCGTGGGGTGAGCTACAAGTTCCGTTCAATTTCAAGTAGTTCCAACTTTCGCTACCAGATGTCACTGACACCTAGTGGAGAACGTTGGAACATTGATCGAACGTTTGAACAAAATCTAACCTAGAAATTTAGCTTCACACAAGTATAAATAGAGGACCGATCATTTACATGCCATAAAACTATGACTTGGGACCGCCGGCTTTACTTCCCCTCCGAAGGAAGACATACTGAAGGATTTTAACGCTCTTAAAATATGCTACGACTTCAGCCGGGTTTGAACCAGCGATCTTGGGCACAGCAGTTCTTTATGCTAGCAACTACGCCAACGAAAGCCTTAATTGGATTAATAATAATAATGAAAAATGAAAATCCACAGCCTGCTTCCAGTCTCCGACCGGGTCAGGAATGGAATGAATGAAGCCCCCATCTAGCGGCGAGGATATGAACTGTGCCGGCTGCCGAGGCCTGACGCACTCCCCTGGGGCAATGAGTAAATGAATGACAGATGAAATGAAATGATAGGGGAGAGTGTTGCTGGAATGAAATTTTGACAGGGAAAACCGGAGTATCCGGAGAAAAACCTGTCTGCCACCGTTTGGTCCAGCACAGATCTCACATGGCGTGGCCGGGATTTGAACCCCGGACCCAGCGGTGAGAGGCCGGCGTGCTGCCGCCTAAGCCACGGAGGCTTACAATAATAATAATAATAATAATAATAATAATAATAATACTAATATCGTATTGTGTCGGGTGCCAGGTGAAAGCTTTGTTATTTGACAGCCAGAGGGCAGCTTGCATGTCGATGTTGTTGTTCCTTGAAGCACTATGAAAGTCAAGGAGATTATATATCTAAGCTCTTGACACTATAGCGCTTTCTAGTGGAGAAATGAGGAACTTTGTGTTAGCTGAAAATCCCGAGACAAATTTTGCCATTATGAACACGCCCTACTGAATTCAAATGGGTTCTTTGACATGCCAACATCGTATGACATGCGTGTCGTAATATTTACCTCCTTTCAAAAACCACTTACCACATCCAGGAGCGAACCTTCAAGCTTGGGGTTGGTAGTCCGACACGATAACCACTCACTCACCGTGGCAAGCGTTGGAATAATATAAGGGTATGATAGGAACTCTGCCGAGTGCAAGGGCAAGAACATTTCCTAGCTGACTGTGTTCCACCACAACGTACTCATCTGAGGAGCGTTTATGATGTACGCGAAGGTTGTTGGAAAAATATCTACATGATTGACTAAAAATATCCTTAAAATGTTGACACACGAACTTAATTTTCTTGTTAACAACAAACAGAATACGAACATTCGAAATGAGCTTCTTTGGACTTGCTGTTAACAACCGGAGTCTCGATCTTCTTGGTCTACCAAATTTGACATCCGCCCAGAATTCTTAAGAGTCCATCACACAGTGCCTAGGCAGGGATCCTCTGACTTTCTGTCCCGGGTTTCTTTTCTGGGACTCTTCTCACATTCAAAGGTATCATTGACCTCATCTTTCTCCTTTATGGGAGCATTATGTCTGTATCTGAACACTCCAGCCTTTTAGAGCATTATCACTGTGGAGTGATCTGGGAAGCATATAAAGCTTTCAATGTAACTAGAGCAAGTAACTAAAATCGTTGTCTTGTTTTTCATCAACAAACAGAAACTTCTGCTTTTCCTTTATCAGCATGTGGCAAAAGCTACAATAGGCCTCTATATTGAACTGGGGGACTAAAATCATCCGATATTGATATTCAGACAGAAGGCGCCGCATTCTTGTCGCCATTTACTGGGAACGAATGTTTCTTTTGATCAGTTGTTTTCTAATAGCCTATTTCTTGCGAGCTCGTTGCTTGCTTGACTTTTCACTGTCTATTTTCATTTTTTTTTTATTTTTTGCCTTGAATTTTCTATTTTTCACTATTTCAATGTATTTTCATTTCTGAATTTATTTTGTAAAGACGTCACAAACACGAGACACGAGAGACGAGAATTAACTATGTATTTATTTTATTCGTTTCTTTATGTATTTCATTTACACTTTTATTCATTTATTGATTCATCTATTCATTTATTCACTCAGTCATTCATTAGCCTACTTTCTATGTTTGCAAAAATAAACGTAGACTTATGAGATCAACACAGGGTGAAAAATTGTGTTTCTATCTTTGTCTGTCTGTGTGTCTGTAAGTGTGTGTACTCTGAATGTCTGTCCCCCCTATCAATTCGAACACGGTGAAACCGAATTGAACGAAATTTGGTACAGAGGTAGCACTAGCAAAGGGCATCTCAGTGTCTTATTTTATATCGCCGCCATCTTGACGGAATCGTAATGGCGGCCACCCAAATGTACAAAGCTTAAATCAAATTACGACTAACCTAATCATCCGATCTCTACCAAATTTTATAACAACATATATCTATATGGCGAGCATCTTTCTACAAAACTACAAGGTCATCATCCCAATAGTTTGCAGATGGCTGCCATGTATGTGTGCAAATCGATTCCCCCTATCAATTCAAACACGGTGAAACCAAATTAAATAAAATTTGGTACAGAGGTAGCACTAGCAAAGGGCAGCTCAGTAACATGTTTTTTTTATCGCCGCCATCTTGACGAAAACGTAATGGTGGCCACCCAAATGTTAAAATTTTAAATCTAATTACGACCAACCTAATCATCTGTTTTCGACCAATTTTTGCAACATTATACCTTTATCTATGAAAATCTTTTGACCGTACTACAAGATCATCAGCCCAATCATTTGTGGATGGTGGCCATGTATGTGTGCGAATCGATTCCCCCTATCTATTCAAACATGGTGAAACAGAATTGAACGAAATTTGTACAGAGATAGCACTAGCAAAGGGCACATCAAAGTCATGTATTATATCACCGCCATTTTGACGAAACCGAAATGGCGGCCACCCAAATGTTGAAAGCTTAAATCAAATTACGACCAACCTAATCATCTGATCTCTACCAATTTTTGCAACATTATACCTTTGTGTACGAAGAATCATGTTACTGAACTACAAGGTCATCAGCCCAATAATTTGCGGATGGGAGCCATGTATGTGTGCAAATCGATTCCCCCTAAGTATTCAAACACAGTGAAACCGAATTGAACGAAATTTGGTACAGAGGTAGCACTAGCAAAGGGCAGCTCAGTAACATGTTTTTTTTATCGCCGCCATCTTGAAGAAAACGTAATGGTGGCCACCCAAATGTTAAAATTTTAAATCAAATTACGACCAACCTAATCATCTGATCTCTACCAATATTTGCAACATTATACCTTTGTGTACGAAGAACCATGTGACTGAACTACAAGGTCATCAGCCCAATAATTTGCGGATGGGAGCCATGTATGTGTGCAAATCGATTCCCCCTAAGTATTCAAACACAGTGAAACCGAATTGAACGAAATTTGGTACAGAGGTAGCACTAGCAAATGGCAACTCAGTGTTATGTTTTATATCTCCGCCATCTTGACGGAAACGTGATGGCGGCCACCCAAATGTTAAAATCTTAAATCAAATTAAGACCAACCTAATCATCTGATCTCTACTAAATTTTGCAACAACATACCTTTAGTGGTAAGCATCTTTTGACCAAACTACAAGGTTATCAGCCCAATAGATTGCAGATAGCGGCCATGTATATGTACAAATCAATTCCCCCTATAAATTCAAATACGGTGAAACAGAATTGAATGAAATTTTGTACAGAGGTAGCACTAGCAAAGGGCACCTCATATTCATGTTTAATATCCGTATAACACGTTGTATTTCAACAAGCTACTACAACCAACATTCAATTATACTCCTTGAAAAGGACAAAGAGTTATAACAATACCCATGCATTTACCCCTATTACTAGAATGGGTCATAGTGTCAAGGAACATAGATATCTTACCTCCTTGACTTTCATAGCACACCAAGGAACAGCAAAATTCGTCATGCAAGTTGCCCTCTGGGCCTTAAATAGCAAAGCTTGTACCCGGCACCGAGGCCATACGATATTATTATTATTCTCCTTAAATATCACCAGCACCAACACTTTCCATAACAGAACGCATACGAACTGTATGAACACCCTAATTCCAATGTACGAGCCACTCAGGCTACAATAGACAAGTGTTTGTTTTCTGGTCACTATGTTCTGTTATAAATCACACAATGGATTTTTGAAGTTTATTTATTTGGGGAAGCTTCTAAAATTCCTAAATATGGACTTAATGAAGTGTATCATGGTATGAAGGGCTCCTTGGTCTGTTGTTATGTGGTGGCATTCCTTCATCAGCCCTTTCAAGCCCGATATCTGGAGTGTTTCAATGCGAGCACACGGTGGATTGATATTAAGTTCCGCCCAAGCTTCTGTTAAAAGTAGATTTCGGCACAATATCCCCAGGGCCCCGTCCCGTGTCCAGAGCTCTTTGTGCTAGCCGGAGGAACCATAGCTCTCAATTCTATACTGATCGCAGTATATTAGCAGCGTTTACTTCAAAGGGAACAGATAAGACTCCTAAAGCTCCTTGAATAAAGGTTTCTTTGCCCAAAAGCGTCTGTTTTACTCTCAGCCATCAATTTTCCTTGAGCCTTAGTAACTTCTAAACAATGTATGGCGTTGTTAGATAGACTTAAGAAACTAAGGCCCCAGTTTTACAGTTCGAACTAAAACTGACATTATATCACAGACTGGGTTTAAGCCCGACATTAAATGTACGTCGAGTTTCACACTTCACAAAATGGCCGATAAGTAGAGCCCTGCGCAAATAAGGGAAATACTATCTGCATCCGGACCGCATCCGCACGGTTTTTATCTGAATCCTCCCCGTATCCGCAGGACTTTAATCCGAATCCTCCCCGTATCCACACGACTTTAATCCGAATCCTCCCCGTATCCGCACGACTTTAATCCGAATCCTCATGTTTGTTATCCAAATACGATGACATTACAATGACATGAAAATCCACAGCCTGCTTCCAGTCGTCCGACCAGGTCAGCGAATGGAATGATTGAAGCCCCCACCTAGCGTCGAGGATATGAACTGTGCCAGCTGCCGAAGCCTGTCCCACTCCCCTGGGGCAATGATGAAATGAATGACAGATGAAATGAAATGACAGTGGAGAGTGTTGCTGGAATGAAATTTGTGACAGGGAAAACCAGAGTACCCGGAGAAAACCCTGTCTGCCTCCGCTTTGTCCAGCACAGATGTCACATGCAGTGACCGGGATTTGAATCACGGATCCAGCGGTGAGAGCCCGGCGTGCTGCCGCCTGAGCCACGGAGACTTACTGACATTACCATAATGAAATCCACAACTTACCTCCAGTCATCCGACCGGGTCAGGGAATGGAATGAATGAAGCCCCCACCTAGCGGCGAGGATATGAACTGTGCTGTCTGCCGAAGCCTGTCGCACTCCCCTGGGATAATGATTAAATGAATGACAGATGAATTGAAATGTTCGTGGAGAGTGTTGCTGGAGTTAAATTTGTGACTGGGAAAACCAGATTACCCGGAGAAAAACTTGTCTGCCTCTGCTTTGTCCAGCACAAATGTCACATGGAGTGACCGGGATTTGAACCATGGACCCAGCGGTGAGAGGCCGGCGTGCTGCCGCCTAAGCTACGGACGCTTGACATTACAGTAATATTTTTAATTTATTAGATAAAGTATAGAGTATTAAAGCAACACCTTTAGACATTTGAGGAGAAATTCATTCCCCTAGGCTTTGTGTGAATCGCATGACAATGTTGACTGAGTTTTGTCCCTCTGAGTAACGACAAGTAAAACAGCGGGTGGCTACTTACTTAGTTGTCGGATGTACCCATGCAGGCAAGCGCCGGTATAAAGGACTTTTCATTTTGGCATAAGTCAGCACTAATTGAGGGCATTGGCTTCTCTCACTGCTCTGTTATTCTCTTACAATCCAAGAGTAGGGAAATAACAAGAAACCTGAAAGGCGTAGATCTTAGCAAAAACAAAAATTATTTAAAAATAATCCAGTTCAATATTGTATTCTAAAAACAACCCGAAAATGTACTATAAATATAATTGCTGCTCTTTGAGTCTTCAGTCTTTTGACTCGTTTGATGCAGCTTCACATGGCTCCCCGTCCAGAGCTAATCGTTTCATCTATACATAGCTACCACACCCGATGTCCGAGGCAATCTGTTTAACATATTCTAACCTTGGTCTACCCCTAGAGTTCTTGTCCACGACCCTTCCTTCCATAACTAAGCTTGCTATTCCTGGGTGTCTTAGTATTTGTCCTACCAACCTATCTCTTCTCTTCATTAGCAGTCGCCAGAAACATCTCTCCTCTCCCACTAGTCTTAATACCTCTTCGTTTGTAACCCCATCTACCCATCTGATCTTCATCATTTTCCTGTAACACCACATTTCAAACGCTTCAATTCTCCTATTTTATGCTGCACCAATAGTCCAAGTTTCACTTCCATAGAGCGCCACGCTCCAGACAAAGACCTTCAAAAATGACTTCCTAACACCTAAATCTATATTCGATGTCAACAAATTCCTTTTTTGTAGAAATGCTTTCGTTGCCTGAGCCAACCTACCTATTATATCCTCTTTGCGTCGTCCATCACTGGTTATTTTGCTTCCTAAATAACAGAAATCTCCTACTTCCTTTAATTTTTCACCTGCCGATTTGATGTCCGAAGAGTATTCTGATTTATTTCGGCTGCGTTCCAATATTTTTAGCCTACTTTCGATTTTTGCAAAAAATGAAAGTAGACTTATGAGATCAACACAGGGCGAAAAAAGTGTGTCTGTCTGTGTGTGTGTGAGTCTGTGTGTGTGTGTGTATGTGTGTGTGTGAGTCTCTGTGTGTGTGTGTGTGTCTGTGTGTGTGAGTGTGTGTACTTTGAATGTCTGTCCCCCCCTATCAATTCGAACACGGTGAATGCGAATTGAACGAAATTTGGTACAAAGGTAGCACTAGCAAAGGACACCTCAGTGTCATGTTTTATATCGCCGCCATCTTGACGGAAACGTAATGGCGGCCACACAAATGTTCAAAGCTTAAATCAAATTACGACTAACCTAATCATCCGATCTCTACCAAATTTTGCAACAACATACCTTTATGGGGGAGCATCCTTTGACCAAACCAATAGGCCATCAGCGTAATAGTGTGCGGATGGCGGCCATCTTTGTGTGAAAATCGATTCCCTCTATTAATTCGAACACGGTGCAACCGAATAGAACGAAATTTGGTACAGAGGTAGTACTAACAAAAGGCACCTCAGTGTCATGTTTTAAATCGCCGCCATCTTGACTGAAACGTAATGGCGGCCACACGAATGTTCAAAGCTTAAATCAAATTACGATTAACCTAATCATCCGATCTCTACCAAATTTTGCAACTACATACCCTTATGGAGGGAGCATTTTTTGACCAATATAATAGGTCATTCGCCTAATAGTTTGCGGATGGCGGCCATCTTTGTGTCAGAATCGATTCCCCGTATTAATTCAAACACGGTGAAACCGAATGGAACGAAATTTGGTACTGAGATAGCACTGGCAAAGGGCATCTCAGTGTCATGATTAATATCGCCGCCATATTGACAGAAACGTAATGGCGGCCACACAAATGTTTAAAGCTTAAATCAAATTACGACTAACATAACTATCCGATCTGTACCAAATATTGCAACAACATACCTTTATGGAGGGAGCATCCTTTGACAAATCTAATAGGTCATTAGCCTAATAGTTTGCGGATGGCGGCCATCTTTATGTCAAAATTGATTCCCCCTATTAATTCGAACACGGTGGAACCGAATGAACGAAATTTGGTACAGAGGTAGCACTAGCAAAGGACACCTCAGTGTCATGTTTTATATCGCCGCCATCTTGACGGAAACGTAATGGCGGCCACACAAATGTTCAAAGCTTAAATCAAATTACGATTAGCCTAATCATCCGATCTCTAGCAAATTTAGCAACAACATACCTTTATGGAGGGAGCATCCTTTGACCAAACTAATAGGTCATTAGCCTAATATTTTGCGGATGGCGGCCATCTTTGTGTGAAAATCGATTTCCCTTATCAATTCGAACACGGTGAAACCGAATGGAACGAAATTTGGTACAGAGGTAGCACTAGCAAAGGGCACCTCAGTGTCATGTTTTATATCACCGCTATCTTGACGGAAACGTAATCGCGGCCACCAAAATGTTAAAAGGTAAAATATAATTACGACCAACCTAATAATCTAGTCTCTACCAAATTTTGCAACACCATATCTTTATGTGGGAAACAAATTCTGACCAAACTGCAAGAACATCAGCCCAATAGTTTGCAGATGGTGGCCAAGTATGTGTGCAAATCGATTCCCCCTATCAATTCAAACACGGTGAAACCAAATTGAACGAAATTTGGTACAGAGGTAGCACTAGCAAAAGGCACCTCATATTCATGTTTAATATCCCTACAGCACGTTGTATTTCAACAAGCTACTACAACCAACATTCAATCTTACTCCTTGAAAAGGACAAAGAGTTATAACAGTACCCATGCATTTAGGAGAAAGTAGGCTATATGTTCTTTACTGAACATCTTGTTTTATTTTACATTTATTAATTTTCATCAAGAATTATTTCCTCAAGACGGAGTCCATACCATTCAAGAACTCATTCAAATCCTCAGGCGTGTCGGCCAAGATGACGATGTCATCAGCAAATCTCAGAGTTGAAATTATTTCTCCTTGAATCTTCACTCCCACTTTAAATTTTTCTACAATTTCCTTCATTTTCCGCAACATATCCGCTATCCGCACAGTTAAGGGAATAATATCCCATGCGATTATCTGAGGTTTAACTTTGACTACACGTTCGTTGGAATTGACTTCAGTGCATTGTCAGTGCCACCTCCTGAGGTCTTGGGGAAGGTATTCTTACTCATGATCCAGAGATCCTGGGTTCGATTCACGACCCTGACAAAAATAAGAGACAGTCAGTCTAAAAGACTGGCCTTTATATCATTTTAAATGCTACAAATGCTGAAAAATGCTAGAAAGGCTCGCTTCGCTCGAAGCCAAAGACATGTTAGATGATCAAGAAACAATCAGAACACTAGAAAGTTACAAGTCATGGGGAAGCTGGAGCGCGTGGTGAAAGGAGGGAGCTGGCTGGATGACCTCATGCTCGCCGTGTCGTTGCCCTCTCGTAACTCCAGAGTTCACCTGTGAACTCAGTACACATGCACCAAGCGGTATTATGACGTCACACACTTCAGTGCATTCTCGGTACAATTCGTGACGTCACCGTAACGTAACGCCGAAGTCGAATAGATAATTTAAAATGATAAAATGTAATTCTGGTCTGACGGTCGAAAGAACTGAGACGAGATTGAATGTGTACATAGATACGTTTCACATCTGTTTTTATCAAGACATTTTCATGTTTTTCTCACATTTTGTAACAGATTTGGATTTTGGAATTTTAATTTGAGAGCTTTTGGGACAAGAATATTTTTAGAATCCTCTGTCATAGCAAAAATTATATTAAGTGTATGTTCTTGCACATTTTCATGCCCTAAACAAATAGTTCCGTGAAGAACTATACAGCCTATTTTCATATATCCTACTTATGTTAATTGCCTTTTTTTTTACATACAAAATTTCAGTTTGATTGTTGTAATAGATTCGTAGATATTGAGAACCGACTAAATATTTCGGATGGTGGCCATGTTGGATTTTATATATGTAAGTTAGGTCCTAGAGTTATGTACTGTTACATGAATATTATTGTGTACGTGTAGCATTCAAACTTCAATCGCATGATTGCGACACAAGAAGTAACTAGGAGATTTTAAAATTTCGCACAGCTGCCATCTTGTGGTTATGGAATCAATTGAAATTAATTAGATGTCAGTGGATTAACATTCGTATAAGGATTTACTGTACCAAGTTTCACTGCACTCGGATGGCTAAATTGCGATAAACGTCCATGTGAATATTTAAATTTCGCATCGCCGCCATGTTGGATTTGTGATCACCATGTTATTGAAAGCCATATAGGTGAACTTAAGTTCATAGCCCCTATGAATATAAAAGAATTCAGTTTGATTGCTATAATAGATTCGTAGATATTCAGAGCCGTCTAAATGTTTCGGATGGTCGCCATGTTGGATTGTTAAATGTATAGGCCATAGAGTCATGTACCATTAAAGGAAAATTATTGCGTAGGCTCATTATTCAAACTTTCACTTCGATCGCATGATTTCGACACAAGAAATAAAAACTTAATTTTGAAATTCGCAAAGCCGCCATCTTGAGGTTATGTAAACAATTGAACTAAATTAGATACCAGTGTATTACAATGTGTATAAACATTTCCTGTACCAGATTTCATTGCGTTTGGAACATTAAATCGCAAGAAAGATCTATTTCAAATTTTCAAATTCGCTTGGCCGCCATGTTCGTTTTGTAGTTAACCGGTTTTTGAAAGTCTTATAGATGAACTTCCAGTAGTGCCCTTTATCTCCGTACAAAATTTCAGGGTGATACCGTTAATAGTTTCAGAGATATAGAATGCCGGTGAAATATTTCGCACATCCGCCATCTTGTGGTAATGTAAACAATTGAACCAAGTTATATGTTGGTGCATTACAATGTGTATAAACATATAGTGTACCAAGTTTTATTGCGTTTGCTTGATTAAATCGTGTGAAACGCTTATTTAAAAGTCACAAATTCGCGTGGCCGCCATGTTGGTTTCGTAGTTACCAGTTTTTAAGATGTCACATAGGTGACCTTCTAGTAGTTCTCTATCACTGCAAAAAAAACAGGGTGATATCGGGAATAGTTTCGGAGATATTGAATGCTGGTGAAATATTTCGCACAGCCGCCATGTTGGATTGGTGAGACGTTACAAAATTTGAAGGGCACGGTCGTCGTCCGGAATAGTGCTATGAACTTACTGAGTTTCATTGAAATCGCTCCAGCCGTTTAGAAGTTATTAGGGGGGCCACACACACACTCCTCACACACACACACACACACACGCACACACATACGGACAAAAGGTGATCTCATAAGCCTATTTTTTTTCAAAATTGAAAATAGGCTAATTACCCCGAGGAAGGTCACAATATGACCGGTACGGTACAACATATATTGACTTATGGTTGTATACATTATATTGTATGCACAGGGCATTGGAGCGGTTTTGTCAATCATTCCTTGCCATATTATTAGAGCTATGGTGATCGTGTTTGATGTTGTAAGACAAGTAGCCCTCAAAGTTTTGTTTGAATAGCCTCTATACATTGTACTTTCCTCAACGCCCGCGAGAGCGCAACAGTTGCAACATCCGGTAGACATGACTCTCCCAAGCTCAATGTTTTCAGTGCCATCACGAAATTTAAACTTTACCGTATCTTCTTCGCAAAAAAATCTATTACAGGGCACATGCTGGAGAATTGGCTCGTGCCACAGTTGGTGACCGATAGCATGAACTTCATCTACCAACAAGATGGTGCTCCAGCTCATTTCCATGGTGATGTTCGTGATTTTCTGAACAGCAGACTTTCAGAAAGATGGATCGATCGTATCAGGAATGAAGATAACGCCCTCATGTCATGGCTTTCATGCTCTTCAGACCTCACCCCATGTGACTTCTCCGTATGGGGTCATGTGAAAAACGCAGTTTTTACGCCACCATTACCGGCTGATCTAACAGAACTGCGAGCCCGCATCATCAACGCCTTTGGTCAAATTGACAGCGACATGCTACGTCGGGTGTGGGACAAACTAAACTATAGAGTTGATGTGTGTAGAGTCACTCGTGGGAGACATATCGAGCACTAGTAGGCGCATAAAAAATCTTTGTGAGTTTTTCTGTCTGTCTATAAAATTGTGTAATGTTTTAACAAATAATAAACAAACAGGATTTTTTTGAAACCACTTCAATCATTTGTGCGCGCGAGTAAACACGACAAGCTAAGCGAGCTGTGACTTGCGCCGATTGCGGCGTACCCGGTTCAGCCGGTGGTGGCACGCACTTTCACACTTTTACCAAACATGTTCAATTATGTGTACTTACAGTGCTCATAGTCAATGCTGAAATGTCCTCCCTCTCTTGTAACACTCACCTGACATCTTCTGATGAAAGAATGGACAACAATCTCATCATAATTTGTTCTCTAAGAACACAACGTTGTCTGTTAACATTTTTATTATTTACGAAGCCTGTTTCCTTGAATCGTTCAGCGAGCCTCCTAATTTTACTGGCATTAGGCACAGGTCTCCCTAGAAACTTTATTCGAAATGTTTGTCTTGTTTCGTCTTGTCTCAGAACAAGATTTTCTGCTCTTCATATACGAATTATGGATATACACATGTTCACGCAATGTGAATTGGTGTCCAGGCATGGCCAACAATCACAGTAATCACACTTCTCGCTAAACGTGCAACACTAACGTCTAAGCTTTGCAGATACACGTCCATATGAATGACAAAACACGTGTGAACTAGCAATATGAGTCAGCGGAGCGCGCCAACCACCGGCTGAACCGGCTTAGCTTGACCCTGTACTATCAGTTGGCTGTATAGATTGTATGAAACAAAATGTATACGTTTTTGTGCAGGCTTTGTAACCTTGCTTCCTGATCAACCCTCGTACAAAGAGATATTCATTGTTGTTCAGAAACGTGCGATTTGTTTTGAATGTGAAAATCCACAGCCTGCTTCCAGTCTCCGACCGGGTCAGGAATGGAATGAATGAAGCCCCCATCTAGCGGCGAGGATATGGACTGTGCCGGCTGCCGAGGCCTGACGCACTCCTCTGGGGCAATGATTAAATGAATGACAGATGAAATGAAATGATAGTGGAGAGTGTTGCTGGAATGAAATTTTGACAGGGAAAACCAGAGTACCCGGAGAAAAACCTGTCTGCCTCCGTTTTGTCCAGCACAGATCTCACATGGAGTGACCGGGATTTGAACCACGGACCCAGTGGTGAGAGGCCGGCGTGCTGCCGCCTAAGCCACGGAGGCTTTATTTGTTTTGAATGTATTCAATGCTATTTTCAAACGGAATGTTTGTTAAATGTCTGTGATATGAAAGCGTCAATCATGCATTTGCTAATTGCGTAATGAGCCATTAGCTGGTCGCAGGCTACAGAAAGATCATTCAAAGTGTCCCATGTTAAAACTTAAAGCAGATATGCCCATCTCTCCGGCTAATTAGACTGGCCCCAAATGAGTGTTGTTCTTTTTTATCAGCATCGCTAATTATTTTTCTATGCTTCATAGAACATTCAATTATAAAGTTAATGTTTGTATTTCCCATACTCAAATACACAAGAAAATATATACGCCAATAACATATTTGCGTAAATTTTATAGATAATACTGGCCAACAATTATATTCATTTACAGTCCTGGTTTGCCGGCCTAATTATCATAAATCCCGTGCAGTTTGTGTAGGTAATTGGCGTATAAAATCCAGCGTGCCAGTTAGTTTGTATCAGTAGATGCTGTTATTCTGAATCATAGGTCACATTGCCTATTAACTGGACTGATCATTTCACCCAAATTGCCCGGGACATCAGATATCACGATATATGGTGTCGTGTTATGTGCTGGAAGTAATTTACTGCGGGCCTTCTACTGCGCACACTCCAGCAATGTGTGGTGTAGGTGTAGGGGGACACTCTTTGCTCCATCAAGTTATGAAGCACTGGCCATCATCCCCTTGAAGGCGTACTCCAGAGAAAAGGTGATTCATCGAGAGGAAGATCCCATAACCCTACATCACAGTGATACATGCAGGACATAAACCACACTGTGGGGTCACTGGTGACCTGATTCTAAAATAGTACATTATGCAACGAGCCTGTAATGGCAATAATTAAGACACGAGTATGTTTATAGAACGAGCGAAGCGACTTTTATAATTTGCATACGAGTGTCTTAATTACCATCATAGGCGAGTTGCATACGACTGTTAATGTTCGACGATAATTATAACTTTATTATATGTTTTAACATAAATATTCATAATTATCTGTGGGATTCAGTAACTTCAGTTAGTGAACAGAGTGCGCTGGCTGGTTTGCTGACTGAACAGAGCGCATGTGTGGGTCAAAGAATTTCGAAAGCAGAGACAATTTACTTTGCTTGGCAATGCTATTGTTTACAGCCTGCATGATGTCTACTGTCGATCAGAACTAGCATTCACTAATATTGTCACCGAAGTATTTTGAAAGCAATGCGCTGTGTAGAAATTGGATTTGGGGATATTAAGGTACAGTGCTATTTCTAGTCTCATATTCGCCAGTTTATTTACGCGAACATACGGGATGTTGCAATTTCCATGTCGGTAATTTATATAGAAGGATGCTGTGTTGCTACCTTCTGGACGTAGATTCATAAATTTCTTGCATATGGCATATTTCTTGTTACCGTAAAGGTTCGTTCTGATTTTATCTTTGTGTTTGGGATTGTAACTACAATGGTTGATCCGATATCCAATTTGAACTTTAAAATCATGTAATTCATGTTGGACATGTTGGATTTTGAGCGCATGTGCGAAGCTATCCTTCCCTAATTGGTCAATGAATGAGCTCTGATTGGCTGGAGAAACTGTTTCATAATGAAGATTAGTGTTATAATGAGCCTCATTATGATACAGTTTTCTGACATATAATATTTACTTTTTGACATCGTCGAACATAAAGTGATATAGGAATTCATTTGGAATTTGTTATTTTAAATTTTATATTGTTTCTCTTCTAAGTGATCTAGAGAGTCTCATTGATGTACTTACCTGCTTCTATGCACTCACACATAGTATATTCTAATGATTTATATAGTTGCCTTGTCGGAAATAACAATTTACTGCACACAAGATTTTAATTGCCATAATTTAATAAATTATCACCATTCTAATGCAGACAGGAACACACTTTAAAACGTCGATATATGAATTACCAAACAAGTAGTTCCGTGAAGAACTAAATAGCCTATTTTCATATATCCTACTTATATCAATTACCACTATCTACATACAAATTGTCATTTTCATTCCTGTAATAGATTCGTAGATATTGAGAACCGTCTAAATATTTGGGATGGTCACCATGTTGGATTTGTATATTATAGGCCTTAGATTTATGTACTATTATGAAGATGATTGTGTAGGTGTTTTATTCAAACTTCAATCGCATGATTAGGACACAAGAAAAACAAGTAGTTCCGTGAAGAACTAAAGCCTATTTTCATATATCCTACTTATGTTAATTGCCTCTATCAACATCCAAAATTTCAATTTGATTGCTGTAATAGATTCGTAGATATTGAGAACAGAGTAAATATTGCGGATGGCGCCATGTTGGATTTTTATATATTGAACCCATGGGCCATAGGGTCCATGGAAGGTCGAACCCATGTCCTTAAGGAAGAAATGAAAGAAACGTACAGTTTCCTAAAGGAACGGAGAGAGATTTTAAGCCAGGATATAGCTTAACATTGTGCAAGCGACTAGGGACAGATGTTCCTTAGATGAGATCACCCCACTCGACATTCAAGAGAGGGCTGGTCACGAGTATTAATAACTGAATGGAAATTTCCACCGTGTTAGACAAGGAAGCCTGAATCGGAATTTCAGCTGACGTTGCTAGAAATTGACAACGCCGCTTATGCACCAGAAGAGGAATAATTAAAATTAACACGTTTACGAGCATAATAATGAGTAAACAAGTACAGTACAGTGAATCATTTTGAATGAGAGATTTTTCAGTAAAGAGAAACCATTTAAATATTGTGCAGAAAAAAACTGCCGACGTAAGACGACGTCATTGGGGAATTACCTAAGCCTCTGTGGAGGGGAGAGAGCAAAAGGAATGCAACACCCACACAATTGAGGACGAGAAATTAATTAATATCTCCGAATTGCACGATCGATTCTTAGGTGCAATAAGATCATTTGACATTGAGAAGAAGAGCTTTCGGAAGGTATAATTTTTACATTTGTGGCACCATTATTTTAGAAGTTGACCACAGAAAAGGCTTGAGTCTTATTTTTTTTTTAGTAAAACAGTATAAAGCTTCGGGCGTTTCCAAGCCAATCATGCAGTCCTACGAGCACTCCGTGAGGGGAAGTGCTGCTCCACGACGTAGAAGTAGTCATTCCGACAGTCCGTGAGGGAACGTAACTCTGCGTTACATCGAAAACAGCTACCAGTACTCCTTGTGGGGAGAAACGCTGTGTTACACCGTAGAAGTAAGATCTGATAGCCACAGGCGTCACAGTATTAACGACTTGCTTGCCTCCATAGGAGTGGTCAAGACGAAATTTTAAAGTATCGCCGTAGTGAAATATTAGGAAAATCCTAATTATAGGATTTAGGCCCGACTGTATACAAGTTAATGTGAAAATTCGTAAGATATAGTCAGAGCAGGCCGCGAACATCGGACTTAAAGGCGATAGGTCGTTAAATGTACGAACGAATAGATCATAACGTACGGAAGTATCGTACCAGACAGATAAACTGTTATTTAAATTAAAGAAACCTAAAAGGGAAGAACAGAATAATAAAACAGTTCAAATAAAGACGATAGGAGACTATAAACATTAGCTCCAGAAAGCAGGCGAACTATTCTAAAAATACTAGAATTGAGAAGTGCTAGCTGCTATAAACTGAATCTATAGATCTTAGAGGAGACCTCGATCCGTATAGACTTTCGTTAGGATCGATAGACAGATCTACAAAGAAGCCGTTCAAGATAGATAAATAGCCGGTTATCCAGGATAGGAGTAGCAGAATTGGACTCCAGGGAACAGTAGATGTTTCGGGACTTTCGCATTCTGCAGAATAGGAAGCCGACATCGAATAAATTTCACCCTTGGAAACGGGAATTTAAGAAGATCACGTGTGATAGGCCCAGAAATACGGCCTAGTGATCGAGAATTGTGAAGTGTAAAATAATCAAGATTGTGTGTTAAATTAATATTTTTAGTGTTTATTATGTGTTCCAAGGGAACACATCAGTATATAAAAATGTCGTCAATGTTAAGTGTTTTAAATGTATATCAAAAAGTGTTTTTAAGTAAGATGAATTCCTTTAATATGGAGTAAAAATTTCAAAGTGGGCCCAAAAATGAAGCACCACACCAGATTAAAGATCATGGGATGATCTGGAAACATGTGAGTACTAAATTCATTTTATTTGGGTGTCAGAAATTGATTGTGTACAAAACCACCGGAGTTTTTGAGTGAGAGGGATGTGTTTAAATAAATAAATACTGAATAATCAAGAACACGGTCTGAACAATAATAAAATAAATTGAGAAATTATAAATAATTATGTAAAGAATAAATCCCGTAGAGGAAATATGTGAATAAAGGGTTAATGTATTTAACAAATGTCATAAGAGCAAGCGAAATATCATTAATTATCATGAAAGATATTGAAATAAAGTAAAGTTGAGATATGAAAGAAATAGCTTTTGAGCTTGTCTAAAGAATAAAGATAATAATAATAATTAAATATGGAAATGTTAAATAAAAATCAAATAAACTGATATGAATATAAGAACGTTAAGCCTTAACGTATGTGTAAGAGATGAGGTTCAATGGAATATTTAAAACAGGGAGCGATTTATCGACAACGGAAAGATTAATATGTGAATTAAAATAATATGAATTGTTACTAAAGAGATTTTATCAGTTCTTGGGAAGACATTTCGGCTTAAAGTAATGCATAGCGCATAATGAGCGCAAATATAATATTAAAGTGTCACGCTAGGAATGCGTAGTGGTTAAATACTTGGTACATTACTTATGGAGGGTAGTTGATTGCAGTGAATTGATAATTGTATAAGTCCTCTATTTGTGACATAGTATCACGAGGCATTGTGTATGTATTTAAAAAGGGAGCTAATATATGGTATTATTGAGCGTATGTCATATGGGCCACGGCCGACTCTAAATCGCATTTTGTATAAGTCCTCTGTAAGGGATTGGTTCCCGAGGCACCTGAAGAGATTCGAATGCAGGATCTTCTTATGATAAAAGCCCCTTAAATTCTCCGTCGTCGTATGTGTATTAATCTTCCCAATCAATGAGGACCCTCTCATAATTAATAAATGCCAAGGATACGAAAATGGTCTTTGAACCAAAGAATAGTTGTTTGAATGTATACGGTACAATAAAGCCCGGTCTCCCCAGAACTGGATATAATGGGAAGGTTTGTTTTGAAAGCCTTGGAAATAAGCTACTAACGTTGGGTCAGACAGGGAGTCGCCGTCACCCTAACGTGTCATAAATCGCACCCCAAGTAGTAGAGTCTAGCTCTCTTAAAGCGAGAAGGAACAGAGACCGTCTCGTAAGCTGTTGTAAAGAGAATGAATACACCAGGAGGGTTTAAGTTGTTAACGACCCGGGCGTTGAACCGAGGTCCTTATAGATGGATATTTCGTTTGCCGGTTCAGATCGTAGTTTCTTATATGTTAATGGTCTATTAAGACATAAGAGATAAATAACAATCCCTATTGTAATAATGTATGGACGTGGGATTCCACGAGTTGATTGAGGGCAACTGAGTTCGGGAGTAACTATAGTTTTTTGACTGTGTCAAGTACCTTCACGCTCTGGAGTACACAATTGATTTTCTGATTGCCTTAATATATTTGTGAAATAAAGAGAGATGATAACAACTGAATGTGTGGACATGCCCAAAAATATTGAGTTAGATAATTAACCTAGATTTTTAAATATAATTATATATTTGTTTTTGAGAAATAAGAAAAATAAAGGGATAGTGTTTGAGGTGTACAAGAATGACACCTTAATAATGTAAATGCATAGAGCCAAAGAGCTCGGAGTTATGTAAACTTAATGTTAGTGCTTTATGGAAGTGAGACTAAGTAAGAATTGTTGGTTTATGTGGAAACCACAGGTTTTGAATACAATATTTGTTTATTTGTGATTCCTTGTTCATTTGGAACAAGCAGTTGATATTTGGGTCAGTAATTAAATTGTTAAAATGTTTGTAGCGCCATTAATTTTATTAATTAAATGTGTTTAAATAGGAGTTGATTTTGTTGTTATTTTTGCAAGTGTATCCTCTTATTAATCCAAAATATGTGAGTCACAGAGTGGGGGAACTTACCGCTGCCTCGAAATTCCGAATTGAGCTACGCTGGTATACTGTGATTGGCATATTTCTTGCTAAATGGGCACAATATGTACGTCTTAGAGTTATGTGCGTTACATGAAGATTATTGTGTACGTGTAGTATTCAAACTTCAATCGCGTGATTAGGACACAGGAAGTAAAAACGAGATTTTAACATTTCCCACAGCTGCCATCTTGTGGTTATGGAAACAATTGAAATAAATTAGTTGCCAGTGGATTAACATTTGTATAAGGATTTAACTCACTCGAATGGTTAAATCGCGAGAAATGTCCATTTAAATATGTATAATTCGCGTCGTCGCCATGTTGGATTTGTGCTCACCAGGTTATTGAAAGTCATATAGATTAACTTATGTTCATAGCCCCTAAGAACATAAAAAAAAACAGTTTGATTGCTGTAATAGATTCGTAGATATTGAGAACCGTCTAAATATTTCGGATGGTCGCCATGTTGGATTGTTATATGTATAGGCCATTGAGTCATGTACCATTAAAGAAAAATTATTGCGAAGGTTCATTATTCAAACTTTCACTTCGATCGCATGATTACGACACAAGAAATAAAAACTTAATTTTAAAATTCGCACAGCCGACATCTTGAGGTTATGTAAACAATTGAACGAAGAGATGTCGGTGCATTACAGTGTGTATAAACATATACTGTACCAAGTTTAATTGCGTTTGGTTGGTTAAATCGCGAGAAATGTCTATTTAAAAGTCACAATTTCGCTTGGCCGCCATGTTGGTTTTGTACTTACCAGGTTTTCAAAAGTCACATAGGTGAACTTTTAGTAGTTCCCTTTATCACCGTACAAAACTCCTGGGTGATATCGGTAATAGTTTCGGAGCTATTGAATGCTGGTTAAATAATTCGCACAGCCGCCATGTTGGATTATTGAGACTTAACAAAATGTGAAGGGCACGATCGGGGTCGTCCAGAATAGCGCTATGAACGTACTGAGTTTCATTGAAATCGCTGCAGCCGTTTAGATTTTATAACGGGGGGTGGGGGCGGGCATACACAAGAGACACGAATCACACACGCACACATAGACACTCGGACAAAATGTGATCTCATAAGCCTATTTTTTCGTAAATGAAAATTGGCTAAAAAGCGCGATTTTAAAGTTTCCCTCAGCGGCCATCTTGTGGTTATGAAAATAATTTAAATTAATTAGATGCCGGTCGATTAAAATTTGTATAAGCATATACCGTATCGAGTTTCACTGCGCTCGGACGGTTAAAACGCAAGAAACGTCCATTTGAATATTTAAATTTCAAGTCGCCGCCATGTTGGATTTGTGCTCACCAGGTTATTGAACGTCCCACAGGTGAACTTAAGCTTATAGCCTCTATACACTTACAAAATTTCAGTTTGATTGCTGCAGTAGTTTAATAGATATTGAGAACTGTCTAAATATTTCGGATGGTCACCATGTTGGATTTAAATATGTGTAGGCCATAGAGTTATCTACTATTATATGATGATTATTGTGTACGTTCAGTACAAAAATGTTGATTTCAATCGCTTGATTTGAATACAAGAAATAAAAACTTAATTTTGATATTTGCACAGCCGCCATCTTGAACTAAATTATTTACCAGTGCATTACAATGTATATAAACATTTGCTGTACCAACTTTCATTGCGTTTGGATCATTAAATCGCGAGAAAAGTCTATGTAAACCTTTCAACTTCGCTTGGCCACCATGTTCGTTTAGTAGTTAACCGGTTTTCAAAAGTCACATAGGTGAACTTCTAGTAGTTCTCTTTATCTCCGTACAAAATTTCATGGTGGTACCGGTATTAGTTTCAGAGATATAGAATGCCGGTGAAATATTTCGCACAGCCGCCATCTTGAGGTTATATAAACAATTGAACGAAATTAGATGTCAGTGCATTACAATGTGTATAAACATATACTGTACCAAGTTTCATTGCGTTTGGTTGGTAAAATCCTGAGAAACGTCTATTTAAGTGTCGCAACTTCGCTTGACCGCCATGTTGGTTTTATGATTACCAGGTTTTTAAAAGTCAGATAGGTGAACTTGTAGTAGTTCCCTTTATCACCGTACAAAGTTTCGGAGATATTGAATGCTGGTGAAATATTTCGCACAGCCGCCATGTTGGATTGGTGAGACGTACCAAAATTTTAAGGGCACGGTCGGGGTCGCCCGCAATAGTGCTATGAAGTTGCCGAGTTTCATTGAAATCGCTCCTGACGTTTAGAAGTTATTAGGGGGGGGGGTTGTGGCGGGGGGGGGGGGGGCACACAAAAATCCATCACACACACGCGCACACACTGACATAAATGTAAATTGGCCAAAAATAGCACACAGTTGTTCATTTCAACCATTCTGCGGAAACCTAGGCCCTGCCAACTTAGCACTCGCTGCAGAGTCAGTGTCCGGCACACACTCTGCAAGAACAAATCACACACTTTGATTGCCCGTTTCTATCTTTGTATGGACAATAACACATCTTGCTATTTAGGTTACAAGGGTTTACAGTGCTTTCACAACATGATTAAATTATAGAATAAGCAAGGTACCTTGTAGAAAGTTTTGTTACACAAACCACACCATGGGGTGGTTTGTGACCATAACGTAACAATACACAGCAACAAAATATTCCAAACGATTAATCAATGTAGTCACATGAACAAATATTCCAACATTGAAGGTAGATGAAATAACAGCGAGCTAATGGCATTTGACGCATGCGCGGAAAAGATCCTGTTAGTCCGCTGTTGTTTATCTTGACTACCTCAGACGTCATAGAAGTTCTTGAAGGCCACGACGAAATAGTTTCCTTCTACGCTTACGCAGACGGTATGGTGATAGGATCTTATGATCTTAACGCTCTGCAGGAATGCTGGAACAGATTAACACTTTGGGCAGTAAGGAATAACCTACAGCTGAATAGGGACAAAACGATCCATATGGTTTTTAGAAAGGGTGGAAAAATAGCAGCCTGTGAAGAACTGTATCATGAAGGAAAGCCAAAGAAATTAGCAAAGCACTTTAACTATTTAGGAATCAATCTACAGACTTCTGGTGATACGTTCACGAAATATCTCGATAATCGAATAATAGCAGCGACAATAGCGATGAATGACATCAAACTCCTTAGAAAAATGTCTATTTTCTCCAGTAAAATAATTCTCATTGTGGCCTATGGTATTGAGTTGTCTTGGGGTTACCTTAATAAAACCAACCTCAAGAAAATTGAGACAATTAAATCGACGTTTCTCATGAAGGTTCTCTGTGTTTTCAAAAATACACCATCCAGACTGACTTACGAGCTTACTGGTGAGCCATTCTTCATAGAGGAACTCCGTGTAAAGCTGCTCTTCCCAGCTTCAGGCGCCTACCAGGAACTACCGGAAGAGATTCAAACCAAGCGTGAGGCGATTTGGCTAGATTTCTACTCCACAGAAACTATGTTATACCCAGCAGAATGGGAAAAACCAGACTATGAGCTGCGTCACACATGGACAAAATTTGCCGTGCATGGTTTTCATTTTCGAGTCTGTAAGACGGAAGTTTACCATTCGCCTGCTGCAGAGTGTATTTGTAAATTTTGTGGGAAACGTTGTGAACGGTATCACGCTTTGGAATGCGAACGGAAGCTATCGCTCAAGGAACTGAGTAGCGACAATGATCCTCCATGCTAGTATGAAATGTGTATTGTAAATTAATTTTCTTCGGCCATTGGCTGTAATGAATATTTAAATTAGAAATGATCATAAATAGACCGGGTCGCAGGCGACCCCACAGTGCTGTTCAAGGGTTAATATCGTTGTTGATATTTTGTGGAAATTGACTAACAACCTGTGTTATTATGACGGTTAGTGTTGCTTGGATTCCATAGCAGGTGGCCGTGGCCTTAAACTTGGCACCTTCCCAGCATTCTCCTGGAAAATGAGTGGGAGACCACTCGGACCGTCAACGGACGGTATGATAGATTGTTATAAAACAAATATTAATTTATCAACCAATTAACTCCACACAAATATTGACAACCTATTCCAAAGCTAGGTTTTTGCAGATGTGTCAAGTACGAATATATCAAAGAAGAGAAAATTAAGAAAAGTTGCTGTTTTTAATTCACTGGCCGTGAAAGCCAATACCATCTTTTTGGAAGTCTTCCTAGGGAGGTTATGGCTGATTGAGCTTTTAGTTCTCGCAGTAAAGAGGCGCAGGAGCGCTTCATAAAAAGAGAGGTACCACGCAGTTCGCTACTCTTGTTAGGGTCCAGACGGGGACACCTAGATCCCGCTGATGAGCCAGCTTGGTGTCCTAGGCAAAACCCCACACAAGACACGGCTCAAACCTAGAAAAATTGCAGAGTTTTGAAAAGAAGAATGTCAAATCAGTTCTTCTCCATGCCCTGCGGAACCTGGATATCACCGATCGTTGCGTGCAACGCATTATAAACACCACTTGGTCGGTGAATACCTCTGGAGAACCACAACTAATAAAGAGGAGGAAATGGAGCCAGTAGAATCTATAGTACGAACACCATTGGAATTGAATCCGCAAAATGCATGGAGGGGACGTCTTCCTTGGAAGATATGGAGGAGGACTATGAGGAAAAAGCACTTGAAGTGGGAAAGGTAAAGCATTGGTCGATAATTTTAATGTGGGCGTTTCATGGATGGGCTAAGTTCCTGTGGGTACACAAGTAAGTCAAGCAAGGTATCAGTTTATTTCTTGATATGCTTTAACAATGACTAAGTATACGCACCTTCCTTCCTTCCTTCCTTCGTTCTTTCTTTCCTTCCCTTCTTCTTTCCATCCTTTCTTCCTACATTTTTTCCTTTCTTCTATCTTTCCTTCTCTCCTTCTTTCATTCCTTTGTTCCTTCCTTCCTTCTTTCCTTACTTCCTACAATCCTTCCTTTCTTCTATCTCATCTTCCTTCCCTCTTTCCTTCCTTCCTTATTCCTTCCTTTTTACTTTCTTCTTTCCTCCCTTTCTTCTTTCCTTCCTTCCTTCCTACATCCTTCCTTTCTTCTATCTCTCCTTCCTTTTTTCCTTTCTTCCTTATTCCTTCCTTTCTTCTATCTTACCTTTCTTCCTTCTTTCCATCCTTCCTTATTCCTTCCTTTCTTCTATCTTACCTTTCTTCCTTCTTTCCATCCTTCCTTATTCCTTCCTTTCTTATTTCCTTCCTTCCTTCTTTCCTTTCTTCCCTCCTTTTCCCTTCTTCTACCCTTCCTTCTTTCTTTCTAAGCCTCAGTGGCAGTTCATTCACTGATATGTAATTATATTGCTGATAGTTCCAATCATCGTCACTCGTGATGAACTTCTCTAAAGAACTTGATGTATAAAAGTGTAACGGGCCGTAAATCCCCACCCGCTACTCACAAACTTGTAACAATCACGGGGTTGTTTGTGGCGTAGACATAAATCGATATTGGTCTACTTAATTTTTTTGCAAAAAATGAAAATAGACTTATGAGATCTACAGAGGACCAACAATTGTGTGTCTGCCTGTGTGTGTATGTCGCCCCCCCCCCCCCCCCCCCCCCCATATAAATTCAAACACGGTGAAACCGAATTGAACGAAATTTGGTACAGAGGTAGCACTAGCTAAGGGCACCTCAGTGTCATGCTTTATATGGCCGCCATATTGACGGAAACGTAATGGCGGTCTTCCAAATGTTAAAAGCTTAAATCAAATTACGTCTAACGTAACAATCTGTTCTCTACTAAATTTTGCATGAACATATCTGCATGTGGGAAGCGTCTTTTGACCAAACTACAAGGTTATCAGTCCAATAGTTTGAAGATGGCGGCCGTGTATGAGTGAAAATCGATCCCCCCCCATCAATTCAATCACAACGAAACCAAATCGAACCACCTTTGGTACAGAGGTAGCACTAGCAAGGGACAACTCAGTGTCATATTGTATATCGCCGCCATCATAACAAAAAAGAAATGACGCCCACCCAAATGTTCTGATTTTAAATCAAATTATGACTAACCTAATCATCCGATCTCTTCCAAATTTTGCAACAATATACCATAATGTGGGAAACCTCTTGTGCCCAAACTACAAGGTCATTAGCCAAATAGTTTCAAGATGGCGGTTGTATGAATCATGCAAGTATTATAGCCTAACCGTAACTTACGATTATACAAGGCCTGGCCTTACCAAATACGCTCATTGTACATAGGGAGGTTTAATCTGCCCTCAAGGAGGTGACCGGTAGGATATTAGCATTTCAAAATATAATATGTAACCGCAGTAGTGACTAACCCTTCAGGCAGACCGTGGCGTATTGTGCTTAGGCTATCCATGCCATCCCGTTGATTCAATCGTGGCTTTTTTCTGCCCGTAAATCCATATATTTCCGTAATTTCGTAAGTTTATGTCCTTTTAGGAATGTACTGAACAGAATAATACATATTTAGTATCAAATGGTTTATAAAAACGGCAGAAAATGTTGAAGAAATTGTTCATTTCAAGTCAAATTATTCTTGGCAGTTATACTAAACCTGTTATTAACCCAATGTTAGCATTGAGGGATTTTAGTGTAATGGTAGCGTATCTGACTCATAGCTTTGAGGTTTCCGGTTTAAATCCCAACAAGTATTTTTTTTTGTATTTATTCATTCATAACTACTCGCACGTTATAATGTTAAGCATATGTAGTGTGTATTTGCAATCGGAAATTGTATGTATATACTTATAACACCACATACAGGGTGTATTTGATATGATGGAAGTCCTTTACACTGGTGATAGAAGATGGTATTCTAAGCAAATATCTTCATGAAATTAAGTCGGATTTTAATTAGTGTAGGTGGAATTAAATCACAAAAATCGTCGGTCAATATCTTGGAAACGGGCTTTCACTTCGTTCCCCTCAGCAGCAGAGCTGACTTCTCCCCGTCTCCCTCCCCTCCTACGCTGAGGAATGTTGACCAGAGTCTGCAGTTGAGTGACCTCCTCGCCTTGTCTGCCAATGACATTGAAATACACAAACCGAGCCTATGAACAGCTGATTCACACCTTCATGGGGAGTGGCTACATGACTAGTGATGGTGGATCTGTCTAGGATTTTTCCAGCTTCATGAACTATGCATAGAAAATAGAAATCCTAAAGATTTAGTAAATTAATTTAAGGAACTGTTGGTCTATCTTTGTGTGAAGATAGTGCAACAACTGTAATAAACTTATTAATAATACTAATAATAGTAATAGTAGGCTTTTAGACACACTAACTTCTTTTATGTTTCTTTTTGGTATGTCGAGTTGCCAGACTTTAATGTACGTAGGATTTCTTGTATGTGCCATGAAATCCATGGAGATGATCTTATTAGATCCCATTCATTTACTACATGACTGAACGTAGATCGCACCCTCGGGATGGTTAGCACTCTACCACCAGAACTACACATGCTGACTCTTATTATTATTATTATTAGACTATTATTATTATTATTATTATTATTATAACACTGTATTATAACAATGTATTTGTATTTTATTTTCATTTTCGTGTATTTTCATATGTATTTACATTGTTGATGGACCAATAAATCAATCCTCCCCCCCCCCCCCCCCCCCCCTCTCCAGTTAATGGCCACCCGAGGGCTGGAGATGGGATGGGACAATTCACAATATGAACATGTGGTACCATACTAGTATTAAATCTTGGAACTAGGTTTCCATGGGTTCCCACTTCTACCCCAGGCAAATGTCGGGATTGTTCCTAACTTAAGGCCACGGCCGCCTTCTTCTCAATAATCATAACCGCTGGCAGTGCAGCCCATGAAGGGCCTAGGCCTACCAAGCGACCGCTGTCCAGCCATTTGGCCTGCAGATATTAGGGTGACGCGTGGTCAGTGCATCGGGTCCCCTCGGCCATTACTCATGATTTTCCTGACTCGGGCACTGCCTCACTGTCAGACAGCTACTTAATTGCCCTCACGAGGCTTAGTGCACTGCGTTACAGCCCTCACGTCAGTTTCTAATATCCCTGATGGAGCCAGGAATCGAACCCAGGGCCTCCAGGTGAGAGGCAGTTGCACTGCCCCAACACCACAGGGCCGGCGCCTTCTTCCGAATCCTCACCTGAATTACAAATACCCACATTACTACAGAAACCACAAAACACAGGTTATCACACAAATTCTACCCACACCCAGCTACATGGGGCAAAATGACCAAAATCGCCAAGCCTCTCAAACAAAACATCAAGTTTTTTACTTCCGTCCTAAATGCCTAGTTCTGAACAGACTGCGGGATGTCGGAATTTTGTCACACTGCATTTCATTAAGAGAATGTTTTTAGTATTTTCAGAAACTAGTCAGCAGAAGGTCCGACACGGACGCCAATGATACATCAGGGCTGAGTATCGAAATTATTTTATACATGAACATCAATCAATGAATTCCACACTTACAAAGTAGGCTACACAATACTACCGGTCCTGACGTCCCAAGCCATTGCGTGCGTTGTCAACAACAACAACAAGAACAACGGCAATGCACATTTTCTTACGAGACGGTAGAGCTCATCCTCATAACAGCTGATAGCCTACCACCCCTCAAGTCAACCGGTAAGGTCAATGCTCCGATTACGTAACAACTTCCCCTTCGCGCGTCGTCTCTCCTGGCTCCGCCTCGTTTACCCCAGCCTGCCGCACCACTTTCTGCCTGATTAGTTTCTGAAATAACTAAAAACATTGACTTTTTAATGATTAATTATCAATTTCAAGATAGGTGACAAATTTTTTACCTAGGAAGCTTAGAATAGTCTCTTCTATCACCAGTGTAACGGACTTCCATCATATCAAATACACCCTGTATTTCAACAAACGATTACAGCGATGAAAATGCATTGTCCTTGATTCAAGGTAGAGACTATTGTTTTGTTGTTTTTGTTGATGATTCTTTAGGGGTTTTGCGGCATCATGGTCTTGTAGCCCCGTGTTCTTGGGTGTGTGTAGAAGTTGTCTGATAACTAGTGTCATTGTAATGTCTGAAGGCTTACTAGTGTGTGTACTTTTATACGAGGAAGGATTTGGGTAGGAAGCTGTTGTTGTTGTTTCATTAGAGATGCATGGTCATCATGGTCATTTAGCCCCGTGTACTTGGGTGGGTGTTGAATTTTTTCTGATAACCTGTGTTATTGTGATGGATGTATTAGTGTGTGTGTGTCTATAATTCAGTTGAGGATTCAATCAATCGACGAATATTATCCGTATAGCACGTTGTATTTCAGCAAGCTACTACAACCAACATTCAATATTACACTCCTTGAAACGGACGAAGAGTTATAACTAATCCCATGCATTTAGGGGAAAATCTTGTTTAATATTATACCTTGCTCATGTGTAAAACAAATATGAACCGCAAATTTTCTTTAAATTTCTTGCTGAATCAAGCAGACAAAAATAATACCCTCCTAATGTTTATTTCATTTTTCTCTACCGATGGTTCGTGGTTCACAATACGACAGGTACGGCTACACTGTCGGGCCATAGGTAAAATATATACAGGTTGTTCTCGGGGGAAAATATGCATTTGTTTTACTAGAAATATGGAATATTAAGTCTCAGGAATACTGTCTCTGACAAATGCTATTGCCTGTGGCCACTACATCATCATACTAAACCAAAATCCTCACTCTTGGAACTGAACATAGGCCTTCCGGACAAGTATTGATTATTCATCACCACCGCATTCATTCGGAAGGCCTAAATATCCCTCCCATTATCTGGATTTCAAGCCTGTAGCCTCAAGCCTGACAGTGCAGTGCATTTTGTGTTTCATATTCCGGGAGATTACACATCGCACTTCCTGGCCATGGAACAGTGAGAATACGTCCTGTGGGTAGAAAAAGAAACGTTTAGAGGAATGATCGCACGCTACATGACGAGGGATGATTTGGTTGGTCAATGCGCGTCACAAATAAGAAGGGAGGAACACAGTAAGGAAGAATGGAGGGAAGGAAGTTAGATGAAAGGAAAAATGGAAGAAAGGGAGGAGAAAGGAAGGAGGGAATGTAGGAAGGAAACAATGAAGGAAGAAAGAAAGGAAGGGAATAAGGAAAGTAGAAAGAAAGAGACGAACTAAGGATGGAAAGTAGGAAGGAAACAAATAAGGAAAAATGAAGGAAGGAAGAAAGGAAGGATGAAAGGAAGGCAGGAAGGAAGGAAGGAAGAAAGGAAGGAAGGAAGGGAGGAAAGAAGGGATAGAAGAAAGGAAAGAAAGAAGGAAGGAAGAAAGGAAGAAAGGAAGGAAGGAAGAAAGGAAGAAAGGAAGGAAGGAAGGAAGAAACGAAGGAAGGAAAGAAAGAAAGAAGGAAGGAAGAAAGGAAGGGAGGAAAGAAGGCAGGAAGGAAGGAAAGAAAGAAGCCAGGAAGGCAGGAAGGAAGGAAGAAATGAAGGAAGGAAGAAAGGAAGGGGGGAAGGAAGGAAGGATGAAAGGAAGGGAGGAAGGAAGGAAGGAAGGGATGAAGGAAGGAAAGAAGAAAGGAAGGAAGGCAGGAAGGAAGGAAGAAAGGAAGGGAGGAAAGAAGGGATAGAAGGAAGGAAAGAAAGAAAGCAGGAAGGAAGGAAGAAAGGAAGGGATGAAGGAAGGCAGGAAGAAAGGAAGGAATGCAGGAAGGAAGGATAGAAGGAAGGAAGGAAGTAAGAAAGGGAGGAAGGAAGGAAATAAGAAAGGAAGTAAGAAAGGAGGAAGGAAGGCAGGAAGGAAGGATAGAAGGAACGAAGAATGGAAGGAATTAAGGAAGGTAGTATGTGTTATAAATCCTAATTCTCTTGGTTTAGCTTGGGTGACCTGGAACTTCGGCCTCTTACTTTGAGTAGAGTTATAGTTGTCAAACGATGAAAGGTAGCGCATAGCACTACGCTTGGATGTTCTTGCTTCAAGCATCTTCCTGTGTTCGACTGCCAGACTGCCGTACTCCATGCGGCTCTGCGATGAATCGTCTCACCCGCACTGGTGCATCTACTAGTAGCCGAGCTCGTCCCAAGTTGAATCTCCCGGTCACCTCGCTCGCTTCGCTGGGATCTCCGTCTCGCCTTCGGACCCCTGTTCGAACCCCTGGCCTATGTATCTCTCTTGTGCTTCAACCCGAACACTAGAGTTCTCGTAGTCGCTCGTTCATACTCATTGTTCTTAGGTAGTTCATGATGTTAAATGTAGTTGTGCTCCCTCGAAGTTACCGTATATATCTCGTCACTTATAAATATTCCCGAGACCATGGTTTTAGGCTACATTTCCCTTTGCATGTTTAGCACGAGTCCATCGACTCCTTCGTAAATTCACATGTCCCTCTTAAACACATTTCGATGTAATTTTCCATTTTCACAGAATATCGCTTGTCTTACAAATTGTTTAACTTCACTCGGTATCTCTCGTGTCTATTTTAAATCTTTGTTGCACGCTTACTATATTTTCACAACGTTTCTACTTCCGATTTATCTTGTACACAGTCACTCGTTAACACTGTGCGATAGTTAGTGTATTTCTTTGTTCGAAACTTCACCAACCTTCCACACATATACGACTTAAATTTCTCAAATTTCTCTCACATCACTCGTGCTTCTTTCACTGCACTTACATGTGACCCTATCGTTACGTGATATCATTTCTATCACTTATTTTAACAATTTCTCAAGTTGTGCAATAACTTTCAACACGCCAAGGGGCGCCAGGCATAACGTCTTCCCTCGTCTGAAGTCACCGTCATAATGCTTGCTCCCTAATGGCGGCCGATGGCGTCTTCTTCGCTACCCCTTTAAGATTCACCTATCAATCGCGCGTGAATTGGGTGCTAATTTGCTTATTATTTAATTCTGCCATTCTAAACCAAATATCTGCAGGAATCTCTGCATTTTTAATTCTTGAATAATTCTCTCGTATTAAATTAAGTGTATTAAATATACTCAAAATAGCATAATTGCTTGGACTGGTAATATTATAATAAATTATCTAATTGGTCCTCACTATCACGTGACGTCTGCATGGCAACGAGTTATCACCCATGGACACGTATTTTCGTCGAGCATGTAGTCTACCCTTCCAGGGTATCCAATAATATCTTATTTTGCTTCTTATTGCCTTCTCGGTCAACTAACTAAATCCTAATTGGACAACACCCTTTTCTCTGTGATTCTCGTCGTCAGAACTGGTCTCTCGTCCACTTTCCAGCTCCCAAACATTTCAACATTCTATGGTTAAAATAAATGAGTCATTCCGGTATTGGTCAAACCACGAATTAGGGTACAGTACCTAAACTCAGGCCACGGCCGCTTCCTACCCAAATCATACCTAGATTACAAATACATACACTAATATAGACAATACAATGACACACGTTATCAAACAACTTATCTTTTTTTCTTATCTCAGACTTTTTCCACGTCACGTTGGGTCAGCGTTACTTTCCTGGATTCATTCTATTCCATACATATTAACCCATGCTCTTTCCCTTTTCGATCCTTTTTCTCTCAGGTCCCCTGCAGCCGTATCTTCCAATCTCCCTACCCAGGGGCTCACAATTAGTGGGACGTGGGTTGGCGACCACGGGACCTCAGCTGAGTCCGGCATTGCTTCCATTTACTTGTGCCGGGCTCCTCTCCGTCTTCTTTCCTGTCGACCTACCTTGGTCTACTCTTGTTCTCTTCCAACCCTGACGGTATTAGGGTATATGAGGCCTAGGGAGTCTCACTTTCCCGCCTTAATTGGCCCTTGTCTCATCTTTCCTGATACCCTCATTCTGCGAGGGGTCAGCTCTCTTGTTCTTTTCATGTTATCTCCAACCTTCTGCTCAAGGCCCAAAATGACGCAGGGTGTGTGTAGCCCCACCTCCCTGGATATTGCAACACCCTCAGGGGCTCACGGCTGGTGAATTTGGGAGTTGGCGAACTCGAGAGACTCCTGAGCTGGGTCCGTTTTGTCCCCCTTATCCTCTGACCTTGGGGTGGACCCTCTCTTCTTCCGCCTTTCTTATCAGCCTTTCATGGCTCTCCTTCCTTCCAAGTCCCTCAATCCTCATTCTTCGAGGGTTGAGGGCATTTCTTTACTTCCTGTCCTTTATTTGCCTTATCCTTTATTTGTTTACTACTTCTTCTTCTATATGTAAGTTTGTAGTTAGTATTAGATATAGATTTCATTCTCATCTCATCGTTCACTTTCATCAAAACCATTGGGGGCCGATAACCTAGATGTTAGGCCCCTTAAAACAACAATTATCCTCATCACCTTTCCATCTCTTCCTCTCCTCCATGATCCCTCATTTTCCAGATCTCACATTCTTTTCCCACCTAATCCTCTTCTCTTTTCTGCACATCGCATCCTACTCCCTTTAACTCTATTGTCATCGCACAGGCCTGGGTTTGATTCCCGGCTCGGCGAAGAAATTTAATTCTGGTCTGAAGGCTGAAACGCGGTACATTCTGCCCCGTGAGGCAAATCGGAGATGAGGTGGGTTCAATTCCCACCTCAGCCATCCTGGAAGAAGTTTTGCGTGGTTTACCATTTCTCCTCCAAGCGAATGCCGGAATGGATCCTAAATTAAAGCCACGGCCGCCTCCTTCCCAATACTAATCTGAATTACAAATACTCATACTTATGCAGTCAACACAATAACACAGGTTGCCAGACGAATTACACACATGCATCCAAGTACATGGGGCTACATGACCACTATGTGGCAAAGCCCCTAAATAAATAAAAAACAACATCTCTTGGACTCGCGCTCCTGTGATGTAATAATTCCATATTCTATCCTTTCATTCCACTCCACTTATCCACTTAAACATTGGCATTTCTGCCACTTCCATCTTATGCTCTTGGGCTATTGTAATGGGCCAATTTTTTGCATAGAGAATCGCAGGCTACGTCAGACAACTTCTACACGGAGCTACATGACCACCATTTCGCAAAGCCACTACAAGAATCAGCAACAGCATAAGTGTAGAAAGTATTTTTAATAATCTTATATTGGAAAGAAAATGTTTTAATTAAAATTCAAATAACCCAAAACAACTGTGTTAAAGCACTCTCTGGTAAGGCGGCTTCAGTGGCGTAGTTGATAGCATGATGAGCGTCTATGCCCAATGTCACGGTTTCAAACCCAGACGAAGTCGTCGGATTTTTTAAGAGCGTTAAAAATCCCTCAGTATGCCTTCCTTCTGAGGGGAATTAAAGCCGGCGGTCCCATGTCATAGATTTATGGCATGATTAAGAACCTTCCAGTATCTACATTTGTGTGAAGCTAAATTATTGGTTAGATTTGACTAACGCTCCTAGATTCCTACGATCGTCGCCAGGAGCAGACTGTGGTAGCATCTAGTAACCAAGTTCAGAACTAGTTAGTCGTTGACGGTGGCGTTTGGTAGCATAAGTTGGAACTACTTGAAAATCGAATGTCTGCAGTCCTTACTTGAATTAAAAACAGATAACACACACTAATACAGCCATCACAATTAACACTGGTTATCAGACATATTCTAAACACACCCAAAGTACACGGGGATACATGACCACGTAGTCGCAGCCCTTAAACTAAGGAACTAACCAACTCTCTGGTAACCAAATTTGTTGAATTTAACATCGCTAAGTTAAGAATGACCGAATTTCTTAAATAGAAGGAAAACAAGAAGAAAGAATTACAACAGGAGAGTGCTTTTTCATTTGATATGACTTTCGACACAATTTTAAGAATTAATTAACGTCAATAAATGTTCTCGTGTTTTTATGTGACACTAGCAGTATAAATAGAAGATGCCTAATATTTAGTTAACAGATGTGCCCTACAGTTAAGCATGATGATGATGATAATGACAATGTCATTAGGGGCTTACATATTTTTTTCACTAATTACTCCATGTGACTGTAATTTGTAAGCAGCGAAAGTTATTGTAAATGCTTTCGCATTTTTTTATTTACCAGAACAATGGTCGGTGTGGCGTGAAGCGACCTTCTTATTTAATAGGCTTATTTAAACCTTCTTACGGTTATACTACTTAAGACATTATTGGTCCTAGGGCCTTAAGTTTACGGCCCGAGGTTTGTTTCTTGCTTTGCGAGGCTTAAAATGAGGCTAGGTTAGTCCTTCTACTACAAATTCAATCTGTAGTTTATGTGCCAAAAGGCCTTAATTTAGGGAATGGAGGGGACTGGAGAAATTTCAAATGGACAGTGCTAGTTGTCAGGTTCCAAAGGGGAAGTAAGTAAAATTTTGTTCAGATCGGTGAAAAGGTGTAGATTAGTGCCAAAGGGCCTACATGGAGGGAATGGAGAGGTCTGTCCGAAGTTTCAAGTGGACAGTGTTACACTTAGGGTTCCAAAGTGTAAGTATATACAATTTGGTTCAGATCGGTGAAACAGTGTAGATTTGTGTAAATAGCAGACAAACAGACAGTCAAACCAACATTGAGCTTTATATAGTTCAAGCATTTTTCTTGTTCATGTATGTAGCAAGAACGCAGGGACAATTCAAATGTTCTCTAGAGAAGCGGCGAGAATGAATTTGGCAAAACTCTTGTCTTCTTGAAATGTGTTTTCAAGAAGAACGTGGCACTGTTAATCGTATGAATCCCCGCAGTGTGATTGAGCAAGAACTGGCGAGCAGGAAGTCCCAACATGGTCCCGGCAAACTGATGACAGCTCGGGGACCCGAGGTTAAACCTGCGAGCGACCTCTGTCTGTGAGATCTCCATCACTCTTCTCGCATGCAATAACAGATCAACGACGTTCTCCGTAACTCCTAGAATCAAGCTCGAGCACAGGTAAGCTTTACTGGCTGGTTCAGTGGTAGAGTGTCCTTCTCACGAACTCAAGATTACGTGTTCGATTCCCGGCTAAAGGACTCGGATTTTGAAGAGCGGTAAAAATTCACGTAAATCCAGATCATTCGATTTTGGCTTACAAATAGCTCTCTCTCATTACATTTTATTACAAGACAAAATTAATTAAATCTCACCCTGTAGAATTCTGTGTTAGATGGTTCTTCAGTTTAGGGCAGTGATTCCTAACCTTTGTCAGCTGACGCCTCCCTTTTCAGATACGGGTGGTCATCGCCCCCCTCCCCCCTCGTCACTTCTAAAACCTCGTCGATAACTGACGTCGAGGATACAGACCTAACCTAATAACACTACGTTATGGAATAATTATTTCTGAAAAAATAATATGAACCCGCTTTATATCTATTACATACTAACTTCATTTCAGCACAATACAAAGAACACACTTTTACAATAAATCCTTAAATTAGTCAACAAATGTCAGTGAGAGGGTTGATTGGTTTGTTATTTGACAGAGCACAGCGGACATCACTTACAACATCAAGCCGACAGCGCTGCTTTGTTTTTATGACACTCAGTGTTGAAAAGCCTGACTCGCATAAATATGTCGTTAAAAATGGGACAATGACACGCAATGCAACTTTGGTTATTTCAGGATACACTGCAAGACTGTTAACCTAATATTTTGGAATCATCTCTCAGGCTTGATTTTGCTCTTTACAACACAGCAGATTCCTTATTTATTCTCGCAACCTCACGGCGCACCAGAGGTTTGTGCCGACGGTTGGCAATTACCAGTGCTTTTGAACGATTGACTTGGCTCGACAATCACTTGGAGAGATTCGAAAAAGGTTTATTATAGAAAGTTGTAATATTCGAGTTTTAAAATAACTCAGAAATCACTTCACCCCCCTACCCCCATCCCCCTCCGCCCTCCCTCTGATAAAGCGACACGCCCCCCATGTTCACCCTGTACTTTGGGTGTGTGTAGAATCTGTCTGATAACAGGTGTTAATTGTGATGGCTGTATTAGTGTGTAATAATAACCCATGGCACTACAGCCCATGAAGGGCCTAGACCTACCAAGCGTCCACCGCCCAACCATTTGGCCTGCAGATATAGGGGTGACGCGTGGTCAGCGCATCGGACCCCCTTAGCCGTTAATCTTGGTTTTAGTGCCTGGACCGCTGACTCAATGTCAGACAGTCACAGGCTGAGTTCGCCCCGTTCCAGCCCTCACATCAGTTTCTAAAATCGCTGATGGAGCCGGGAATCGAACCTGGGGCCTCCAGCTGAGAGACAGGCACGCTACCCCAACACCACGGGGCCGGCTGTATTAGGGTGTGTTATCTGAAATTCAGGTAAGATCTGCAGTTCCTACTTTTGCTACCAAATGCTACCGTCAATGACACCTAGCCGCGAAGTTGGTATCTAGATGCCACCGCAACCGGCACCTTACGACGAACTTTGGATTTAATAGAGCGTTAATTAAATCTAACCTTCAAATTTAGCTTCACACAATTGTGGTTAGTGGAAGGTTCCTTTTCATGCCATATATTTATGACATGGGCCCGCCGAATTTTACTTCCCCTCCGAAGAAAAGCATACTGAGGGATTTTTACAGCTCTTAAAAATCTGACGACTTCAGCCGGGTTTGAACCCGCGATCTTGGGCATAGAAGCTCAGCTTGCTACCAACTACTCTACGAAGACGTCATGGAAGTGATAAACAGAACATCAAGTCTCGAGAGTAGATCGCCCCAGTGGATCAAACATAAAAGATGTAGCCTATGTGACGCTTGCTGAGGCTGTTCGAACAAGTTCTGCCAAAATAATAAATTCTAGCAGCCGTATCAAGACTGTGTGTGTTAACTGTGTAGTTAATACTGTGAAAGGTATCATGCAAAACATGCAGAAAAACATAAATGTCAGTAACACAACTAGCATTAGAGTTATGTACTCAGTTCTGTATTTGCGCATTTTGCGCATTTTCAATTATAACTAGTTATACTCGTCAAAAATGACGATCATTGAGAAAATAATTACTGAAGTTTTCTCTTATTCAGTATGCATTTTTTGAGCGATTACTTTTTGACACTGTTAAAACTTTAAGGGCGTCGAAAGATCGACTTCGCAACATGACTGAAACTTAATGAGGAAATTAGAGAAAAGGAAGGAAGATTGTAGTTTTACGTGACCGTGAATCGTGTGATTATGAGCCACGGGACCTCCTTTTTACGTCGATTCCGAACCACAGGACATGGCAATTCACTTCGAAAATCTCACATGCAATGACCGGGAATCGAACCCGGACCGCCTTGGTGAGAGGCATACAGCTAGACCACTGAGCCACCACGCCCCCGGAAATTAGGGACCTACATGTTGCAGAGTTTCCCCTTGAGCTACATTGATTGTGAAAAATACGCTAATCGAATTACAAGCCGGCCTCTCACCGCTGGGTCCGTGGTTCAAATCCCGGTCACTCCATGTGAGATCTGTGCTGGACAAAACGGAGGCAGACAGGTTTTTCTCCGGGTACTCCGGTTTTCCCTGTCAAATTTCATTCCAGCAACACTCTCCACTATCATTTCATTTCATCTGTCATTCATTTAATCATTGTCCCAGAGGAGTGCGTCAGGCCTCGGCAGCCGGCACAGTCCATATCCTCGCCGCTAGATGGGGACTTCATTCATTCCATTCCTGACCCGGTCGGAGACTGGAAGCAGGCTGTGGATTTTCATTTTTCACGCTAATCGAATTGGAAATTGAAAGATTTAAGTGTTTTATCGGAAGTCGAAGGATTACAGCTCTCTGCCCATTAAGTGAATTGGCTCCACATATACTTACTCTAAAAGTTTGAGCCATAGAACCATAACAATATCCCCCACCCCCTTTTTAATTCTCATAAACAAAGATCTCAGTAAGACGCGACGGGATCCGCCATTTCTCTGCTGAAATAGAGCCATTGTGCGCAGGCGCGGGAGCGACAAATATTAAATGTTTCTTTAATAATTTAAAAATATACCCTAACATATATTTTCCCAAAGACATCCTGAAAATCCACATGACAAGAGCTCTCGTTAGAATGCATTACGAATTCAATCTCGCGGTAACAAATATCAACTAAGTGTTTGAAATATATAAATAAGTGTTAGTTCGTGGCTTATTTTAGCTAAGGAGAGAAGGTCGTGAGTCGGACCAAAATTTCGTTTCTTTTTTAGTCACATTTTGAAGAGCGCTCCTTTCTGAACAAGAATATCTATAATTTATAGGTATTTCTATTTGAATTCACGAAGATATTAAGAATAATGTGAACCCTTGTTTCTGCCACACCCCCTTCTTAAACGTCACTGTCAAACATAGTCCATTATAATTTCTTTACTAATTGTACGAGAATCTTGTGGGATAGCGCGTTTCAGAGGTTGGTACTATGGCAACGTCTCGCCCGTCTGAAAAAAGGACAGCGCAAGATCGTAACCATAGATTCCTGAATGTTTCTGATATGGTTTGATGTAAACATACTCTGCAAAGTTATATTTTTAGCCTACTTTTCACATTTTGCAAAAATGGGGAAAAAGTAGACTTATGAGATCGATCCTGGAAAATGAGTGTCTGTCTGTCTGGCTGTGTGTGTGTCCCCCCGTATCAACTCCTAAACGGCTGCAGCAATCAAAACCAAATTTAGTATGAGTAAAGATGTGCACCAGAATAGCTCACGTCCATATTTGAAAATGATGTCAGTGCTACCAACTGCTGAAAAAAGCACTAGAAATTTGAGCTCCATGTTGGATATCTTGCAAGGTATGCATGGGAGCTATTCCAAAATTGGCACACATGTAGATAATACTATTTCAGTCTAATTTCCAGGAGGCCAACCATGACAGTGTTGCCAAAATAATTTTAAGCCTTCTGATAAGTCCAATGTTTAAATGCATATAACGTCTACACTATCAATTGGATTTCAACCAAATTTTGTATGTAATATCTGTACATAAACAGATATGACTCAGCGTATTTTAAGAGCCACCAGGGCTGCGAACTGTAAATAATTGCTCTCTCTATTATTTTTTTTATCCAAATACCAATATATCAGAAAGTATGCAAGCCAACAGCTTTAGACTATGCACACGTATATTCTGACATTTTAGATTAATTTGGAGTAACTTATATACGTCAGTTCTACCAACATGATTATAAGCCTGATGATAGTACCAATTTTTAAATACATGTAACTTCTATACTATCAGTTGGATTTCAACCAAATTTCGTATGTGCTATGTGTACCACAACATATATGACTATAAGTATTGTTAAGAGCAATCAGGGCTGCCAACTGTTAATAAATGCTGTCTATATTCTTTTTACCCTAACATCAATATATCAGAAAGTATGCAAGCCAACAGCTCTATACTTTGCACACGTATAGCACCTGACATTCTAGATTAATTTGGAGTAATTAATAAAACGCAGTGCTGCCAACATGATTCTATGCCTGCTGATATGTCCAATTTTAAAATACATGTAACTTCTATACCAACAATTGGATTTATCCAAAATTGGCACAACAAGATATCATAATAATTCAGATTATTTCTGCCCAGCACACGCATGGTATTGTTGGCAACATGCTTTTACGCGTGCTGATAGATCCAGTGTCTAACTGCATGTAACGTCCATTGGACTTCAACCAAATTTTGTATTCTGTACCTTAAGAGGTGGAACTAAGAATATATTCAGTCACCAGGGCTGCCAACTGTAGTGCTCTATTAGACTACAGTATACCAGGTATATTTTGAACTCATTAGATATTTCGATATTACCAACTTAATTTCTTCATTATTCTAGATAGGTTCATATACTGTAGAATAATTATTGGCATGAAAAGTAGGCTGTATAGTTCTTCACGGAACTTCTTGTTATAATTTGGAACGTGTTTCATAGATTGTGGAGTTTGAAAAGTGTAAGCATGCCCCGAATGAAGAAGTTCAATACAAAACAAAACCATCGAGGTAATAGATACACGAAAAATACAGCGAATGTTATTGCTAGCCCACCACAAGGCGTTAGGCCTAGTTCTAATCCATCTCCTAAACCCTCAAAAAACAATGATTCGTGTGTTTCAAGTGCTTCACAGAGAAAGCTAAGTTATCTCTCAGAGGAAAATGAGGGAGGAAGTGTTAATGGTAGTTCTGGTGGCAGTGTAATAGTAGATTTAGATATTATATCTGATTTAGTTCAGAACAATGTCATGTGTAGGTACTGTGAAAATGTAAATTTTGTGAAATTAGTAGAAGATGTAAATAAGAGAAGAGGCCTTGCAAGTAACATAGTTCTAGAATGCAGTGTTTGTAAAGCAAACCATTCATCTCTGTCATCAGGTGTAAATAGAAACAGACTTTATAAGGTAAATATTAGATTTGCCTAAGCAATGCGGTGTATCGGGAAGGGCAGGAAAGCAGGACATGTATTTTGTGGCATGATGAACCTGCCACCTCCTTCAAGCAAGTTTGTCAAATCAAACAATGCAATTTAGTACTCATTAAAAGATGTGTCTTTGGGTTGTATGGTAAATGCAGCTAAAGAAGCCAAGATGATGTATTCTTTGGAATACACGGTAAGATAGAGTAAGCTTTTGCCTCTGTTTGCTTTAGTTCATCCCTTCCTTTTTCTCAAACACCAACAGTGATCTCCTGATTTCTCTTTGTTGGTATATGTCTCTCATATTACCTGTAAGTCTGTTCTACATATTGTTACGGCTGTGAGTTTGTGTCATCGCTCGCCGCATGAGTCACAACTGCCCCAGGTTCTGGGCTGTGCCCTGCCTCATGTATTGCGTGCGTCTTATGCAACAGGGCTACTAGGACAAAGGGATGATCCAGAATATTCGTGACTGAACCAGTGAAGGAAATGTCGAGAAGCCGTGTGCCCTGGACGATTCTAGAATTCATTGAGTCACCAGCCTGCTATATAAGCGGCTTCAACAGTGAGGGGACCGAGTTTCTGTGGGTGTGTGTTTTTGAGCGAGTGCGACAGAAGTGTGGTGACGAAGTGCCGTGCGAGTTACGAAATCCAGTGACATTGTTTCCCCAGCTTGTGGACAGCGAAACAGCGGGTAGCGGATTATCGTAAGTAACTTTGTTTGTTGTACATGAGGAAGAGGTGCAGGTAGCTTCTGCCAAGGCCACCGGACTCATTAAGACGGTTTATCTTCTGTGGTTTGTTGACAAGTGAAAGGGGCAAGAGCGCTCAAGGAAGAGACTTGAGGAAACTGGAGTAAGGTTCTAATTGTGTGTATTTGCTGATGAGTAGTGTATCTTTCTGGCCACAATAAAGTTAATTATTTCCTTAAGCAGTAATTGGTGTTGTGCTTCCCACCCACTGTAATCCAGTTAACAAAAGTGCCACTAGGGGGGTGGCACGTAACAACTGGTGTCAGAAGCCGGATTACGAACACAAGCACAAGCACAACACCTGACGGTCCTGGTTTCAAAACCCGAGCAGGTCATTTTCTCTAATTTTCCTGTGAGTGCATGCCCTTTACAAGACAAACAACTAAAATGGAGGCGCAATTGGCAGCATTGCTAGAAAAGTTAAATGGCATGGAAACCAAGATGGGAGACGGCCAGAAGAAATTAGCCAAGGACCTGAAGGATGACCTGAAGAAGATGGAACACGGCCAGAAGAAGATTGAGGACGGCCAGAATAATTTAGCCGAGGACCTAACTTCTAAATTAGAAGACGGTCAGAATAAGTTAGCAGAGGACCTAACCGCCAAATTTCTGGATGGCCAGAAAAATCTGGAAGAGTGTCTGCTGACGAAATTAGAGGAAAGCCAAAGGAAATTAGAACAGGTTCTTCGTGAGGAAGTCACGGCAGTGGAATAGAAGTTCGACGCCTTACAAGTGGAAGTTGCCGAGCTGCGCCAACGCCCGCTGATGGGGGTGGAGGAGAAATTCAACGCCTTACAAAAGGAAGTTGCCGAGCTGCGCCAACGCCCACTGACGGGGGTGGAAGAGAAATTCAACGCTTTACAAGAGGAAGTTGCCGAGCTAAGCCAACGCCCGCACATCGTTACACCGGGAATATCAGGAACGGGACATAGCAGAGTGACGCCCCCAACCTTCGACAGAGAGGTCCCGTGGAGCACCTACTTACGTCAGTTCGAGGCAGCCTGTTCCATAAATAACTGGAACAACACAGAAAAGGCTACAGCTCTTATTGTAGCGCTGAGAGGTGACGCCCTTAACGTCCTTCAGGCCATCCCGACTGGATCCCAGGACTACGCTTCACTGATCGCCCATATGGAGTCCCGATATGGAGATAGCCATCTTCAGCAGGCCTACCAGATGCAGCTCCAGACCCGGGTACAGAAGAACGCGGAAACCCTTCAGGAGTTCGAGATGGACATCGCACGTCTCGTAAGGCTCGCCTACCCAACAGCGCCGGCCGACTTTCTGGAGCAGATAGCGACGCAGACTTTCACCGACGGGCTGCGGGACTCGGACACTCAACAGGCGCTGCGACTCGCGCGCAATAAGACCCTGACAGATGCGCTGAGCCACGCACTTGAGTTCGAGACGGCAAAACAGGCATCCAGAATGCACGCGCGGGTGCGTCAAGTGGACGTCGACGAACCAGTAAAAACCAACGAGACCAAGCCCCTGGCCGACGAATTGATGGAGGCGCTGAGCCGTTTCTTCAAGAATCGCAGTACCACCAACAAAAACGTAGCCGAAGGACATCCGGAGAGGCGGCCCGGAAGAGGACTACCGACCTGCTGGACCTGCCGTAAGAGAGGCCACCTGAGCAAGGACTGCGGTGATCGCCGCCGCCAAGGGTTTCGGTCGGGACAGTCAGTCGTTGGGAAACCGCGCGGCCCAGGAAAGCAAGTATCAGCCAGCCTAGGGGGGCAATGGTTGGCTTGTGACAGTCGTCAAGCCCCGGCAGTCCAGGTTCGTGTGACGAAGTTACGGAGGGACAATAGCAGCCTTATGGTCGACGGAGTCGTCAATTGAGAGAGCTGGCCCATGCTAATCGACACGGGAGCATCGAGGACCATCGTCAGTCCCACCGTGATCCCGAAGTGGAGAGTGCAACCCACTCAAAGGAACCTCCAGCTAATAACCGCGACCGGAGAGACCGCACCGGTACATGGCGAAGCATCACTTGAGCTCGTCATTGGTCGACGGGCGATAAAGCATCCAGTGCTTGTGGCTGGCGTATCAAATGAAGTGATCATCGGACTGGACTTCCTGGACCAGAACAACATCATCTTGGATCTGAGTACCAACACTCTGCACTTCGGAGGTGAGGAACTTGCTTTGCAACCTGCTCACGAATCCATCACCGCACGACGAGTAAGGCTGAGAGAAGACGTCATCGTTCCCGCCAGGACGGAGGTCAGCGCTGCCGTAATTGTTGACGGAACCGCTGAGGGAGTGGCGGCTGTCATCGAGCCAAAATATGAGGACATCCAGACAAAAGGATTGCTAGTTGCCAAGACTCTCATCAACACGACGTCTCGGGCGTACGTCCGCCTGTCCAACCTGAACGACTATGACATTACGGTTCACCGAGACACCAACCTAGGAGTCTGCGAGCCCGTTACCTGGATTGCCCGCATCACAGATACGACGGACGGACACCTGCAGACGGACAACTGAAGAAGACGCACACTGCCAGAAGAACTACAGAAGCTGTACCAAGGAACCCAGGACCATTTAGACGAGGAACAATCACGACAACTTCAGGACCTGCTGCGCGAATTCCAGGACGTCTTCTCCGTGGGGAGCAAAGACTTCAGCAGGACAAGCTTGGTCCAGCACAGAATCGACGTTGGGGACAGCGCACCGATTAGGGCCCCATTCCGACGTGTCCCGCTCGCCAAGCAAGCCGAAGTCGACCGGATGGTAGAAGAGATGAAGGAGCAAGGGGTGATCGAGCCATCACATAGTCCTTGGAGTTCTCCTTTACATCGACTGACTGAGAAGGACCAACTCTTCACGTGGACAGCAGAATGCCACAGTGCCTTCGAAAAACTCAAGCAGGCTCTGTGCACCGCGCCTATTCTGGCCTACCCCAGACCTGGAACAAGGTTCATCGTCGATACTGATGCCAGCGACTTTGGCATAGGGGGAATCCTGTCCCAAGTAGAGGACGGCGAGGAGAGAGTAGTGGCCTACTTCAGCAAGGCCTTGTCAAAGCCAGAAAGGAACTACTGCGTCACCAGGAAGGAGCTGCTCGCCATCGTGAAGACCATTGAACACTTCCACAAGTACTTGTACGGGCAAGAATTTCTCATCAGGACCGACCATGCATCCCTGCGGTGGCTCCTGAACTTCGAGCAGCCCGAGGGTCAACTCGCGCGGTGGTTAGAGAGGCTTCAACAGTACAACTTTGAGATTCAGCACAGGAAAGGCCAACTGCATTCTAACGCCGACGCCCTGTCACGTGACCGTGCCCCGAAGACTGCACTTTCTGTGCCCGAAGGGAGGAGAACACCGGGATACAGTGCCGAAGGACTACCGTGGAACTTCGAGGGAGCTGGAACCGCGAATCTTTCATGCGGGCACAAGCCGAAGATGATGACCTGGGACTGACAGCCGAATGGAAGGGGGCCTGTGTCCCCAGACCCGGGTGGAACATTGTGAGTGACTGCAGCCCAAAGTTTAAGTTCTACTGGGCGCAGTGGGACTCGCTGGTTATGAGGGATGGCCTCATATGCCGTACCTGGGAGAGCACCGGCGGGAAGACATCTCGGGAACAAGTCGTCGTTCCAAAGGCTATGACGGAGGAAGTCCTGAAGGAAGTCCACGGAGGATCATCTGGTGGACACCTAGGGATAAAGAAGACCCTGGAGAAGCTGAGAGAGCGGTTCTACTGGATCGGATGCCGAACTGACGTGGAGAACCACTGTGCGAGGTGCCACGATTGCGCAGCCAGCAAGGGCCCAGGACGAAGACGACGGGGTCCACTGAAGACCTACAACGTGGGCGGCCCCATGGAGAGAGTGGCCATCGATGTTGCTGGGCCATTCCCGTTAAGCGAGGCAGGGAACCGCTACATATAAGTCGTCAGCGACTACTTTACCAAATGGCCGGAGGCGTATGCGCTCCCTAACTAAGAAGCCGCGACGATTGCAGAGACCCTGGTGAAGGAATTCGTCAGCCGGTACGGAGTACCCCTGGAGCTGCACTCCGACCAAGGGAGGAACTTCGAGTCGCAGGTATTCCAGAACCTATGCCAGCTGCTGGGAATCCGGAAGACAAGGACAACGCCGCTACACCCTCAGTCCTACGGGATGGTAGATCGATTCATTCGCACCATCGAGAACCATCTCCGAATAGTCGTCAGCGAGCACCAGAGGGATTGGGACAAACATGTTCCACTATTTCTCCTGGCCTACCGCGCCGCCGTGCACGAAGCCACCGGGTGCACACCAGCCCGGGCCATGTTTGGGAGGAAGCTCCGTCTACCTGTCGATCTTGCCTTCGGCCGACCTGGGAATGATTCGATCCCGGTAAGCCAGTATTGTCAAGAACTGGTCGACCAACTGGAGGACGTGCACGCTTTCGCGAGGAGGAAACTGCGGATCGAGATCGACCGAATGAAGACCCGATACGACCAGCAGACGGATGCCGGCGGATTCCACGAGGACGACCTGGTCTGGCTCTCCAACCCATTACGGAAGAAAGGCCTGTCACCCAATCTGCAGAAGTCCTGGGAGGCCCGTACCGAGTCGTGAAACGGATCAACGATGTCGTCTACAGGATCCAGCGGAGCCCGAGGGCGAAGATGAAGATCGTGCATCGAGATCGCCTGGCAGCCTACGGAGGGACACAGACGGACCAATGATTGATCGGGACGATCAGCCTTTTTAGGAAGGGGGTGGTGTTACGGCTGTGAGTTTGTGTCATCGCTCGCCGCATGAGTCACAACTGCCCCAGGGCTGGGCTGTGCCCTGCCTCATGTATTGCGTGCGCCTTATGCAACAGGGCTACTAGGACAAAGGGATGATCCAGAATATTCGTGACTGAACCAGTGAAGGAATTGTCGAGAAGCCGTGTGCCCTGGACGATTCTAGAATTCATTGAGTCACCAGCCTGCTATATGAGCGGCTTCAACAGTGAGGGGACCGAGTTTCTGTGGGTGTGTGTTTTTGAGCGAGTGCGACAGAAGTGTGGTGACGAAGTGCCGTGCGAGTTACGAAATCCAGTGACATTGTTTCCCCAGCTTGTGGACAGCGAAACAGCGAGTAGCGGATTATCGTAAGTAACTGTGTTTGTTGTACATGAGGAAGAGGTGCAGGTAGCTTCTGCCAAGGCCACCGGACTCATTAAGACGGTTTAACTTCTGTGGTTTGTTGACAAGTGAAAGGGGCAAGAGCGCTCAAGGAAGAGACTTGAGGAAACTGGAGTAAGGTTCTAATTGTGTGTATTTGCTGATGAGTAGTGTATCTTTCTGGCCACAATAAAGTTAATTATTTCCTTAAGCAGTAATTGGTGTTGTGCTTCCCACCCACTGTAATCCAGTTAACAAAAGTGCTACAAGGGGGGGGGGTGGCACGTAACAATATATACCTTCCATGACCCACCAAGCGTCATCTAGCAGCTAATCTCTGAAGTTCCTCAATTCTTCCCTGTACAAGAGGACTTCCTTATCAATCTAGCCACCAGATCACGTCGCCTTCGCCAGCTATCATCTCCGTGATCAAGAGAACTTCGTCTACTTTTTCACCCTCCAGGCTGCGCTAGTGACTCCTACTATCAACTCTTTGAAGACCATTTCATCAAGAAGATTTTTATAACTTTAAAATTGGCTATTCTTATATGTATTCCTTTTGTCTCCTACCCCCACTCTTTTTCCCTTCCCTGGTCCCTCCGCGCTCCGTTGAGCGTGTCTCACTTGTACGTCAGAATTCAACCCAGTCAGTTAGAGCTTAACTAAAGTTCGCCTCCTCAACCCTAGAGGCAAACTTTTAAATTCGACGCCATGTTCGAATTTTAGAACCAACCGTCAACAGCAACATCGCCTTCTTCATGAAGCAACGATAAGTACCGACTTCATGTTTTAACCTCATTCTCATCGCTTTTAAAAGGCTCAATGCTTTTATTTGAATTTTATAGACAGTGAAAGTTGCTATGTGAAAATAACTGCTTTCTAGAGATCTTCTTGATCAAACTTAAACTATCAAGTCTAACTTTCAATATGAAAGATTTTCTGAGATGCTATCTCACATCGAGGGATATTTCCAAAATACCCACTGTCTATATAATCTAGCTTTCCGCCGAGGGATTCTCTACCCAATTTAAACAAGTCATCATTGCTCTGGAACCTTCCAGAACCTGCACTCTATCTACCAGTTATACTGTCATGTACTTTCCACTCTCATATGGGAATACTTCTTCAAACTAAGGAATCTTCCTAATGAACTGCTAATCAATATATAATTTTTCTTCCTCCGTTGGGATATTTGTGGTGCATTCAACTATAACCTACAAGTTTTTCAAGCAATAGACTCGCTAATCTAGTGTAACTAGTTATTTTCCACCATCTATATATTTAAAACACTAAGGCGATTTTTGTTACATCGAGAATGAGATAACGTCTTAACCGATTGACTTCGTAATGCATTCTAACGAGAGCCCTTGGCATGCCGATTTGCAGAGTGTCTTTAAAATAAACAAATATGTTACAGAATATTTTTAAATTAATAAACAAAAATTCAGAAATCTTGCCAATCGCGCATGCGCACAATCGCCTTGCCTCATGACAGTCATGGCGGTTGCAAATCCACCGTGTTTTAATTTCATAGTTATGTATAAGAATTATAATGGAAGGGAACATTGTTTATGATGTTTCCATGATATACACTGGAATATAATTATACAAGACAGAAAATGTTGAAAAACGTAAACTGACATCAAATTTTGAGTGTGCATGATGTTTAACTACATGAATATTGCGTGCCATTACCAGTGTTTCGGTAGCTCAGGTGGCTCCGCCGTAGTCTCATAATTTATGCATCGCCCAATGTATGGGGTTCGAACCCCCCCTCCGGCATGTTTTTTTATTTCCGTATTTTCCTTTCTTGCATTTGCTATTATATTGTCAAAACATATTTAACCTTTGGCATTCCCGTAAACTAAGGAATTCTACGTTCTCATCTCAATTTTAAACGCTATGGTAATTTTATTGAAACTCTTTATAAGTTCCAACATTCGACAGATTACATTTGCAATAACGGTAGCTATTTATCTTTATTGCTACAGACGTTTTGGCATACTGTTGCACATGGGATAACTGTTAAGCCGACTGTGAATCAAGGATTGTACGAATTCCAACACATTAGAATCCTGGCCGACTTAGCCTACCTCCGAGTGTTTTCAAATCGCGCCATGTACTACGGTACTCATTTGTTTTCTTCAGTTCTTTCTTTGCCTTATAAACATACAAGGCATGTCCAAAATGTTCTTACATGAAATTCCACTAATGAACTGTACCTTTACCAGTTATACGGTAATAATATGCAGTAGGCCTACTTTGAAATTCTGATATTACAAATGTAGGCCTATTTTGATTCCATTGTTTTCCAAATTAACTTCTATATTGCAGTAGCAGATGCCGCTGCAGTCGAATGTTGGAACGCCATTTGTATTGTACTTCCGATCTTTCTGTTATATAGTCTTTGGTGGTCTGTCGAGAATACATATCGCAGCTTCTACGAATTATTAAACCTTTCATTTTATACACCATAACTATGGCATACTAGCAAGTGACTACGCAGAATTACTGGGCCGGTTTGTCTCGATAATTCATTGCCAGCTTTAAGAGTTGGCTTCCCAGTGTAAATACGACTTTTGGCACGCACAGGAAATATAATTGTAAAACTGAATCCATTATTAAGGTGACTGGCGAAGTGGTTCTATGCTCCTCTTCATAATTTACTGTCATGGATATCCGAAAAATTGTACCAATAACAGGTGACGAAAATTGCTTATTTAGAGCAGTTTCTTACTGTTTATATAGAAACGAAGAACGTGAGTTGCGTTACAAAAAGTGTTGCTGCCTGGAATATTTATAAGGATTTTATTACTGGCGATGAGTCTTATCGCCTTCCCCTCAACAACCAACTTGAGTATGAAAATCTTATGTCTCTGAACGGTGAATATGCTGGTCATGTTGAACTCCATTGTATAAGCCAATTGTTCAATGATTATTTGTTTAGAGTGCATAACAATGAGAGTAACCACGTTGTAGATTATGTCAATGGAAGTGTTATTTGTCATTTATTGTTTAGCGGCTCCGTTGATGCAGGACACTATAGTGTGATCGAATACGACATTAATTTGGGGATAAATCCTACTGTAAATAGACGCATTCGACGAAAAAGAACATTAACCGGTCGTGTGGAAACTACAAATAGACGCAAAACAATGAGAAATAGGAGAAAAGGTGAAACCACTTTTAATATACAATATAAACCTGCCATTTCAGAAACAGTGCCAGATATTATGCCGTACAGCGTTGGGTCCTTGACGAACGAATGTAAACATTGTTCTGCATTGTTCTTCTCTTGCGAAAAAAAATACGCTTGGTTACTTTGGCCTTTGCTGTTGCAATGGTAAAATTGATCTGCCGGAATATTAAATACTTGACAGGCTTAAACCATTTTTCACTGGAAATGATGATACCTCAAGGAACTTCAGAGAGAATATTCGGCAGTACAACAATTCTATGTCCTTCGTTTCCTTTGGTGCCAATGTTACCGTACCACCTGAACACGGTCCATATTGTTCTAAAATTTCAGGAATTGTACATCATCGCATTTCTTCCATATATTCCAAAAATATAAGCAACAGTTGTTACGGCCAGTTTTATATATTAGACTGCTCAGAAGCTAATCAAATCAGACTAGCAAATCGAGCGAATTCTTGCATCAGGGAGGTACACTTCATATTCTAAATAATATTTTGCAAGAGCATAACCTTTACATTTAACTGTATAAGACAATGCATTCAAAAATATGCGAAGAAAATGAACTGGCTTTAAGAGAAAAACGTCAACCGTTAGATTTCGTCAAGCGCTTTTACCATGAACCTCAAGAAGATCCTAGACGTTACAATAACCCAGCCTCCTCAGAGATTGCAGCTATTTTTGAAACAACAGACGGTGCTCCGGCTTCACACCGCCACATAGCATTATTTTCCAATCAGGGAGTTTTAAAGGAAATCGATGTTGACAGTAAGCATTGTGATCCATTACCTTACGTTTTAATCTGGCCTTGCGGAGAAACAGGGTGGCATAGTTCACTGCCAACAGGAGGGAAACGTAAGACGAACGTTAGGCAAAATATGACAATGCGTGAATATATTTTGTATAGGCTGTCGATTCAAGGTTGTCCTCCCGCAGGAGGTTTCTACCCTTTACTTAATGCAGGCAAACTTACCCAACAATTAATAGTTGACTATTATTGTCGAATAGAAGGAGATAGACTAAAATATATTCGCAATCAACAAACGAAATTGCGTGTCGATACCTACGTTGGTCTTGCTGATGCATTACACTTTAGAGCTGAAAATGAAAGTTTAAGAGCTGGTCGCATAGTTATTTTGCCTTCTACTTTTATTGGTAGTCCCCGAAATATGTTGCAAAATTATCAGGATGCAATGGTAATTGTGAGAAAATTTGGCAAGCCAAACCTCTTCATAACTTTCACTTGCAACCCATCATGGCCTGAAATTACTACTAGCCTCCAACCTTATGAAAATGCAAACAATAGACCTGATGTCGTTGTTCGCGTCTTTCATACGAAAGTGACGGAACTCTTGCGTTTAATAAATCAAAAGCAAATTTTTGGCGAGGTACAAACTTTCTTATACACGGTTGTGTTCCAGAAGCGAGGTTTACCACATATACACTTACTGGTTTGTCTTCGAGACAGTTGTAAATTACGAGAAATCTCTGATATTGATATGACAGTTTCTGCAGAAATACCAGATCCTTCCAATACAACATTGTACAACTTAGTAAAGACACACATGGTACATGGACCTTGCGGCCTTCTGAATCCCAATTCAATTTGCATGAAGGATGGAAGATGTAAGAAGGGTTTTCCAAAAGACTTTGTGCCAGAAACTAAAGTGAATGTGAACGTCTATCCACTTTACCGTAGGCGACAGAATGGAAGATCTTATACTAAACGAGTTGATCGAGATGGCCTTGACTTATCACGTATTGCTAAACACTACTGGTATAACCACTGGAAAAGGAAGGAAATATTGAAGAAATATACACAAGGACTAGAGCTCGGTTGGAAGGTAACTTAAATCTATTAAAACATTACTAGTTACAATATAAATACCATATACAATATCGAAGAAACCACATATATTACAAACGGCATCATCGATTGGGAACGGCGCCATTTTGTTACATTTTGCGGTGGAGAACTCCATAGAGTAGAAAGAGTGGAAGTGTCACTTAGCGACCTACGTCGTGTGAGGTTCCGAGTTTAGCCGCGAGGTTAAGACGTACTCGGAAGTGATTACCGTGAGAGGGTATTGTATTTTTGAACTAGTAAAAATGGCGAATGTCAGGAAAAACACTATTAAATGCGCTTTTGAAGAAAGAAACAACAGACCGACACCACTTGAAATACATAGGTGGATAGCAAACGACCTGAAGCTTAATAGAGATCAAGTACTAGCGATTCAACTAAACAACGGGGAAAATACAGTGTACATTAAATTAGTGTCCACGTTACTTTATGAAAACATATTATCTCGACATGAAGGTGTGAAATCCTTCCGGCTAACTAGCGGTAACACCACGAAGATAACTATCACTGCTGCAGACTCTTTGACAAAACGTGTACGTGTATTTAATCTACCTCCCGAAGTCAACAACGAAAGGCTCTCTCGCGTGCTTTCTACGTACGGAGTTGTCAAGGACATACGGAACGAGTGCTGGAATGATGCATATGAATTTTTTGCTGTAAGTAATGGCATACGTATCGTAACAATTGAACTTAAATACCCCATACCATCATATTTGACGGTCAATGATTATAAAGTTGTCTTGACATATGAAGGACAAGCTAAGTACTGCTTTTATTGTAAAGAAACCTCCCACTTACAAGTAGACTGTCCGAACAGAAGGAATCGCCCAGTACTTCATGTCAGACAGCAAACATACAGCACGGTGCTGGGTGAGTCTGATGGGAGTAGTACGCTAAGCAACACTACGGACATGGAAACTGCAGTACTTTCCCCTGAATATCCAACCATATCAGAGGCCCTTCATAACAGGCCCCATTCCACAAACACAGATAGTTTTGCAGAAGTATCTCACCCATCAAATAACGTAGTTGAAACATCCCTGATTACTTTACATAGCAATGAAGAGGGAACTATGACGTCACGATCGGACAGCACGGGAAAGGGACACACCAGCCATCCAACAAAGCAGTCTGTGCAGCAGCCAGATACTATTGACGGACCTGTCACTACTGACGTACCCAAAACCCAATTTACGTGGTCGGAAGACATGGATTTTCAGGATGTCATACAAGAAGAACGAGAACACACACAAGTAATAGGCTTCCCAACAGTCTCAGTTCATTCGAAGCACCCTCCAGCAAACAATACCGTTCGCTCCCAATTACTTCACGTGCAAAGCACTGACATAGTTCAGGAAACCATATCTACTACATCGGGGGCAGAGTTCACTTCCATCTCTGATGCAGCAATCAGAGTAAGTAAAAAGAAAGTCACGGACGTCAGTGGAAGTGCCCTACATCCACAAACAGGAGCAATACCCAAGGTCACAGATAAAGCCAACATTAAGGACACCCATAATCTTCCCATAAAAACTGTCAACAAAACCACTGCGAGGGAAGAAGATAAATTATATAACACACAAACACGAAGTGCATCACGTAGTCGCCGTAAATCACCGGAAGTGCACACCAGTAAAACATCACTCCAATGATCCCCTCAAATAATTGCTCATCGTCAGTCAAATGCACTCAAACATACTGATGCACGTCACCTTCATCCTATTGTTCTTTGCATATGAGTGTCTTGCGTTGTTTTGCGACTTTAAATATCAATGGCATCATAAGTTTAACGACACGTTTTCTACTTCAGGATTTTCTCAGGACTTATGATATTGACATTTTATTGCTTCAGGAAGTAAATGATCCAAACTTGGACTGGTTGAGTGGGTACGAATACATAGCAAATGTTGGCCCATCTCTCCGAGGCACAGCTGTCGTTTACAGATCAGGGTTAATTGTTTCGGAAGTGGAGTTACATCCGAGTGGCAGAATAATTGCTCTGCAATGTGATGACACATTAATTGTTAATGTCTACGCCCCTTCTGGATCACAAGGTCGTCTGGCAAGAGAACATTTATTTGAAGATGACATCAGATACTTTCTCCAGGGCCCGATCAATAATATCATATTAGCAGGCGATTTTAACTGTGTTTTAAACCCTCGAGATCAAACCGGCGCTTTCAACAACTGCCGCAGCCTCAAAAGTCTCGTAGACGGATTTAATCTCCATGATGTGTGGGAACTTAAACATGGAACCGACGTCCAATTTACTTTCTATCGTGCCGGATCAGCATCTAGAATAGACAGGGCATATATAGCACGAGGAATGCGAGATAGCCTGCATAGTTCCACAGTAGTGCCAGTATCTTTCAGTGACCTTCACGCACTGTACTTTAAGTATTTAACAACGTCACGACCACCTATATATGGACACGGTTATTGGAAACTAAACGCATCCCTCCTACACCACCAAGATGTGCGAAACAAATTTGAAACCCTTTGGATGAAGCTGCGCAGTAAAAGGTCGCAATATCCATATCATATGACTTGGTAGATCGAGGTTGTAAAACCTGCTATTAAAAAGTTTTTCCAGCAAATTTCAAAACAGCGTGCCTGGGAGAGGAGAAGTACTTTAAACTTTTATTATGATGTATTATATGAACTTCAGCAAAAGCAAGCAAATGGCGACGATGTCCTTGGTGAAATGAAAGAAGTTAAGCATTCAATTTTAAATATTCAGGAAAATTATTTAAAGGGTGCATTTATTCGAGCAAAGATTCCCTCAGTCATAGAAGAAGAACGTTCATCACTGTTCCACATCTTAACAGAAAGGCGTAAAGGGCAGCGAAAGACCATTACTAAACTTCGGGACGAGCATGGCAGCACTCAGTCGAACATGGATGATATCCTTCAAATTGGTGCAAAGTATTTCACAACTTTTTTCGCCGACGTCCAACTAAATAGCGAGCAAAGCGATGGGACCTTACAACAAAACCTACCCAGACTGACCGCAGAGGATGGATCGATGCTGGTAAGTGATATTACCTCGGCGGAGATTTTCACAGCACTAAGCCAAACTCAACGTCACCGCTCTCCTGGACCTGATGGAATACCATATGAATTCTATCAATTAATGTGGAATATACTAGGAGAAGATCTTCTTCAAATTTACCAGGAGATTATGGGAAACCCACAAATCATAACTGAAGAATTCACTGCTGGAATTATCATTTTAATACCGAAGATCAGAAGACCACTTGGAATGGAGGATTTCAGACCTATCACACTTCTCAATACAGATTACAAAATCTTTACAAAAATCATAGCATCCCGAATCAAACCGCAACTGCTACAAATTATAGGGCAGTGGCAATCCTGTGCGACTCCAGGAAACAATATCATCTCGAACTTGTTGGTGTTAAGCAATATTATTATTCTACATGAGAAAACTTCTTCTAATCTTCCCCCTACGACACTAGTCAGTCTTGATTTTCAAAAGGCCTTTGACAGAATAAAACATTCATATCTATGGTCTACACTGCAAACCTTCGGGTTTCCTATCGGGTTGATTAAATGCATTACAGGACTGTACAGAACAGCACAATCTAGAGTAATCATTAATGGACATCTCACATCGAAAATACCCATCCGTAAATCGGTTCGTCAAGGATGCCCACTTTCTATGATCCTGTTCATCATAGCACTGGAACCCTTCCTCCGGAGGATAAACCAGAATGTAACAGGTCTGACGATCAATGAGAAAAAAGTGGCTGTAAGAGCATATGCCGATGATGTATGCATTGTTCTCACAGAGGAAAACGACGAAGACCGTATGCTGACTATCATAAACGAGTTTCAGCAAACATCTGGATCCCAAGTCAATCCATCAAAGTCTGGAATGATGTTGCTTGGGCAACATCCGTTACCCACACCTACTCGATCTTTCCCTATTGTGCAAAAGCTGAAGATTTTGGGAATTATTTTCCAGAACAAATTTAAAGATATGATAAGTGAAAACTGGGCGATGGTAATCAATAAAGTGAGGCATACCTTATTCCAGCAAAATACCAGGTCCCTAAATCTCATACAGAAAGTATGGCACATTAATGTGTTTGCTTTATCCAAGATATGGTATCTCGCACAATTCTTACCTGCAACGAAACAAATTAGCCAACGTTTAGAATTGTGTATCGGTCACTACCTCTGGAGAGGATCGCTGTACAGAGTCGCCCGCGACCAATTATACTTGCCAAATCTCCAAGGAGGCCTCAATCTAACCTGTGTCGATATGAAATGTAAAGCCCTCTTAGGGCGCACCATCCTACGATCTATGTCAGGAACGCGGAGTCAAACAGAATTGACTTTTCTTCACCCACCAGCACTTGTGTATCGGTCACTACCTCTGGAGAGGATCGCTGTAAATGGGCGATATAGACACATACACCCGGCTTTTCGTGCCGTTATCAATGTAATAGACAGTTTACCTCAGGAAAGGAAAAATCAGGGGGAATTTAATTCAACGAAGAATCTATACACATATTTGCTGAAGGGGCAACAGAAGCCGCTATCAATAGATCATAAATTCACCCAAAGACATTGGAGAACGATTTGGTTGAACGCCTCAAATAAATACATCCCAACACAGTGGAGATCCACACTCTACTCTGTGATCAACGACATTGTGCCTACAGCGACTAAACGCATACGTCACAATATGGCTGAAGATGCTCAATGTAGACGATGTGGAGATGTCGACACATTAGTGCATCGAGTGACATCCTGCCAAGGGGCTCGAACAGTTTGGACTTGGACGACTGCTATACTGCGGAGAATACATCCGGGGATAGACCACCTACCAGCGGAGCGCATAATGGTTTGCGATTTTGAACTTACTGGGAAACCAAAACAAAACGCTGTAACCTGGTTTATAGCGGCAGCAGTGGACTGGAACATAACAGCGCACGAAAGAGTTGGGGGCACCTTAAGGGATTTTGTAAGTTCCATCAGAAGAATACGCTGGACAATGGTACTGTCCCCGTTTACCTGGATAGTAGGCTGTCAGATATCCGCCCCCTCAATCGGATTGCCAATTATCAATTGCACCGGCTCAGCTACGTCAATGAAAATGGCACTGACAGATACTATCGAGATAAGAGCACAGAAGTACACCGGAAATCATTGTGGAACACACCAAAATAGACGGGGGTTCATACTTACCGTTACTTACCTCTTAATTATCTCGGGGTTTGAGTTGACAACAGGATCACTAAAATCTGTTCACACAATAACCTCCACCATGACATTTAAAAAATGAGCCAGAACGAAGACGAGAACTTTGAACTGTACAAAAGCTTTATTTCTAATAAAGGGAATGATTTTACTAACACAACAAAATCAACGTGGCTATCAGTAGCCCAAGTCAATCTGACTACGTCCTCAGTAGGACTTGCAAAAATTTATCATACAACATGATATAAAACATTTTAGCTCCCAAGAGCTCCAAATAACGTAATATTCATAACACTATTGGATTGGAAAAGGACGTCAGGGTGTGACATATATAGAGCATTTGGTTTCCTTTTAATAAACATGAGAATGGTATTTATAGTCGCAAGGCCGGAGTGTGGACGACCTCACTCTCAGTGAACCAGATGTTGGCCCAGCTGCGAGCTACCCTCGAACCTGTTGCATACTGGTTGAATGGACTCCCTTCTCACGTGCTAAGTTACGTAAGAATATAGCTTGCTCTCTCAAACTTTTAAAGGTCTACAAGACAACTCACATTATATTTACGCAAATCTTTCAAGTACTTTGCTCTCATCCTATTGGATCATTATGTTAATTCCATAAACTTGTTAAGTTCAATCCAAATGTTTAATTAGCCCTTAAATGTTTATAACAAAATCACATAAATTATTTATAACAATTAGAAATTGTTTATAATATTTGTCAAAGACAATAAAAATATTATAAGCACGCCTTTAACATCACTCTCGTTCTACATTATTTTCAAAAATATTTACAGCAATTATTTACAATATTAACATTTTAAATTGTTTAAATTATTAATTTAATAAATACATTGACCACATGTCCATTCGGTTGGTAATTTTCATAATCGTGATTAATATAATCGACCAATGAAGGTTAGTTATACAATTTAATGTCACAATCTGGTTTAATAAAGGTTTTAATAATGATTTGTGACGGCAACCTTCATTCAAAATCTTATCTCAAATTCTTTCAAAACTCGTGTTAATTATAACAGTAAATCACTTGATTTATTTTCAACGAACTATGACAATCTTACTCCAGCGGAAAATCCTTCGCTAACAAGTTAATGCACAAACTGCATTAAAAATATGCCCAAAATCATCATATATTAATCTATATGGTATTAAACTTTCACATAACTTACAAAACTTCCACAAATAATTCTTTAACATTTATTCCCGTGGGAACTTCCTTCATATTCAAGGGCATTATACCTCAGCGACTTTCAACACGCGCTGCACTAGCGATTATACATTCATAGTTCCACTTAAAATTTTTTATAATCATTACTTGTTTCAAAACTGTTTTTCTATAACCTTCGTGGATTTCATTCATGAACCGAAATGAAGTCAAAACTTGCCAATCACAAACAAATTTAATAGTGAATACGCTTATATACGCCTGTCTGGTCTATCCAAATTTAAGATTAACATCTTAAAAGAAATTGTAGTATGAAAATACTATCTTCAAATAAAGTGCTACTAAAATGCAAAGTAGTCGAATAGAATCCAATTAGACTGGGGAATGCAAACATCATTCTATAAATCTCTAATTGAGAAAAACTCCTAACAAAAGTACTTGACTTTAATGCATTCAATAATTCATTATTAAAGTTACTCTTTCACAAAAGTGTCTATAATGCAATGTTCATTCATAACTGACGATAAATGTCTGTGTTGCAATCAATACAAATAACGACTAGTATTTCCAAGATCGTCGACAACGTAAGAGATTTTAACGCCCTAAAATCATTTAAATGTTCTTCCTTCTTGATGATGACAGAAAATTGGTCAAAGTAATTACAATGGGGTAGAATTACTTTAATAAAATGACACGCTGTCTGAATTTAAGTCTGCCATAAAAATCATTAACTTACAGTCAAATCGTGACTACAAAAATATTAATAACTGAAAATACTAAATATCAGTCTCAACTGATTCAAAATCATTAACTATGCCCATGACATAACAATGTCTTAATAAATCGTCGAAAAATGCAAAACTCAACAAGATGTACTGAGAATAAGAATCTCAACAAGAAAATAGGGCAAAAAACATGAGGATAAAAATATGGGAAAAATGGTTGCTCAAACATCATTAATATACTCAAATACAATAAACGTTCACGACTACCTTATCTGCCGATTGACGTTCCAGAGGAAAATTCACCAAAGAAGACTGCTGATGGATCCAATTCACCACGTTAAAGTTGAGCTCCATCCTCGAAATAGGAAATAGCACCCTCAGAGAATCGAACTGCTTCCTTCTCCGTGAATCGCTCTGCTCCTTGAAGACGAATAGACATCCTTCCGGCAATAATCTTCTTTGTGAGTCGGGACATCCCTGACCTCTCTTGAAAAATTCCCTGAAGTTCCAGTAGACAATCGCCATGACGTTTTGTAGAAATTTCCGAAGAAATTATTCATATTCAGAGTATGAAATTGTTTCTATGGCTGTTCGATGGTATTCAGCCTTTAATTACGAAACATGGGTGTAGATGGTATTCACCGCATGTTCGCTTGTGTGGAATAGCAATTAGCGAAGTTCCATGTCGCTATCTTACTCCGTTGAAGTATGTCCCAATTGCAATAAGCCCTTAGCCTTCCATCTGCTCTTCGGTTGTAGTGTCAGAAGAACAAACTGCCGTATTCAATTGCTCCATTATACTGTATCGTTCTGTAACAAAGCACTCTGAAGTCTTTCTATTCCACTCGCAGCGTCAGCCGTTGCGTTGATTCTGGCTATACAAAAGTGCTTCTCTTGTGGCGAGATAATCACTTTTCTCAGTCGTATAAAACTGCTAATATCTTTCGAACTAATCGGTAGAAATTGTTCAGCTTTTCTCTATAACTGCATGTAGCACTGCACAATGCAATTAGCTTATCGGAGACCGCTAACTGTTCAAAGCTAAACTTGTAGAAGCTTTCTAAGGTCCGTTTCAACTTCACCTAGTTTGACTTGGATCTCGTTAATATAGTGGCCTCGCCACGCGTTATAAAGACGATTCTTTTCACTGCTGTTCACTTCGACGTCTCACTATAATGAATGTATAAGAAAAGAACTTTCACAAATATACTTCGATGCTCTGAGAATGAGATCTCAGAATAATCAGAGAACGAAAGAGACTCCTCTCTTCTGCGCAAGCCCTTTTATTAACTTCACGAGGGGCGTTTCCATCCCTTCCAAAGCGTGATACTGCGTCATCGCTAGAACTTCCAACTTCGTTAATACATGACGGATTTTCAAAATTCAAAAACTGAAAATAAATTTCACCAAAATTCCAAATCAATGCTTTTACTGCAAATGGATTTCCACAATTCTGCATTCCAAAAGTAATAAAAATACCATAGTTTCAGCAATCTCCGTCTTCCTTTAAACTATCGTTCATTGGTTCATGCCTCTCCTCCAATAGCATAGTTTCTTCCTCAGCAGAATTCCTCGTTTCCTGCGACTGCGTCGTACATCTTGGAACATTCTCGACTAAATGCTGACGTCACTGAGAATCTCAGCTCAAGTAGCTTGCTGGCATAACATTTACGTCATCCGTGCTTACGTCATGACTACCCACGTCATAATTATGACAACCATAACTTTCCTAATAAATTTCAATATAGCCACCGTGGTCTCTACATAATTCAATTACGGGGGCATTCTCCTCCCACCACGTTTTAAAAACAGTTGCAAATTGTTTTTAAACTCAGTGTTACAAGTATCTCAACTCTCTTGAACACGAAATTGAATTATAACTGGCTTACTTTAGTATGATATTTCCTCTATGTTCCTTAATCATAAATTTCTTCTACTCTGGGTTTATGTGTGGTTAATGTATTCTTTCCTCTCTACTTTCTCTTCTGACCAGTATTTCTATTTTCAAAGTTCTGCTGGCTCGTAGAAGGTCCAGGATCGATTACAACATCCTGCATTTTCTTTGGATTGTCAGCTTCTTTATCCCTTAATTCTTTTAAGTATTGCTGGCTTTCCTTTTCTCTTTGCTGATATTGATCGGGTGTCATAACCTGACTTTGAGTATTCTGGTTTCTATTTTGGTTTTGGTTATTCCTATTATAGTTACGGTTATACCCATTATTGTTGTAATATCTGCCTCTTCCATTGTAGTTTCCTCGGTTGTAGTTCCAACCTCTTCTCTGTTGATACGGTCGGTAACCTTGTGATCTGTAATTTCTAAACTGATTATTCCTGTGAGGACCTACATTGTCAGTTTTCTCCTGCTCTGCCTTGTCAGTTTGTTGGACTTGGTCCATGTATACCGTATTGATTTCCTTAAACTCCTGCCTTTGACCTTTCTGGACTACGTTAGGCATTGGACTTGTGTAGTCTAACCTTCTTAGTAATTCATCCATGCTGGATAAATCCCTGATGTTGGACGAAATTATAAGTCTCCTCACCTCAACTGGCAGCATACGAGAAATCGCATCTATTAGTTGCTCCGTGGACAATGGGGGTTGCAAAAATCTCAAGCGGGACAACTGACTCGTAAAGAAATCAGCGTACCTCGTTGGAAGAGTACCTGAGTATTTTCTTGAATACACTTCCGCTCTTAACGAATTCTGCGCTTCTATAGACCAAAATCGCTTGATTAATGCCTCTGCAAACTCGTCAAAGTTACTGAATGTGTATCTAAATGCGCGAAACCATTCAAGGGGTCCTCCAATCAGATATCTCTCTACTATCTTTATCTCTCTTTCTCTGGGAATGTGAGCTTCGATGAAATAATCTTTGAGATTCCTTACATACTCTATAGGTGTCAAACTATCAGTGTTACTGAATTTTTGTGGTTTGTCTTCGAAATTCCTAATGACCGTCACGTTCCTCGGATATGAATCCGGATAGTTTTTCCCACTATCTCGATAATTCCACTCAGGTTCCATATTCCTCTCGTCATTCTCCTCTCTGAATCTGGATACACGTTCTTCAGGAGTCACGTCTCTCTCTTCTGGCTCAAGGTTATGTCTTCTAGCATAATTCCTATTCAATTCGCAAGCTAAGCCTTCTGTATCCTTGTCGGTGATTTCTGTTAAGACTTTCTTGATAATCTCTTCTTTGTAGTTCTCCATTAAACTAGCCTCTCCTAACTTCAAATTTTTCAGTTTACTCGTCGTTTCATTTACATCCGAGACAACTTTATGAATTTGATCCTCTAATGTAGATTTTAAAGTTTGCATATCCTGATCTAGTTGTGTTCTATCGTCAACTTGTTTTTCGGATAACGAATTTATCCTGACGCTTAAATCTTTCCTAATCTGTACTACTTCATTGTTAATTTCTATCTGCGTACTGGCAAGTTTTCTTTCAATCCTTTCCTGAATTTGGGTTACATGTTCCCCACTTGACTTATTCCACTCGTCTTTCCATACCGCTACGTTTGCTGTTAACATTTCGGCTATGTCTACTTCGATATCCTCTTTTAATACTCTATTGTGGTCTAATACCTGTGTTCTCATGACCTCTACATCATACTTCAACTCTGCTAAAGACGTTGTTGTTCTAACTGATTCATCGACTAACCTAGTCGCTAATGCAGTTATATTACGCGTACAAAGAGTTTTTGAGTTTTCGATTTCTTCCCTGACTTTATTTACGTCAGTTTGGACTTTAGTAATATCTACGAAAACTGTGTTGACCTCTACCTGAATCTTAGTTATGTCACTTTGCACCTCAGTTATATCCGCATGAATGTTATTAATGTCTACCTGAACATTGGATACATCAGTTCTAGCTTTTTGAATTTCTTTTTGGACTTCCTCGACCTTGTCTTGGACAGTCGCTACATCGTTTTTGACAACAACTACTTCGGCTCTAGCACAAGAAATATCCCCTCGGACATTAGCTACATCTAGATTTAACATTGTAAGGTCTCTCTGTACCTTAGACACATCATTTTTAACATCATCAACACTTTTATGCACAATAGACACATCTTTATGGACATTAGACACGTCTGTACGCATGTCCGTTACAGTATTCTCAATTCCTAGGGTATTAATCTGTAAACGCGACATATTATCCTCCAAATTAGCAGCGCTAGTTTGGATACCCTTCAAATTAGCAGACATATTACTAGCATTCTCCTCCATTCGACTAGCATTCCTAGCTTCCATCTCCTTCATACTACTATTCAAATTACTAGCATTCTCCTCCATTCTTGCATTCAAATTAGCAGACAAATTACTAACATTCTCCTCCATTCTTGCATTCAAATTACTAGCATTCTCCTCCATCATCTGCTTCATGTTAGCAGACATCTCCTCTAACATTTTCTTCAAACTTTCATCTGCCATTACAATATTATTCAAAAATGGATTGCTGTAGGGACATACATCAAAAGAGCAAAATAACAACATTTGAGCAACACTTTTCACCATATATAAATTTGATCAATTTTCTGTCTTAAATCTAACTTACAACTACCTTATAATTAATCTTCGACGATACTTCATGTTGAAACAAACTCAAGCACATGTTCAAATTTCTCTGGCTCATTTTAAAATATCCTAACACAAATAATTTACATTTACAATCCAAATAATTTAAATTTTATCTTTAATATGACTAAAATGTCATAAGCCGGTCAAATAAAATAAGATTCCAGATCATAGGCGATTTTTCTAAGTTTCCAGCCTATTTAACCTTTCTCAAGTTGTATAATATCTGATCTTTTCTGAGTGTAATTTTCCTAACACAATACAACATTTAATTCCTATATAATCACACTCTTAAATACTACAATTGGCCCAGACATCTAATAAAGAATCAACCTCTTTATTTGAGTCTAATCGAACCCTACGTTTTAGGTTTGCCACTCTTTCTGGCGTTCAACCTGGTAATCCAGTTATGTTGAATCGAGCCCCAACGTTTTAGGTGCGCCAATCTTTCTGTCCCCGTTTACCTGGATAGTAGGCTGTCAGATATCCGCCCCCTCAATCGGATTGCCAATTATCAATTGCACCGGCTCAGCTACGTCAATGAAAATGGCACTGACAGATACTATCGAGATAAGAGCACAGAAGTACACCGGAAATCATTGTGGAACACACCAAAATAGACGGGGGTTCATACTTACCGTTACTTACCTCTTAATTATCTCGGGGTTTGAGTTGACAACAGGATCACTAAAATCTGTTCACACAATAACCTCCACCATGACATTTAAAAAATGAGCCAGAACGAAGACGAGAACTTTGAACTGTACAAAAGCTTTATTTCTAATAAAGGGAATGATTTTACTAACACAACAAAATCAACGTGGCTATCAGTAGCCCAAGTCAATCTGACTACGTCCTCAGTAGGACTTGCAAAAATTTATCATACAACATGATATAAAACATTTTAGCTCCCAAGAGCTCCAAATAACGTAATATTCATAACACTATTGGATTGGAAAAGGACGTCAGGGTGTGACATATATAGAGCATTTGGTTTCCTTTTAATAAACATGAGAATGGTATTTATAGTCGCAAGGCTGGAGTGTGGACGACCTCACTCTCAGTGAACCAGATGTTGGCCCAGCTGCGAGCTACCCTCGAACCTGTTGCATACTGGTTGAATGGACTCCCTTCTCACGTGCTAAGTTACGTAAGAATATTGCTTGCTCTCTCAAACTTTTAAAGGTCTACAAGACAACTCACATTATATTTACGCAAATCTTTCAAGTACTTTGCTCTCATCCTATTGGATCATTATGTTAATTCCATAAACTTGTTAAGTTCAATCCAAATGTTTAATTAGCCCTTAAATGTTTATAACAAAATCACATAAATTATTTATAACAATTAGAAATTGTTTATAATATTTGTCAAAGACAATAAAAATATTATAAGCACGCCTTTAACATCACTCTCGTTCTACATTATTTTCAAAAATATTTACAGCAATTATTTACAATATTAACATTTTAAATTGTTTTAATTATTAATTTAATAAATACATTGACCACATGTCCATTCGGTTGGTAATTTTCATAATCGTGATTAATATAATCGACCAATGAAGGTTAGTTATACAATTTAATGTCACAATCTGGTTTAATAAAGGTTTTAATAATGATTTGTGACGGCAACCTTCATTCAAAATCTTATCTCAAATTCTTTCAAAACTCGTGTTAATTATAACAGTAAATCACTTGATTTATTTTCAACGAACTATGACAATCTTACTCCAGCGGAAAATCCTTCGCTAACAAGTTAATGCACAAACTGCATTAAAAATATGCCCAAAATCATCATATATTAATCTATATGGCATTAAACTTTCACATAACTTACAAAACTTCCACAAATAATTCTTTAACATTTATTCCCGTGGGAACTTCCTTCATATTCAAGGGCATTATACCTCAGCGACTTTCAACACGCGCTGCACTAGCGATTATACATTCATAGTTCCACTTAAAAATTTTTATAATCATTACTTGTTTCAAAACTGTTTTTCTATAACCTTCGTGGATTTCATTCATGAACCGAAATGAAGTCAAAACTTGCCAATCACAAACAAATTTAATAGTGAATACGCTTATATACGCCTGTCTGGTCTATCCAAATTTAAGATTAACATCTTAAAAGAAATTGTAGTATGAAAATACTATCTTCAAATAAAGTGCTACTAAAATGCAAAGTAGTCGAATAGAATCCAATTAGACTGGGGAATGCAAACATCATTCTATAAATCTCTAATTGAGAAAAACTCCTAACAAAAGTACTTGACTTTAATGCATTCAATAATTCATTATTAAAGTTACTCTTTCACAAAAGTGTCTATAATGCAATGTTCATTCATAACTGACGATAAATGTCTGTGTTGCAATCAATACAAATAACGACTAGTATTTCCAAGATCGTCGACAACGTAAGAGATTTTAACGCTCTAAAATCATTTAAATGTTCTTCCTTCTTGATGATGACAGAAAATTGGTCAAAGTAATTACACTGGGGTAGAATTACTTTAATAAAATGACACGCTGTCTGAATTTAAATCTGCCATAAAAATCATTAACTTACAGTCAAATCGTGACTACAAAAATATTAATTACTGAAAATACTAAATATCAGTCTCAACTGATTCAAAATCATTAACTATGCCCATGACATAACAATGTCTTAATAAATCGTCGAAAAATGCAAAACTCAACAAGATGTACTGAGAATAAGAATCTCAACAAGAAAATAGGGCAAAAAACATGAGGATAAAAATATGGGAAAAATGGTTGCTCAAACATCATTAATATACTCAAATACAATAAACGTTCACGACTACCTTATCTGCCGATTGACGTTCCAGAGGAAAATTCCCCAAAGAAGACTGCTGATGGATCCAATTCACCACGTTAAAGTTGAGCTCCATCCTCGAAATAGGAAATAGCACCCTCAGAGAATCGAACTGCTTCCTTCTCCGTGAATCGCTCTGCTCCTTGAAGACGAATAGACATCCTTCCGGCAATAATCTTCTTTGTGAGTCGGGACATCCCTGACCTCTCTTGAAAAATTCCCTGAAGTTCCAGTAGACAATCGCCATGAAGTTTTGTAGAAATTTCCGAAGAAATTATTCATATTCAGAGTATGAAATTGTTTCTATGGCTGTTCGATGGTATTCAGCCTTTAATTACGAAACATGGGTGTAGATGGTATTCACCGCATGTTCGCTTGTGTGGAATAGCAATTAGCGAAGTTCCATGTCGCTATCTTACTCCGTTGAAGTATGTCCCAATTGCAATAAGCCCTTAGCCTTCCATCTGCTCTTCGGTTGTAGTGTCAGAAGAACAAACTGCCGTATTCAATTGCTCCATTATACTGTATCGTTCTGTAACAAAGCACTCTGAAGTCTTTCTATTCCACTCGCAGCGTCAGCCGTTGCGTTGATTCTGGCTATACAAAAGTGCTTCTCTTGTGGCGAGATAATCACTTTTCTCAGTCGTATAAAACTGCTAATATCTTTCGAACTAATCGGTAGAAATTGTTCAGCTTTTCTCTATAACTGCATGTAGCACTGCACAATGCAATTAGCTTATCGGAGACCGCTAACTGTTCAAAGCTAAACTTGTAGAAGCTTTCTAAGGTCCGTTTCAACTTCACCTAGTTTGACTTGGATCTCGTTAATATAGTGGCCTCGCCACGCGTTATAAAGACGATTCTTTTCACTGCTGTTCACTTCGACGTCTCACTATAATGAATGTATAAGAAAAGAACTTTCACAAATATACTTCGATGCTCTGAGAATGAGATCTCAGAATAATCAGAGAACGAAAGAGACTCCTCTCTTCTGCGCAAGCCCTTTTATTAACTTCACGAGGGGCGTTTCCATCCCTTCCAAAGCGTGATACTGCGTCATCGCTAGAACTTCCAACTTCGTTAATACATGACGGATTTTCAAAATTCAAAAACTGAAAATAAATTTCACCAAAATTCCAAATCAATGCTTTTACTGCAAATGGATTTCCACAATTCTGCATTCCAAAAGTAATAAAAATACCATAGTTTCAGCAATCTCCGTCTTCCTTTAAACTATCGTTCATTGGTTCATGCCTCTCCTCCAATAGCATAGTGTTTTAGATCCCTTATTTGGGGGTGGATCTAAAAGGGAGAGTTGCTGTACTAATTTATGAGTTTGTGCCTAAAGAAGGGTAGCTCCCCTTGACAGGGCAAGCTGACCAGTGTAGTGTGTTGTGGTGTGCTAGGAACTAGGGGGCGTTCCTATAAATAATGTGGTAGTATTTGAGGGGATGGGACCCACTGCAAAGGGTCGCTGTACTAGTCGCTCAGCTGACTGCTTGTTATGTAATCGACTCTGCTCGTATCAGCCGGGTGGCACGCGCTTCACTGGAGCACGCGAGCCGCTGTGAGGAATACAATGACGTCTGAGTTGGCGTTATTACTACGGTGTGTCACGTCTGACTGTGACGGGAGTAAGGAAGGGCGTTGGGATGTAAAGAGGCGTATAACAGTAATGCTAGTGTAGAGTGTGGACCAAGTGTTTTATTGGTCTGTGATATTCTTTGTGTGAGTCCCTTGTAGGGAATGAAATTATGTTTATAATGTGATACAAGTTGTGGGTTGCAGGTTACATAAATAGGAACTCTGAACACGATTGACTGACTCACCTCGGTTGACACCAGCGTAGCTTCGGCCGTCTTGATGGAGCACTGACAATGGAGAGAGAGTTTGACCTCATTAGGACGTCTTCTTATACCTTCTGCCGCCCTCCTGTCAGCAATGTATTGGCCCAGTTAGTACTATGTCGCTGAGTGTAATGATTACGTAAGGCTTGAGCTGCTTTATGGAGTAGCAAGCTGTCCTTACAGTATTAATGGATGTTGCCCCGGCTTTCCAAGGGTTGCCATTTTAGGGGATTTAGCCAGATGTTGGGGGGATGGTCTCCAAGGGGTGCATACCCCTGGGATGCTGTACAAGAGTCTTCCTTCATTTGTTCGCGTCCTCGCGAACGGGAACGGAACTGGAAGTTGGGATGTTGACGTAGTGGTCCTGGAAAACCCTCTCGTATCTCCTGGTGGCGTCGTATCGAAGTGTGGGTGTGAGGTCAGCCCGTGTTCAGAGGGGAGGGTTATGGGATTTACATATATATGTATACATTGACATTGTGAAAAAACAAACAAAAAAAATTGACATTTGCGAAAGATTTGATTAACATTGGGAAAAAATTGACATTTTGAGAAAAATTGAACATTAAAATAAATTCGATATGTAAAAAAAAAATTGCCCTTGCATTTGCTGGCATATTGCTAGTTTAAAAAAAAACATGGTTTCTGATGGTGACGTGTCACATATTTGTGCAGGGAGGAAAAACCCAGGGCCGAACGGATGATTGCTTCGCCCGCCCCATCTTAGGGAAAAAATGCTCCCTGCAATAAGAAAGGTAGAAGAAAATAGAAAAATGGGTGTTCCAGGGTATAATTTAAGGGAAATATTCAAAAGTATTTATTTGTGTGGGAAAAACGGAACACCCTGACAAATGGGGAAGTTAGAAGAAGGAAAAATGAAAGAAAACAAATCATACACATGATGGACATTGGCATTTTGGTGAACAAACAAAAATATATATAGTGTATAGTTGTATAAAGCTTATCCTGAAAAACTTATAAATTACAATGACCTTATGTCTAGTGGAATAATGGTATACAGTTCATCCTGAAAAATTATAATTTACAATGACCTTATGTCTACTTAATCGCGCTAATCCCTTATAATTATAGTTTTCATGAGGTACCTCGCGTGCACGCTACCCGTCTGTACGTACTCTTGCCGTCTCACGGCTGATTCTGTACGGCCACTTCTTGGTACGGTATAGTGGTCGTACCGCTTGTATGTGTGCTTAATACCTAACCTGTGAAGCATCCTCTGTGGGTGAATGCTTTCACACTTGACAATGAGAGTCACTGCCACAAACCGGTTGCGCCCTCATTGTCGTAATCTGCGTCACATTTTGACGCTTTATGTGTTTTAATTGAGTTGATCTGCCAGTAAGCCTGGTACCCCCACAGGCACCAGTCCTGCTGTGCAGATTCATTTTAGAGTGTGTAGCTGAAAAAGAAAAATGTGGTGAGTGTTTGCGAGTGTGTCGGGATTAGTGCAAGTTGAAAAAAATAAAAAAAATAGTACACATCATGGCATGCTGTAAATAATATGCCACTGCTATATGGCAGTGAAATTCCTGTCACCAGTTTTCTGTATCTGGTGACGATGCCTGTGAAAAAAAAATGGCGAGGTTTAGAAAAAAAAACATATTAGTACTGGTTGAAGCTGTTCTTTTACTGAAAAAAAAACATGATTAATGTTACTTAGCTGCAAGGCCGGGCTTACCCTATGCGGTGCCGTAATGCCGTAAATAATATGTAGTTGGTCTTACCCCGGTAGCGGAATTGTGGTTACCGGGTGCCGATATATTCCACTTTGATTATTCCTATCTTAATCTAGTTTATCCTAAGTATTGTCGGGCTTACCTCGGTAACGGATTTATAGTCACCGAGTGCCGATATATTCTACGGTGATCTATATATATTTAAAAAAATGCCTTAAATGTAGGTTTATGTTACCTTATGTCTTACCTTACTTATTTAACTTATTGATAAAATTACTTAACTGTAAAACTATTCTGTATTTACATGCCGAGTGGACCTTATTCTAAAGCCGAAATGTGCTGTGCTATTATTAGCAACAGCTGTCAGTAAATTTGCTTACATCTAAGTGACCTTAACATGGCACTATGACTTAAGTACTAAGATTTAGATGGAGGCTGGCCGCTTGATTTCTCTCGCGGGGGCGCCCTTGTAGTACATTGTCGGGACCGGAACCCAACAATGCCTCGTAGTCCCCTCCGTTTTAATACTATTGTCGACATCTATTCTAGGTCTTAATACTAGTACTAACCTATTCGCAGGCGCCTTACGGTGCCACTAAGCTAACCGTTTCGCCCGCTGTAACTTTCGTGTTCATAACCGTGTGCTGTTCCTATTTGACGTAGGTGAGCCGCCCACTTGGCTCCTGTGAGGGGCGCGCAATGCCCCTCTCTGAATGCCCTCTGGTTGCCCGTTGCGTCGCCATTTATGTGGGCATTGGACAGTGTGGTCCAATGGCATAATATTGTCTTCGCCTTAATCGGCCGTCGCAATCTGCTTTCGCAGTGATATTTGCCTCTATGGGCCGCCGTAGTATGCATTTTCGCATTGATATATAAAGTTGCCTCTATGGGCCGCCGTAGTATGCATTTTCGCATTGATATATAAAGTTGCCTCTATGGGCCGCCGTAGTATGCATTTTCGCATTGATATATAAAGTTGCCTCTATGGGCCGCCGTAGTGTGTTTTGCTCCAACGCACAGGAGTTTTGCTTCCCGTGTAGGACACCTGTGTTACGTTACCAGGTGGCTCGTCACCTGATATGCTTGTGCTGATGGCCGGTGTGTTGTCGTACTGTGTGGATTCGACTATGTGTACGGTTCTGTCTAAATCCTGTTTTACTGTCTCCAAAATAGTGTGGATGTCCAGAACTGCTTCTGTCGTGTGACTATTGGCTTTAATAGTGTCTGTTTCTAATAGCTCTGAAATGCGCTCGAGCAGGTTACTGGCTTTCTGCTCTGTGATCTGCAGTTGCTGTAACAATAGGGGATGGAGTGTTGGCAGGCAATCTACCTCACTATCGCTGGATACCGGCGACTCGTGTGTGTATTCACTGGCCTGGGACCGTGTAAAATGTATAACTTGTGCTGCAGCGGCAGGGTGTTGAGCACGGATCTGTGCTGTTTGGAATTCCAGGTCCCTGAGAAGTTGTACTGCAGTCTGGTCAGTTATTAAGTCACCGTTCTTAATCTTTAGCTTCGGCAGGAGTGGGGTCGTACTAGCCGACAAATGGTGTGCAAAGTCTCTTAATGTAGTCCTAAATGTGGACATTTAATAATAAAAAAAAAATGTGTGACGCAATATGAGGTTAAAAATTTTTTTTTCTCTATTTGCTTGGCTTTTTGCGGTACGGAAGGGGTCGTTTTTCCTACGAGGGCTCGTTGATTGAGTCCCGTTCTACAGTGCGTAGGATGGCGCCTCCACCAGTGTTTTAGATCCCTTATTTGGGGGTGGATCTAAAAGGGAGAGTTGCTGTACTAATTTATGAGTTTGTGCCTAAAGAAGGGTAGCTCCCCTTGACAGGGCAAGCTGACCAGTGTAGTGTGTTGTGGTGTGCTAGGAACTAGGGGGCGTTCCTATAAATAATGTGGTAGTATTTGAGGGGATGGGACCCACTGCAAAGGGTCGCTGTACTAGTCGCTCAGCTGACTGCTTGTTATGTAATCGACTCTGCTCGTATCAGCCGGGTGGCACGCGCTTCACTGGAGCACGCGAGCCGCTGTGAGGAATACAATGACGTCTGAGTTGGCGTTATTACTACGGTGTGTCACGTCTGACTGTGACGGGAGTAAGGAAGGGCGTTGGGATGTAAAGAGGCGTATAACAGTAATGCTAGTGTAGAGTGTGGACCAAGTGTTTTATTGGTCTGTGATATTCTTTGTGTGAGTCCCTTGTAGGGAATGAAATTATGTTTATAATGTGATACAAGTTGTGGGTTGCAGGTTACATAAATAGGAACTCTGAACACGATTGACTGACTCACCTCGGTTGACACCAGCGTAGCTTCGGCCGTCTTGATGGAGCACTGACAATGGAGAGAGAGTTTGACCTCATTAGGACGTCTTCTTATACCTTCTGCCGCCCTCCTGTCAGCAATGTATTGGCCCAGTTAGTACTATGTCGCTGAGTGTAATGATTACGTAAGGCTTGAGCTGCTTTATGGAGTAGCAAGCTGTCCTTACAGTATTAATGGATGTTGCCCCGGCTTTCCAAGGGTTGCCATTTTAGGGGATTTAGCCAGATGTTGGGGGGATGGTCTCCAAGGGGTGCATACCCCTGGGATGCTGTACAATAGTTTCTTCCTCAGCAGAATTCCTCGTTTCCTGCGACTGCGTCGTACATCTTGGAACATTCTCGACTAAATGCTGACGTCACTGAGAATCTCAGCTCAAGTAGCTTGCTGGCATAACATTTACGTCATCCGTGCTTACGTCATGACTACCCACGTCATAATTATGACAACCATAACTTTCCTAATAAATTTCAATATAGCCACCGTGGTCTCTACATAATTCAATTACGGGGGCATTCTCCTCCCACCACGTTTTAAAAACATTTGCAAATTGTTTTTAAACTCAGTGTTACAAGTATCTCAACTCTCTTGAACACGAAATTGAATTATAACTGGCTTACTTTAGTATGATATTTCCTCTATGTTCCTTAATCATAAATTTCTTCTACTCTGGGTTTATGTGTGGTTAATGTATTCTTTCCTCTCTACTTTCTCTTCTGACCAGTATTTCTATTTTCAAAGTTCTGCTGGCTCGTAGAAGGTCCAGGATCGATTACAACATCCTGCCTTTTCTTTTGATTGTCAGCTTCTTTATCCCTTAATTCTTTTAAGTATTGCTGGCTTTCCTTTTCTCTTTGCTGATATTGATCGGGTGTCATAACCTGACTTTGAGTATTCTGGTTTCTATTTTGGTTTTGGTTATTCCTATTATAGTTACGGTTATACCCATTATTGTTGTAATATCTGCCTCTTCCATTGTAGTTTCCTCGGTTGTAGTTCCAACCTCTTCTCTGTTGATACGGTCGGTAACCTTGTGATCTGTAATTTCTAAACTGATTATTCCTGTGAGGACCTACATTGTCAGTTTTCTCCTGCTCTGGCTTGTCAGTTTGTTGGACTTGGTCCATGTATACCGTATTGATTTCCTTAAACTCCTGCCTTTGACCTTTCTGGACTACGTTAGGCATTGGACTTGTGTAGTCTAACCTTCTTAGTAATTCATCCATGCTGGATAAATCCCTGATGTTGGACGAAATTATAAGTCTCCTCACCTCAACTGGCAGCATACGAGAAATCGCATCTATTAGTTGCTCCGTGGACAATGGGGGTTGCAAAAATCTCAAGCGGGACAACTGACTCGTAAAGAAATCAGCGTACCTCGTTGGAAGAGTACCTGAGTATTTTCTTGAATACACTTCCGCTCTTAACGAATTCTGCGCTTCTATAGACCAAAATCGCTTGATTAATGCCTCTGCAAACTCGTCAAAGTTACTGAATGTGTATCTAAATGCGCGAAACCATTCAAGGGGTCCTCCAATCAGATATCTCTCTACTATCTTTATCTCTCTTTCTCTGGGAATGTGAGCTTCGATGAAATAATCTTTGAGATTCCTTACATACTCTATAGGTGTCAAACTATCAGTGTTACTGAATTTTTGTGGTTTGTCTTCGAAATTCCTAATGACCGTCACGTTCCTCGGATATGAATCCGGATAGTTTTTCCCACTATCTCGATAATTCCACTCAGGTTCCATATTCCTCTCGTCATCCTCCTCTCTGAATCTGGATACACGTTCTTCAGGAGTCACGTCTCTCTCTTCTGGCTCAAGGTTATGTCTTCTAGCATAATTCCTATTCAATTCGCAAGCTAAGCCTTCTGTATCCTTGTCGGTGATTTCTGTTAAGACTTTCTTGATAATCTCTTCTTTGTAGTTCTCCATTAAACTAGCCTCTCCTAACTTCAAATTTTTCAGTTTACTCGTCGTTTCATTTACATCCGAGACAACTTTATGAATTTGATCCTCTAATGTAGATTTTAAAGTTTGCATATCCTGATCTAGTTGTGTTCTATCGTCAACTTGTTTTTCGGATAACGAATTTATCCTGACGCTTAAATCTTTCCTAATCTGTACTACTTCATTGTTAATTTCTATCTGCGTACTGGCAAGTTTTCTTTCAATCCTTTCCTGAATTTGGGTTACATGTTCCCCACTTGACTTATTCCACTCGTCTTTCCATACCGCTACGTTTGCTGTTAACATTTCGGCTATGTCTACTTCGATATCCTCTTTTAATACTCTATTGTGGTCTAATACCTGTGTTCTCATGACCTCTACATCATACTTCAACTCTGCTAAAGACGTTGTTGTTCTAACTGATTCATCGACTAACCTAGTCGCTAATGCAGTTATATTACGCGTACAAAGAGTTTTTGAGTTTTCGATTTCTTCCCTGACTTTATTTACGTCAGTTTGGACTTTAGTAATATCTACGAAAACTGTGTTGACCTCTACCTGAATCTTAGTTATGTCACTTTGCACCTCAGTTATATCCGCATGAATGTTATTAATGTCTACCTGAACATTGGATACATCAGTTCTAGCTTTTTGAATTTCTTTTTGGACTTCCTCGACCTTATCTTGGACAGTCGCTACATCGTTTTTGACAACAACTACTTCGGCTCTAGCACAAGAAATATCCCCTCGGACATTAGCTACATCTGGATTTAACATTGTAAGGTCTCTCTGTACCTTAGACACATCATTTTTAACATCATCAACACTTTTATGCACAATAGACACATCTTTATGGACATTAGACACGTCTGTACGCATGTCCGTTACAGTATTCTCAATTCCTAGGGTATTAATCTGTAAACGCGACATATTATCCTCCAAATTAGCAGCGCTAGTTTGGATACCCTTCAAATTAGCAGACATATTACTAGCATTCTCCTCCATTCGACTAGCATTCCTAGCTTCCATCTCCTTCATACTACTATTCAAATTACTAGCATTCTCCTCCATTCTTGCATTCAAATTAGCAGACAAATTACTAACATTCTCCTCCATTCTTGCATTCAAATTACTAGCATTCTCCTCCATCATCTGCTTCATGTTAGCAGACATCTCCTCTAACATTTTCTTCAAACTTTCATCTGCCATTACAATATTATTCAAAAATGGATTGCTGTAGGGACATACATCAAAAGAGCAAAATAACAACATTTGAGCAACACTTTTCACCATATATAAATTTGATCAATTTTCTGTCTTAAATCTAACTTACAACTACCTTATAATTAATCTTCGACGATACTTCATGTTGAAACAAACTCAAGCACATGTTCAAATTTCTCTGGCTCATTTTAAAATATCCTAACACAAATAATTTACATTTACAATCCAAATAATTTAAATTTTATCTTTAATATGACTAAAATGTCATAAGCCGGTCAAATAAAATAAGATTCCAGATCATAGGCGATTTTTCTAAGTTTCCAGCCTATTTAACCTTTCTCAAGTTGTATAATATCTGATCTTTTCTGAGTGTAATTTTCCTAACACAATACAACATTTAATTCCTATATAATCACACTCTTAAATACTACAATTGGCCCAGACATCTAATAAAGAATCAACCTCTTTATTTGAGTCTAATCGAACCCTACGTTTTAGGTTTGCCACTCTTTCTGGCGTTCAACCTGGTAATCCAGTTATGTTGAATCGAGCCCCAACGTTTTAGGTGCGCCAATCTTTCTGTCCCCGTTTACCTGGATAGTAGGCTGTCAGATATCCGCCCCCTCAATCGGATTGCCAATTATCAATTGCACCGGCTCAGCTACGTCAATGAAAATGGCACTGACAGATACTATCGAGATAAGAGCACAGAAGTACACCGGAAATCATTGTGGAACACACCAAAATAGACGGGGGTTCATACTTACCGTTACTTACCTCTTAATTATCTCGGGGTTTGAGTTGACAACAGGATCACTAAAATCTGTTCACACAATAACCTCCACCATGACATTTAAAAAATGAGCCAGAACGAAGACGAGAACTTTGAACTGTACAAAAGCTTTATTTCTAATAAAGGGAATGATTTTACTAACACAACAAAATCAACGTGGCTATCAGTAGCCCAAGTCAATCTGACTACGTCCTCAGTAGGACTTGCAAAAATTTATCATACAACATGATATAAAACATTTTAGCTCCCAAGAGCTCCAAATAACGTAATATTCATAACACTATTGGATTGGAAAAGGACGTCAGGGTGTGACATATATAGAGCATTTGGTTTCCTTTTAATAAACATGAGAATGGTATTTATAGTCGCAAGGCCGGAGTGTGGACGACCTCACTCTCAGTGAACCAGATGTTGGCCCAGCTGCGAGCTACCCTCGAACCTGTTGCATACTGGTTGAATGGACTCCCTTCTCACGTGCTAAGTTACGTAAGAATATTGCTTGCTCTCTCAAACTTTTAAAGGTCTACAAGACAACTCACATTATATTTACGCAAATCTTTCAAGTACTTTGCTCTCATCCTATTGGATCATTATGTTAATTCCATAAACTTGTTAAGTTCAATCCAAATGTTTAATTAGCCCTTAAATGTTTATAACAAAATCACATAAATTATTTATAACAATTAGAAATTGTTTATAATATTTGTCAAAGACAATAAAAATATTATAAGCACGCCTTTAACATCACTCTCGTTCTACATTATTTTCAAAAATATTTACAGCAATTATTTACAATATTAACATTTTAAATTGTTTTAATTATTAATTTAATAAATACATTGACCACATGTCCATTCGGTTGGTAATTTTCATAATCGTGATTAATATAATCGACCAATGAAGGTTAGTTATACAATTTAATGTCACAATCTGGTTTAATAAAGGTTTTAATAATGATTTGTGACGGCAACCTTCATTCAAAATCTTATCTCAAATTCTTTCAAAACTCGTGTTAATTATAACAGTAAATCACTTGATTTATTTTCAACGAACTATGACAATCTTACTCCAGCGGAAAATCCTTCGCTAACAAGTTAATGCACAAACTGCATTAAAAATATGCCCAAAATCATCATATATTAATCTATATGGCATTAAACTTTCACATAACTTACAAAACTTCCACAAATAATTCTTTAACATTTATTCCCGTGGGAACTTCCTTCATATTCAAGGGCATTATACCTCAGCGACTTTCAACACGCGCTGCACTAGCGATTATACATTCATAGTTCCACTTAAAAAATTTTATAATCATTACTTGTTTCAAAACTGTTTTTCTATAACCTTCGTGGATTTCATTCATGAACCGAAATGAAGTCAAAACTTGCCAATCACAAACAAATTTAATAGTGAATACGCTTATATACGCCTGTCTGGTCTATCCAAATTTAAGATTAACATCTTAAAAGAAATTGTAGTATGAAAATACTATCTTCAAATAAAGTGCTACTAAAATGCAAAGTAGTCGAATAGAATCCAATTAGACTGGGGAATGCAAACATCATTCTATAAATCTCTAATTGAGAAAAACTCCTAACAAAAGTACTTGACTTTAATGCATTCAATAATTCATTATTAAAGTTACTCTTTCACAAAAGTGTCTATAATGCAATGTTCATTCATAACTGACGATAAATGTCTGTGTTGCAATCAATACAAATAACGACTAGTATTTCCAAGATCGTCGACAACGTAAGAGATTTTAACGCTCTAAAATCATTTAAATGTTCTTCCTTCTTGATGATGACAGAAAATTGGTCAAAGTAATTACACTGGGGTAGAATTACTTTAATAAAATGACACGCTGTCTGAATTTAAATCTGCCATAAAATCATTAACTTACAGTCAAATCGTGACTACAAAAATATTAATTACTGAAAATACTAAATATCAGTCTCAACTGATTCAAAATCATTAACTATGCCCATGACATAACAATGTCTTAATAAATCGTCGAAAAATGCAAAACTCAACAAGATGTACTGAGAATAAGAATCTCAACAAGAAAATAGGGCAAAAAACATGAGGATAAAAATATGGGAAAAATGGTTGCTCAAACATCATTAATATACTCAAATACAATAAACGTTCACGACTACCTTATCTGCCGATTGACGTTCCAGAGGAAAATTCCCCAAAGAAGACTGCTGATGGATCCAATTCACCACGTTAAAGTTGAGCTCCATCCTCGAAATAGGAAATAGCACCCTCAGAGAATCGAACTGCTTCCTTCTCCGTGAATCGCTCTGCTCCTTGAAGACGAATAGACATCCTTCCGGCAATAATCTTCTTTGTGAGTCGGGACATCCCTGACCTCTCTTGAAAAATTCCCTGAAGTTCCAGTAGACAATCGCCATGAAGTTTTGTAGAAATTTCCGAAGAAATTATTCATATTCAGAGTATGAAATTGTTTCTATGGCTGTTCGATGGTATTCAGCCTTTAATTACGAAACATGGGTGTAGATGGTATTCACCGCATGTTCGCTTGTGTGGAATAGCAATTAGCGAAGTTCCATGTCGCTATCTTACTCCGTTGAAGTATGTCCCAATTGCAATAAGCCCTTAGCCTTCCATCTGCTCTTCGGTTGTAGTGTCAGAAGAACAAACTGCCGTATTCAATTGCTCCATTATACTGTATCGTTCTGTAACAAAGCACTCTGAAGTCTTTCTATTCCACTCGCAGCGTCAGCCGTTGCGTTGATTCTGGCTATACAAAAGTGCTTCTCTTGTGGCGAGATAATCACTTTTCTCAGTCGTATAAAACTGCTAATATCTTTCGAACTAATCGGTAGAAATTGTTCAGCTTTTCTCTATAACTGCATGTAGCACTGCACAATGCAATTAGCTTATCGGAGACCGCTAACTGTTCAAAGCTAAACTTGTAGAAGCTTTCTAAGGTCCGTTTCAACTTCACCTAGTTTGACTTGGATCTCGTTAATATAGTGGCCTCGCCACGCGTTATAAAGACGATTCTTTTCACTGCTGTTCACTTCGACGTCTCACTATAATGAATGTATAAGAAAAGAACTTTCACAAATATACTTCGATGCTCTGAGAATGAGATCTCAGAATAATCAGAGAACGAAAGAGACTCCTCTCTTCTGCGCAAGCCCTTTTATTAACTTCACGAGGGGCGTTTCCATCCCTTCCAAAGCGTGATACTGCGTCATCGCTAGAACTTCCAACTTCGTTAATACATGACGGATTTTCAAAATTCAAAAACTGAAAATAAATTTCACCAAAATTCCAAATCAATGCTTTTACTGCAAATGGATTTCCACAATTCTGCATTCCAAAAGTAATAAAAATACCATAGTTTCAGCAATCTCCGTCTTCCTTTAAACTATCGTTCATTGGTTCATGCCTCTCCTCCAATAGCATAGTTTCTTCCTCAGCAGAATTCCTCGTTTCCTGCGACTGCGTCGTACATCTTGGAACATTCTCGACTAAATGCTGACGTCACTGAGAATCTCAGCTCAAGTAGCTTGCTGGCATAACATTTACGTCATCCGTGCTTACGTCATGACTACCCACGTCATAATTATGACAACCATAACTTTCCTAATAAATTTCAATATAGCCACCGTGGTCTCTACATAATTCAATTACGGGGGCATTCTCCTCCCACCACGTTTTAAAAACAGTTGCAAATTGTTTTTAAACTCAGTGTTACAAGTATCTCAACTCTCTTGAACACGAAATTGAATTATAACTGGCTTACTTTAGTATGATATTTCCTCTATGTTCCTTAATCATAAATTTCTTCTACTCTGGGTTTATGTGTGGTTAATGTATTCTTTCCTCTCTACTTTCTCTTCTGACCAGTATTTCTATTTTCAAAGTTCTGCTGGCTCGTAGAAGGTCCAGGATCGATTACAACATCCTGCCTTTTCTTTTGATTGTCAGCTTCTTTATCCCTTAATTCTTTTAAGTATTGCTGGCTTTCCTTTTCTCTTTGCTGATATTGATCGGGTGTCATAACCTGACTTTGAGTATTCTGGTTTCTATTTTGGTTTTGGTTATTCCTATTATAGTTACGGTTATACCCATTATTGTTGTAATATCTGCCTCTTCCATTGTAGTTTCCTCGGTTGTAGTTCCAACCTCTTCTCTGTTGATACGGTCGGTAACCTTGTGATCTGTAATTTCTAAACTGATTATTCCTGTGAGGACCTACATTGTCAGTTTTCTCCTGCTCTGCCTTGTCAGTTTGTTGGACTTGGTCCATGTATACCGTATTGATTTCCTTAAACTCCTGCCTTTGACCTTTCTGGACTACGTTAGGCATTGAACTTGTGTAGTCTAACCTTCTTAGTAATTCATCCATGCTGGATAAATCCCTGATGTTGGACGAAATTATAAGTCTCCTCACCTCAACTGGCAGCATACGAGAAATCGCATCTATTAGTTGCTCCGTGGACAATGGGGGTTGCAAAAATCTCAAGCGGGACAACTGACTCGTAAAGAAATCAGCGTACCTCATTGGAAGAGTACCTGAGTATTTTCTTGAATACACTTCCGCTCTTAACGAATTCTGCGCTTCTATAGACCAAAATCGCTTGATTAATGCCTCTGCAAACTCGTCAAAGTTACTGAATGTGTATCTAAATGCGCGAAACCATTCAAGGGGTCCTCCAATCAGATATCTCTCTACTATCTTTATCTCTCTTTCTCTGGGAATGTGAGCTTCGATGAAATAATCTTTGAGATTCCTTACATACTCTATAGGTGTCAAACTATCAGTGTTACTGAATTTTTGTGGTTTGTCTTCGAAATTCCTAATGACCGTCACGTTCCTCGGATATGAATCCGGATAGTTTTTCCCACTATCTCGATAATTCCACTCAGGTTCCATATTCCTCTCGTCATCCTCCTCTCTGAATCTGGATACACGTTCTTCAGGAGTCACGTCTCTCTCTTCTGGCTCAAGGTTATGTCTTCTAGCATAATTCCTATTCAATTCGCAAGCTAAGCCTTCTGTATCCTTGTCGGTGATTTCTGATAAGACTTTCTTGATAATCTCTTCTTTGTAGTTCTCCATTAAACTAGCCTCTCCTAACTTCAAATTTTTCAGTTTACTCGTCGTTTCATTTACATCCGAGACAACTTTATGAATTTGATCCTCTAATGTAGATTTTAAAGTTTGCATATCCTGATCTAGTTGTGTTCTATCGTCAACTTGTTTTTCGGATAACGAATTTATCCTGACGCTTAAATCTTTCCTAATCTGTACTACTTCATTGTTAATTTCTATCTGCGTACTGGCAAGTTTTCTTTCAATCCTTTCCTGAATTTGGGTTACATGTTCCCCACTTGACTTATTCCACTCGTCTTTCCATACCGCTACGTTTGCTGTTAACATTTCGGCTATGTCTACTTCGATATCCTCTTTTAATACTCTATTGTGGTCTAATACCTGTGTTCTCATGACCTCTACATCATACTTCAACTCTGCTAAAGACGTTGTTGTTCTAACTGATTCATCGACTAACCTAGTCGCTAATGCAGTTATATTACGCGTACAAAGAGTTTTTGAGTTTTCGATTTCTTCCCTGACTTTATTTACGTCAGTTTGGACTTTAGTAATATCTACGAAAACTGTGTTGACCTCTACCTGAATCTTAGTTATGTCACTTTGCACCTCAGTTATATCCGCATGAATGTTATTAATGTCTACCTGAACATTGGATACATCAGTTCTAGCTTTTTGAATTTCTTTTTGGACTTCCTCGACCTTGTCTTGGACAGTCGCTACATCGTTTTTGACAACAACTACTTCGGCTCTAGCACAAGAAATATCCCCTCGGACATTAGCTACATCTAGATTTAACATTGTAAGGTCTCTCTGTACCTTAGACACATCATTTTTAACATCATCAACACTTTTATGCACAATAGACACATCTTTATGGACATTAGACACGTCTGTACGCATGTCCGTTACAGTATTCTCAATTCCTAGGGTATTAATCTGTAAACGCGACATATTATCCTCCAAATTAGCAGCGCTAGTTTGGATACCCTTCAAATTAGCAGACATATTACTAGCATTCTCCTCCATTCGACTAGCATTCCTAGCTTCCATCTCCTTCATACTACTATTCAAATTACTAGCATTCTCCTCCATTCTTGCATTCAAATTAGCAGACAAATTACTAACATTCTCCTCCATTCTTGCATTCAAATTACTAGCATTCTCCCCCATCATCTGCTTCATGTTAGCAGACATCTCCTCTAACATTTTCTTCAAACTTTCATCTGCCATTACAATATTATTCAAAAATGGATTGCTGTAGGGACATACATCAAAAGAGCAAAATAACAACATTTGAGCAACACTTTTCACCATATATAAATTTGATCAATTTTCTGTCTTAAATCTAACTTACAACTACCTTATAATTAATCTTCTACGATACTTCATGTTGAAACAAACTCAAGCACATGTTCAAATTTCTCTGGCTCATTTTAAAATATCCTAACACAAATAATTTACATTTACAATCCAAATAATTTAAATTTTATCTTTAATATGACTAAAATGTCATAAGCCGGTCAAATAAAATAAGATTCCAGATCATAGGCGATTTTTCTAAGTTTCCAGCCTATTTAACCTTTCTCAAGTTGTATAATATCTGATCTTTTCTGAGTGTAATTTTCCTAACACAATACAACATTTAATTCCTATATAATCACACTCTTAAATACTACAATTGGCCCAGACATCTAATAAAGAATCAACCTCTTTATTTGAGTCTAATCGAACCCTACGTTTTAGGTTTGCCACTCTTTCTGGCGTTCAACCTGGTAATCCAGTTATGTTGAATCGAGCCCCAACGTTTTAGGTGCGCCAATCTTTCTGTCCCCGTTTACCTGGATAGTAGGCTGTCAGATATCCGCCCCCTCAATCGGATTGCCAATTATCAATTGCACCGGCTCAGCTACGTCAATGAAAATGGCACTGACAGATACTATCGAGATAAGAGCACAGAAGTACACCGGAAATCATTGTGGAACACACCAAAATAGACGGGGGTTCATACTTACCGTTACTTACCTCTTAATTATCTCGGGGTTTGAGTTGACAACAGGATCACTAAAATCTGTTCACACAATAACCTCCACCATGACATTTAAAAAATGAGCCAGAACGAAGACGAGAACTTTGAACTGTACAAAAGCTTTATTTCTAATAAAGGGAATGATTTTACTAACACAACAAAATCAACGTGGCTATCAGTAGCCCAAGTCAATCTGACTACGTCCTCAGTAGGACTTGCAAAAATTTATCATACAACATGATATAAAACATTTTAGCTCCCAAGAGCTCCAAATAACGTAATATTCATAACACTATTGGATTGGAAAAGGACGTCAGGGTGTGACATATATAGAGCATTTGGTTTCCTTTTAATAAACATGAGAATGGTATTTATAGTCGCAAGGCCGGAGTGTGGACGACCTCACTCTCAGTGAACCAGATGTTGGCCCAGCTGCGAGCTACCCTCGAACCTGTTGCATACTGGTTGAATGGACTCCCTTCTCACGTGCTAAGTTACGTAAGAATATTGCTTGCTCTCTCAAACTTTTAAAGGTCTACAAGACAACTCACATTATATTTACGCAAATCTTTCAAGTACTTTGCTCTCATCCTATTGGATCATTATGTTAATTCCATAAACTTGTTAAGTTCAATCCAAATGTTTAATTAGCCCTTAAATGTTTATAACAAAATCACATAAATTATTTATAACAATTAGAAATTGTTTATAATATTTGTCAAAGACAATAAAAATATTATAAGCACGCCTTTAACATCACTCTCGTTCTACATTATTTTCAAAAATATTTACAGCAATTATTTACAATATTAACATTTTAAATTGTTTAAATTATTAATTTAATAAATACATTGACCACATGTCCATTCGGTTGGTAATTTTCATAATCGTGATTAATATAATCGACCAATGAAGGTTAGTTATACAATTTAATGTCACAATCTGGTTTAATAAAGGTTTTAATAATGATTTGTGACGGCAACCTTCATTCAAAATCTTATCTCAAATTCTTTCAAAACTCGTGTTAATTATAACAGTAAATCACTTGATTTATTTTCAACGAACTATGACAATCTTACTCCAGCGGAAAATCCTTCGCTAACAAGTTAATGCACAAACTGCTTTAAAAATATGCCCAAAATCATCATATATTAATCTATATGGCATTAAACTTTCACATAACTTACAAAACTTCCACAAATAATTCTTTAACATTTATTCCCGTGGGAACTTCCTTCATATTCAAGGGCATTATACCTCAGCGACTTTCAACACGCGCTGCACTAGCGATTATACATTCATAGTTCCACTTAAAAAATTTTATAATCATTACTTGTTTCAAAACTGTTTTTCTATAACCTTCGTGGATTTCATTCATGAACCGAAATGAAGTCAAAACTTGCCAATCACAAACAAATTTAATAGTGAATACGCTTATATACGCCTGTCTGGTCTATCCAAATTTAAGATTAACATCTTAAAAGAAATTGTAGTATGAAAATACTATCTTCAAATAAAGTGCTACTAAAATGCAAAGTAGTCGAATAGAATCCAATTAGACTGGGGAATGCAAACATCATTCTATAAATCTCTAATTGAGAAAAACTCCTAACAAAAGTACTTGACTTTAATGCATTCAATAATTCATTATTAAAGTTACTCTTTCACAAAAGTGTCTATAATGCAATGTTCATTCATAACTGACGATAAATGTCTGTGTTGCAATCAATACAAATAACGACTAGTATTTCCAAGATCGTCGACAACGTAAGAGATTTTAACGCTCTAAAATCATTTAAATGTTCTTCCTTCTTGATGATGACAGAAAATTGGTCAAAGTAATTACACTGGGGTAGAATTACTTTAATAAAATGACACGCTGTCTGAATTTAAATCTGCCATAAAATCATTAACTTACAGTCAAATCGTGACTACAAAAATATTAATTACTGAAAATACTAAATATCAGTCTCAACTGATTCAAAATCATTAACTATGCCCATGACATAACAATGTCTTAATAAATCGTCGAAAAATGCAAAACTCAACAAGATGTACTGAGAATAAGAATCTCAACAAGAAAATAGGGCAAAAAACATGAGGATAAAAATATGGGAAAAATGGTTGCTCAAACATCATTAATATACTCAAATACAATAAACGTTCACGACTACCTTATCTGCCGATTGACGTTCCAGAAGAAAATTCCCCAAAGAAGACTGCTGATGGATCCAATTCACCACGTTAAAGTTGAGCTCCATCCTCGAAATAGGAAATAGCACCCTCAGAGAATCGAACTGCTTCCTTCTCCGTGAATCGCTCTGCTCCTTGAAGACGAATAGACATCCTTCCGGCAATAATCTTCTTTGTGAGTCGGGACATCCCTGACCTCTCTTGAAAAATTCCCTGAAGTTCCAGTAGACAATCGCCATGAAGTTTTGTAGAAATTTCCGAAGAAATTATTCATATTCAGAGTATGAAATTGTTTCTATGGCTGTTCGATGGTATTCAGCCTTTAATTACGAAACATGGGTGTAGATGGTATTCACCGCATGTTCGCTTGTGTGGAATAGCAATTAGCGAAGTTCCATGTCGCTATCTTACTCCGTTGAAGTATGTCCCAATTGCAATAAGCCCTTAGCCTTCCATCTGCTCTTCGGTTGTAGTGTCAGAAGAACAAACTGCCGTATTCAATTGCTCCATTATACTGTATCGTTCTGTAACAAAGCACTCTGAAGTCTTTCTATTCCACTCGCAGCGTCAGCCGTTGCGTTGATTCTGGCTATACAAAAGTGCTTCTCTTGTGGCGAGATAATCACTTTTCTCAGTCGTATAAAACTGCTAATATCTTTCGAACTAATCGGTAGAAATTGTTCAGCTTTTCTCTATAACTGCATGTAGCACTGCACAATGCAATTAGCTTATCGGAGACCGCTAACTGTTCAAAGCTAAACTTGTAGAAGCTTTCTAAGGTCCGTTTCAACTTCACCTAGTTTGACTTGGATCTCGTTAATATAGTGGCCTCGCCACGCGTTATAAAGACGATTCTTTTCACTGCTGTTCACTTCGACGTCTCACTATAATGAATGTATAAGAAAAGAACTTTCACAAATATACTTCGATGCTCTGAGAATGAGATCTCAGAATAATCAGAGAACGAAAGAGACTCCTCTCTTCTGCGCAAGCCCTTTTATTAACTTCACGAGGGGCGTTTCCATCCCTTCCAAAGCGTGATACTGCGTCATCGCTAGAACTTCCAACTTCGTTAATACATGACGGATTTTCAAAATTCAAAAACTGAAAATAAATTTCACCAAAATTCCAAATCAATGCTTTTACTGCAAATGGATTTCCACAATTCTGCATTCCAAAAGTAATAAAAATACCATAGTTTCAGCAATCTCCGTCTTCCTTTAAACTATCGTTCATTGGTTCATGCCTCTCCTCCAATAGCATAGTTTCTTCCTCAGCAGAATTCCTCGTTTCCTGCGACTGCGTCGTACATCTTGGAACATTCTCGACTAAATGCTGACGTCACTGAGAATCTCAGCTCAAGTAGCTTGCTGGCATAACATTTACGTCATCCGTGCTTACGTCATGACTACCCACGTCATAATTATGACAACCATAACTTTCCTAATAAATTTCAATATAGCCACCGTGGTCTCTACATAATTCAATTACGGGGGCAGTACAAAGCAAAAGTGTACAGAAGTTTGCAACGCATCTGTTTCAGTTTTGATTGTCGGATGTGACGGCCAAATTTTGAAACAGTACTGAGGGGATGTTTCGTTACAAACACTGAAAACTGCCTCTCAAAAACCAACACAACTCGGAAAGATTTGACCCAGTTCTATAAAGATGTTAGATGCAAAGATATACAAAACAATACCAAATGATTTATTTCGTGCATGATGCAAGCTTTTAACGTGATGGACGACGACGGAAATGTAAACATAGAACAGCTGAAGAAGAAAGCTCGTTTCGATCTACAGTGACGTCATCAGGGCGGTCTTCATAAATGAGCTCAATGATATGGCTAAGAAGAGCAACGAAGGGTCTGGTCCTTGTGAGAGAGCATTCCTATTTATAATTTCAGGTTATAAGACACAAATGGGGAATATGGATACGCAAGAAATGATTACAACGGTTCAGAACATGAGTGGAGAACTTCTGGTGAACTCTTTATGTGAACTTTTCATGAAAAGTGACCAATATTTTATTTCATTCAGAGATATAAAACTAATGATACATACTGTAGGTCAATTGTTTACCAATAAATATGAATTCTGAAAAAAAAAAAAAAAGTACAAGGCACCAATGTTGAAATCGACAATCGCTTCATTGTTCTATACAATCGATATCTATTGATGTATTTTCAGGCCCATATTAACGTCGAAATCTGTGCAAGTGTACAGAGAAACAAATACATACATAAATATGTTTATAAGGGGCATGATTGCGCTAACTTGAAAATCACGGCAAACGATGGAATGTTACACCATGACGAAGTTTCTACGTATTTGAATGATGGATATGTTGGGTTAAGTGAGGCTGCATACAGGATTTTTGGTTACAACATGCACGAACAGTCCTACATTGTTGCCCGGTTACCTGTCCATTTACCAGACCAACAAGATATATTTTTTCATGCCAATGATGCTCCCAAAGCATTAATACGGGCTGAGTTAAAAAGTACACAACTCACTGCATGGTTTCAGCTGAACCAAAATCCATCAACTAGGAGTGCATATAGTTATCCTGAAATACCCGTTCATTATGTATGGGATAAATGCAAATGCATTTGGAAAAAACGACTTAGATTCCAAAAGGTAATAGTTCGTATGTACGTTTCTCCATCTGAATCAGAAAGATACCATCTGCGCTTACTTTTACTTCATATAGTAGGTGCCACAAGCTTTGAGGATCTCCGAACATACCAAAGTGTTACCTGCCCAACATATAAGGATATGGCAACTAAGCTTGGTTTGCTTATCGATGATTCAGAATGGCAACGCTGTTTGATGGAAGCATCGGTTTTCCAAATGCCCTTTCAACTGAGACAGTTATTCGCCTACATATGCATATTTCATCAACCTTGCAATGTCAGTCACTTATGGACATGCACAAAAACTCTCTCTGTGAAGATTATTTAAAGTCTGAAGACGAAAATACAGCTTATCAACTATTTCTCAGAGATATTTATAATACTCTGCAATTGCATGGTTTCTATCTCCCAACATTTAACTTGCCTGTTGGTACTGACACACACTCAAACGATCAAACTACTAATGAGCCAGTGTTCCCTTTTGATTTGGCTGACCTGATGTCCTTATCAAACCAGGAACAACTTTCAATAATTAATGAAATCACTAGCGTTCTTCAAAATAACAACACAACTGTCACGAACGCATTCTTTATTGACGGTGCTGGGGGCACAGGAAAAACATTTATTTACCGATGCTTAATACAAAAGTTCTGCAGTTTAGGGCTTCATGTTATATCAGTAGCATGGACCGGAATAGCTGCTGTTTTGCTACCCAACGGCCGATTAGTACACAGTACATTCAATATTCCTTTAAATTTAAATGAGAGTTCAGTGTCTGGATTAAAATTAAATTCCAAAGCAGCTGACGATATTCGATTAGCACGGCTCATAATATGGGATGAAGCCCCAATGGCAAATATTAATTCATTAATGTGTGTGAATCGTCTTCAAAAAGATATTATGGGTAATGACACTCCATTTGGTGGGAAAATTACTGTTCTTGGAGGAAATTTTAGGCAGGTTTTGCCTGTTGTGCCGCACGATTCTCGCCAAACAATTATTCAAAACTGTATTAAATACTCTCCTCTCTGGCCCTTCTTCAAAATACGTTGCTTACATAAAAACATGCGGTTGAAACCAGAAAAAAATGAATTTTCTGATTTTTTGTTACAAATTGGTAACGGTGACTACGCCTCTGTAGATGGTGAGAAATCAAATGTTATTGAACTACTACCCAGTATTTTAGCGCACGATGACATCGTGACTGATATTTACGGCGAAACTTTCATTTCTACGAATGATAAAATCAATTTCTCGAAAGTAGGCATTCTAACTCCAAAAAATGAACACTGTAATGAAATTAATTTGAAAGTCATCGAACTTATACCCGGTAGTTCAAAAACATTCACCAGCGTCAACAGATTAATTACCGAAGATGAAAGCCAGCTACTTCAGTTTCCTACAGAATTCTTGAATTCCTTGGAATTAAGTGGTTTGCCTCCACACATTCTTACTCTAAAAGTTGGAGCCATAGTTATGCTCCTCAGAAATCTGAACGTTTCCCAAGGGCTCCTGAACGGAACCAGATTATTTGTAAAGAATATGTATGAAAATTGCTTGGATTTGGAAATAATCAGTGGAGATAAAATTGGGCAGAGAGCTCAAATCCCTCGAGTTGATTTAACACCATCCGACAAAACCCTTCCATTTTCTTTTAAGAGACGTCAATTTCCAATTCGCTTGGCATTCTGTATCACAATCAATAAAGATCAAGGAGAAACTCTCGAACGTGTAGGTCTCTATTTACCTCAGCAAGTTTTCAGTCATGGCCAGTTATATGTTGCAATGTCAAGAGTGCGATCTTTCGACGCCCTTAAAGTTTCAATAGTGCCAAAAAGTAGTCGTACAAAGAATGTCGTAATTAAGGAAATCCTTCAGTAATTATTTTACCATTGACCATCATGTTTAGACTTCGTAAAGCTCTTGGCCTGTAGATTTGCAGAGTGTATTTAAGAGAAAAAAATATGTTACCGACCTGTGTTATTGTGATGGTTGTGTTAATGTGTGTATCTGTAACTAAAGTGAGGATTGGGAAGGAGAACGCCGAGGTCTTAAGTAAGGAACCATTCCGGTATTTGCCTGGAGTGGAAGTGGGAAACCGAAGAGAAACACATCCAAGGTAGTTAAGGTTGGAATCGATCCTACCTCTCCTCAGTTTTACCTCACGAGGCTGATTGTGAGTGCGTCCCGTTCCAGCCCTCAGGCCAGAATTAAATTTCTTGGCAGAGCAGGGAAATGAACCCGGATCTCTGGGGCGATGGCCAAGAATATAGTCTTAATAGTGGGCTTCCCTATGTTAATGCGTTTTTTGATATGCACGGGACATATAATTCTAAAACTGCCTCCATTACGGTGGCTGGCAAAGTGAGTCTGTGCTCATCCCGTAATTGGTGAAGTGATTCTATGCTCCCCTGCATAGTTTTCTGTCAAAGAAGACCAAAGGATGGTAGGCTACCTATAACAGGCGATAGAAATTGCTTATTTCGGGAAGTTTCGTGCTGTTTATATCAAAATGAAGAATATCGCCCTGAGCTGCATTTGCAAACTATTGCAAATATTGTTGCTGGCAAGGATAATTATAAGGATTTTATTATTGGCGATCAGCCTCATCGCATTCTCCTCAGCAACCAACTTAGTATGAAAGTCTCTGGACGGTGAATACACTGGTCATGTTGAACTTCATTGTATAAGCCAATTGTTTATTGATCTTATTTGTTTAGAGTACATAACAATGAGTCTAAACACACTGTTGTTTTTGCAATGGGAGTATTATTTGCCATTTAATAATTAGCGGCTCCATTGATGCAGGGCACTAAAGTGTTATCGAATAAGGCGTTAATTTTGGGAGAAATACAACTATAAAACCCCGTTCGACGAAAAGGAACATTGTCCGGTCGTATGTAAACTACAAATTGACGCAACAAAGTGAGAAATAGGACAAAATACGAAGCCACTTTACAAATCCAATATAAATATGCCTTTAAAAAACTCCCATTTTCTTTTAAGAGCCACCAATTTCCAGTCGCTTGGCATAATTTATCACAATCAATAAAGCTCAAGGGGAAACTATGGAACATGTAGGTCACTATTTGCCTCATCAAGTTTTCAGTCATGGGCAGTTATATGTTGCAAAGTCGATCTTTCTCTGTAATCATACAAGGAAAGCATATAAGAAAATCCTTCCGTAAATATTTTCCCAATGACCGTCATGATTGACGGGTTTCAACTAGTTGCAATAAATTTCCTTGCTATCAACGTTTTGCGCTACTACAGTGAACTCTTCAACTATATCAACAGACTATAGTGAAAACAGTGCCTGTTCAACTTTTCATCCGCGTCGCGCTCGTCCTAGTACAATAAATACGGCCATGAACACTTTTCCACAATCCCATTTGATCTTTCCCAAACCCTTTACTAACAAACTCAAATAATAAAATTGTTACTTTATGTCTTTTTTTCAATGAGGGGTCACTCTACATAAGTGCCCTCCCTTATTTGCTCCTTGTATAACGAATTAATGTCTGTAAAACTTCCTGTCTAGTACACGCCTTAAATTATATTGTTTCTCCCTTTTAATGAGGGAATCCAATTCTTTCAACTCATAAGTGAGTTATCTCTAGGTTTTACGAAAGGGAAACTTGCCCCATTTTTCTCGTGATCCCTACTTAAACATAGGAGTTCTAGAAACTTCCTTTCAATTGTTCTCTTCAGGTTTCACAATAAGTGACCTGCCCTATTTGCATAATCTCCTATGTATAATCATTAAACCTAGTTCAGTATCAATACAAGAAGTTATAGAAACTTCTATTTCATTTCTTCCTGTTTTGTTGTTGTTGTTGTTTTCGAAGTTGTTATTATTTATAAGATACTTATCTAGAAATCCTTAAAGTACACACCTTGTACTTGATTTATTGTTTAACTTTAATTACGTCAGTTATCTTCAAATTTTTCATTTATTCATCTTAGCCATTTCAAAATCTTACGAAGATTTTAAAGCATATAAAAGGTTTAAAACCAAAAGAGTTATCAATTGCTTGGCGCAAGCTTTAGATGTTTTCAGAGGTCTGCGACCCCAATTGTTCATAAAAAATCAAAATTTTATATTTGTTACAAAAACTACTTACTTTTACATTGTTAAATAAATTAAAGATTTGTTTTTTGCTTTATCATTTCTCTAACATAACGGTTAGTCAAGATCCTGTCTCCCTTGATTCTTCCTATTTAATAAAAAAAAAAGCTATTGATAGGGTGTTCACCACTTGTTGCATTTGAGCAAGAACTCTTAGTTGGTAACTTAGTAAAGTCTCTCTTAGCTTTAATAGCTAATTCTAACTGGCCAGTAAGGCAAGCATAGCTCACTACGCCAACTTCCTGCTTGTGGTGATTCTCTCTAACACTTATGGTTGGTTTTTCAAAATATAAGTGTTTCTCATTGTCTAAACTTTTGGTCGGCGCCTTGCTGGGTAAAAGCTTAGCCATTTCTCAATGCAACTATTGGTACACTTACCAAAATTATTCCTAAAGGTATAATTGCTTTATCCCTATCCTTCTTGGAAGCATTTGGTCGCTCTTTAGAAATTCTACAATTTCAAAATCTAAAATATCAAAGCTGATTCAAATTATTTGCACTCTTCAAATTACCTGTTTAGAAACAAACTCCTTTGAACAGATACACAATAAATCTGTTACTCTTTGTCTTGCCAGACCACCACTCTTCCCCACAGTAGGCATATGTATGCATGAGAGGGAATACGCTACAGCAACTTTCATGCAAACAACCCAAGTTCCAGCTGCGTTTCCCGTTAGCTTTGCCCAGGTCCCTACCCACTTTAGATATCGGAGAGCGGATTTGCAGTGGCAGCTGCCTTTGAGTATACTTAATGTTAAAATTATAACTTCTGTTGGACTCTCGTCCTATTTCTCCATCCTTTTTCTCCAGTCCGAGACCCCCTTCCTTTTCTTTATCATCTTCCTTTGGGGGTTAGGTTATTCCCAAGCTAATAATCTACCCAAAATTTGGTGCCGAATCCCGGTAGAGTCCATTTATGACATTTTCTATTTGTCAAGGGTTATTTGACAATATTTTGCAAATCATTAATATCTTATTTGAATTTTTCAGCTATAACTACACCGTGCAAAGCCTGTGAAGTGGAAAGAGGCCGCTCCTGTCTCTTTTGGTGTGTCCCTTTCTTTCATGTTACTTGCTGCTGCCAGCTTGACAGCATTTCCAAGGTTCCACAGTTTCGTAAGTTATACTTTAATTTACCTATTTTGTCATGGCTCCTACAGAAAAGGATAAGGATGAAAAACTTACTTCTAAACGAGCATACTATAAAGGGCAAATTACCCGATTCAGAAAATACATCAAAGAGCTAGATCCATCAGAAGCTCAATTAGATTTGTTAAGACATCGTGTAAAGGATTTTGAACGTTCATATGAAAATTATTGTAACATCCAAACTGAAATCGAAACTTGTATGCTCAATCAAACTGAAGATCGAGTCGAAGTAGAAAACCAATATTACGAAGGTATAGGTTCTGCTTTTAAAATAATACGCCAACTCGAAGAAGAACAGAAAAAAGACGGTTCTGTTCTTGGTTCCCTTCACGAACAACAAACCTCTTCACGCGATGGCACTCACAAGCCCAAACCAATTCTACCTAAGATTGATTTACCCCACTTCTCTGGAGACGAATCTACTTGGGATTCTTTTTATGAACTATTTTGTTCTCTTGTTCATGACAATGAAGACATTCAAGTCATCTACAAGTTTCATTATTTGAGATCTATCCTCCGAGGTCGAGCTCTGCAGTTAGTTGAAGCACTCCCATTAAGTGCCGAAAAATTATCCATTGCCTTCAACTTGTTGAAAGAAAGATACGGTAATTCACGGTTACGTATTCAACGCCATATGAAGGCTCTATTTAACTTACCTGCGTCACAGCACAACGACGTCACTAGTTTGCGTACTCTCATTGATACGACAAAACTTCACGTTAAAGCTCTATCCCAATTAGATCAACCCACTGATCACTGGGACACTTTCCTAATACATTTAGTGGTTTCTAAAGTCGATGTTGCTACCCTCAAAGCTTGGGAGATTGAACTTTCCAGAGAAGACGATTGCTCTTATGAGTATTTAGTAACTTTCATAAATGCTAGATACCAACTCTTAACTGCTTTAGCTAATCAAAGTGAACCCTCATCCCCTAGTTCTAAATTTGAATCAATGTATCTTAAACCTAAAAGCGAACGCTTAGCGTCTAGTACCCAAAAACCTGGGTCCAGCTCATTTAAACTCAAGTCAAACGCCACTGGTTACCCAACTAGGTATAGTTAACGCCGTATTGCTAGTTCTCTTGTTTTAAACACTCAAAGCGAACCCCGTAAGAGTTTTAATGAACCATTAAAGTGCATACTTTGTAAAGATTCCCACGCCTTATATCTATGTAAATCTTTTAAAGAACTGTCAGTCGACGACAGAAGAAAATTAGTTTCCCAGAATAAACATTGCTTCAACTGCTTAGCACCCACGCATTCTGCTTCAAATTGCAAGTCCACCAGACTTTGCTTCCATTGTGAAAAAGCTCATCACACTTGACTACATCGTCATGATCAAGCAAGGTCATCGACCACATCTACTTCTCAGAAAAGTGACAATGCTAACAGTTCCAATGCTTCATCTTACATTCAAAATGCCAAGTCCATACGCAGTACCCAGGTACTATTGTCCACTGTCCAAATCGAAGTTCAGGATAACTTTGGCAACTGGGTCCGTGCACGCGGTCTTCTTGATTCAGCGGCAACTCATGATTTTGTGTCTAATTCTTTGATTAGAAAACTAGGCCTACGTGTAAACCCCACTTATATTAACGTATCGGGCATTAACAGCTCAAAATCACAAGCTTTACAGTTTTCAAAGCTAACCATAAGAGACATTTGTCACAGAAACAACATTCTCGAACTGAATTGTCTCATTCTCAATAGCATAAGAGAAGATACTCCAAGTCACTCTGTGGATATTTCAGGTTTAAACATTCCCTCGCATTCAAGGCTAGCCGATCCTCTGTTCAATGTACAAAACCCCATTGACATACTCTTTAGTGCCAATGTTTTCTGGAATTGCCTTCGTAAACAGGTTCGCAAGTTATCCTCAAACGTGGTTGCCAGAGACACTAATTTTGGATGGATCGTCACCGGTCAACTTCCTCATTATTCTCCCCAACCCGTATCGCAGTGTTATTTCGCTAATACTGACTTGGAACAGTTCTGGAGGCTCGAAAGCGTTGATTCTCCTAACGTGACCTCTACAGAAAACGAATTCTGTGAGCAACATTTTATGAACACCAAAATTCGTTCTTCTGATGGCCGGTTCATTGTTCAGATGCCAAGATTACATAATCCCCCTAAACTTATTAACTCTCAACCCAAAGCTCGAAAAGCTCTCTTTGCTATCGAGAGCAAATTCAAGAAAGAACCTCTCGTTAAACAGCAGTATACTGATTTCATGGATGAGTATGAAAGCTTAGATCATATGGAAGTTGTTAACACATCTGATGACGAATTACACCCCCCAATTGAAACGGTTTTCTTAAATCATCATCCCGTGTGGAAAAACCTTCTTGTAAAGGATAAAATCCGAGTCGTTTTCAATGTTTCATCACCTGACGTTAATGGCAACAGTCTTAACGATACTCTTTACTCTGGTCCTGCTATTCAGTCAGATTTATCTGCTATACTCTTAAACTTCCGATTATTCTCATAGCTGTTATAGCGGATATAAAACAGATGTACCGTCAAATTTTAATTCAGCCTGAACAACGAGATCTCCTAAGAATCTTGTGGCGCGACGAAATCAGCAAGCCCATTAAGGTATTTTGCTTAAAGACGGTTACTTATGGCTTATAACCTTCCGCTTTCCTTGCTATCCGATCCCTACACTTGTTAGCCTCTCAAAATGGTCATTTATTTGATTCTAAAGCTTCCGAAGCACTAACTACATCATTCTATGTTGACGATTACTTGCAGTCCTTCCCCACTCTGGAGGAAGCTTCTTTCGTGTCACTAGAACTTCAGGCATTGCTAAAGAATGGAGGATTCCCACTTCATAAGAGGAATTCCAACTCCCATGAGTTTCTCGCCCAGTTTCCTATTGAAGATGTAGATCCCTCCTCCGTCTAAATTTGTGGAAACTCCGAATCCATAAAAACTCTTGGAGTTCATTGGTGCACTAGCACTGACACTCTCATCTATAAAGTTCCGCTTGCAGAAGAGCTCCCTAACACAAAAAGACAAATTCTCTCTGAAATTGCAAAAACTTTTGATCCGCTTCAATTCCTTGCCCCGGTTATTGTTATAGCCAAACTTTTCATGCAAGAGCTATGGTCGCTCAAATGTGAATGGGACGACACTGTTCCCCTTTCTTTTCTTAACAGATGGCTCTCTTTTCGCAGCAATTTGCTTGATCTTTCCCTTATTGAAATTCCCAGGAATTTAATTAACGCTCATCCTAATGCATCTTTTTTCCTTCATGTGTTTGCGGACAGTTCCGAAAAAGCTTACGGTTGCTGTGCATATTTGGTTTATCGCGGTTCATTAAAAGGATCTTCAGTTTCCAACCTTGTTTGTGCCAAATCGAAGGTGGCTCCTCTTAAAACTATTACTTTGCCTAGGCTTGAATTGTGTGCTGCACTCATGGCCGCAGAACTTGTTAAGAAATTACGGGAAGTCTTAAAAGTCGAATTCTCGCAAATCTATCTCTGGAGCGATTCCATGATCACCCTTTCTTGGATCGCCAAGAACCCCGCTCATTGGCAAACTGTTGTTGCAAACAGGGTTTCCAAAATTCAAACTCTTTCTTCGGGATGTCAATGGAGGCATGTGCCAAGCGCTGACAACCCTGCCGACATCATTTCTCGTGGATGTTTACCCTCTCAATTGGCAGCTTCTCAGTTGTACTGGCATGGGCCCTCGTGGTTAATCGGAGACTCTTCTTGTTGGCTTCTAAACCTCCAGCTACAAACTTCAACTTGCCTGACGCTTAAGTATCTAAATCTACTGCTTCGTGTCTTGTTTCCAACGTTTCTCATCCCTTGTTGTCCCGCTATTCTTCATTTCACAAATTAATTCGAATTGTTGCCTATCTTCTCAGATGGAAATATCTTGTGGTTAACCAACCTTTTCTCCCCAAACCACACATTACCAATCATGAATTGCATCGCTACCATTAAGGTTTTGCAACTAACACAGCAAGAAGCCTTTTCTTCTGAATTGTCTTTACTTTCTTCTAAAAAGGATCTTCCCAAATCCAGTCGTCTTCGTGCCTTAGCTCCGTTCCATGATGACAATAGGTTACTCAGGGTAGGCGGTAGGCTCTCGCAATCTTTGCTTTCTGAGGACAAAAAGCATCCTGTTATTTTACCTTCTAAACATCACGTAACTTCTTTAATCATACGTGACTTTCATTATCGTAATCTGCATGTTGGTACACGCACACTCCTTTGCCTCTTTAGGGAATAGTACTGGATTCATGAAGTTTCCTCTATAATTCACAAATGAATTCCTTGCTTCAAAGCGAAACCTAAAGTCAATACTCAATTAATGAGCGATCTGCCCTCCTTTCGCTCTTCTCCTATACGTCCATTTGCTCTAACTGGTGTGGACTATATGGGTCCGTTCCAATATCAACGCAATTGCCCTGAAGCTAAACGCAAATTGTTTGGTAAGCTATATGTTTCTCTCTTTGCCTGCATGGTTACTGGCGCGATCCATTTGGAACTAGCAACGAATGCCTGTACTTCTTACTTTTTATCAGCTGTCTCTCGCTTCGCTGCTAGGCGTGGTGTTTCTTCGGAGATGTTCTCTGATAACGCTTCCACTTTTCAAGGCGCAGCTTCCTTGTGGAAGAAAGCTCTCACATCTTCTCCTGCCATGGAACAGATTTCAAATTTTTCCTACTCAAAGGGTTTCAAATGGCGTTTTATACCTCCCTACGCTCCTCACCGCGGTGGTAGGTGGGAATCCTGCGTAAAGCTCACTAAACGTCACTTAAGATAGGTTTTAGGTAATCGCATTCTGACTTATGAAGAATTTAATTCGCTGTCTGTTCTGATTGAAGGTGTTGTTAATTCTCGCCCTTTAACTCCGCTTTCCAATGACCCTGAGGACCTGCTTCCACTCACACATGGTCACTTCCTTATAGGCACTTCTCTTTCTCTCCCTCCTCCCCTTCCCAACTCTTACAGGGATTCTAATTTACCTATTCTTTGGCGTAAACTTGAAGCCTTCCATAATTCTTTTTGGAAGAGGAGGAATTTGGAATACTTAACTTCCTTGCAACGGAGACAGAAGTGGTTTCTTTCCAATCCCGACATTAAAGTGGGGGACTTGGTCCTGGTTAGGGATGTTTCTCCTCCCTTGGTCTGGATTTCTGGTAGAGTGACCGAGTGTTACCCTGGAAGGGATGCGAGAGTTAGGGTAGCCAAGATCTTGAACACTAATGGGCATATCATAAGACCACTGTCTTTAATTGCTCCTTTACCTTTAAACTTTTCATTTCTTGCCTTTGTTCTCTGTTGGTGTTTTTCCCTCCCAGCTTGGTGTATTCTTTGGAATACACGGTAAGATAGAGTAAGCTTTTGCTTCTCTTTGCTTTAGTTCATCCCTTCCTTTTTCTCAAACACCAACAGTGATCTCCTGATTTCGCTTTGTTGGTATATGTCTCTCATATTACCCGTAAGTCTGTTCTAGATATATATCTTCCATGACCCACCTAGCGTCATCTAGCAGCGAATCTCTGAAGTTCCTCAATTCTTCCCTGAACAAGAGGACTTCCTTATCAATCTAGCCACCAGATCTCGTCGCCATCGCCAGCTATCATCTCCGTGATCAAGAGAACTTCGTCTACTTTTTCACCCTCCAGGCTGCGCTAGTGACTCCTACTATCAACTCTTTGAAGACCATTTCATCAAGAAGATTTTTATAACTTTAAAGTTGGCTATTCTTATATGTATTCCTTTTGTCTCCTACCCCTACTCTTTTTCCCTTCCCTGGTCCCTTCGTGCTCCGTTGAGCGTGTCTCACTTGTACGTCGGAAGTCAACCCAGTCAGTTAGAGCTTAACTAAAGCTCGCCTCCTCAACTCTAGAGGCAAACTTTTAAATTCGACGCCATGTTCGAATTTTAGAACCAACCGTCAACAGCAACATCGCCTTCTTCATGAAGCAAAGCTAAGTACCGACTTCATGTTTTAACCTCATTCTCATCGCTTTTAAAAGGCTCAATGCTTTTATTTGGATTTTATAGACCGTGAAAGTTGCTATGTGAAAGTAACTGCTTTCTAGAGATCTTCTTGATCAAACTTAAACTATCAAGTCTAACTTTCAATATGAAAGATTTTCTGAGATGCTATCTCGCATTGAGGGATATTTCCAAAATACCCACTGTCTATATAATCTAGCTTTCCGCCGAGGGATTCTCAACCCAATTTAAACAAGTCATCATTGCTCTGGAACCTTCCAGAACCTGCACTCTATCTACCAGTTATACTGTCATGTACTTTCCACTCACATATGGGAATACCTTTTCAAACAAGGAATCTTCCTTATGAACTGCTAATCAATATCTTTTTTTTCCTCCGTTGGGATTTTTCTAGTGCATTCAACTATAACCTACAAGTTTTTCAAGCAAAGACTCTCGCTAATCTAGTATAACTAGTTATTTTCCACCATTGCAATAACTTTCCTTGCTATCAACGTTTTGTGCTACTACAGTGAACTCTTCAACTATATCAACAGACTATAGTGAAAACAGTGCCTGTTCAACTTTTCATCCGCGTCGCGCTCGTCCTAGTACAATAAATACGGCCATGAACACTTTTCCACAATCCCATTTGATCTTTCCCAAACCCTTTACTAACAAACTCAAATAATAAAATTGTTACTTTATGTCTTTTTTTTTTCAATGAGGGGTCACTCTACATAATTGCCCTCCATTATTTGCTTCTTGTATAACGAATTAATGTCTGTAAAACTTCCTGTCTAGTACACGCCTTAAATTATATTGTTTCTCCCTTTTAATGAGGGAATCCAATTCTTTCAACTCATAAGTGAGTTATCTCTAGGTTTTACGAAAGGGAAACTTGCCCCATTTTTCTCGTGATCCCTACTTAAACATAGGAGTTCTAGAAACTTCCTTTCAATTGTTCTCTTCAGGTTTCACAATAAGTGACCTGCCCTATTTGCATAATCTCCTATGTATAATCATTAAACCTAGTTCAGTATCAATACAAGAAGTTATAGAAACTTCTATTTCATTTCTTCCTGTTTTGTTGTTGTTGTTGTTGTTGTTGTTTTCGAAGTTGTTATTATTTATAAGATACTTATCTAGAAATCCTTAAAGTACACACCTTGTACTTGATTTATTGTTTAACTTTAATTACGTCAGTTATCTTTAAATTTTTCATTTATTCATCTTAGCCATTTCAAAATCTTACGACGATTTTAAAGCATATAAAAGGTTTAAAACCAAAAGAGTTATCAATTGCTTGGCGCAAGCTTTAGATGTTTTCAGAGGTCTGCGACCCCAATTGTTTATAAAAAATCAAAATTTTATATTTGTTACAAAAACTACTTCCTTTTACATTGTTAAATAAATTAAAGATTTGTTTTTTGCTTTATCATTTCTCTAACATAACGGTTGGGCAAGATCCTGTCTTCCTTGATTCTTCCTATTTAATAAAATTAAATCTATTGATAGGATTTTCACCACTTGTTGCATTTGAGCAAGAACTCTTAGTTGGTAACTTAGTAATGTCTTTCTTATCTTTAGTAACTAATTCTAACTGGCCAGTAAGGCAAGCATAGCTCGCTACGCCAGCTTCCTGCTTGTGGAAATTCTCTCTAACACTTATGGTTGTTTTTTCAAAATATAAGTGTTTCTCATTGTCTAAACCTTTGGTCGGTGCCTTGCTGGGTAAGAGCTTAGCCATTTCTAAATGCAACTATTGGTACACTTACCAAAATTATTCCAAAAGGTATAATTGCTTTATCCCTATCCTTCTTGGAAGCATTTGGTCGCTCTTTAGAAATTCTACAATTTCAAAAACTAAAATATCAAAGCTGATTCAAATTATTTTCACTCTTCAAATTACCTGTTCAGAAAAAACTCCTTTGAACAGATACACAATATATCTGTTTCTCTTTGTCTTGCCAGACCACCACACTTCCCCACAGTAGGCATATGTATGCTTGAGAGGGAATACGCTACAGCATTTTCTTGCAAACAACCCAAGTTCCAGCTGCGTTTCCCGTTAGCTTTGCCCAGGTCCCTACCCACTTTAGATATCGGAGAGCGGATTTGCAGTGGCAGCTGCCTTTGAGTATACTTAAAGTTAAAATTATAACTTCTGTTGGACTCTCGTCCTATTTCTCCATCCTTTTTCTCCAGTCCGAAACCCACTTCCTTTTCTTTATCATCTTCCCTTGGGTGTTAGGTTATTCCCAAGCTAATAATCTACCCACAAGCTACTAAATGACAATTGCAGTGATATATCTGCTGCTTGTGATGGAAGCTGGCAAAAGCGAGGCCATACTTCTCTGAATGGTGTTGTAACTGTAACATCTGTAGTTTCTGGCAAAATCTTGGATGTAGAATGCCTCACAAAATACTGTCATGGTTGTACTGTAACTGAGAAGGAGCATACATGTCTGAAGAACTTTGTTGGGTCCAGTGGTAGTATGGAGGCTGCAGAGGCTGTGGCAATGTTCAAACGTTCTTGGTTGGACCGTTGTCTATAGTATGTTAAATACCTAGGTGATGGTGATTCAAAGGGGTTCACAAAAGTAAATGACTGGAAACCATATGGGGACAATATTGAAGTTGAAAAACTAGAGTGTGTAGGACATGTCCAGAAGAGGCTAGGTAATAGGCTTAGGAAACTCAGGAAAGATTTGTGCAAACAGAAGCTTCCTGATGGCAAGCCCATCAAGGGTCGAGGGAGGTTGACAGAAGCGGAAATTGATAAGCTCCAATGGTATTTTGGACTTGCTATAAGGAGAAATACAGGAAATCTCCTAGATATGAAAAAGGCCATAAAAGCAACATTTTATCACAAAATGTCAACAGATGAAGAACCAAGACATGAGCTGTGCCCTGAAGGGGTGGATTCATGGTGTGGCTTTCAGAAGCAGAAGGCAGGGGGTCCTGAATACCACCACAAAAACTCACTTCCAATGGCTATTCTAAATGCCATTAAACCTGTGTATAAGGGATTGTGTAATGACACTCTACTGTCTAAGTGCTTGCATGGTGGCACACAGAATGTCAATGAAAGTTTTAATCACTGTATCTGGAAACGTATTCCAAAAACTGACTTGTAGGTTTTAGAACCCTCCAAATAGGTGTGCTGGATGCAGTGATATGTTTCAATGATGGCATGATGTCAAGAAAATTTGTTTTAGAAGAAATTGGGATTAATCCTGGGACTAACATGTTGAACGCGTTGAAAAAAATTGACATTGACCGTGTGAAAAAAGGTGAAAAAGCGAATGCAGAATCCACTAAAGAGGCTAGAATTGAAAAAAGAAACAGAAAAAGGAAGAGAGGCGATGATGATAGCCAGCAGCAAGAAGAATATGGTCCTGGAATGTTCTAAGACATGGGTGAGAGAAACAAAAACTTTAACTTAAGTTTACCAAAAAATCATTTTTTTCACATTTAGTTACACATAGCTCCTAAACTATTTTAGCTACAGATATGAAATTTTGCACACTCATTTGTGACTATACTGTGACACTGAAACACTAGAAATTTTATGTATCTTTTAAATTGTGGTATTTATAAAACATAATATGTTGCTAAAAAGTATATATATTGTAATCAAAATTTCAATTTATCACTAAATGATTAAATATTTATCAAACGTCAAAATTCTAGAGTTTCATATATCTATTTAATACATGGAAAAATTTGGAATCAGTGGTATGAATACTTCAGCAGAAACGTGTACCAACATAATGACATGTTTCAATAACATTTTGAAAAATTATATAATTAAAAAAAATGCTAAAAGAAAACGAGAAGTCTAATTCCAATAAATTTAAATTCATTGGAGCCATCAGGGCTTGGACTAAACATGGTAAAAGTTTTGCAGTTCTACCTGCAAAATTATGGCAGAAACGGCAAGAAATGTTATGGTAAGTTTCTGCATTATTTCATGGTGCTCTCACGACCTTCAGTTCTTGATCACCCACCACACTAGCTGGACTTCCAACTGTTTCCCTGTCTGAAGAATACCGTGGAGGACGTGGTGGAAATCGAAGGTCGAGTGACAGTGGTTCTGTGATCGATTCTGTGAGAGGTATTTGCTGGCATTTCTCAGTAGCTAGATGATTGTTTCCAAATGTGTGTTGTGGCTGATGGCGATTGCTCTTACAGTTAATAGAAAGCATTTGTTAGCATTTTCTATTTCATTTGCTTTCTGATACCATTTACCAAACTTTATAAACATACACCCGGCTTGAATCACATCTTAACAAAGTACAACAGAAAAAATCAGCACAGATCAAAGCGCACGCTTACAGGGTTCAGTGACGTCAGCGATTGAGCGTTGACTTCATAACCTAAGCAAGCGAGTTCATTCCCAGTTCAGCATAATACCATTTACGGGTATGAAAATGTAACATCATTGAGATAGTACATTTTCTCGTAGGTTAAAACAACTTCCATTCACCCCAGGGTAAAATGTCGACACCCCAGCATCTCTAAAGCCAAAATCATTATTACTAGCGGACCCGTGCGAGAACTCTCGCAAAATGGGTTGTGTGTGCCCCCTGTGTACAGACTACCCCCCCATCCCTAGTGCTATGCGGGCTGTAGGCGACACAGTTCTGCCAGGGGCTATCGTTTTGTTTATTTGTTTAAAAGCACTCTATTAACAAATAAATATATTTCGGTTCACTTTTCAAGAAACGCTAGATTTTTCCTGTACTACTGAGGTGATTTGGAGGATTTTGGTACAAACCACATCTCCTAAATCCCTCTGGTTTAGGAGCTTGACTTTTGTGAAACATACACCTTGGCGTATTACACAATATGATTATTATTAGTATTACTAATATTAATATTATTATTAATCTCTAGGGCCAATGAGGACCGCGAGATCTCAACTGCTTGCCTTGTTGCAAACGCACCAGGTTTTCATCCTATCAGAATGAACACTCTTCCTTGCATCCGAATGAATATTTCTTCGGTCCAATTGTGACTTCCTAATTAGCTGTTTAAGTGGTGTAGTTATCACTGTTATTATTATTATTAGTAGTAGTATATAATATTATTATTGTGCCTTTCACGGCCCATTATGCTTTTAACGAATAGAAGGACCTAGTGTGAGGACTCCGCCATTATAGCACGGTAGTTTGTGGTCCCGCCGCTACAAGCACTGCAAGCGATAATGTCCAACAACGTGTCCTGTTGTTGGGTCGAGCCGGATCTTAGAAAAGTGCGCGAGAAGTTACTGTGTGAGATATTTGTGTGAATTAAATTGAATTTTCTTTGCATTCAGTTCTTAAATTCAGTTCATTGTGTCTTGTGTACATCAGCGTTTTGTGTTGTGAACTTCAAACATATTTCTTATGCGGCTTTGTTAATTTAATAGTTCAACATGCCGTACTGGTTTTTGCCTGGCTGTAAGTCAGGATATGGTAGAGTAGTTGACGATATACGATTTTTTCACCACCGAAGAATTCAAATCAATTTGAAAAATGGGCCATTACTATTCCACGAAAGGATACGGTGTTAACGCGAAGTACTAGAATTTGTCAAATTCATTTCTCTGATGATTTGATAGTAAAATCAGGTAATTTTATAGTGAATTTTGAAGAATTGGAAATCTCTCGTGTATGGTGGAAGTTACGTCCTGGAGCAGTGCCTCATTTTTTCCCTAATTTACCGAAGTGGTGAGAATAAGTCCCGTAAAGCTCCCAACAGGAAAAAGAATCTCGACACCACCAGAAAAAGAAGAAAGAAGATTGAAGATGGGAGTGGAGCAACGAATGAGGCATTAAAAGGTCAGTCCAGTGTTGATAAGAATTTGGGTCATTCTAGTGTACTTACTGATGCTGAAAAGACTATAATATTGCTCAAAAGGCGCCTAAAGAATGCTAACCGTAATTTAATTCGCGTTAGATCCTGCCTTAACTCAGCAAAATCGAGAATTAATTTGCTGGAGAAGCAGGTTCGAAATTCACAGGCATTTAATTACAAAGATGACGATTACAGTGGCGGATCCAAGCCTTGCGAGGCCCTGGGAGATATGATAAGGTGGGGCCCACAACAATAGAAAAAAATATCGAATCAAATGGAAAATAGTTTGGTAATAATAATAATAATAAAATATAGAATAGTTACAATATTTTGAATACACTACAATACATTATTTTAATAATATGAAAGAAACCTTTAAGTCCCCTTGAATAAGATTATGTAAGTAATGAAATATTAAAATATTACTTTGCGACTTTCTTCCCGGCTGAAGTCTTCTAATATTTCACTGAAATCTTAACTTGCTAAACGGTCACGAGAGGTCATAGATGCACTGAAGAAAGGAATATGAATTACAAATGAGTTTGAAAAGTATACTTAATTAATTAATTAAATGTAGAAAAATCCATGGCGCGGGGCCCTGGGCGGTCTCCCTCCTCGCCCTTCCCTGGATCCGCCCCTGATAACGAACACCTTAGCAAGAAGGAAAAGATGATAATAGACACTATGCTCAAGAAATGCCAGGAAAAATCTCGCAATGGAATGAGGTACAGCAATGAATTCATTTTAGAGTGTTTATTGTTGAGAATAAAATCACCGAAAGGATTCCGTCATTGTCGGCGATATAATCTCTTGCCTCTGCCTTCAGAAAGTCACTTGAGAAAACTTTGGAAAGGACGTAAGTGCCCTTATGGAGTCAATACGCATAGTATAAATGCTATTTCAGACTATTTTAAGGAAGAAAAGAATGATAATATTCACGTTACGGTGTTGTAATTTTCGAAGAAGAGAAGCTAAGAGAAGAAATCGAGTTAAATAGCTTTTCTGATAAAGTTGATGGATTCGTGGATTTAGGTGAACACACACCTGACCTCCAGAAGAATGTACTTGCAAATCACGCTATAGTGTTCATGTTCGTACCTTTCATGCATATATTGGGTGCAGCCAGTTGCAGTTTATGCAAGCAGAAATGCTACTCCAGGGACCATTCTCGCAAAAATTCTAATATAGTCTAGGTGATTTTGCAGTTAGAAGAGGCTGGGGCGAGGGTGGCTGGCTTTACTTGTGATGGTAGTCAATCAAATAAAAAGGTCAGGAATTCGTTAGGAGTCAGTTGCAAGACAAGCTCTCTACAACCTCACATCCTTAATCCTGCAGATGTTACGAGAAAGATCTGGGCTTTCTCCGACTGTATATTCCAGGAATCTGTGTGTTCCGTAACATGTAATGAAGACCGTAGTTCTTATTTCCGTGAATTATATTTTCCAAAGTGCCCTGCCATGCTATTTTAATTGTAACCGCTAATTACTTTTTAAAAGAGTATTAGTTACAATGTAATTCGTTTCCCTTAGCACCATCCCTAAGACCAGCTGACCCCGGCAGTGTGGAACTTGCCCACTTTAGCGGTGCCTGGCGGGGCGCGCTTGAACTTCAGGAGTCTTCTCACTTTCTCCTTCTATTCGTCATGCTTATACTGTAAAGGGCCCAATTTTAAAAACTTTTCATTATTATTTTTAGCCACGCTCTGCTACCAACGTTGTAAAGACAACACGGGAATCATCGTCTATCTGAATATACCGATGTGTTAAGTTTCGTGCATAACAGGATTCATAATAAGTATTCTTTAAACATGCTTCATTCAGCTGGCTTAGCCCGTGTTATCTTCTTAAGTCATGTTTGTTTACGTTTTTAATCGGAGCTAATTAAGATACGTGGTGATAAATAACGAAGGGGATATCAGGTTTTAACGAAAGATGTTATTTAGATTGTGTAGGCTATGTGCAATTGGCATTATATTAAGGTTACAAATGTAAAAAAAACTATGTTTCTTAATGAAACCCAGTATTAATTAGAGTAAGTTATCATCTAATTCGTTTAAAATGTATATAAGCCTACCTGCTTCGGAAATACATATCAACATTGTATCTTAAAAAAAATATGTAGGAGATAAATTTTATATAAATATTGTTATTTCACTAAACTTGGCCATTTTTAACGTACCGTACTCATAAAAGCTGGCATCAAAAGGTTAATATTTTCCCTCTCCGGCGTTATGCCATGTGGAAATCAATAAAATATGGAAATACCGTCATCAGATGATTGACTGTTAATGTATAAACCTAGACAGACAACGCATTACTTTTAAGTAGAACGGCTGCACCCTGGGGAGGGGTAATTAGACTTCTGGAAGGATGGGGATTTCCAAGCGGGGGTGGGGGCAGAAGTGATTATAAGGAAAACAGAACCAAAAGTGATTGTACCTGTACCTAGCGTCATACAGACTTCTCCGATATAATAGATCAAACCCCCAGTAACGAACATAAGGAATCAAGCCATAGAGGTAAACAGAAACAATTGAATAGGGTTGAGCTAAAGAGAGAAACTTTAAAGGGAACTATCTCCCCATTTCTGAGGAGCGTGATGGCGCAGTGGCTTAGCTGTTCGTCTTTCACCCGGACGGCCGGGATTCAAACCCCGGTGACAGCGGGGTGGAATTTTCACCTGAAAAATCACGTGGCTTCAGGAAGGGTATCCGATCTTAAAACCCCAGACAAAAGCAAAATGAGCCTGGTTGGCTCTGGTGACACCAATTAATTGGGAAAAGCCGAAGAGAGTTTTTTTTATCTTAATAACGTCAATCAAGTGCAACTTATCCGATATACAGTAACAATGTTGAAGTTATTGGGGATAGAGGAAATTCTCTGTTTTCTTTGTCAGCTCTTTGTCACACACTTTTGCCCACATGTTTTGTTCTATTAAAAACGGAGGCATGGATTTGTAATCCTTAAGAATTTTCACACGGCATATCCTCAACAAAGAATAACGAATACGAGTCGTACAGGTGTAAAACTCGTTTAATCCACTTGTGAATAAGAATAATTTTCATGAGAAACGTTTCTCTGGACTTTGCCTCACGTATCTTTTATGTTTGTCGTTTTCTACTTTTGGCTTTGTGTTTATGGTTTTTGGTTTTGTGTTTGTTTGTGCTCTTGCTTTTGAATTTTACTTTTTCTTTTCTTTCTTGGTTTTGGTTTTGTTTTTGTTTTCTGCTTATGCATTTTTGAATTTTGCGTTTTGCTTTGTGATTCTTGATTTTTGTTTTCTGCTTTTACTTATGTTTTTGATTTTGCTTCGTGTTTTTTGGTTTTGGTTTTCTGTTTGTTTTCTGGAAAATCAAAATAAAACAAAACAAAACAAAATAAAACAAAATAAACAAAACATATCAAAATAAAACAAAAAACAAAATAAAACGAAATAAACAAAATAAAAACGAAATCAAATAAAACAAAACAAAATCAAAATAAAATAAAATCAAATCAAATAAACTAATTTAATAAATAATTTTACGACATGATCCTTATTCACAAGTGGATTAAACGTGTTTTGCAAATGGACGACTCATATGTATTATTATTATTATTATTATTATTATTATTATTATTATTAATATTATTATTATTGGTAGTATTATCATCCTCATCATCATTTTCCTTATTTTTTCTCCTAATAGGTACCTAGGCCCTAAGTGAAGTAAGAACGAGGGCATATTCCATACCCAATTATGATCACAGTAGTTAGAGGGAATCGCCAGTTAAGGTTGTTTGCATCCAAACATTGGTCTGCAATTACAATGGTAATGAAAGTTAGCGGTAATTAGTAAGACAGCGGTATAGCAATTACTGTTAATAGACATTGCGGCGCACCCGATAGAGAGCGCCCTCCTCTCGTCTCGGATTATAATTGGATTAACCTGAAGTCTCACGGAATTGCTGTATCATTGTCGCAGGGGGATTTAGATCGTCTCTCGAGCACACAGCGTCAAAGAGCGTCAGTTATTGTGTTCTCAGAATTTACTCCAGAGCATTGCCAACATGCTTGGCGCGATATCAGTCATTCAAACAAAGTATGTCATCACTTTTTAAATGATTTATAGAGCCTATTTAGCCGTTGAAAGGCGTTGCCCACTCCCTCGCTGTGTAGCCACACGCGTTAAAACACACACTTTGTCCGCATAGTCACCAAGAGCTCGCTAACTTGGTGCAACTTGGTCGAACCCGGCAAAGACACGATAGAAACGCTGAAGAATTGCCAGATTTTCATTCCACCATTGTGTAGGTTGGTTGGTTGGTTCCTTAGTTTAGGGTCTGTGACAACGCGGTCATGTATCCCCGTGTACTTTGGGTGTGTGTAGAATTTGTTTGATAACCGGTGTTAATTGTGATGGCTGTATTAGTGTGTGTTATCTGTGATTCAGGTAGAACGACTGCAGACGTTAATTTCTTCAAGTAGTTCCTACTTTTGCTACCAAATGCACCGTCCACGACACGTAACTGTGGACGTGCCTACTAAATGCCATCGCAGTCAGCACCTGGCGGCGAACGTTGGAACGAATATAGCGTTATCAAACTAACCTAAAAACTTTAGCTTCCAGGAGTGTAGTTAGTGGAAGGTTCTCGTTCATGCCATAAATCCATGACAAGCAAGTGCAAATAAGAATTTTAATTTCGATTTAGCTCAAAATGATTTTAATATAAACGTAGGAGAATGGATCTCAGTGAAATAATGGATCTTGAACAAAGGAGGATGAAACTAGACGGAGCATAACATACTATGCTTGCTGAAAACTGTGCGCCTCGAAACATTTGGCGATGAATGCCAAACTAAGACACTAAAATGCAGTAGTCAGACCATCAATCCTCTACGAAGCTGAGCGCCCCTAAGGGCCCTCGAGGTACAGGAAATGACGTTCTTGCGGAAAATAGTGGGACCAAGGATCTTGCCAGATGGAAGACGATGATACAAACCAAATTGCGAACTCTACAAACACCAGCGAAACCTCACCGATGTCATCAGAAGGAGACGTCTGGCTTTCTACAGCCACCTGTACAGAATGGACCACCACAGACTGTCTTATAATTATAAATATATAAATTATAATATATATAAATATTCAGCAAGACACAATAAATGATAGGAATTGCTACCGTCTGACAGCTGAAACCACGCCTTTACTCACATGCATGACAGAAGTTCACCACAACGCGTCCAGGAAATGGTCCGAGGAACGTAAGATAGAGTTCAGCAAGAAAATGGAAGGTTACTTGTCCAATAGAAAGGCTCAAGAATCCAGCAAAAATGCAGCCGGCAAACAATCTACCAAAAACACCAGAAATGGCAGACGACAACTAAAGCACAAGCTTTCACGGTCAGTGAATTAAAACTCAGACATGCTGCTCTTCTTAAAAAGGGAAGTGGCGCGTAGTTCGCTACTCCTGTGGGGGTCTGGGCACAGACAACAAGAGCCCACTGTTGAGCCAGCTTGGTGTTCCTAGGCGAAACCCCACACAAGACACGGAACAAACCTAGAAGAATTGCTGAGTTTTGAAATTAATTTTTGATTAATAAAGATACAAAACCTATAGATATTCTAGGCCTCGCTGATAAGTTAAAAGTAACGACATGAGTAGGGGGCTACTAGGAGTTCAGCTTCACTTGACACTCCTGTGCCCAATAAACCAACATGGCCGCCGCTCGAAGTTGAAACATTTAAATAGACTCTTCTCTCGAACCCATGGTCGGAGTTTCACGAATGAGGTGTCGTAGGACTTGAGGTGACGCCCCTTTGCTATGGACCACTCGTTATACTTTTGAAAAAAAAAATTGAAAATTTTTGTTTTCGAAAATAGGCAATAGTTTGAAAACCAAACATGATAGAATGTTGTGCAATGGCTCAAACAAACAGTATCTATGTCCTTTATTTTTATAATAACACTTTTTATTTTTTATGTTTTTTTGAAAAAACTCGAATTTTGAAAATCCCATCTTTTGGAAACTAGGAATTATACAAAAAAGTTTGTTTGACATAAATGAAAGGTCCCTATGCCCCCTACCCCCAAGATAAATTTCAAGTCTCTAGAGAAAAAATTTGTGTTTTGTAAGTAGTGTGGTAACAGGGGAGCTACTACACTTACGAAGTTGTGAGCCCCTGCGACCTTGGAATGGAAGGAGCCATGCTAGGAGGGCGTGCTTGGATTCGTTTTTTTCGTCTCGTCGTGCTCATTACGGGAATGTAGGTGTCGAAAAGGTGAAAATTTGGAAACATGTTTTTTTTTTGGGGGTAAAACCCTGATTTTAAATTTTTTGCTATATTTCGCGAACCAATCATGCTAGAGGCATGAACGAGGGGTCCAAGGACTCGGGCTGACGTCCTCTTTGCTATGGACTACTCGTTATATTTTTTAAAAAATTGGAAACTCGATTTTGGGGTAAACACGTGTTTTTGTGATGTTTGCTGATATTTCACGGACCAATAACGCTAGAGACGTGTACGAGGTGTCCTAGGACTCGGGCTAACGCCCCCTTTCATATGTGGTAGATATTTGTTTCCAAAAAATAATTCACAAAGGGCCTAACGCCATACATGTTGAAAAAAACTTTTTCTTTACCGTTACCTATTTATAATGTTTATGAAGCGTGGTGGTTGAGAGAGACGATACGGCTGGGTGTGTGTGTGTGTTTCAACGAACCTGTCGCTAAACACAAGGACCATGCTTAATAGAACAATCGCTATTTCGGCGGGTCGGTGTATGACAGAGCGAGGGTTCGTTTTCTGATATTTTACCTTTAACGTGTAAACGGTGATGAGAACTTGGTTCTATGTTGGTCGAAGCGAGTACAGAAAACAAACTTGCCGAGGAGCAGGAGGTGAATCTCATTTGAGCTTATTGCATGGCGTTGATCTGACTTGACAACAGGTGACGCTTGAAGGTGAAATAATCTGACCATCGTGGTGGCAGGGGAGTGTGAAATGCATGCACACACATGTGTGAAACCACATGTACGCTAAACAAGTTACATCCTGTTTTGCTTCGTACGTGACAAAATGCAACTTCATTTGAAATTTGATCTACCACAGGTGTTCGCCTGGGACGTTACCTGTCCACGTGCGCGATAACTGTTAACAAGTTACATCCTGTTTTGCTTCGTACGTGACAAAATGCAAGTTCATGTGAAATTTGATTCGCCACAGGTGTTCACTTTGGGCGTTAGCTGTCGACGTGACCGATAACAGAATGTTCAAAGCGTGGGAAAAAATGATTATACATGCAATGTAACATATATAAAGACATGTCGTTATCATTTCCACTCTCACTTAGGTGACTACCTTTGAACACACCTCGTTACATGAAACCCTGGTCTTGTTTAACAGTTTTGTTGTTGGTGGAAAATACTTAACCTTGTTGTGGGGTAGCTATATATTTATTCATTTATATATTTATTCATTTTTGTATAAATACATGCAATTATTTATTGATTAGGTAATTAATGATTTTATTTATTTATTTGTTTGCAGATAACGTGTATAGCCTACCTGTCATGTGTCTGTGGGAAATATATGAAAGAAAGAGAAAGACAGACAGTTAGAAAAGGAAACCATTTCCACACTAGCCCACGAGACGAGAATAAAGCAAAGCATTACACGTCAAGGTGAGATTTGTTTATATATATAACCTGTTTGATTTTGTTTTGTTTATGAAAGGCATAAACTATATGGAATGGATATACTTATGGTGGTTTATTTTATTTCTTTTTAGAGTGTTGGAAAACGCTTGACCTCTGTTAATAACCAGGAACGTGTGTGTTTGAGGTCATTGTTCAGTAGTCTACAGCTGAAAACTCAGGTGAGAGTGTTCTTTCAAAATAATGTCTTTTGCCACTGCTACCGATAGCCTAACTTGAGAACACCTAAACAGTTGTCTCAAATCGCGTGTGTGCTCTGGCCGCGTACTGAATGTTAGAAAAAGTCTGATTCCCAAAGAATTTTTAGAATCTTGTTTTGAAATTTTTAAAATTGAAATTTGTACAGTGCAAAGGTTGCATACGGCTTTAAAGGTGAATACAGAACTGGTGTGCGATTTCATATATAAAAAGAAGGACGTAGAGCATAAAGAGATATTTGATATGTGCAGTAAAATGCAAGAGCTTTTGATAGCCGATAATCTGAACGAGTGGTATCAAAGTCATGTGGTGAATGCCTTGCTATCAAAATTTGATAAACTGCAACAAGGACCCAGTGGTTTAGCGTTAGACAAAATTCATCATTTGCAAATCAACATTTGTCAATTCAACCCGTTGAATGCTGGGTCTAGCTATATTAAAACACCACCAGCAATAGCATTGAAAAAGGCTGTGGTGAATATTGAAAATGTTGATGATGATTGCTTTCTGTGGTCTGTGGCTGCGTTTTTGCAACCAGCACAACGTGACAGTTGTCGACCAGAAAAGTACAAGGCCAAGTTTAATGAATTGAAACAAACTTTAAATTTAACTAGAGTGTCGTTCCCTATGGACTTAACCGAGATCCGTAGGTTTGAACAAGACAACCAGGACTTTTCGTTCATGGTGTATGGCCTTGATGGTGATGAGATTGTGGGTCCTCTTTATGCCACAAAAGAACCGAAACGACAACACATTCATCTTTTATATTTATCTGTAGGAGAGGTGAATCACTATTACCTCATTAAAAGCTTGAGTAGAATGCTAAGCAGACAAATGTCTATGAAAAAGTGTGCAAAACATATTTGTGATCGATGCCTGCAATATTTTACCACTCTTACGCTTTTGGAACGTCATAGGGTAGATTGTGTTTCTCAGGAAGCGGTGAGATTGATATTGCCACTAGGGGACAAGGCTGTGTTAAAGTTTAAGGACATTCACAAGCGTGACACTGTCCCCTATGTGGTATATGCAGATTTCGAAGCTCTCACCACACCCATGGCGGGATGTGAACCAGATCCCACCATCAGCTCAACCACACCCATTCAAAAACATGAACCCTTTGCCATAGGATTTAATGTGGTGTGTGCCTATGACCCCACACAATCCGTTTACAAATACCGCGAGGGGCCAGATTGTGCCAAATGGTTCTTGGATGAACTTGTCAAGTTGGCTCATGATGTACAGGAATTACTGGACCACCCAGTACCCATGAGCCTATCTCCAGAACAGCGGCAGCAGTATGAGCATGCCACAACATGCCATATTTGTGAAAGACCTATTTTAAGTGGAGAGGAAAAAGTCAGAGACCACTCGCACTTTATGGGGAAGTTTCGTGGAGCTGCGCATAGTAAATGCAATTTAAACTTTCCAGCTCCTCGTTTCATCAGTGTCTTTTTCCACAATCTGGCGAATTATGACATTCAGTTTTTGATTCGTGAATTGGGCCATGTCAACAAGGGCTCGTTTACCATTATTCCTCAAACCCATGAGCGTTTTACGGCCCTGACTTGGTGGTTGGGCGACTTTAGCATTCGATTTTTGGATTCTTTTAAGTTTATGGCATCCTCGCTAGACAGCCTTGTGAATGGCTTGAATGAGGAGGAATTAAAAAAATACTAGAATGCATTTTAATGATCCTGAGCAATTTCAATTGTGCATTCGGAAAGGTATATTCCCGTATGATTTTTGCAACAGCTGGGACGTGTTAAAGCAAAGAAAACTCCCACCGCAAGAGAAATTTTACTCGAAACTAACACGCAGTACCGTTTCCGACGAAGACTATGCACATGCATGTCAAGTTTGGCGAGTGTTTGGCATGAAGACGCTAAGTGAATATGCTTTGCATTACCTAAAACTGGATGTATTGCTACTCACTGATGTGTTTGAAAAATTTCGTGAGTTGTGTCAACACATTTACGGTCTTGACCCGGCTCACTATTATACGAGTCCTGGGCTCTCGTTTGATGCCGCTTTAAAATACACTCAGGTGGAATTGGATTTACTCACTGACGTAGACATGGTTCTATTTTTTGAAAAGGGCATTCGTGGCGGTTTTGTGTCACTTAACCAGCGCCATGCCGAAGCGAACAATGTCTACATGCCTGATTATTCACCAGACAAACCAGAATCGTACTTAATGTACTATGACGTGAATAATTTGTACGGTTACGCCATGAGTCAGCTTTTGCCCTATGGGAAGTTTGCTTGGCTGACAGAGATACAAGTGTTAGAATTTGATGTGATCAAGGCTAGCCAAGAAACAGGCCGTGGATATGTGCTAGAAGTGGATATTGAATATCCCTCATCCTTGTATGATGAACATGCCGATTTCCCATTCTGCCTTGAGCAAATGGTTCCCCCTGACAGTAAAGTGAAAATTGAAAAACTCATGGGTACACTTTACAACAAAAATCGGTATGTGCTACATATCCAAATGTTGGTGCAATGCCTCGCCCAAGGCTTGGTGTTGAAGGAAATCCACAGGGGTATTTCTTTTGCTCAAAAAGCATGGCTTGAGCCATACATGAGACTCAACACAGAGCACCGACAAATGGCAACACAGCAGTTTGAAATTAACTTTTTAAATTAATGAACAACTGCATTTATGGCAAGTCCATGGAGAATGTCCGCAAATACCGTGACATTAAATTGGTCAATGTCTGGGAGGGGCGGTGGGGTGCCCGGCGGTACATTGCCAAGCCAAATTTCAAATCGATCAAAATTATCGATGAGGATTTGGCTACTATTGAAATGAGTAAGACCAGCGTGACCATGGATAAACCCATTTACTTGGGTCAAGTCATTTTAGACTTTTCTAAATCGGTCATGTATCGATTTCACTATGAGTTTGCCAAACGCCATTTTGAGGACGTCTCTCTTTTGTATATGGACACGGACTCATTCATTTACCACATTCGCCACTGCAACCCCTATGACGTCATGAGGCAACATAGTGACTGGTTCGACACCTCTTGCTATAGTGCTGACAACGTGTTTCAGCTGGCATAAAAAACAAGAAGGAAATGGGCGTTTTAAAAGATGAATGCGGTGATTCCATTATGACGGAATTCGTAGGTTTGGCCTCAAAAATGTATGCTTACCGCACACTCGACTGTAAGGAAGCCAAAAGAGCAAAAGGTGTAGGTAGGGCAGTGGTAAAATCGCTACGTGTAGACGATTACTTAGCGGTTTTACGCACTGGCAAAGCTATGTCTCATACACAGTGCAGGATACAATCCAGCAACCATCATTTGTATCTTGTGGAACAGAGAAAACGCACCCTAGCCTCCATGGATAACAAACGTGTGTGGGCTGATGACCTGCTCACTAGCCTACCATGGGGTTATGATCTCAAGGAGGAGGAGGTGTGATTTCACTGTTTAATCGGTTATGGGACATAGCTTTATGTAACTTGTAGATTTAGTATTTTGTAAATATTGGTTTCTGCCATTGTAAATAGTAGATTTTGTAAACAGTGGCAACCCACTTGGACCTTTTGCTCTTTAAAAAAGTTCTATGCAACCTTATTTTAAAAAAAAAATTGATTGGTAAATAGTGTGATTCTTTTAACGCTGTACAAAGTTGTGTTTTTTGTAAATATGAAATAAGTAAGATTTTTAGTAACTTTAATAACTAATATTTAATTATTTTTCGTAATGTAAATGATAAACTAAAAAAGTTCTTTTGGGATGAGTGTGCATGTCGAGAATGTGCTTTTGGGAATAAATAAAGAGGTTGTGTTTGTTCCCAAAGACAGGTGTGAATGTATGAGTGGAGAGAGAAAGGTGGTGTGTATGGTTGACCAGAGCAAACACAGTAAGGTAGGGTGGGTGGGTGGGGAGGGGGTAAATGGTAACTTATATACTCATTTTGTTTTCAATGGTTTGGTTTTCTTTGAAATGTGGCAGACAATAGACATTATTTTTGTAAAAACAGTCTTACCTGCAGTAGTCGTAGACCTCGACGATTCTCCAAACACGCATTAACACATTGCAGTATCGCCATGGTCAAGCACTTGCATCAACATCATTGTCAAATCTCAACTTTCGACATACACCAAATGGAAAAACGTGAAAACAGCAAAAATGAAAAATCCATGTTTCCATGTCACCAAAAACGCAAAACTTAAAACGGACATTTTTAAAAACTGGAAATGGCCATGTGTAAAATATGAAAATTCAAAAACTTCAAACAGACATTGTTTAAAAAGTGTCATCAACAAACTGGAAAAATCCATATCATCAAAAACGCAAAACTTGAAACGAACTTTTTTTAAATCTGTAAATTGCAAAATGACAAATGGCAGTGTGTGAATTCATCATGTGTGAAATGTGTAAAATGAAACATAAGCCATCAACATCATGATTTTTAAAAATAATAAAAACACAAATCATCGTGCTCTGGTAAACCTTTGTTTTTATTTCATAGTCATAGTGAATTGACAAAAGAAAAATAGAATACAAACAAATCCCAATTCCTCACTCCTCAATGTTTATGTCCATGCATCATCAACTTTCCTTTCATAGCACTCATGACAATTAGGGCTGCCATCCTTTCACCCACTGAGGCATCACTGGATGTGAAACGTTGTTTAGCTTTCTTCAATAACAATTTATCTGCCACATGTCTTAAACCAGGATGACTATGGCGATAAGAAAGGTCATGTTCCTTGCATGCTTGATCCAAAAGATTAATGGGTACATCACCACGTTGTAAACGTTTTTCGAGACGAGTTCCAGGTCCGCAAAAACGATAACCTGGAAGATGGATTTCGAAAGGTAAGTATTGAATCACTTTGTCAATGACGCCATTGCCAGTACAGGTCTGGCATATCCTTTTCCATTGATGGTAATAAGGTTTGGTCTTCCTCCTCCTCTGTGGACGATGTTTGTGTTGTTGTTGTTGTTGCTTTTTCTCGCCATGACACCCGTGGAATGATTCAACAAAGTCTTTACATGGACTTTTATGACCGTGATACAGTTTCACTAGCTGGCAAGTCGCACACTGACGCATAGACGGTATTTTTGCCATGGCCACTTGCTTATGGTGATCGTAATCCGTACAGGGTTGCAATTCACTCAACACAGGGTCTTGAGTCCATGATTTTGGTACATGTTGCCAGATTTCTTTGACCGCGTTGGCGGCCACATAATAAATGAACGACTTGGGGAGCGCCAAGAGTTCCTCTTTGGTAAAACTGTCTAGTTTCGTTTTTGCACACAAAGAACTTGCCGATGGCTTTGTCCGTAGCATTGCCTTTCTCCATGGTATCACGTGCTGTAGATGTTTACACGTCGCTTGTAGAAATGTCACTGACGTCATTCACAGGTAAATCTTGAGTTATAATTTTGTTTAACAACTCCCAGCAGGCATGGGTGGTTAACCAATGAAAGAGATGCCACGCATGCGATAGGGCTGTATGGGTAATGTTGCCACAGGAACAAGTATCCATGAGCGTTTGCAGGGAGGGGCAGCCCAACTCCATGAGGTCGATACATTGGCAGTAAGACGCCAAAAATGGTTGCAACCATTGACGTTTTTCACTACCTTTCACAAATACCACATTGGCCGAGGACAAGTGTGCTTTCATGACCACGTCCAAATATTTATAGGAAATGGTTCCCTGATTCCAGTCTAGTTGCCTATGATTTTCAATCCACTGGGTTTGTTTACGGTCTTTTTCACACAACAAATCAAAAGCATGGGGTGGTTTAAATAGCAAATGCGTAGCTTGCGATATCCAAAACGTGGTACAATCGATCATGGCCACTTGTTTAAATATAAATTTGTTGTCACCAATTTTAAATCCTTGCAATCCACAATGAGTGTGCGCAACATGTTGACGCTTGCCTGGACCAAGTTCAATTGACGACTGACTGACGATCACGTGTGATCATGGCATGGGCTTACCTTCCATGCTAGTTTCAAATTGAGGTTAGGGTAGGACAGAGGGACATGCAAAAATAAGAATTTAAGAATTACATCATTTTATTAGCATAACACGTCTTACAGGCTTTTCTCATTTTGGGATAAGGACGATAGCAACTGATACAACAATATAGTCTCTTGTGTTTGTAACGTCCATAACACCGATGATGTCCCAATGTCTCTAAACTAGGCATTTTTGATGGTGACCTGCTCACCGAAGCACCATGGATTCCATACGGTCCACACGTATCGTAACTTGTTTTCTTTTCATCACCTCATCACCCAGAGACACAAGTGAGGGATAGCTTGACAGGATATATTTCCCACTTCCATTCTACACAGGTAGGGGCAGGTGGGTGACCAGCGCTGATGTTCCTGCATGGGTTCATCGCCCTCCTGCCATTGGTCTATGATGATGGGACAAAAGGCACATTTCACTTCATCTCTTGTTTTTAAATAGTAGAATCCAGCGGTCGCTAAGGCTTGAGGGTTTATGAAAGGCACTGGCCATGTGGCAAAAGTCTGGAAACGTTGTTCCTCAGAGTTTAAATTCATGGATGTAACGTCTCTTGAGGCTTTAAAGCAAGACATGACTGAGCGGCTTGACATGGGTTGAGCTGTTATTTATACACTCGTCACTTGGTTGGACAGTGGATAATAGTTGACTTGTTTGTGATGAATAATCAAACAGTAGGCCGTCGTTTTGGCTGGTACATTGTCATGCGTTTCAAAATCTAGTCGAATGTCGATATTGGATGGCTTGACAGACTCTTCCAGGTAAGAACAGTCAAAAACAATCAGCGGTGCTCTTGCCTTAAACGCTTGGGGTAGTAGCATGGGGCCGTTCTCTTTTTGATAATACGACCATCGAAATTTAGAAAACAAGTCGTACAGGGGGCCAAACTTATTTTTTGAAAAATCCAAATCCAGTCCTTCATAGGGAAACACGGCTCCGTTGAGGAAAAGACGTGCATTTCTCAATTGCTGGTGATCAAATTGCGTGGCATCTTTGGTTTGTTGATACTTGCGATTCGTTTGAAAACCCACGATCAGGTAGAGAGGTCTCTCTGTATAGCGAGCTGTTTTTACAGACCAACTGTGTGTGTTGGTGGTGGGCAATAGCGGATACTCATGGAGTGCCCAGCTTCTAAATTCCATGGGTAGAGGCATATCTCTCTTTACCATTTTGAGTATGTCCAGTTTTTTGCTAACTTCAAGGGTCACATGGGGGACTTTCCATAGCAAGCGTTTAAGTTGAATTTTTGAATCTATGGGGGCATTGTCGGCTCCCTTGAGTGCATTATTATCACTCCTGTCTCTCACTAGGTAAAGCACTTGCCTTGCGTTGACCACAATGCGTTGGTGATCTTCGGCAAAGCCTAAAATCAGTTTAAGAGGTAAATATCCAGTAAAGGTTCCATCAGTGTGTACCATCCAGTCATTGGTCGAGTCAGGACACCAACCTCCCATGCAAAGTGTTTTATCTTCTTCCTCACTATAAGAGGGGTATAGTTTCATGACACTGGAAATGCCCACATTTCGAGTGCTATCCACCACGATATCGTTAATGACATACCGCACTTCAGAAAACAGAAAGGCCAAACCATGGTTGGCCAACTTGGATGTGGTGGGTGTAGAGCCATCGGCTTTGGTGAGCCGACCTTCAATCTGAATGAAACTTTCATGCGGTAGGGTGTAAATATCTTGGTTGTTGATAACAAATTGAATTTCATCATTGTTATTGAGTCCAGGTGTTTGAGCTTGATAGGAATGGAGATCAATTCTTACCACTCCTGGTTGCTCCTCGATGTGGTTCGCTATCTCTAGGATAGAATTCATCATGAGGGTTGACGTGGTAACCCAAATGCTGTAAAATCTGCTTGCCTTGAGATGTTAACGTGTATTCACGTGGCAAACAACTAACACTATTCCTAGACGGTGTTGTTGCTTTATACACAAATTTCATAGTGGCTTTAGCACCAACTTGTAAGTCTCTGGTGTGGTAGAATCTAGATCAATGAGTTGTTGATCTCTATTGATCAGTCTTAATGTTATATTACTAATACTATCGACAGCCACAGAATGAAAAAGCACCACTGGACGGTTTTCACGAATAATATACCCATTGGGCGATGTTACAATAAAGTCATAAAGCGAATGCGATGGTTCTTGATTGGTGTACACTTGGCTAATAATATTACACGTCACCGACACATGATGGTCCTCAATGAATTTCACTTCATGGTCTGATTCATGTTTTTTGTTGGGCTCCAACACACGTGGTTTAAATCCTAGTAATGGGCCAATGGAATCGGGGTGTGTTTTAAAGTCAATGTTGAATGAGGAGAAAATACTGCAGCGATGAGTGTTGGTATTTCCTACAAGTTCAAACTTGTGCGTTCCGTCGAGAAATGACTTTAAACCATATTGATTGATCAACACCACATAAATGTGTTCATAAATGTTATCGATCGTGTATCCGCCAGAGTTCAAGGTGAGCACAGAATCATCATAGTAAAACTTGTTGTTCACATTTTCACGTATGTTGTATATTCGATTGTACGTTTCAAGAGAAACAAGTCCTAAACCATAGGGTTTTTCACTCAATTCGATAGGCGGGTAACAGTCTAGGCTGACTTCAGGTCCACGTCCATGCAGTGTAAACGTTTTACTTTCTGCCGACATACTGGTGGCGTTTTAGCTTATGCTGCGTCTTATATAAAAAATTAAACACAAACGTCCACACTGTTGGCTGTTAAACGTTTGCTCACGTTTCACATTATAATATATTTTGATCCTGTTTCCAAAATAGGTCACTAGTTCCATGGACGGGGGAAAATTCCCAAAACTGTCAAAGTACCATACAGTGGATCCCTCTTTGACATAAGCTACATAATGCGTCCCTGGTCCTCGGTGATCATCCAAATTGACAACAGCACATTCCTGTTTCCAGGGTCGTGGGGGTAATTGGTTTCGCATAAACACACCTCGAAAATGAGAAAGCTTTAGTTGTTTAGCATAGCTTTCCACTTGTTGATGCGTCAGGGCATGTCTTGCTATGGATGAGGTTATTTTTTTTTTAATATTTCGAAATGGTGAAATCCCAAATCCTTGTTGATAAAAGGCTGGCTTTAAATTGGCATTTCTAGCCCCCATGGCAATCGCTTCCATCATTTCATTGTGTCGCTGACTTTCTTTGAGTTGTTGCTTGCCCTGCTGCGCGGCTTTAATGGTTTTCGCCACTGCACTGGCACCGCCCAAAAGTGAACCTAGAGCAGCCAGACCGGCAAATAATGCAGGTAAAAATCCCGCTCGTTTGGGGACGGGAATCACTCGCCCTTGGTTTGAAACCTGTCGCCGAAGTTTTGGAATAACATGTCTCTGTGCTGCTCGAAAGGCTTTCCTTATGGTCAATACATTATTTTTCTTTTTTTCTTTCGCAAGGGCTTGTCCACGAATGTCTTAAGCCCAGGCTTTGCCAAGGACAAAGTCCTTTTTTTAGTCTTTCTCACCGCATACCTTTGTTTCACCATGACGATAATGACCAACAACCTTTCACAAGAAAGTTTAAATCACAACTAACGTTAGATGGTTATTTCATGGCTGTATATTCCAATTCCACTTAAAGTGGGAAATCGTTTATGGTTTTTCCCGCTTGCTTTTCATCCCATGTAAACATGAGGTGAAAGGATAATTCGTCACCTGCATTGACCATTTCATGGTTATGGACCAACATCCTATGACCATTTATCTTTATTTGTAAATGGTTCTCATCAGGTATGGCATATTTGATGTGAATGGTTCCATCATAGTGTAATCGATAGTGGCTTAAACCCGAAGCCAGCACATAGGTCAAGTGCTGATCATGGACTAGCGGTAAATGGTTTCTGTCATTCACAGGGTTTTCATTTGTCAGATACACTAAAAATACAGATGGGATAAATTTATAAAGCCTTTTCATATCATGGGTCATGTAACGTTTGGTACAGACATCGTCTTCGTCTTGCGGGTCTTCCACGTGAATAATCCGATGATGATTAGCGCTATAGCCATTCACCGTAAGCTGGGGCACTTTGTCATAAAACTCATACACTTTGTTATCCACATACTTTTTGGTAGTAACGTCTGTAGACACTTGAGGATGTTTTACATGGGTTAACCGCTTTCCCTTAAAGTCATAATCTCCCTGTTTTGTGCGTGGCACTACTGACCTATCCACATAGTGTTTATTAGCAGGATCTGTTTCTTGTTTAGGATCATGTATGGGGACAGGCCTAGCTTTGGCCATCAACGCACGTCCAAAGACATCCATCGTCAACCTGTAGTACCAGTCTACTGTTTCTATGACAAGGCTCGTTGTCCTGTATATAGACAGCCTGCTAGCCTGTCTAAGCCTTAGTTGAAATGAAGATTATTAAGCAGCAAGAGTCATTCCCCGTGGGGGACATGGTTTCCCATCTCTGTCCCACATCACGTGAACAACGTCATGGTTCACTGTTTCCATCTTCCATTCGCTGCATCATTGTGGGGCCTTCCGGCTGTGGAAAGACAAATCTTTTGCTAACGCTCATCACAGCGCCCAATGGTCTGCGTTTTCAAAATATTTATATTTTTGCAAAATCTCACTACCAACCCCTCTACGTGTTTCTGGATCAAGTCATGTCTGGATTACAAAAAGAGAATATGGGTTATTTTATATTTTCCATGCAAGAAAATGTGATTTCACCGGATGAGATAAAGCCTGATTCACTCATGATTTTCGATGATGTATCCACTGAACGTCAAGGCATCATTCAAAGCTATTTCAGCATGGGTCGTCACAAACATATCGATTGCTTCTATCTTGGACAAACGTATTCTAAAATGTCCAAACAGTTGATTCGTGACGATGCCAATGTCATTGTTTTATTTCGTCAGGACGAGAGGAACAGTCGTCACATTTATAATGAACATGTGAATCCTGATATGACCTTTCAAATGTTTACAGAATTGTGTGCCAAGTGCTGGAACACTCAACGTCATGCCTGTTTAGTGATTGACAAACAAAGTGAACTCAACCAAGGACGGTATCGCTTAGGGTTTGATCATTTTATTGCTATTTAAGGCTCTGTCTCATTCCCCGGCAAGTCATTTGTCAAGACAACATGGCGTTAGCAGAGAATCAATTGAAAAAGCATATTATTAGAGCAAAAAATACTATTCGCCAAAAGTTTCGTCAATTGAAACAATCACGTGCCAATCATGCTTTGTTTATTCAACAACATTTAGCACCTCCACTAAAAGCCATGTTGAAACCCACTTTCAAACCATCTGAAACGCTACCCACCGTTTCACAAGCCACGCAGACGTTGCACGAGGACCCTGAGGAAGAGGAAGAGGAACAGGAAGATTTGACTAGTGTTAGTGAAGTTGAGGATGAGGAGGAACAAGTGTTTACGCCTCAAAAAAAGGCCGCACCCCTTGCAGAGTTTTTGAGAAATAAGAAATCCTTGGCCATGGTCGAAACACCTTGCCCTTCCAAAGCGTCTCCGTTTTCACAACTCTTGGCCACCCCTCAACATAAAGCTCAACTGAAAACCATTTTAATAAAATATTATGGATCAACATTGGAACCCTATTTCACCGATCTATTTATTGGAAACACAGATACCACGTATGGTGTTCGCTATGAGGATGATAGTTTTAAAATTGGCGATTCATCCATTAAATTTGCTCGTACTAAAGCTGTGATTAAAAATATCAACTATAAATTAACGCCAGGACTGTTAAAGCTGCTCTTCTCTCGGACCCCCTCTTCCCATGATTATACGTCAGAGGATCTTAACAAATATAAATCCATTTTATTGGATACCCATGCTCACAAAAGACAGTATGATCCCACGCAACAAGTGAATGCCAATATATCTCAAAAATATAAAACCATCATTGCAAAAATGTTTCCCACTAGTCAAAGTACTCGTCGTTAAGTGTCCGCTTCGGGAGTGACATTTAAACCATTAAAACCCCTTGTGGATGTTACCTACTGGCACAATCCCAATAAGCTCGTCCAGCGGCTACAGTTGTTGCATGCCTGACGTCAAGCTGGCTACACCGGTCACGATTGGGAAATTCATGAAATTGAACAAGAACTTCGAAATGCCAGAATTATTGTTTAAGCCATCACCCATTAAAATGGGTATTGTTCACGAGTTGCATCGCCCAGCTAGGCGTCACTATCCGCGACTCAAAGTGATTTCACGAGGTGTGGATGAACTTTGGCAGGCTGACTTGGTTGAAATGATACCCTATGCTAGCGTTAACGACGGTGTACGCTATATGTTGACCGTCATTGATGTCTATTCCAAAATGGCCTTTGTTGAACCTGTGCGTCGCAAGTCTGGTCCACTAGTTACCAAGGCCTTTCAACATATTATTCAACACTCCAAACGTCAACTTCAGCTGCTACAAACCGACCAGGGGAAAGAATTTTTCAACAAGGATTTCTCCAGTTTTCTCAAATCTAAGGATATTCACCATTACACCACGTACAGCAATCTGAAAACCAGTGTGGTCGAGCGGTTCAACCGAACATTGAAAACCCATATGTGGAAAGCGTTTACCGCTCAGGGCACGTATCGCTGGTTGGACATGTTGCCAGAGCTAGTATCACGTTACAATGACACCAAACATAGAACGATTGGGACCAAGCCACGCCTCGTGACCAAAAATATTCAGCGATTGGATAAACTGTTTAACCCCATAAAAACAGCCGATCCTAAACGTCACCGACTGAAAATTGGGGATTTTGTTCGTGTGAGCAAATTTAAGTCTGCCTTCAATAAGGGCTACACGCCTCAGTGGGGGACTTAACTATTTCGAATTCGTCGAGGCAACATGGACACTCCAGTCACCTATTTACTCGAGGACCTCAACCACCAACCCATAAAAGGTAGATTTTGTCTCCATGAACTTCAGAAAACAGCATTTCCTCAGCATTATCTTGTGGAAAAAGTGTTGAAACAAAAAGGAAATAAACTCTATGTCAAATGGTTAGGGTTTAACTCTACGTTTAATTTTTGGATCAATAAATTACATGTTGTGTGAACCTGTGCAATTTTTAATTTATTTATTCACACAATCATGTTGTACACTACCTATAGCTCTATGTGTACAGTCCTCAGCTCCACATATTTCTTTTTCTTTCCACCTGTGTTCTCTCTTACATTGCCCCTCCCCCTCTCCCTCCCTTCACCTCCCACCACTGCTCTTCGCAGCTCTTGCCTATCTATTGGTTGTGACATCATTCCGACAAGTTGCATCATACTTTTTACTGATTCAGCGATTCCCACGCTTTGAACATTCTGTTATCAGGCACGTGGACAGCTAACGTCCAACGTGAACACCTGTGGCGGATCAAATCTCACGTCAACTTGCATTTTGTCACGTACGAAGCAAAGCAGGATGTAACTTGTTAACAGTTATCGCGCATGTGGACAGCTATCGTCCCAGGCGAACACCCGTGGCTGATCAAATTTCACATGAACTTGCATTTAGTCACGTACGAAGCAAGACAGGATGTCACTGGTTTAGCGTGCATGTGGTTTCACATGTGTTCACTTGCCTTTCGCTCTTCCCTGCCACCACAATGGTCTGATTATTTCACCTTGAAGCGTCATTGTCATTTTTCCATTGCACTTGTTGTCAAGTCAGATCAACGCCTTCCAATAAGCTCCAATGACATTCACCTCCTGCTCGTCGGCAAGTTTGTTTTCTGTACTCGCTTCGACCAACATAGAACCAAGTTCTCATCACCGTTTACACGTTCAAGGTAAAATATCAAAAAAAACGCACCCTCGCTCTGTCATAAACCGACCCGTCGAAATAGCGATTGTTCTATTAAGCATGATCCTTGTGGTTAGTGACAGGTTCGTTGAAACACACACACACACAGCCGTATCGTCTCTCTCAACCACCACGCTTCATAAACATTATAAACAGGTAACGGTAAAGAAAAAAGTTTTTTCAACATTTAAGGCGTTAGGCCCTTTGTGAATTATTTTTTGGAAACAAATATCTACCACATATGAAAGGGGGCGTTAGTCCGAGTCCTAGGACACCTCGTACACGTCTCTAGCGTTATTGGTCCGTGAAATATCAGCAAAAATCTCAAAAACACGTGTTTACCCCAAAATCGAGTTTCCAATTTTTTAAAAAATATAACGAGTAGTCCATCGCAAAGAGGACGTCAGCCCGAGTCCTTGGACCCCTCGTTCATGCCTCTAGCATGATTGGTTCGCGAAATATAGCAAAAAGTTTAAAATCACGGTTTTACCCCCCCCCCCCCCAAAAAAAAACATGTTTCCAAATTTTCACCTTTTCGACACCTACATTCCCGTAAAGAGCACGACGAGACGAAAAAAACGAATCCAAGCACGCCCTCCTAGCATGGCTCCTTCGATTCCAAGGTCGCAGGGGCTCACAACTTCCTAAGTGTAGTAGCTCCCCTGTTACCACACTACTTACAAAACACAAATTTTTGCTCTAGAGACTTGAAATTTATTTTGGGGGTAGGGGGCATAGGGACCTTTCATTTATGTCAAACAAACTTTTTTGTATAATTCCTAGTTTCCAAAATATGGGATTTTCAAAATTCGAGTTTTTTCAAAAAAACATAAAAAATAGAAAAGTGGTATTATAAAATTAAAGGACATGGAGACTGTTTGTTTGAGCCATTGCACAACATTCTATCATGTTTGGTTTTCAAACTATTGCCTATTTTCGAAAACAAAAATTTTCAATTTTTTTTTTCAAAAGTATAACGAGTGGTCCATAGCAAAGGGGCGTCACCTCAAGTCCTACGACACCTCATTCGTGAAACTCCAACTATGGGATCGAGAGAAAAGTATATTTAAATATTTCAACTTCGAGCGGCGGCCATGTTGGTTTATTGGGCACAGGAGTGTCAAGTGAAGCTGAACTCCTAGTAGCCCCCTACTGACATGTGCATTTATTAAAGAATACAAATGAAGAAATTCGGCACTGAGGTAGCAAGCAGCTAACTGGGTAACAGCACCTAGAAGGTTAAGCCTTGAGAACATGCGTGAAAACATGTAACAAGAGGACTGACGCCGGGTAATTTTGACCCACAGTGTGTCACTCTCTTTTTGTCGTAGTTGTACGGATCTAATTGACTTAATTTTACACCAGGTGTCTTCCCATGAACTATTCCCAATATGAAATGTGGTTTATTTACATGTTTTGAGGTAGATTTCATTAGAAAGCTAACTATTGCAATGGGTACCATGTTTCGACTTCCGGAAAATTTCGACATATCTTCACGTTTCACATCCCCTAGACCCCAAAACCACCGTCAGTTAAAATGTTTATATATAATTTATGTATATATATATATATATACATATATCACTTTCTTGTAGACACGATAAATACCGCAATTTTCCACCAATCAATTTGATTTTTTTCATAATAGGTATCCCTGTAAAAACTCGGTCGAGTTCGTTAATGGGCACAATCGGTCGACAGGGGTGAAAATGGGGAGCTTTTTTCGAAAAAGTGCAATATCGCTATAACTCTCTTAATATTTAAAATATCGAATCCATTCAAAGTTCATACTATGTGTCGAATAAGGCCCAAAAATTCATGTTTGAAGAGTTTTTTGATAGCACCAACCATTGACCAAAGGGGTGGGAAAAAGTTTTTTTTCGGGAAACATTAATCATATCTCTCTTAATAGGCACAATATCAAAACCGTACAAAATGGACAATATTCCTCCAATAATTACCTAAAACGTTTGTCTGAAAGAATTTTTGATATGACCCACCATTACGCCAAGGAATGAGAAAAATGATTTCGGAATTATAAGAAAATGCCAAGAGCTATCAGAGGTTGCCATGACAACATTACTAAATTGATGAGGGATGTGCTATCAGACGTTGCCATGACAACGCACTTGCACGCGATCACATTTAGTTTTCCATCTGACTAAGTGAGAAGTGGCCTCGGTGACGTAACTGGTAGTATGCTGAAATTCTATGCCAAAGTTCGCGGGTTCAAAGCCGGCCGAAGTCGTCGGATGTTCTAAGAGCGCTAAAAATCCCTCAATATGCTTTCCTTTGGAGGGGAAGATCTAACGTTCGTTGCGAGTTTCTGGTTACGGTGGCATCTCGAAGCCAAGTTCAGAGCTAGGTGTCGTTGACGGTAGTATCTGGTAGCAACATTAGGAACTACTGCGTGAAATTGACCGTCTGCAGTCCTTACCTGAATTACAGACTAATACAGCCATCACAATTCACACTGTTTATCAGACAGATTCTACACTCACCCAAAGTACACGGGGTTACATGACCGCGTTGTCGCAGCCCCTAAACTGAGGAACCAACCAAAATCTCTGCGGGAGATATAATTTTGCGTGAAAAAGTAACAGACCGTTACATAGTTACACATAAGTGTCGAAACCTTGCATAAGGACAGTGTGACCACAAGTACAAAAATGTACCCCAAATGACAAGAAGGTTACCGTCCCCATAAGACAATAAAATGTTTAAAATATGCATAAAATGACGAAATACAAAGTTAATTAAGCTCCTATAAAACACTTTCTCGCAATCAATGAGGTCTGACCCTTCTACGAAAACCTGCATATTCTGCCTATTTTCGCCTATCCCCAAGTTTGCCCGGTGAAATCTACCTCCGCCTTCCGGCGTGCCGAGAGGACTTTTAAATTTAACATGCAGAAACTTGACAATAATTCTCGTAACAGTACAATTCGCCTTGATAATGGTGGCAAAGCTGTCAACTTAATTTTTTTGAACGAAGGTGCTGATGACCAAGGTGTCCCTAGACCGAAATCATGGATGAACAATAACATGAGCTATGTGATTGTGCTGCACCAAAATAGTTGGACTTTGCCTCTTATTTCTTACAGATTGTCCCGACTAACGTAGGCTGAAAATTGTCACGCGAGGACTGGCGCCATGGGTAAATATGACCCAACCGTAAATATAGCAATAACTTGAGTTATGGACATGTTTCTTTAGCAGGGTGATGTTCAAGATTAGAAAGGAAGGTACAGTAAGTGACACGAAATAAGGGCTGACCAAAATTAAAATATAGAGCATTAATTACGCCTCGGGTGAAAATATACTCATGCGCCAGTCCCCGCGGGTTAAGATAAAATTCTCTACCGTTCTCTCCTTAGTTTACAGTGCATGTTTCCTTTGAACTGATTGGTATACTGTAATTATGGAGGGCGGTATAAGGGGTTAAGTCAAAATACCCCAACTTTACAGGTGAAGCAGAACAAAGCTCACAAAAAGCTGCAACATACTGATATTTGACTGTGCCCCATAATATGTCATTGATATTTCATGTTATTTTTCTACAATGTGATATCGTGAGGTTGAGGTAAAATTGCAGAATCGGTGACTTATATTGTAAGCTTGTTAATCATGTCAGACTTGTAGCGTTTGAATAGAGACTTAATTTTTTACACCCTGGTCTAAAACACCGTCTATTGACTAACGCCCTTTATGTAGGATCATTATCTATGTACGCCCCGATAAACACGGCAAGCTAAGCCGGCTTTGACTGGCACAGATCGCGGGCACTCGTACACGGTTCAGCCGGTGGTTGTCGCGTTCAGCTGACTCATATCGGTAGTTCAGATGAGCTTTGTCTTTCATATGGACGTGTATCTGCAAAGCGTAAACGTTAGTGTTGCTCGTTTAGTGAGTATTGTGATTATTGTGATTGTTGGTCATACCTAGACACCAATTCACATTGCGCGAACGAGTGTAGGTATATCCATAATTCGAACATGAAAAGCAGAAAATCTTGCTCTGAAACAAGACGAAAATTTCGAATCAAATTTTCAGCAAGGCCTGTGCCTAATGCCAGTACAATTAGGAGGCTCGCTAAACGATTCAAGGAAACAGGCTACGTAAATAATAAAAGAGTTGACAGACAACATAGTGTTCTTACAGAACAAAAATTAGGCGATATTGGCGAAAGATTGGAACATACCCCTCAAAAATCTTTAAAACGTTTAGGACAACAAACAGTCGTATCTTTCATCAGAAGATGTCAGGTGTGTGTTACAAGAGAGGGAGGACATTTCCAGCATCGGCTATGAGCACAGTAAGTACACATTATTGCGCATGTTTGGTAAAAGTGTAACAGTGCCTGCCCATCACCGGCTGAACCGTGTACGCTTGCCCGCGATCTGCGCCAGTCACTGCCGGCTTATCTTGCCGTGTTTATCGGGGCGTACATAGATAACGAACCTGAGCAGAACAGTGTCGTTTATTTATTATTTAGGTTATGGCTACAGATACAGGAGAATTTATACACGTATATCCATATTCTGAATATAGTCAATAGTCTCTGGAGTCACGAGAGCAAAGTCACTAGCTCTGCCACTGTACATTTTTTGCTGCACTCGGTGATGATGTGCTGGATCGTCTGTTCTGCAGCACCACAGTCACACTCAGGCGTTGAAGTTCTGTTCCTCTTGTAGTGGAAGGCTACACAGTTCCCATGGTTGGTTCGTATCCTGTTCAATATGGACCATAGTCTACGAGGGAGCTTCAAACCAGGTGGCGGCGTCTTCTTCACAGGAGGCATTGTTGAACATCATTTGTTGTTGAGTCTCTTCTGCCACTCAACGAAGGTTTGGTAGTTGATGTTCCTCAAGTTCATGGCATCTCTTGTTGGTGGTTTTCTGGAACGCAGACGACCAGTATTTGCATCGCTGATGTCATCATGTGTCGGCAGTCCTGGATTGTTCGTCATTTTATTGAATTATCTTAGGAGAACATGTTTACGTCTGAGATCTGGAGTGGGAATATGACTTAACACTGGTAGCCAATGTGTGGGAATACATTTGATTGTGACAGTGATGAGACTCATTGTGCCGTTCAGTTGGGTGTCTACAATATTTGTGTGAGAACTATTGAGCCAGACAGGAGCACAGTTTTGAAAAACAAAAATTGTTTTTTTTTTTACTTAAGCCCTTTTACCGCTCTCCAAAGGCTAAGGACGGCTGGTCACCCTCGCGTACTGCGATAACCGACACAGCTTCTCCAGTGAATATCTACTGAAAAGGATTCAAAGCCCGTACTTTCTCTCTGTCTGAATGTGCACCTTGGAGATATACCATCGATCCCACTCTCAGTTAACTTCACCTTAACCATGATTACTCGCTGGGAACGTGGCACAGTGCCTGCCTTCCTTTGTTCTACTTTGCGTAGATTCCAATCGTTTGTCTCAAGAGGAGAAAGGTTCAGCTTGTATGTGAAAGAAGGAATAGGAGTGTCTGTGCGGAAATATAGTCTCCATATTTGGCCCCCCTTTGTTTTGATCATTCTTCTCCCGACACAGTAGTAGGTATTTTTGTTACCTTCCTACTTGGTATCTTTATAGTAATAATAATAATATTAATAATAATAATAACGTATGGCCTCGGGTGCCGGGTGCAATCATTTTTATTTGACTCTCAGAGGGTAGCTTGCATGTCGAATTTTGTTGCTCCTCGAAGCACTATGAAAGTCAAGGAGGTTAGATATCTATGCTCCTTGACACTATAGGCTTTCTAGTAGAGAAATGAGGAACTTTTTGTTGGCGAAAAATCCCAAGATTCATTTTGCCATTATGAATACGGCCTACTGAATTCAATGAATTTAACATGCCAATATCGTATAACGTGCATATCGTGATTTTTGCCGCCTTTCAAAACTCACTTACCATGCCCAGGTGCGAAGCTGCAAACTTGGGGTTAGTAATCGGACACGATAACCACTCACCCACCATGGATCTTTATAGTGATATACCGTACCTCAGTGTTAATGAACGAAGATTACATTATAAGAATTATAACCATACGTAGCTTGCCACGGTGGCTAAGTGGTCAACGTGTCGGTCTACTAACCCCAAGCTTGCAGGTTCGCTCCTGGCCGTGGGAAGTGATTTTTGAAAGGTGGCAAAAATTACGACACCATGTCATACGATGTTGGCATGTCAAAGAACCCATTTGAATTCAGTAGGCCGTGTTCATAATGGCAAAATTAATCTCGGGAGTTTTCGCCAACACAAAGTTCCTCATTTCTCTACTAGAAAGCGCTATAGTGTTCAAGGAGCTTATATATCTAACCTACTTCACTTTCATAGTGCTTCAAGGAACAACCTCATACACCATATGCTTTGAACTAACCTCTCTTTACCAAGAGATCACTTTCCATCACGTCGAGTTTCTTGAAGCCGCTTTGTTTTGAAAAGGCTAAAATTGGATCTTTAAGCATACAGGCTCTTCATTAGTTATAGAGCTACACGGATTGGTGAAGTATTGATGATCCATATCTACCATTTCTAGGAGCTACTATTTGTCATAAGCACCTGCAAGCTGATCACCGTCACCATCTATTTCATTTCATTTTATTCTGTTCTTATAACGTAAATTTTATGGTGCACCTTATTAGATTTAAATACGTATCTTATTACTGTGCTACTCTTTTTTTCAATAGCTGATGAAGGGGATAAAATGTAATTAATCCTCGAAACATGTAGGCCTACTGAAAACAAGTTAAATCCTGTAATTAATTTTTTTCTTTATAGTATTGATTGAGGCGGATGTACTTTTCTTGTTAATAACTATTCTAGCATATCAATACGGAACCACCATGACTCATTTAAATAATGTACCCTTTAGATGTCAATTAACAAAGCTTGCACCCGGCACCCGAGGCCACACGATATTATTATTAACCTTACGCCGAGACAGGAAAATAACCATGCCTTGATGTGTGAGAGATAACGGTAAGATTGGTTTAGTTCTTTAGTTCTTCTTTCTTTATTTATTTATTTCTTTCTTTTCTTTCTTCGTTTCAGCCAGCTGTGGACCCCGTTACTTCAACCGTTTGCACCTAGAGCTTTAACTCTTCTCCAATAGTCTCGCATTCGCGTTCTGTGAGCCTCCTTTCTTTCATCAGTCCACTTCTTCGCCGTTTTCAAGTTTGGCTTTTCTTGGAAGCCATTGTATACTCGAGGTCTTCTCCGGAGAGGTGCATGTTCCCGGATATCTTCAAATGTGGTTACCACTACTCGGAGATCTTTTTCAACTTCGAAAACCAGGGTCCCTTTTTTCTCTTCTTAACAAAGTAGGAAAAGATCTTGTTGGTCTGACTCTGCGAGCGCATTCGTGTTGTGCCCATAGAATTGAATCCCCCTTTTCCGAATGGTGTCTGTTATCCTCTCAATGTGCAGGTAGAGTTCGTTGCTATGCCATCTCCTGTACTCGTCATTTTCTCTGATTGGATTCCAGGCAGGCATAATGATATGGAACAACATCCGATGCACTCAGCAGCGACTTCCGATTCACTATTAATTTGAATCTTGTTAGCCTACTTTTCACATTTTGCAAAAATGAGGAAAAAGTAGACTTATGAGATCGATCCGGGAAAATGTCTGTCTGTCTGTCTGTCTGTCTGGCTGTGTGTGTGTGTGTGCCCCCCCCTATCAACTCCTAAACGGCTGCAGCAATCAAAACCAAATTTAGTATGAGTAAAGATGTGCACCGGAATATCTCACGTCCATATTTGAAAATGATGTCAGTGCTACCAACTGCTGAAAAAACGCACTAGAAATTTGAGCTACATGTTGGATATCTTGCAAGGTATGCATGGGAGCTACTCCAAAATTGGCACACATGTAGATAATACTATTTCAGTTTAATTTCCAGGAAGCCAACCTTGACAATGTTGCCAAAATAATGTTAAACCTTCTGAAAGGTTTAATGTTTAAATGCATATAACTTCTACACTATCAATTAGATTTCAACCAAATTTTGTATGTAATATCTGTACATAAACAGATATGACTGAGCTTATTCTTAAGGCCACCAGGGCTGCCATCTGTTAATAATTGCTCTCTCTATTTTTTCATCCAAATACCAATATATCAGAAAGTATGCAAGCGGAACACCTCTAAACTATGCACTCGTATATTCTGAGATTTTAGATTAATTTGGAGTAACTTATATACGTCAGTACTACCAACATGATTATAAACCTGCTGATAGTACCAATTTTTAAATACATGTAACTTCTATACTATCAGTTGGATTTCAAACAAATTTCGTATGTGCTACGTGTACCATAACAGATATTACTATTACGATTGTTAAGAGCAATCAGGGCTGCCAACTGTTAATAAATTCTGTCTATATTTCTTTACCCTAGGGGCGTGGTGGCTCAGCGGTCTAGCTGTATGCCTCTCACCAAGGCGGTCCGGGTTCGATTCCCGGTCAATGCATGTGGGATTTTCGAAGTGAAATGCCATGTCCTGTGGTTCGGATTCCACGTAAAAAGGAGGTCCCGTGGCTCATGATCTCGAGATTAACGGTCACGTTAAACTACAAGCTTGCTTGCTTTTTTTCTTTACCCTAATATGAATATATCAGAAAGTATGCAAGCCAAGAGCTCTGTACTTTGCGCACGTATAGCACCTGGCATTCTAGATTAATTTGGAGTAATTAATACAAGGCAGTGCTGCCAACATGATTCTATGCCTGCTGATATGTCCAATTTTAAAATACAAGTAACTTCTATACTGACAAATGGATTTCATCCAAAATTGGCACAACAAAATATCATAATATTTCAGATTATTTCTGACCAGCACACGCATGGTATTGTTGGCAACATGCTTTTACGCGTGCTGATAGATCCAGTGTCTAACTGCATGTAACGTCCATTGGACTTCAACCAAATTTTGTATTCTGTACCTTAAGAGGTGGAACTAGGAATATATTCAGTCACCAGGGCTGCCAACTGTAGTGCTCTATTAGGATACATTATACCAGGTATATTTTGAACTAATTAGATATTTCGATATTACCAACTTAATTTCGTCATTATTCTAGATAGGTTCATATTCTGTAGAATAATCATTGGCATGAAAAGTAGGCTGTATAGTTCTTCACCGAACTTCTTGTTTCTTTTATGTATTTTCTAAAAAAAAAATGTGACCTTTTTTAAATTAAAATTCTAATGTTTTTGTAAGAACATCCATTTTCTCTTTGGCATTTGTTAACAGAGTTTTTATGATTCTTTTTATTATTTAACTAGCAACCCATCCCGGCTTTGCCTGGGAACAGTTATGAGTGCATTACGTGATAAGCGCTTTTTTAATGTCAATGAACAACGACCAATATTCGTTTTACGTCTCGGCGTGATGGGTTAAAATCGCTGACTGGACTATTAATTATATTATCATGGAGATGCATGTGCAATAAATTCTTGTCAGTTGTAATTTAAGAATGGCGAGGTGCATGAAACGCAAATCCCCCTTCCGTCCAATCTTAACTTGACTGCGAGTTTCGTGGAACGAAAAGTTCACAGGCGAACTGAAGAAAAGCCGAGTTGCACTTCCAGGGAAACTCCAAACACAACTACTCTGCTCTAAAGTTTTTAACTCAACACTTCTGGACAGTTTGCTGCTGGCTGTATCTGGGGCAATAAGCTCGTCCGCTAGCTAAGCTGTAACTGGGGTGATAGACTCGCCCCTAGGTAGTTCGTAAACTGCCGCCTCAGTAACTGAATGGAGATTGTTGTAAGAAATGGAAACGTAAAAACACTTATAGTAGGCGATGTATTGAAGATAGACATATACTCTCCCGGGCTTTTTTGTAGAACTTTTCATGCTGAACAATTCTTACACTCATAGTATTTAGATATTTTTAACGGTTTGCCCAGCGTAAGCTTACAAAGCGCTCGTACGCCAGGTTTTTTTTCGACTTTTTCACTGAAATAGTTACTGCTCGGCTTCCTTTGATCATAAATAAATATTTTTCTACAGAAATCATCCTCGAGATATCCTTTACAGAATGGTGAAAACCGCATAAAAATCCATCCAGTGGTTCTCGAGATTACCCGTTACATCCAAGAATCGGGGACTTTGTTTTATACTAAGTAGAGATTTACGCTGACGATGGTATCATTGTATACCGAAACATTTACGTTTTAATGTAATTATTAAACTACTTTCTAGTTTTTGACAAGGCGGCTTTTACACTTTGAGATTAATATTAGTGAACACGGATAATAGTTAATACCATCTTCATAATGGTTAATGTCTATGCATTCTTGCTGCGATATGCAATAAAAGTTTCCATCTTAAATCCTCAATGAAAAATGTCTCCCTAGCAAGCTCATTGAGCGTGTATTTTGAAACAGAGAACTTTCTTTAAATATCTCCCTTGAACACGTTCTATGTCTACCAGCTGTTGTGCAGTTAAGTGCTCCCAAATGAGTTCCAGTCCATATAATAGCTTATTATTTATTTATTATTTATTTATGGTATGGCTATTAGTGCAAGGAGTGCCCGAGGACATACTGTAGCTGATTCAAGTGGACACCCATGGGGTGAACTACTACTTCCATTCAATTTCAAGTAGATCAAACTTTCACCACCAGATGTCACTGACACCTAGTGGTGAACGTTGGAACTTTGTTAGAGCGTTACAACGAAATCTAACCTAGAAATTTAGCTTCACACAAGTTTAGTTAGTGGAAGGATCTTTTACATGCCATAAATCTATGACATGGGATCGCCGGTTTTACTTCCCCTCCTAAGGAAGGCATACTGAAGGATTTTAACGCTCTTAAAAATTCCAACGACTTCGGCCGGGTTTGAACCCGCTATCTTGGGAACAGCAGTTCAGCATGCTACCAACTACGCCACCAAAGCCGCTATATATAGCTTAATAAGTTACATGGTGATACTGTTTCCTATTAGAAGCATGAATGTCATTCAGACAATCGGAAAACTACCCTTAGAAACAGACATACATATGACGGGTCCACAGGAAGAAGGGGGAATGTCAAATAATATACAATTGTTCAGGAAACGAAGTTTTATGTTCGACCCTGACTATTATATGTCAGAAAACTGTATCATAATGATGGTCATTATAACACTATTTTTCATTATGAAACAGTTTCTCCCACCAATCACAGCTCAAGAAACAGTTGTTTGACCAATCAGGTGAGGATAGCAACGCATCTGCGCTGAGTTACAAGGCCTTCTAATTTAAATTTCACTGCCTGGCCTACTGTCATAGTGGGGCAATCAAGGAGGCCATGGTAAAATGCAAGATATTCTCTGCGTCCCATGCGCTCTGTTCAGAACATAAAACTGGCGAAATCTCGACAGATATTTATGAATATTTATGTTCGAACATAAAATAGTTATAATAATTATCGTCGAACATAAACCGTCGTATGCAACTAGCCCATAATGGTAATTAAGACACTCGTATAGAAATTTTAAAACTCGCTACGCTTGTTTTATAAACATACTCGTGTCTTAATTATTGCCATTATAGGCTCGTTGCATAATGTACTATTAAAGTCAAATTTCTTGTACTGTACTTATATGTACGCGTTAATTTGAAACGTCATTTTCTCACGACCCTCATTGTTCTTAGCTGGACACAATTGTGCCTTCAATACGTCGCGTCGCAAAGAGGCCTACCAGATCGCGCTGATATCTTGATTTTACATTTTGAGTGACATTCCTGTTGACCCTTCAAATGCTTAAGGAATTGTAAACAATCGACTCTCTCAGAGTAGAAAGATTAACGTTCTAACCACCGAAAACCTTCATTATTTATAACAACTGTACAATGAATTGTAAAGCTTCTTACAGCGCAATTTAAATATATCGTAGCACTACAAGAAACAAATGCCAGAGTCACGGCTGGGAGTGAAAACACAGACACACAATTCCTCGCTTGTGTGTTGGAAGCTGTCAGAAAATACGCCTAGCAATCTGTCTTGAAGCTTTCATCGTTTAAATTTATTTCACCACCACGCTACCTGGGCTGTCTCTTGTCCGCCTTAGCTCTACATTCCTTTGTAATCTCAGTGGTTCTCCTCTGGTGTTAGCGACTAGGGCGCCTCATGACATTCGAAAAGTGCGATTCATATAAAGCAAAAACATTAACCGTGTGTTGTATTCTTCTTTCGTCGTAATGCCCATTCAAAGAGCGCGTTTGAAATTGTTAGTTGGCCTGGTGGTTTTCGCCTTCTTATCCTCCCCAAATCTCTTCAGGTCGACCACTTCCTACCAGTTGTCTTTATGGGGTTCTCCCTATATTTGTGGTTGGCTACCTTTGTCCTAAAAGCTCCACGATTATCTATGATTTCGTCTGTGATATTCATTTCTTGGAGGTCTGCCTTAGTTTCTTCTAACCATTTTATCTTGACCTCCTTTGAGTTGATTACTCTGAATAATCTCTTAGTTAGTCTGTCGCTGTTCATTCTGCAGATATGGCCATAAAAATTCAGGCGTCGCTTCCGTAAGGCATCAGTGAACCTGTCGGTGAAGGAGCAGAGGTCCGCTGTTCCCCTCTTAATCCACATTCCATTTTCTCTCTTGGGAACATAAATTTTCTGGAGAATTTTCCGTTCATGTTTTTCAATGTCTGCAATTTTAGAGTGGCCACCCAGGCATAGGGTTTCTGAGGCATATAAAGCTTCCAGCAATACAACTGTTTTGTAGTGCCGTAATATTGCATCACGCGATATGACTCTTTTGTTGTAGTAATTCCATGTCAGTTTGTACGCCTTATGGAGTTTGGTGGTTCTTTCTATATTGGCACTGCTGTCTAGTCCTGATGGTAGTATGATTTCTCCAAGATATTTTAAGGAGAAACCTGTGAAATTGTGCCGTTTTCCAACTCGAGCGTAGTTCTTTTGCTATTTTGATGAAGATTTTCCATGAACTTGGTTTTCTCGTACGATATCTGGAGTCCTGCTTTTGATGCAATATTGTGTAGTCTCTGTATGGCATATCTTGTTTCATCCTTGGTCTTAGTAATCATTGCTCGATCATCAGCAAATGCTAAACATTTCACATTGACATTTGCATATGAGGTGGCAAATTGTACAAATTCAGAAAATTACCAATAATAACATTAAACACAATATACAAAATTCACAATTTAGGAACTACAGTAATCACATCGTAGTATTTACACAAAATTTCAATCTTCTCTTAAACACATCAATATGGTTGGGGAAAGGCTCTAAGACTGAGGCAGGTAATGAGTTACAATTATCAATACCGCGGTTAATGACAGTATATTTCCCATAATTTGTACGCTGTGGTCTATCCTTAACTTTATGTGAATGATCTGCCCTGCTTAGGTAGGTGGTGTTTAATTAACGCATTAACGTATGTGGCGTCATCATCAGCTTCTAAAGGATAACAGACTCGTCGTTGCAGCCATTTCTCACGGTCTTCAGCAGCTCTCTTCATATTGACATAACAGTCACATTCCACCTCCTTGACAATGTTCTTGAGATACGATTGTCTTGGTCGTCCCCTTGATGTTTTCCTTCGAATATTACCTGGAGGAGAGTGTCATGTCTGAGTATGTGTCCCATGAATTTTGCTTTCCTTTTCTCGATGGTATCCAACAGACATCGATTCTATTGAATTTGGTTCAATACAAGCTCATTTGCCTTCCTTTCCATCCAGCTTGTTCGTGTTATTCTTCTGCAGAGCCACATTTCAGCTGCTTCAAGTTTGGTTTCTTCTCTTTCCCAAGTGTCCATGTTTCACAAACATGAGGACTATTAATTAAATTTAATTCAGTCAAAAAATGTATTGTAATAAAATCCCTGCTTATTCATACTTCTTCATAAACATATAAGGTCTACAGTTTCAAACAAAAGGTAAAGACCATTACCTCACGTTAAAAATCCTGGTCATACACTTTTGTCACAAATATTTCCGTGATTATTCAAAAATAATTTGCCTCAAATGCATCTGTTTATTAGCCTGCTTTCGTCAAAATCTAGACCTATCAGATCATTCCGGGAAAATGTGTGTCTGTCTGTTTGTCTGTCAGTATGTCTGTCCTTCTGTCTGTCTGGCTGTGTGTGTCTCCCCCTATCAACTCCTAAACGGCTGCAGCTATGGAAACCAAATTTGGTATGAGTAAAGATCTATGGAGGAATATCTCAAGTCCATATCTGTAAATGATGTCAGTGCTACCAGCTGCTGAAAAATCGCAATTGAAATTTGAGCTCAATGTTGGATATCCTGGAAGGTATGCATGGGGTCTATTCGAAAGTTGGCACATATATAGATAATAATATTTCTGTTTACTTTGCAGGAGGCCATATATGACAGTGTTACCAACATGATTCTAAGACAGCTGATAAGTCTAATTTTTAAATGCATGTAACTTCTACACTATCAATTGGATTTCAACCGAATTTCGTATGTACTACTCTATGTGCGCAATAACAAATATGACTATGCGTATTCTTAGGAGCCAGCAGGGCTGCCAACTGTAAATAAATGCTCTCTCTCTATCTTTTTACCCTAATATCTATAAATCAGAATATATGCAATCCAACAGCTCTAAACGTTGCATACGTATAGTACCTAACATTCTAAATTAATTTGGGGTAACTAATGTACGTCAGTGCTGCCAATATTATTTAATCCTTGTGATAAGTCCAATGCATGTAACTTCATTTCATCCATAATTGCACAATAATAGATCATAACGTTTTTGATTAGGCCTAATTCATAAATTCTAAGAAAAGTGGGCTCTTCAGTTCGTCACGGAACTCCTTGTTTTTCATGAAATTCATAAATTATAATTTATTAAACTCATGTAAACATTTTTTCAGGATTAGGGAATAACCCATCACATTTATTTATTTATTTATTTATCGTATGGCTTTTAGTGCCGGGAGTGTCCGAGGACATGTTCGGCTCGCCTGAGTCTGTAACTGCTTCCAGTGGATACCCTAAAGGGTGAGCTACAAGTTCCGTTCAATTTCAAGTAGTTCAAACTTTCGCCACCAGATATCAATGATACCTAGTGGTGAACGTTGGAACTTTGATAGAGCGTTCTGACGAAATCTAACCTAACAAATTTTGCTTTACACAAGTTTAGTCTGTGAAAGGATCTTTTACATGCCATAAATCTATGACATGGGACCGCCGGCTTCACTTCCCCTCCGAAGGAAGGCATACTGAAGGATTTTTAACGCTCTTAAAAAATCCGACGACTTCGGCCGGGTTTGAACCCGCTATCTTGGGCATAGCAGTTCAGCATGCTACCAACTACGCCGCCGAAGCCGCATCACAATTGTTGACCGACTGAAAAGCATTAAACTTCGTTCGGCTACTCCTAATGTTGTAGTTGAATAGTATCTTCAAGCAAAGTGGGCATTACCCAAGTACGCGGGACTGGTGACCGCAATGTCTCAAACCTCTAAATGAATGCTACAACGGCGGCTTCGGTGGCGTAGTTGGTAGCATGCTGAGCTTCTATGCCTTAGGTCGCGGGTTCAAACCCGGCCGAAGTCCTCGGATTTTTTAAGAGCTTAAAAGTCCCTCATTTTGCATTCCTTCGGAGAAGAAGTAAAGCCGTCGGTCCCATGTCATAGAATTATGGCACTAAAAGGAACCTTCCACTAACTACACTTGTGTGATGCCAAAATTTGTAGGTTATAATTTATAACGCTATATTAGTTCCAACGTTCGCCGCCGGGTGCTGACTGAGATGCCATCTAGAAACCAAGTCCACATGCTAGGAGTCGTGGACTTTAGCATTTGTTAGCAAAAGTAGGTCTACTTGAAATTAAAGTCTGCAGTCCTTACTTAAATTAAAACACACATGAATACAGCCGAAGCCTCCGTGGCTTAGGCGGCAGCACGCCGGTCTCTCACCGCTGGGTCCGTGGTTCAAATCCCGGTCACTTCATGTGAGATCTGTGCTGGACAAAACGGAGGCAGACAGGGTTTTCTCCGGGTACTCCGGTTTTCCCTGCCAAATTTCATTCCAGCAACACTCTCCACTATCATTTCATTTCATCTGTCATTCATATAATCATTGCCCCAGAGGAGTGTGTCAGGCCTCGGCAGCCAGCACAGTTCATATCCTCGCCGCTAGATGGGGGCTTCATTCATTCCATTCCTGACCCGGTCGGAGACTGGAAGCAGGCTGTGGATTTTCATTTTTTCACTAATACAGTCATCACAATTAACTCAGATTGTCAGACAAATTCTACACACACCCAAAGTACACGGAGCTACATGACCGCGTTGTCACAGCCCCTAAACTAAGGAACCAACCAACAGAATGATACAACAATGACAGAGTATATATCGCGATGATTTGTTTAAATTTAAACACACAGTTTATAAGTAACAGGTGAGGGGCATTTGACCCCGCAGACAACAACAACAACAACAATCACCATCGTCTTCGTCATCGTCACCAAGAATTGTGTATCCAATTACTGATAGATTAATATTTGCGTGTGGATATTCCAGTCCGATGGATTCTCTCTATCCAACCATACAGCTAGTTGGAGGAAATAGGTACGGCCTAGCATTTCAAACATCTGCCATGAATGGGCACGGGAAATTCTGATGAGCTTCCAATTCAGTGTGTGTGCCAGTTCAAGCCCGGAACACGCCATTACACGTCCAATGAACTAAAGTCCAGCCACGCAAACGACCTCCTCCAATATCAAATCGGGATCGTTATACACATTGCATTCACAGCGAATCCAGCTAGCTTAATACTGCAAACTCGTTCACTGAAGTTTATTGGCAAAATTATCACCATAATCCTTTGACTATCCTCCAAACAATTTCTGGCAGGACTGGTTGATACATCAATGGCCAATTCAGTCCTCATATAATAAATACAGTATATTATTAATAATGGTTTCACGGCCAGTGAATTAAAACTCAGCATTTTTTCTAGTTTTGTGGCGTGTCTTGTGAGGGGGTCCGGATGGGGACACCAGTAGGCTACGTACTATATGTTTGCAAAATTTAGATATGTTGGCCTGTATCTTATATACACCTTCGAGTCTGTTGGTCCATCTACAGATTTTTAGTTGACTAAAGTGGTTTCGAACATCAAATATGTTTACTTTGCTAAAAGACCAGCATGTACGCAACATTTCAGCGACACCACGAGATTCACGTTCGTCATGTTTCCTTATATTTCACAGACGAAAAATCATTATATTGCCTGGCGTCATTTCTAATACAGCCTTTGACCCATTATATTAGCAGCATTTTCAATCTGTGACATATGATTAAATATTAATAATCCGATAAATTTCCATCCCTTTATACGTAATTTATAAATATATCGCTCAACGATCTCATATTAATGTGAAAATGAATATTTTATTTCGCTATTGTATTAATAATTGGATCACTGCACAATATTCGTGAAATATTTCCCATAAATGTTACTCGTCTCATAAAGAAGCTAAGGTTATGGCAGTAACCAACCAAAACACGCACGCAACATGAAGTGAGAATTAAGTGTACTTGCATTTCTTGCCACGTGTACTAGGTGACGGATTCAAGGAGAAAACATTTCAACTCTGAGATATGCTGATGACATTGTTATCTTCACCGATTCACCAGAGGATTTGAATGAGCTTTTAAATGGTATGGACGCCGTCTTGAGGAAAGAATTCATGATGAAAATCAAGAAATGTAACACAAAATAATAGAATACAGCCAAACGAAATCATAAACCCCATTTGACGTCAAATTGGCAGCTGGAAAGCTAATGAAAGGAAAAGATTTCAGTTCTTAGGAAGCAAAATAACCAGTGATAGACGAAGCAAAGAGGATATAAAAAGCTGGGGGCTAAGGCAAGGAAAGCATCTCTACAGAAAAGAAATCTGTTGACTACAAATATAGATTTAGGTATTAGGAAGTCATTTTTTAAAGTTTTTGTCTGGAGCGTGGCGCTCTATGGATGTGAAACTTGGACTATTGGTGCAGCAGAAAAGAGAACAATAGAAGCGTTGCAAATGGGGTGTTACAGAAGAACGATGAATATCAGATGGAGTAATAAATGAAGAGGTATGAAGATGAGATGGAGAGGAGAGATAGGTTGGTAGGATACCTACTAAGTCTGCCAGGAAGAGCTACAGAGTGTGCAAATTATTAGAATTAAATAAATAATTTAAATTAGTCCCAATGTTTTATTCAGAATCTTTTTATTGGCCAACTGCTGGCCTCTTTTGTAACCCTACTTAGTAATGTTTTCTTCCCCGTCGACCTACACCTTTTCCCATAAGGAAGTGTGTCTGGAAACTTTCAGAATTGGGAGTTGCGAGGGATACCTGAGCTTGGCTGCTTTTCTATTTATTCAATGATTTAGGAATATACCCTCTAAGTCAGGGGATTTCAATCCATAGATCATGAACCTTTTACAGTAGCAAAGCTCCTCTGTTACTGGCAATTCTAAAAATTCATTTTACTTTCAGTTTCTTAAAAGAAAATATAATTGAGACTCTTGGTCGAACATTGGAAATAATTTCACCGCCTTGCAAACATATCTAGTGCACTAAGCCGTGAAAAGAAAAAAAAACTCATTTTAGGAAGATGGCGTCGAGTCTAATAATTTGCACACCACTGTAACTTCTTAGTTATGGAAGGAAGGGTTGAGGGTAAAAACTGTAGGGGTAGACCGAGGTTGAAATATGCACAACAGATGGCTATTTAGAAATGAAATGAGTAGTTCACGACAGGGAGTCTTGGAGGGCTGCATCAAACCAGTCAAATGGCTGTAGACTCAAACAACAACAACAACAACATGAAATAACATATTCCGCAGTTTTAGGTAGATTTCATTAGAAATCTAACTATTGCAATGGGTACCATGTTTCGACTTCCGGAAAATTTCGACATATCTTCGCGTTTCACATCGCCCAGACCCCAAAACCACCGTTAGTTCAAAAGTTTATATATAATTTATGTATGTATATATAAATGTATATATGTAGATATATATATAGTTTCTTGTGGACACGATAACTGCCGTAATTTTGCACCGATCGCTTTGAATTTTTTTCATAATATGTATCCCTTTAAAATCTCGGACGAGTTCGTTAATGGGCACAATCGGTCGAAGGGGGTGAAAATGAGGGGCTTTTTTGAAAAAGTGAAATATAGCTATAACTCTATTAATATTTGAAATATCGAATCCATTCAAATTTCATACTATGTGTCGGATAAGGCCCAAAAATTTATGTTTGAAAAGTTTTTTGATAGCGCCAACCATTGACCAAAGGGGTGAGAAAAAGTGGGATTTTTGGGAAACATTAATCATATCTCTCTTAATAGGCACAATATCAAAACCGTACAAAATGGACAATATTTCCCTAATAATTACCCAAAACCTTTGTCTGAAAGAATTTTTGATATGACCCACCATTACGCCAAGGGATGAGCAAAATGATTTCGGAATTAGAAGGAAATGGCAAGTGCCATCAGAGGTTGCCATGACAACACTACTGAATTGATGAGGGATGAGCCAACAGCCGTTGCCATGACAACACCATTGCACGAGATCAGATTCATTTTTCCTTCCGACTTTGTGGGAAGCGGCTTCGGTGATGTAACTGGTAGCATGCTGAAGTTCTATGCCCAAGGTCGTGGGTTCAAAGCCAGCCGTAATCGTCGGATTTTCTAAGAACGCTAAAAATCCCTCAGTATGCCTTCCTTTGGAGGGGAAGTTCTAACGTTCGTTGCGAGTAGCTGGTTACGGTGGCATCTAGTAGCCAAGTTCACAGCTAGGTGTCGTTGACGGTAGTATTTGGTAGCAAAATTAGGAGCTACTACTTGAAACTGACCATTTGCAGTCCGTACCTGAATTACAGACTAATACAGCCATCACATTTAACACCGTTTATCAGACAGATTCTACACACACCCAAAGTAAACTGGGTCACATGACCGCGTTGTCGCTGCCCCAAAACTGAGGAACCAACCAAATTCTCTGCGGGAGATATAATATTTCGTGAAGAAGTAACAGAACGATATATATTTTATTTTTATTTTTATTTTTTTTATTATTTTTAGCGTAGCCTATACTTTTAGTGCAGGGAGTGTCCGAGGACATGTTCGGCTCGCCAGTTTGTAGCTGCTTCCAAGCGGACAACCATGGGGTGATCTGCAAGTACCGTAACGTGTGGAGTGTTGTCTGGGGAGGAAAGTTCGAGAGTAAGGACGAGGCGTTGGAAGGTAGCGGCTGTGGCCTATAGTTAGGGACCAACCCCTGCATTTGCCTGGAGGGAAGATGGGAAACCACAGAAGACCATCTTCAAGATTGCTGGCGGGGGGATTCAAACCTCCTCCCCTCCCGGATGTGACTGACTGCCAGCAGCCACGCCGTAACGACCACAGCTAACTCACCCGGTAGACCGTTAGATAGTTACACAGCAGTGTCGAAACCTTGCAGAAAGGACAGTGTGACCACAAGTATAATAATGGACCCCAAATTACGAGAAGGTTACCGTCCCCATAAGACAATAAAATGTTTAAAATAAGCATAAAATGACGAAAAAGAAAGTTAATTAAGCTCCAATTATAAAATACTTTCTCGCAATAAATGAGGTCTGATCCTTTTACGAAAACCTGCATATTCTGCCTATTTTCGCCTATCCCCAACTTTGTCCGGAGAAATCTACCTCCGCCTTCCGGCTTGCCGAGAGGATTTTTTTTTTTTTTACAGGTTCCTTGTACTTAAATTTGAATTTTCAATACTTTCCCTCCAATAGTTTTGACGCCAACACTCAACAAACAGGCGAGCATCGCAATGTTCAAAATATCCTCTTACCTTTTCGTCCGATGGCTGACTCGAACCAGTTTCATTGTTGGAACACTTATAAATAATTTGTGTTTTTTTCTCCACTTTTCCACACGTAAATGAAACTGGGTAAGTTCATAGCACTAATCCGGGCGACCTCGACCGTGCTCTTCAAATTTTGTTACGTCTCACCAATCCAACATGGCGGCTGTGCGAAATATTTCACCAGCATTCAATATCTCCTAAACTATTACCGACATCACCCTGGAATGTATTGTGTTGATAAAGGGAACTACTAGAAGTTCACCTATGTGACCTTTGAAGAACTGGTAACTACAAAAGCAACATGGCGGCCACGCGAATTTGCGACTTTTAAATAGACGTTTCTCGCGATTGAACCAACCAAACGCAATAAAACTTGGTACAGTATATGATTATACACATTGTAATGCACCGATATCTAACTTCGTTCAATTGTTTACATAACCACATGATGGCGGATGAGTGAAATATTTCACCGGCATTCTATATCTCTGAAACTATTAGCGGTATCACCCTGAAATTTTGTAAGGAGATAAAGGGCATTACTGGAAGTTCATCTATAAGACTTTCAAAAAGCAGTTAACTACAAAACGAACATGGCGGCCGAGCGAATTTGAAAATTTTTAATAGACCTTTCTCGCGATTTAATGTTCCAAATGCAATGAAATCTGGTACATGAAATGTTTATACACATTGTAATGCACTGGTATCTAATTTAGTTCAATTGTTTACATAACCTCAAGATGGCGGCTGTGCGAATTTAAAAATTTAGTTTTTATTTCTTGTGTCGTAATCAAGCAATCGAAGTGAAAGTTTGAATAATGAACTTACGCAATAATTTTCGTTTAATGGTTCATGACTCTATGGCCTATACATTTAACAATCAATCATGGCGACCATCCGAAATATTCAGATGACTCTGCATATCTACGAATCTATTATAGCAATCAAACTGTGTTTTTTATGTTCATAGGGGCTATGAAATTAAGTCCACCTACAAGACTTTAAATAACCTGGTGATCACAAATCCAACATGGCGGCGACGTGAAGTATAAATATTCACATGGACGTTTCTCGCAATTTAACCATCCGAGTGCAGTGAAACTTGGTACCGTAAATCCTTATACGAATGTTAATCCACTGGCATCTAATTTACATCAATTGTTTCCATAACCACAAGATGGCAGCTGTGCGAAATTTTAAAATCTCCTTGTTACTTCTTGTGTCCTAATCATGCGATTGATGTTTGAATGCTACACGTACACAATAATCTTCATGTAACATTACATAACTCTAGGACCTATATATATAAAATCCAACATGGCGACCATCCGAAATATTTAGTCGGTACTTAATATCTACTAATCTATTACAGCAATCAAACTGAAATTTTGTATGTTGATAGTGGCAATTAATATAAGTAGGATATTTGAAAATAGGCTGTATAGTTCTTCACGGAACTACTTGTTTTATATATTCTTTGCTTCCTCCATCTCTGCTTAATTTTCTTCCTAAGTAAGGTTGGTTGGTTTCTTAGTTTAGGGGCTGCGACACCGTGGTCATGTAGCCCCGTGTACTTTGGGTGTGTGTAGAATCTGTCTGATAACCGGTGTTAATTGTGATGACTGTATTAGTGTGTGTATCTTTTTTTAATTCAAGTAAGGACTGCAGACGATAATTTCAAGTAGTTCCTACCTTCACTACCAATTGCTACCGTCCACGACACCCAGCTGTGAACTTGGATACTACTAGATGCCATCGTAACCAGCGCCTGGTGATCAACGTTGGAGCATTAATCAAATGTAACTACAAATGTTGCTTCACACAAGTTTAGTTAGTGGAAGGTTCTTTTACATGCTATAAATCTATGACATGCACCCACCGGCATTACTTCTGCTCTGAAGAAAGAGATTTTAACGCTCTTAAAGAATCCGACGATTACGGCCAGGTTTAAACCCACAACCTTGGGCATGGAAGCTCAGCCCTACGCCACTTCCTAAGTAACAGAAATCTCCTACATCCCTTAGATTTTCACCTGCCAAATTTCACATAAGCCCTATTTTTCAAAAACTCAATAAATGCCTGAGGGTTTGGAACCAAGGAACACATTGTAGAAATAATTTTGTGAATATAATAATTTAGCTAGTTGTTGAATAAAAGAACGAGTAAAGAAACAAACCGTTTTTCCGGGACTGCATTTAGTTCGGGAGTGATTTTCGAAATGTAGTTGCTTGGCTTGATAGAGCTCTCCAAGATTCACAATTTGAAAACTTTCCGTGCCCTTAACCCTTTATAGGTTAGAGGTCTGAATATTAACCAGCTACTATGAGGACAATTAATGTTGTCAAACATACTGATGGTTCAATCTTTCAGCGATATTTTCGTTTGGAAGTGTTAATATTTCTGTAAACCAAATATCATCTCTTTACCTCCTTGATCTAAGGGGATTTTAAAAAAATATATTTTTAAATAAAAACAATTACAATTATAAAGTAAAATATGACAGAAAGATTAGAATTAAAATAGATAAGCTCGTAAAAACTTTTAAAAATAAGCTTATAAAACTTAAAATTATTAATAATTATAAAATATTAATTTTAAGATTATAACAATAATATGAAAATAAAAATTATAAAATAAATATGAACATTATAACGTTGAAATAAACAAAAACAAAAGCAAGCTTGTAGTTTAACGTGACCGTTAAATAAACAAAAACACTGACAGTCAGTCTGAAAAACTAGACTTTATATCATTTTAAATGGTAGCAGCCGAGTACCAAGAAGGCAGTGTGAAAACAGAGTTTCAAGATTCCATTTTGTTTCTTCACTGCCTACTTGATTGTTGTCGCACTGCCTTCTTGATACTCGTCTGCTACATCGTACTATGACATCACACACTTCAGTGCATTCTAGGTACATTTCGTCCCGTCACCGTAACGTAACGCCAGACCAGAGCGAAGTCGACATAATTATTTAAAATGATAAAATTTAAATAATGATGATGATAATTGTTGTTTTAAGGGGCCTAACATGATAAAATTTAAATTAATGGTAATCAATGTTGGGCTAAAATAATTAAAATAAAATTTAAAAAAATCCAAACAAAATAGCTTTAATATTCTGCCCTATAAAGGGTTAACCCTTTACGTCTTTGCTAAGAAATATTTTCTACATTAATATAAACTGTGGGTATAATTGGACTTTATACACAACATACGGAATAAGTTTAGCCCGAAGTTCAAATGTGCAATGAGAAGCTTACTTTATCTACAGTGATGGCTACACATAGCAGAAGGAACCTATGAGTGAATACAATAATGTGCTTGGTTATCCGAAGGGGCGTGGTGGCTCAGCGGTCTAGCTGCATGCCTCTCACCAAGGCGGTCCGGGTTCGATTCCCGGTCAATGCATGTGAGATTTTCGAAGTGAAATGCCATGTCCTGTGGTTCGGATTCCACGTAAAAAGGAGGTCCCGTGGCTCATGCTCTCGCGATTAACGGTCACGTTAAACTACAAGCTTGCTTGCTTGCTTGGTTATCCTCATCTATTGAGGCCATTACGAGCAGATGAGATGTGCGTGTAATCTAGTTTTAACTTCTGCTCGAGTTGCCATTAAATTTTCAACAAGATGGAAATAAAGGCCGATAAAACTTAGAAGAATGGCTCAAGGCCGTAAAGATATTCTTATTCCATTGGCGTGATGTGGATAAGAGGGATATTGCAGCTCTCAGGTAGAAGATGTCTTACACTAAACGAATTTAGATAGGACTATTTCTCTCCAGGGAGCCATTGCCTGCTTCCAGGGAGTAAATGCGAAGGGCATTAATCCAAATGGTAGCTCATAGTCATATTGGGAGAGATACTGCAATGGCCCTATGCAGGAGATCTCCGGGATATAGGCTACTCACAGAGCAAGCAATGCATGCAAGGTGGATAATAATGGTAATAATAAGATAATGATAGTATTATTACTACAATTAATAATAAATAATAATAATTATATTAAAATGATAATGATAACTAGGGCTCGGAGCGATTTGCTCGATAAAATCTCCAGATATGATCGAAAACCAAGTGTTTTATGCTCGATAGATATACACCCATTATATGCTCGAAAAAACGTTATATGCGGATAAATATGCAGAATATGCTCGATAAACACCATTATAAACTATAGAAAGGAAAGTGAAACCAAAAAAACCAATAGCATATCTTTATATACGAGCTTTACTTTTTAATTGTATGCATGATACACTGCAATATACTCGCATTCAAGTTTTTCAAGTATATATAAGAGAAGTTTTCTTATAAAAGTTAGAGTTTAAAAGTTCATTTACAAACTGTTCAGAATTAGGCGAGTCAATGAAGTAGATCAGCATTGGTCTGTACAACAAGAATTTTTTCTATGTTTTCAGTTTTGAATGATTTTCTTAAATCAGTCAATAAAAGTTTCAATGACGAGAACGGCCTCACTAAAGGTTAAAAACCTGCGGTTCTATTATTCGCACCAGATAGGTTTTTCAATAATTATTTCTGTTTTCGAACCTTAAGGATGGTCAGGGCCTGAACTCGGGGAGGGTGGGGGCAGGGGAGAATGGGGAGGAGGGGGGGGGGGGGGGAGAATTCGAAGAAAATAAACTATTTAGACGAAAACCACAAGAATATGCATTTATATGCTTCTATTCAGGAACAAATCTGCAAATATGCTCGAATCCGAGCCCTAATGATAACAAAAGTTCGATGCTCTTCAGTCGGTCCACACAATTGTACCCAAATGAGATGATTGTGTTATTCCCTAATCCTGAAACAAATTTCTTAAGATTAATAAATACACTAGGATGACCAGTTTCAGTCGTCAAGCGATCATCATCAGATCCTTACACTTAGGCTATAAAAACTATGTCTGAAGGAATGGGTGAAAGTATTCATATACACTTATTTAGTTGCAGTATTAGTTGAGATAATGCAACTCGCCAATATTCGTTAGTTGTGGTCTATGTGATGTTTTGTTGAGATACTGGAAGTGGTGATTGATCTCCGGAATTTGCTTGTTTGGAGTGAATATGTGGTTGTTGTAAATGGTTAATTCTGATTGCATTGTACAGGCTACTTATCTGGTTAAGTCTTGCGCGGTCCTGTTGAGAGCAGTTCACTTGGTCACTGTTTGCACTCAACAGGATTATGGAATAACCCATCTCATTTGAAAATCATCAAATTTCTCTTTACTTAAGGCAACACTGAAAAATGGCTTCCAACACCATAATGCTAATTTATTCATTAAATAGGCTACTATTGATATTAGACATTTTGACGGCAAATCCGGTACAGATTATCTGTGAGACATATTAATTATGTTGTTGTTTGAGTCATCAGCCTTTTGACTGGTTTGATGCAGCAGTCCATGCCTCCCTGTCCTGATCTAATCGTTTCATCTCTACATAGCTACCACACCCTACATCCGAGGCAATCTGTTTAACATAATCTAACCATGGTCTTCCCCTACAGTTCTTGTCCTCGACCCTTCTTTCCATAACTAAGCTTGCTGTTCCTGGGTGTCTTATTATGTGTCCTACCAACCTATCTCTTCTCTTCATTAGCAGTCGCCAGAAACATCTCTCCTCTCCCAATCGTCTCAATACCTCTTCGTTTGTAACCCTATCTACCAATCTGATCTTCATCATTCTTCTGTAACAACACATTCTCCTCTTTTCTGCTGCACCAATAGTCCAAGTTTCACTTCCATAGAGCGCCACGCTCCAGACAAAGGCCTTCAAAAATGACTTACTAATACCTAAATCTATATTCGATGTCAACAGATTCCGTTTTTGTAGATATGCTTTCCTTGCCTGAGCCAACCTACTTTTTATATCCTCTTTTCTTCGTCCATCACTGGTTTTTTGCTTCCTAAGGAACAGGAGTCTCCTACATCCTTCAGCCTTTTACCTGCCAATTTGATGTCCATAGAGGTTTCTGATTTATTTCGCCTGCATTCCAGTATTTTTGTTTTACATTTATTAATTTTCATCATGTATCCTTTCCGTAATACGGAATCCATGCCATTCAAAAACTCATTGAAATCCTCAGGCGTGTCGGCCAAGATGACGATGTCATCAGCAAATCTCAGAGTTGAAATTATTTCTCGTTGAATCTTCACTCCCACCTTAAATTTTTCTCCAATTTCCTTCATTGCTTGTTCAATGTAAAGATTGAAAAGTTTGGGTGATAAGATGCAGCCTTGCCTTACACCTTTATGAATACCAGCTTCTCTCTCATGTCCTTCAGCTCGAATGACTGCTGTCTGGTTTCTGTATAGATTGTAGATCACCCTCCTATCCCTGTACTTTATTCCAATTAATTATATTAAATATTAATTATTATTATTAATAACATATATAGGCTATGCAGATTGTATTTTTATACAAGAGTGCATGCAAAATTAATTATATTTATATTTTTTTAAATTATTTTATTTTCTTAATGCAGAGAATCATTCACACAACAGCACAGAATGATTAGATCCGTATGAAGTACGTAAGCATTGTATGAACGACGACAAGGAGAAAAGGCCGGCATTTGTGGCTTTGAATTTGGTAGATTTCGAGAGTGAAAGTCTTCTTTCAACTTCACAACCATCCATCACTGCTCCATTGACCAGATTGGAAACAAAATGTATACAGTGTGTTTAGAAAACTATATATGGATATTCAGATATTTAATCAAATTATTTGTAAGGTTAGAAAGCCTCCGTGGCTTAGGCGGCAGCACGCCGGCCTCTCACCGCTGGGTCTGTGGTTCAAATCTCGGTCAGTCCATGTGAGATCTGTGCTGGACAAAACGGAGGCAGACAGGTTTTTCTCCGGGTACTCCGGTTTTCCCTGTCAAAATTTCATTCCAGCTACACTCTCCACTATCATTTCATTTCATCTGTCATTCATTTAATCATTGCCCCAGAGGAGTGCGTCAGGCCTCGGCAGCCGGCACAGTTCATATCCTCGCCGCTAGATGGGGGCTCCATTCATTCCATTCCTGACCCGGTCGGAGACTGGAAGCAGGCTGTGGATTTTCATTTTCATTTGTAAGGTTATCCCTTATGTTTTATTTTAAATTGATTCTATTATTTTACTTTTACAAAAATACTTATCTACTAAATTTTAAATATTTATTGTTGTTTAAGTTTATATTTTCATTGTTCTTATTCGTTATTTTCCAGGTTCATCATTTCATTCTGTATATACAGTGCCTTTCATATAAATTAAGAACCGCGAGCGGCGGATTTGTTATCCGCTGCTGCTGTAGTATTAAAAGCGCGTGCATAGTACGTACTTGACCTTGCAATAAGCGTGCAGGTGTTCAGACACCAGTCTGAACCTCAGATGCTAACATGTTGAGACAGTTATCAATACAACATCGTAGTTTTGTATGTAAAACTTATTTTAAGTACGAGTCGGCTCAGCGGGTATGTGAAGCATTTGTTCAGCAATTTCCCGATGAAGTGCCACCTTCACTAGCACAGATTTGCGTAATTTTAAATAAGTTTGACACTACTGACTCAGTGCTCAATAAAACACATAAAATAAAAGATCTGAAACATTACAGTGGCAGAACTCACTCGCGTCAGTCAGAATGTGGTTACCAGATATAATGCCTGTATAACCCAGGAAGGACGACACTTCCAGCATCTTTTATAAGGTAATATTTCATATAGGATTGTACACACGCTAAAAGCAGGGGGCCACGGCGCACCACAAGCTCGGCCAAGACCACCACAGCAGTGAATAACAAAACCGCCGCTTGGCGTTCTTACTTTATATGAAAGACCCTGTATTTTAGTTAATTTAGTTTCTCAACACTTAGTTTCATAAAGTTAGTTTCTTAAGCTTTATTTCTAATTTTCTAAAGAAATTCCTATTGTTGGACCGAAATATGCACTAATTTCAATAGAATTTGTATTGATTGGCGAAGTAATTCAAATAACTATCTGTCAAAATTGAACTGATAATACCCATCTTCATGGTATTGCCACGTGATGCCTTTCCTGTAGTGAAGTTCTGAGCACGTTGGTGACATCTGAAATCTTGATGCATGGTTTTGTGGCTACAGTCTCTTACGTTTTTAACATAAATTTAATTGTTTTCTGTAGATCGGTTGGTTGGTTCCTGAGTTTAGGGGCTGCGACAACGCGGGCATGTAGCCCCGTGTACTTTGGGTGTGTGCAGAATCTGTCTGATAACCGGTGTTAATTGTGATGGCTCTATTAGTGTGTGTTATCTGTTTTAATTCAAGTAAGGACTGCAGACATTTGATTTTTAAGTAGTTCTAACGTTTGCTACCATACGCCACCGTCAACGACCAACTAGTACTGATCTTTGTTACTATATGCCACCGCAGTTCCTGGCGACGAACGATGGAACTTAAGAGCTTTAGTCAAAAATAACCTATAATTTAGCTTCAAACAAGTGTAATTAGTGGAAGGTTATTTATCATGCCATAAATCTATCACATGGGACCGCCGGCTTTACTTCCCCTCCGAAGGAAGGCATACCGAGGAATTTCTAACGCTCTTAAAAATTCCGACGACTTCGGCAGGGTTTGAACACGCGATCTTGGACACAGTACCTCAACCTGCTACCAACTACGCCACCGAAGCCGCTTTTCTGTAGTTCCTAATAATGTAGGCAACCCAACTTCTGAACTGTGGGTATTACAAGGCTGTTATCTCGCGACGTGCACCCGAGAACTAACACAGAGAATTTCTCTGATGTATATCTGCAGCCAATGTACGTCAGTTTACAGCTCAAAGCTAGAATACCAAATGTCAAATATGTGATGGAGACAGTATGTAGGTCAAATCGTGCTCGCGAGGAAAGCATAGCGCGATAAGAACATTCAATTCGTGAACTACATCCCAGGACTAGAAACTAAGTTGCCACGGAAATGAGAGTAGTTTTGTTCCTTATTTTAGTGCGCCAAGAGTTTGTGTTTCTTATAAGCTCATGCATTAAAGATAGAGGATATGAGATGCTGTATAGGAAGACCATTACTATGTTGTGTAATGTGGTAGCCATAGTCAGAAACACCGGGTGTTCCGCCAACACACGACACTTTTTAGTAGTTTTGATTGCATATCCTATGATTATAGGGGCCTTGAAATGTGCGTATATAGAGAAAGTCAAAATTTATGTCGGGGAGGGAGTGAGGAGAATGGCGTGTTTTTCAGATAACGGTATCAAATAGGGATATGATGTTCAGATAACGGTATCAGATAGGGACATGATGTTTAGATAACGGTATCAGATAGGAACATGATGTTCAGATAACGGTATCAGATAGGGACATGATGTTCAGATAACGGTATCAGATAGGGACATGATGTTCAGATAACGGTATCAGATAGGGACATGATGTTCAGATAACGGTATCAGATAGTGACATGATGTTCAGATAACGGTATCAGATAGGGACATGATGTTCAGATAACGGTATCAAATAGGAACATGATGTTCAGATAACGGTATCAGATAGGGACATGATGTTCAGATAACGGTATCAGATAGGGACATGATGTTTAGATAACGGTATCAGATAGGGACATGATGTTCAGATAACGGTATCACATATGGACACGATGTTAACATAACGGTATCGAACAAGGACATAAAGTTTAGATAACGGTATCAGATAGGGACATGATGTTTAGATAACGGTATCAGATAGGGGCATGATGTTCAGATAGCGGTATCAGATTGGGACATGATGTTCAGATAACGTTATCAGATAGGGACATGATGTTCAGATAACGGTATCAGATAGGGGCATGATGTTCAGATAGCGGTATCAGATAGGGACATGATGTTCAGATAACGGTATCAGATAGGGATTTGATGTTCAGATAACGGTGTCAGACAGGGACATGATGTTCAGATAACGACATCACATAGGGACATGATGTTCAGATAACGGTATCAAATAGGGACATGATGTTCAGATAACGGTATCAGATAGGGATATGATGTTCAGATAACGACATCACATAGGGACATGATGTTCAGATAACGGTATCAAATAGGGACATGATGTTCAGATAACGGTATCAGATTGGGACATGATGTTCAGATAACGGTATCAGATAGGGACATGATGTCCAGATAGCGGTATCAAATAGGGACATGATGTTCAGATAACGGTATCAGATAGGGACATGATGTTCAGATAACGACATCACATAGGGACATGATGTTCAGATAACGGTATCAAATAGGGACATGATGTTCAGATAACAGTATCAGATAGGGACATGATGTTCAGATAACGGTATCAGATAGGGACATGATGTTCAGATAATGGTATCAGATAGGGATATGATGTTCAGATAGCGGTGTAATATGGAAGATCACGATGTTCAAGTAACGATGTCTAATGAAATGACGTCAGTTTATATAACGGTATACTCCATTTCAAGTATTATTGCTGGCATCCAAGTGAATAACTACAGGCTGTTGACAGTTGTTCTTTAGACCTTATCCGCGTGGCGTGGCCGCCCCCCTCCCCCCCCCCCCCCCCCCCCCGATTTCCCCACTAGCAAAGCTTATTAACACTAGGATAAACAAATAACAGCGCAACCTTGCTTATAAGCTCTCATATACCAGACACCCCAATCCAAGTGGAAGAATGGGACTATCATGTATTCTTTTTGAGTTGTTCATTGGTTTTTAGCCTAGTTTCATTTTATGAAAAAAAAAAATAGGTTTATGAGATCACCTATTGTCCAAGTGTGTGTATTGTGCGTATGTGCGTAGGTGTCCCATAATAACATCTAAACGGCTGGAGCTATTTCAATGAAACTCGGTAAGGTCATAGCACCATTTTGGCCGACTCCGACCGTGCCCTTCAAATTTTATTACGTCCCACCAATCCTACATGGCGGCTGTGCGAAATATTTCAGCAGCAATCAATATATCCGAAACTATTACCGATATCACCCTGAAACTTTGTACGGAGATAAAGAGCCTTACAGAAGTTCAACTATGAGACTTTCAAATACCTGATAACTACAAAACTAACATAACAGCCTTAGCGAAGTTGAAAATTCAAATAGACTTTTCTCGCGATTTAACCATCCAATCGCAATGAAACATGGTCCAAGGAATGTTTATACATATTGCCCTGTATGTAACTTTCAAAAACCTGAACATTTCAAAACTAACATGGCGGCCAAGCCAATTTGGAACATTTTAATTGACTTTTCTCGCGATTTAACCATCTGAGCGCAGTAAAATATGGTACCGCAGATATTTATACACATTATAATGCTCTGGCATCTAATTTATTTCAATTGTTTTCATAACCACACGATAGCAGCGGAGCGAATTTTTAAAATCTCGTTTTTACTTCTTGTGGCCTAATCATGCGATTGAAGTTTGAATACCACACGTGTACAATAATCTTCATGTAATAGTACATAAATAAAAATCCAACATTGAGACCATCTGAAATATTTAGACGGTTCTCAATATCTACGAATCTATCACAACAATCAAACTGAAATTTTGTATGTTGATAGAGACAATTAACATGAGTAGGATATATGAAAATAGGTTGTATAGTTCTTCAAGGACCATCTTGATTATCAGCAAAGGACTGAATATTTAAATGAAATGCCAATGTGTATTTAATAATAAAAATTAATTAATGTAAATTAGTTATTGACATTTCCCAATTTTCTTCAGCGTAGGTAGTCTTCTTATCGAAAATGTATTGAAGTTGGATTTTGCCATATGTTAAGTGTTAGTTTTCTTACCATAGATTACGACAACAGTTTTCTTTATCAATGACCTTTAACATTTCATTTCACTGCAAACTTTTCATTGGAGCTAGAATATAAATACAGTACTCCAAGATAGTTTTTAAGAATAAATGTTAGACTGATTTATACGAATAAACAAATACCAACTATTTAGATATATGTCAGTTTCACAAAATTATCGATATTAACATCAAATTAAAGTCCACATTTTGTTACAGAATTGGTTTGAACTATTTTTATAAAAAGTTCACAAAAGACACAAGTAAAATATTATTAACAAAGCTTTGCTCGTAATTACATTTTTCGCCTATTTCCATTTACGAAAAAAAATAGGCTTATGAGATCACCTCTTGTCCACGCGTGTGTGTATCTACCCCTAATAACTTCTAAACAGCTGGAGCGATTTCAATGAAACTCGGCATGGTCATAGTACTATTTTAGCCGACCCCTACCGTGCCCATTAAATTTTATCATGTCTCACCAATCCAACATGGTGGCTGTGCGAAATATTTCACCAGCATTCTATATCTCCGAAACTAATACTCATATCTCCCTGAAATTGTGTACGGTGATAAAGAGCACTACTAGACGTTCACTTATGTGACTTTCAAAAACAAGTTAACTACAAAACGAACAAGCGATGTTGAAGCATTTAAATATACTTTTTTCGCGATGTAACCATCCGAGCTCTGTGCAACTTGGTAAGAAAAATGCTTATATACATTTTAATTCACGGACATCTTGTTAATTTAAATTATTATCATAACCACAAGATGGCGGCTGAGCGAAATTTTAAGATCTTGTTTCTATTTATTGTGTCCTAATCATGTAATTGAAGTTTGAATAATACGCCTACTGTCAACCCAAATATTATGTGTTCTCGAGTTTGAAGGTTGTTTGTGAAGTGACCAATAGACCTACATAAAATCAAATAACATCATCATTTTCTTCGATCTATTTTACGTTAGTTCATGTAAATTTGGAATTTTTAATTTATATTTTAATATTTTTATCGATGTTGAAACACAAAAGGTGCCCGTTCTTAAGCGTGTTTCAACCATGCGTCACATTTAAGAATTATTATCTCACAAACCCGTCATCAGATCGAATCCAAATTTTAACACAATATACATTGGAATGTTGTATATCTGGTTATTAATTCCAAAATTTTCTGTGTCCAGAAAACAAAGTTGTTATCATTTTTGTAAGGTAACCTTTTCTCGGCTCGGGGTGGTTGGAGAATGTAGTTCTTGGTCGCGTTGTAATCATTATACATCAAAAAGGTATGCTGTATGATTGTGAAATAAGTAAATTATTTCACTTATTTTATATCGGTTTGTATTTATACGGGTAATTAAGACATGGTTCACTAGTTAGCCGCTCCGGTGAAAGCTGTACAGCATTGCCAAGATGGGCTTCATCACGCGTCATTGCGCGCCTCGCTCGAAAGTGATGGGCCCCATATCAGCAACGCTGTACAGCATTTCCCGGAGCGGCTAGCTGGTGAACCATGTCTTAATTCCCCGTACAAATACAAACCTATATAAAATAAGTGAAATAATTTACGTATTTCACAGTCATACAGCATAACCTTTTGATGTATAAGGATTACAACGCGACTATGAACTACATTTTCCAACGAATCCGAGCCGAGAAAATGTTACCTTACAAAAATGATAACAACATTCGTTCTTGAATACACAAAATTTTGAAATTAATAATCCAGTTATACAACATTCCGATGTATAATGTGCTAAAATTTGGATTCGATCTGATGACGCGTTTGGGAGTTAATAGTTCTTAAATATGACGCATGGTTGAAACACGCTTAAAAACGGGCACTTTTTGTGTTTCAAGTGCGATAAAAAATATTAAAATATAAATTAAAAATTCCTAACCTACATGAACTAACGTAAAAAAGAACGATGAAAATGATGATGATATTGGATTTTATGTAGGTCTATTGGTTACTTCACAACCAACCTTCAAACTCGAGTGGACATAATATTTTGATCGACAGTGGACAATAATCTTCATGTAATAGTACATAACTATAAGGCCTATAAATATAAATCCAACATGGTGAGCTTCCGAAATATTTATACGGTTATGAATATATTACAGCAATCAAATTGAAAATGTGTATGTTGATAGAGGCAATTTATTAATATATGTAGGAAATGTGAAAAAAGGCTGTATACTGTAGTTCTTCACGGAACTACTTGTTTCTTTTTTTTTTAACAACATCGCTGAAGAAGGCCATAATATGTATATTAAGTATTTTTAGCCTATTTTCAATTTTGAAAAAAATAGGCTTATGAGATCACCTTTTGTCCGTGTGTGTGTGCGTGTGTGTGTGTGTGTGTGTGTGTGTGTGTGATTTGTGTGTGTGTCCCCCCCCCCTAATAAAATCTAAACGGCTGGAGCGATTTCAATGAAACTCGGTATGTTGATAGCACTATTCCCGGCGACCTCGACCGTGTCCTTCAAATTTTGTTACGTCTCACCAATGCAAAATGGCGGCTGTGCGAAATATTTCACTAGCATTCAATATCTCCGAAACTATTACTGATATCGCCCTGAAATTGTGTACGGTGATAAAGGATACTAATAGAAGTTCACCTATGAGACTTTCAAAAACCTGGTGACTACAAAACCAACATGGTGGTCAAGCGAAGTTGAGACTTTTAAATAGACTTTTCTCGCGATTTAACTATCCACACGTAATGAAACTTGGTACAGCAAATGTTTATACACATTGTAATGCACTGGAGTCTAATTTAGTTCAATTGTTTACATAACTTCAAAATGGCGGCTGTGCGAAATATTTCACTGACATTCTATATCTCCGAAACTATTACAGATATCACCCTGCAATTTAGTACGGTGATAAAGGGTACTGATACAAGTTTAGCTATGTATATTTCATAAACTTGTAAAGTAGAAAACGAACATGGCGACCAAGCGAAGTTGAGACTTTTAAATAGACTTTTCTCACGATTTATCCATCCAAACGTAATGAAAATAGGTACAGCAAGTGTTAATACACATATTAATGCACTGGAGTCTAATTTAGTTCAATTGTTTACATAACCTCAAAATGGCGGCTGTGCGAAATATTTCACTGACATTCTATATCTCCGAAACTATTACAGATATTACCCTGAAATTTTGTACGGTGATAAAGGATACTGGTACAAGTTTATCTATGTATATTTCATAAACTTGTAAAGTAAAAAACGAACATGGCGACCAAGCGAATTTGAAATATTTTAATAGACTTTTCTCGTGATTTAACTCTCTGAGCGCAGTGAAATGTGGTACAGTAAATGATTTTGCAGATTGTAATGCACTGCCATCTAATTTAAATCAATTGTTTACATAACCTCAAGATGGCGGCTGTGCGAAATTTTAAAATTAAGTTTTTATTTCTTGTGTCGTAATCATGCGATCGAAGTGAAAGTTTGAATAATGAACCTAGGCAATAATTGTCCTTGAATGGTACATAATTCTATGGCCTATACATATAACAATCCTAAATGGCGAGCTTCCGAAATATTTAGACGGTTCTCAATATCTATGAATCTTTTACAGCAACCAAACTGAATTTTTTTAATGTTCATAGAGACTATGAACATATGTTCACCTATAGGACTTTCATTAACCTGGTGAGCACAAATCCAACATGGCGGCGACGCGAAGTATAAATATTTAAATGGACGATTCTCGCGAATTAACTATCCGAGTGCTGTGAAACGTTGCACGTTAAATGCTTATACAAATGTTGATCCACTGGCATCTAATTTATTTCAATTGTTTGCATAATCAAAAGATGGCTGCTGTGCGTAATTTTAAAATCTCGTTTTTACTTCTTGTGTTCTAATCATGCGATTGAAGTTTGAATACCACACGTACACAATAATCTTAATGTAATAGTACAAAAATAAAAATCCAACCTGGCGACAATCTGAAATATTTAGACGGTTCTCAATATCTACGAATCTGTTACAGCAATTAAACTGAAATTTTGTATGTTGTTAGAAGAAATTAACATGAGCAGGATATATGAAAATAGGCTGTATAGTTCTTTACGGAACTACTTGTTTATTGACTAAGGTGTAATACATACATTATTAAAAGTCAATTGGTATTTCACTTAGATTAAACGTCAAGCTAGTAGATATGATTAAGTTCATATCACTATGAATACTATTATTATTTAGGGTATGACTTTTAGTGCCGGGAGTGTCCGAGGACATGTTCGGCTCGTCATAGGCTGTAGTTGCTTCAATACGGACACCCATGGGGTGAGCTACAAGTTCCATTCAATTCCAATTTCAACGTATAGTGATCACTGGTGACCATTTGTGCTAGAGTGTAGTTGTTTTGCATTGGAGTAGCTGCTTGTAATAATGTTTCAATCTGGCGATGCATTGAGAAAAAGAGAACCACCCTGATAAAATAAAGGAACAGCATTTAGGTTGCCTGCTGTCACCAATGAGAATCGAACCTATAAACCTCCAGCTTCACCTTGCGCTACCTAACGCGTGCAGTTATGCTGCAGGGTATATATTACTGATGCATGCCGTATACTGAGTTCTACAATTCTAAAGAAGGACGGTTGGTTGGTTCCTCAGTTTAGGGGCTGCGGCAACAAGGTCATGTAGCCCGTGTACTTTGGGTGTGTGTATAATGTCTGATAACCGGTGTTAATTATGATGGCTGTATTAGTGTGTGTTATCTTTAATTCAGGTAAGGAATGCAGATATTCAATTTTCAAGTAGTTCCTACTTCTGCCACCAGATGTTACCGTCAACGACACCTACGCGAACTTGGCTGCCAGATGCCATCGCAGTCGGCTCCTGGCGACGAACTTTGTAACTTAAGAGCGTTAGTCAAACATAACCTATAATTGAGCTTCATACATGCCATAAATCTATGACATGGGACCGCCGGCTTTACTTCCCCTCCGAGGGAAGGCATACTGAGGGATTTTTAACGCTCTTAAAAAATCCGGTGACCTTGGGCATAGAAGCTCATCATGCTACCAACTACGCCACCGAAGCCGCCAATTATAATGAAGGCAGTCTTAAGAATATGACAACCTTCTGAGCGTCTGCAGGTGCGTTTCCCATCTGTGAGCTGATTTTTCCTTGCAAAGAAATTATTTGTGAACGTGGGCGGTCCAATCGAATGTTCGCCCACGACTTTGTTGTACCCTACCTGAAGGTTTCTCTCCCACTAAGAGTTCTAATAATATCCGGCTACAGTTTGCACAACAAGAGACGTTTCTATGGAATGTCAAACACACGCTTACACAAGAGGTTATTATAGGGCTTCAATGCAGAGTGGACGGCTTTATTCAATCGAATGTGGAACAGACTTCAAATGCTTATTCAGAGGCTATACTTAAACTCACTGAAGTATTTCTCATTATTATTATTATTATTAGCGTATGATGTTACAATTGACAATCGGGTCACAAAATATATATATATATAATAAATCAAAGTAATGTGGAAAAGGCCAATGCTGTAGCCTCTCACAGACGTATGTCCAGTCTCTCCAAACAAGTGATTGCGTCAGGGGTTAAACGATGGAGGTCTTCGAATGATCCAGAGAATGCTCGCAAAGGGCAGCCCTTCACAACGTGCATGATGGTTTGCACTTCAGAACCACAGTCACAAGCAGGAGACTTCAGCCAACCCCTCTGGTGGAGAACAGAAGCACTTCTTCCAACACCACAGCGTATCCTGTTAAGGTGGAATGAGGGACATTGAACCCAGCCAGTTTTATTGTTGGAACCCTGATAGAAATACCAGTCGAGTATGATTGAGACCATTCTTGTTTCCATGCCTCCTTAGGGCATGGCAGTTAATTCCTTGGCTGTCCTCCAAGCAGGTTTCCGGGACTTCAGTCTCGTAACGGCATTTTCATCTGTGTCATCAGAATCCTCGACCACAATCTAGCAAGGGAACTCTTCCGTCTGATGAAAGGAGGTTCAATGATGCTCATAACCGATAACCACTGGATAGGAGTGGGGTGTAATATACCCGAACTAACTCTCATTGGCTTCGCTAATAAGGGGGAGAGGGGCAATCGGCCATAAAACAAACTCATATCACTTCATATTTAATCAAGCGAGCATTTTCGAATAAAGGGTTATGCCTACATTCAGACTTTCTTTTATTTACTTCTTAGAATATTAAAAGTCACCTCCGTGATGTAGTGGTAACCGGACTTAGCTGCAAACCTGGAGGTCCGAGGTTCGATTCCCGGCTCTGAAACGAAATTTCAAAAGTGGTATGAGGGCTGGAACGGGGTCTACTCAGCCTCGGATGGTCCAAATGAGTAGAGGAGGTTCGATTACCACCTCAGCCATCCTCGAAGTGGTTTTCCGTGGTTTCCCCCACTGCGTCTTCTGGCAAATGCCGGGATGGTCCTTACCGTAAGGCCACGGCCACCTCCTTCCCTCCTCCTTGCCTATAACTCCCAATCTTCCCATTCCTTCCCATCCCTCATAAGCCCCTGTTCGCTTTGCAGGTGTGGCCACCTGGGCGAGGTGCTGATCTCACCTCCCCAGTTGTATCCCCCAACCAGGTGTTTCAAGCTCCAGGACACTGCCCTTGCGGCGGTAGTGGTTGGATCCCTGGCTGAGTCCGAGGGAAAAGCCAACCAGGAGGGTTGGTTGGTTGGTTGGTTCCTCAGTTTAGGGGCTGCGACAATGCAGTTAGCCTATGTAGCCCCGTGTACTTTGGGTGTGTGTAGAAACAGTCTGATAACCGGTGTTAATTGTGATGGCTGTATTAGTGTGTGTTATCTGTTTTTAATTCAAGTAAGGACTGCACACATTCAATTTTCAAGTAGTTCCTACTTTTGTTACCAAACGCCACCGTCAACGACTACTAGTTCTTAACTAGGTTACTAGATGCCAATGTTGTCGGCTCCTGGCGACGAACGTTGGAACCTAAGAGCGATAGTCAAATCTAACCTAAAATTTAGCTTCACACAAGTGTAATTAGTGGAAGGTTCTTTTACATACCATTAATCTATGACATGGGACCGCCGGCTTTACTTTCCCTCCTAAGGAAGACATACTGAGGGATTTTTAACGCTCTTAAAAATCCGATGACTCCGGCCGGGTCCGAACCCACGACCCTGGGCATAGAAGCTCAGCTTGCTACCAACTACGCCACCGAACCCGCTATATTTGATTTTAACTAACTCGTAGTGTACTGGATACAGTTGTTGCTGTTGTTGATTCATTTAGTATTTGTGACATCATGGTCATCTAACCCTAAGTACTTGGGTGTTTGTGGAGTTTGTCTGATAACCTGTGTTAATGTGATGACTGTATTAGTGTGTGTATTTGCAATTCAGTTATGGATTGGAAAGGAGGCGGTCGTGGCATTAGTTTAGGAACCATCCCGGCATTCACCTGGAGTAGAAGTGGGAAACCACGGGGAAACACTTTCTGGATAGCTGAAGTGGGATTCGAACCCGCCTCTTGTTAATTTTTGCTTCACGAGGCTGAGTGTACCCCGGTCAAAAATCATCACGTCCATTTTTCATGTATTGACAATTTCACCTGGAATGTTTAGAACTAGAAAGAGAGGAACGCAAGAGTTTCCTGCAATGGGAAGTGAGACAAGTAGTCATAGAAAAGAAATGAATGATGACAAGGTGTGGAAACGAGTGCGTGCTGTTCCGGCACGCTATCCTTCTCCCTTCTTCCTGCCGGCCGGCCGGCCTGCCTGGTGGAGAAGTGCGTGCGAGAGTGATTGCGAGGCTGGTCGATCGAGCATATTCCAGATTAGAATTCTTAGTGGGTTGCTTCACTTTATGCACACACTCAAGGAATTTGACTCAAGAATACGAAATAGCTACTCCGACTTGTTTTTGCTGAGACTACATACAGTATATCAACTCTTTTACACGTGTATTACCATTTTGACTGCGACTGCGGAGTTGAAATGATAATATTGATGATGATAATGTTGTTTTAGGGGCCTAACATCTAGTTTATCGGTCGCTAATGGTTTGGGTGATAAAGAAAGGTGAAATAAGAATGAAAATTATTACTAATACCAACTACAAACTTACACGCTAGAAGAAGAAGTGGTAAACAAACAAAGGATAAGGCGAATAAAGGACAGGAAGGAAAGCAATGCCCTCAAACCTTGAAGAATGAGGATTGAGGGACTTATAAGGAAGGAGAGCCATGAAAGGCATATATGAAAGGGAGAGAGGAGAGAGCCCACCCCATGGTCAGAGGAGAAAGGAGATAAACCGGACCCTCGGTGTCGCCAACTCTCGAACTCACCTGTTGTGAGCCCCTGATGGTGCAGCACTATCCAGAGCATAAGGCAGGAGATAAAATGAAAAGAAAACAAGTGGTCTGACCCCTCGAAGAAAGAGGGATCAGGAAAGATGAGACAAATTGTGAGCCCCTGGGGAGCTGCTTTCTCCACTCTTACAAACTTAAAGGACACACTAAACGTTTCTTACGAGATGCCGGCATGATAACACGCGATAGATTGATGAGTGGTCACCGGAAACTCAACCATATCCAGTCTATTAGATTAGCAGTTTGCCTCTTCTAGCACTACAAACGCTAGCGTGAGTCAATGCAAAGTATCACTAAAGACTTAATAATTACTTTCGGTGTGAAGATTAAAAAAAAAAAGCCCCTTAGTGCATTGAACCAAAGAACACATTAAAGAAAGAACTAGGCCCTAAGTAAATAAGTTAATTTGGCTACGATTTAAATAAAAATGAAAACGAGTAAAGGGACTAGCCGTTTTATGCTGTTTTTCCGGTACTGCAGTTAGAACGGAAGTCATTTTCGTTTTTTTTAAATTTGATTGAGCTCTCCAAGACTCACAATTTCAAACCTTTCCAGGTCCATTATCCTTAGCTCCCCTTAGCTACTGACGTGGAGTCTCGCAGACTCCGGGAGATAATACATCATTCGCTTCCGTTCACACTTTTCAATTTACTTCCTTGTCTTTCCTGGTACCTTCGTCTTTCAACATCTTAGGCTGGTCATTATTGAGTAATAATGTGCAACCGAGATAACAGTGTCTGAAGTAGTGTATGAGTCTCATAGACTCTATGTCAGTAGGAGCGTCTTTACTATCAGTTGTGATCCCTTCAACTTTTGCCACAATTGAGGTAATTCCTAGATTTTCCGATTTTGCTGACAGCATTCAAACGTGTACCGGTACTTGATTATACTTATCTGGCCTGCTACTGTAGTGAGGGTTTACTTAGTTTGGTAGAAATCTCTACTTAGTATAAAACAAAGTCCCCGATTCTTGGATGTCACGGGTAAACTCGAGAACCATTGGAAGGATTTTGATGCGGTTTTCACCGTTCTGTAAAGGATATCTCGAGGAAGGTTTCTGTGGAAAATAATTTATTTATGATCAATGGAAGCCAAGCAGTGAAATGGTCAAAGAAACTGGCATCCGTGCTTTTTAAGCTTACGCTGGGAAAACCGTTAACAATATCAGTGTACTGTTGTTTGAGTCTTCAGTCTTTTGACTGGTTTGATGCAGCTCTCCATTCCTCCCTGTCCTGAGCTAATCGTTTCATCTCTACATAACTACCACACCCCACATCCAAGGCAATCTGTTTAACATATTCTAACCTAGGTCTACCCCTACAGTTCTTGTCCTCGACCCTTCCTTCCATAACTAAGCTTGCTATTCCTGGGTGTCTTAGTATGTGTCCTACCAACCTATCTCTTCTCTTCATTAGCAGTCGCCAGAAACATATTTCTCTCCTCTCCCACTCGTCTTAATACCTCTTTGTTTGCAACCCTATCAACCCATCTGATCTTCATCATTCTCCTGTAACACCACATTTCAAATGCTTCAATTCTCCTCTTTTCTGCTACACCAATAGTCCCAGTTTCACTTCCATAGAGCGCCACGCTCCAGACAAAGGCTTTCAAAAATGACTTCCTAATACCTAAATCTATATTCGATGTCAGCAGATTCCTTTTTTGTAGAAATGCTTTCTTTGCCTGAGCCAACCTACTTTTTATATCCTCTTTGCTTCGTCCATCACTGGCTATTCTGCTTCCTAAGTAACATAAGTCTCCTGCTTCCTTCAGCTTTTCACCTCCCAATTTGATCTCCACAGAGGTTTCTGATTTATTTCGGCTGCATTCCAGTATTTTTGTTTTACATTTATTAATTTTCATCATGAATTCTTTCCGTAAGACGGAGTCCATACCATTCAAAAACTCATTCAAATCCTCAGGCTTGTCGGCCAAGATGACTATGTCATCAGCAAATCTCAGAGTTGGAATTATTTCTCCTTGAATCTTCACTCCCACTTTACATTTTTCTCTAATTTCCTTCATTGCTTGTTCAATGTAAAGATTGAAAAGTATGGGTGATAAGTTGCAGCCTTGCCTTACACCTTTCTGAATACCAGCTTCTCTCTAATGTCCTTCAACTCGAATGACTGCTGTCTGGTTTCTGTATAGATTGTATATCACCCTCCTATCCCTGTACTTTATTCCAATCGATTTCAAAATGTCAAACAATTTAGTCCAATCAACGTTATCAAAAGCCTTTTCTAAGTCTACAAAAGCCATGAACGTTCTCTTATCTTTCCTTATTCTACCTTCCAAAATCAGCCTAAGACTTAGTACAGCTTCCCTTGTTCCTACATTTCTCCTGAAACCAAACTGGTCTTCACCCAACTCCGTTTCTATCTGGCTTTCAATCCTCTTGTAATTTATTCTAGACAGGATCTTTGAAGCATGAGTAATCAAGCTGATTGTACGGTAACCTTCACATCTGTCAGCTCCCACTTTCTTTGGTAAAGGGATGATTACATTCTTCTTGAAATCAGGGGGTACCTCACCTGCCTCATAAATCCTACACACCAAGTGAAATAACCTGATCAGACCTTCATCTCCTATGCAGCGTAGCAACTCAGTCGGTATATCATCTATGCCTGGTGCTTTGTTCCTGCTTAAGTCTTCCAAAGCTCTATCAAATTCTGATCTCAATATTAAATCTCCTTTCGCATCCTCATCAATTTCCTCCTCCCTTTCCATTACATTATTCTCAATCTCCTTTCCCTTATACAAACTCTCTATGTAAGCTTTCCATCTCTCAACCTTTTCTTCCCTATCTGTTAGAGGCTTTCCATTTGTGTCCTTAATATTACAGCACTTAGTCTTCTTTTCCCCAAAAGTATTCTTAATCCTTCGATAAGCTGTGTCTACTTTTCCTAATTTCAGACAATTTTCTATACCTGCACATTTCTCTTTCAACCATTCTTCTTTCGCTTCCTTGCACTTCTTGTTAACCTCATTTCTCAGACGTCTTTATTCTGCTTTCCCCTTTTCATCTCTTACATTCTTGTGTTTTCGCCTTTCATCCATCAATTCTAGTATATCCTGAGTGATCCACGGTTTTCTACCTATTCTTTCTTTCCTACCAATGTTTTCTTCTGCGGATTTTGTTATTTCATTCTTCAAAAGTGCCCATTCGTCTGCAATTGAAGTTTGTTTAGGGTTTTTCATTAGTCCTTCCTTTATACTCTTCTTGAATCTTTCGTTTACATCCTTCTCTTTCAGTCTGTCCATTGCCCACCTTTTTGGCTTTTGACTTTTCTTCAGTTTCTTCAACTTTAATCTGCATTTCATTACAACCAGATTGTGGTCAGAGTTTATGTCAGCACCAGGATATGTTTTACAATCCAAAATCTGGTTTCGAAACCTCTGCTTGACCATAATGAAGTCGATTTGGTAACGCCCTGTATCTCCTGGTCTCATCCATGTGTATATTCTTCTATTGTGGTTATTGAATAAGGTGTTAGCTATGACCAACTTATGCTCGGTGCAGAATTCTACCAGCCTGCTTCCTCGATCATTCCTTTCACCTAATCCGAAATCTCCTACTATCTTCCCTTCTCTCCCTTTTCCCACCACAGCATTCCAATATCTCCCATTACTATAACATTTTCATCACCCTTGATATACCTCAGAATTTCGTCTATTTCTTCGTAGACCTTTTCAACATCCTCATCATCAGCTTGACTGGTAGGCATATAGACTTGTACCACTGTAGTGCAGGTAGGTTTAGTATTGATTTTTGCTACAATAATCCGTTCACTATATTGCTCATAATATACCACCCGCTGTCCAAGTTTCCTACTCAATATGAGACCAACCCCTGCTTGGCCATTGTTTGATTTAGTGCTAATGACCCTATAGTCTCCTGACCAAAAGTCCTGTTCTTCCTGCCAGCGCATTTCACTAATCCCAACCAAATCCAACCTCAACCTATCCATTTCCCTTTCTAAGTTTTCTAACCTTCCACTTCCTAGCAGACTTCTAACATTCCACGCTCCGATCCGTAGAATGTCAGATTTCCTGTTTGTCACTTCTGTGATGTTAACCCCCTCTCGAGTAGTCCCCACCCGGAGATCCGAACGGGGGACTAGTTTACCTCCGGATTGAAATTTTACAAGGGAGGAGGCCATCATCACATGTAATTATGCATAGAGAGGTGCATATCCTCGGGAATAGCATACGGCTGTAGTTTCCCGTTGCTTTCAGCCGTGCAGCAGGACGCAGTGTAGCCATTATTTGGCTTATATTATCAATATCTTAACCGTCTATAAGACTAGTAAAGAATTGATTTATTCTGAAAGGCTGCTACTCCCTTTCAGAATAAGTAAAGAGCAATTCTACTAACAAAAATACTAACCTTCTACCGTACTAACAATTAAATACCAAAATTCTACTAACGAAAAAAATACTTAAGTTCCACCAACAACAAATACTACCACTAAAACAGTCTGTCACCAGGCACACTCACATGCACCCTCACACATCACAGTCTACTGAAACAATGAACTATAACTAATAAACAATGCAACTGCTACCAGACACCCACACACCACAGTCTAATAGAACAATGACATATCTAATAGACAAACTAACTACCTACTTACAACTAAAACTAACTACATACTTACTGTACTGTTATTTAATATGCATAAACACTGTAAAAACTAGCATTTAAAACAACATTTAACTTTAAATAATTGAATCACAACTGTAAGCTTACCGTCTTATCTGATGGCTACAGAAAATAACATGCAACGTGTAAAGTTTCTTCATCCAAGCCTCACGGCTATCACATAGCAACTGGCATCATGCTGACTGTCCCTATCTGATAGGTACGATGACAGCTTAAGGGTAGCAAGTAACTGAGTTGCTAGTTGTTATGCATTTATATCAACCAAATGATTATAGAAAACTATGTACATTTCAGTTAGTTCCCTACCTTAAGAAGGCAATCACTGAAAATTGGACCATCAATACACTCACCGGTTATTCGATATTTATGAAATTATACGATTTGAGTACTCATTCCTTTGATTTACTGTTTCTGAAATCCATGCAAAATGATAAAGGAAAGACCTCAGAATGTTAAAATGACTTGAAAGAGGAGTCACAGCGGCCAAAATGTGAAGTGGACAGCAATTAGGCCTATGGAGCGTATTTTCCTAAAGCAACAGTATCTGCAAATCGCACACCTCGTAAATTTTTAAAAGTCATTTTTTAAAGAAATTATAGATATTTACGAAATTAGAGTGCAATTCGTCACTGCTAATGTCTATTCTCTTTCATTTGAATGCTCATTTGTCACGATCGGTTGCTTGTGAGCGCCGCAGGAGGGATCTATACTACTGAAATAATATATATGATGATGATGATTATTATATTCGAATTAATGGTGTTCGGTAATTGGTATGGCATGGAGTCTCAAGAAGGTTGAGAACCTTTAATCTAGACTGACGTGAGTAAATAAAATCTGAATTTAATGCGAGCATTTAGCTGCGAGAAGCGTGGGCAAGGGTAAATGTATGCAATTTGTCATGGTAACCTGTTCGCCGGGTGGGACGCGGTAGCACCTGGTGCTGAAATGAAACGTAACTTTTTCACCATAATCAAACGGCGAAGGGTTTTGAAACAGCATTAGTCCTATGGTTTTCTCTGGTATATAGACTATGTTCATGCCAAATTTCAGCTATATCGATTGAGTAGATTTTGCGTGAAAAAGTAGCAGACACACATCGTTAGGCTATGACGGTAAAACTTGTTCAGCATGAAAAGTTCTACAAAAAGCCAGGGTGAACATATCTCTATCTTCAATACATCGCCTACTATAAGTGTTTTTACGTTTTCATTTCTTCTAGCAATCTCCATTCAATTACTGAGGCACCAGTTTACGAGATAGCTAGGGGCGAGCCTATCACCCCAGTTACAGCCTAGCTAGCGGGCGAGCCTATTACCCCAGATACAGCCAGCAGCAAACTGTCAAGTCGTGTTGAGTTAAGACTTCAGAGAAGACGGGATGTGTTTGTAGTTTCCTTAGAAGTGCAACTCTTCATTTCGCCTGTGAACATTTCGTTTAGCAAAATACACAGTCAAGTTAAGATTGGAAGGGAGGGGGTTTGTGTTTCATGCACCTCGCCATTCTTAAATTACGTCTGACAAGAATTCGTTGCACATGCATCTCCATGATAATATAATTAATAGTCCAGTCAGTGATTTCAACCCATCATGATGAGAAGTTAAACGGATATAGATCGTAGTTAATTGACATCGAAAAAAAAAAAGCGCTTCTCACGTAATGCATTGATAATTATTCCCGGGCGAAGCCGGGGCGGGTTGATTGTACTGTATATTTAGAAATGCATCTTTTGTGGATATATTTGTATATTTGTACTAGTTATTGAGTAGTTAATGTTATTTACTTTCCGTTACGTGTAGACCGACTAAAGCACAACTCGTAATCTCTTGAAAACCTTCCCTGAGGTCACTCATTGCTCGGAGTGTACACGCTACGGATGTTCGTTTTTTGCTTTCAGCTGAGATTCACTGCGTTAATCCTGCAGTATTTAACGGTGCCTCTCATTAGCAATTTAAGAGCATTACTTATAAAAGTGCTCAAGGATTTAGCATCCTGTAACATTACAGAAAACATCTCCAACAAACCTCGCCTCATCCTTTCACTGTAATTAAATTACTTATATTACTTAAGATATTAAAAACTAAATACTTCCTTCCTTCCTTACCGCACAACACAACAATATTTACATCAGGTTCACTGGTTTGTACGTGATGGAAATGGATGCTTCGTGTATGAGCTGGGCACCTAGCATTTAGAAGCCCGAGGTTTGAATCCCAGCTCAGAATGGGTCAATGTTTATCCCCCGTGATTTTCATCTAAGTCTTTAGCCTATTTTCATTTTATGAAAAATAGTCTTATGAGATCACCTTTTGTCCGTATGTGTGCTTATGATTGTATGTCTGTGAGTGTGTGTCCCCTAATAAATTCTAAACAGCTGTAGCGATGTCAATGAAAGTTGGCATGGTCATAGTACTATTTTGGCCGACCCCGACCGTGCCCCTTAAATTTTATTACGTCTCACCAATTCAACATGGCGGCAGTGCGAACTATTTCACCGGCATTCTATATCTCCGAAACCATTACCGGTATCACCCTGAAATGTTGCACGGTGATAAAGGGCATCTCTACAAATGTATGTGTGTAAGTTTCAAAAACCTATGAAGTACAAAACGAACATGGCGGCCACGCGAATTTGAAATATTATAATAGACTTTTCTCGCGATTTATCCATCTGAGGGCAGTGAAATTTGATACAGTAAATGTTTATATATATTGTAATGCACTGGCATTTAATTTAGTTCAATTGTTTAAATATCCTCTAGATGGCGGCTGTGAGAAGTTTCAAACTTAAGTTTTCATTTCTTGTGTCGTAATCATGCGATGGAAGTGAAGTTTGAACAATGAACATAGGCGATAATTTTCTTTTAATACATAACTCTAAGACATACATATATAAAATCCAACATGGCGACCATCCGAAATATTAGACAGTTCTCAATATCCACGAATCTATTACAGCAATCACACTGACATTTTGTATGTTGATAGAGGCAATTAACATAAGTAGGATGTATGAAAATAGGCTTTAGGTCTTAACGGAACTACTTGGCATTTTATTCTCTAAATAATATCAGTACAGTTTGCAAATTATTAGAGTAAAATAATGGATTTATATCAGTCTCAATTTTTCATTCGAAATCATTTTACTTACTTACTATTACCGTTGTGGCCACTCGGGACCGCGAGATCTCAACTGTTTTTCTTCTTGTTAGCCCACCACGCTTTCGTCCTTTCGGAATGGGATTTCTTCCATTCACCCGAGTGAACATATCACTTGCTGGGTTTTACCTCTTGATAAACCTGACGGAGTTTTTGTTTCAATGGTGTTCTGAGCAAGATATCTGATTCAGGAATTTTTAACTTTAACAAGTCCTTGTCCACTTCCATCAGCCAAAGAAGCATCATCTTTAAACCTCGGAAGTGTGATAATAGACGGCTGGAGAATCTACTGACTGGCATTTTGAGGAGGTGGGCAAAGAATGTTATTCTCCGTTTCCGGATTACACTTGAGATCTTTTCAGTGTGGGAGTATATTTCTGAATTACTACAGAGCTTGTAACCTCCATTTTTGAACTTAGGACCTAGAATTTTCCTAATTATATTTATTTCCTTAACTTCAAGTCTCTCGATCGGTCAGCTGTGCGGTTTGTTAGGCATTTCACTGCATACAGTGCTTCCGGTCTAATCACAGTTTGATAGGTGTCTCAACTGTGCAATCCTACAGATGGACTTTTATACAGTCCGTGAGTGAGGTGGAAGGCTGTTTCGAATTTGTTAACTCGTGTTGAGGTAGCGAACATTTCAGAATTATTTGGTTCGATCCACGCACTAAGATATTTATACTCTTGAACTTTTAAGATCTGGCCATGGGTGGTAATATTTTCCCCCCAAAGGACTTACAACTTTTCCCACAATGAATTTCGAGGAGAAATTTTCAAAATTTGAAATTCTGAGGGTTATCTGAGCTGGGTCAGTTTTATTTTTTATTTTGCATTGACTTTGGAATGCACCCCTCTGAATCAGGTGATTTCATTCCATGGCCCATGAATCTTTGAATAGTTCAAGAGCAGACTATCAGTAACAACAGACTTCGATTTCTTCTGCTCTAAATTCGTAACAAATCTAGAATAACGTGATCCAAAACAAACAAAACGTGTGACATTAGCAAAGCTGCTCAATCAGTGGAAATTCTAAACAGTCATTTTACTGTCAGTCACCCACACTTTCGTTGTGGTATTAGTTGAGATAGTTCAACTCGTAAATATTTTATATATTGTTAATACTTCCACCCAGACATATCATTTTGTAGCCTAAGTGTTGTAACGATTCATTTTGGTTAATTTTAAAGTTAGTAACATGCTCACCTATTGCTGGCATTGCAAAGAGTCTAGCACTTGGGCTATAGCATTCTTTGAGATGTCCTAGTAATGGGTGATAGGGGGCTTTGCCCTATTGAGTTCAATATCTGTATAGATATCCTCTTTACTATAGTGAATTGTTTGTTGTAAAAGTGAGAAGTCTGTTGAGATTATGCCATGGAGAATTAGGATGGTATTCTTTTTGTTAAGTATAGAGAATAGTAGGCTTGTTTTGAGCATGTAGAGGATCTGTGATGTGTAAATGGATGATATGCTACGACTATAGAGATGTTAAAAGATGATTTGGGTATCAGATATTAAAATGAGTTTATATGAAAATATACGATTATAAGAGATTTCCTACTTGTGCTAAAACAACCACAACCACGATATTAGTACAATTACAGTGTAATAGATCTGATGATGATCGCTCGACGATCAAAACTGGTCATCCAAGTGTATTCATTAATCTTATGTAATTTTTTCAGTATTAAGGAATAACCCATCTCATTTGGGTACAATCCTGTTGACCGACAGAATAGCATTACACTTTCATCCCTACATCATTTCTTGTATCTGATACATAGAATCCGTTTTAACCCTTTATAGGGCAAAAGACTGGGGGTATAAAATATATTTTTTTTGCACATTTGTAATTGGGGGTGATAGATGAGTAGGAATATGCAACAATTGTATGGGTGTGGATTTTATTTTATGAAATATGGGGTGGGAAATTATTATCCCACTGCCCACACCCGACAGTATGTTTTCTTAAATGAGCAATGGGGTAATAATCTCCTACCGCCAAATTATGATGAAACTGTGTTTATCACTCAATAATGAGGTTTATTTAACAGGACATAATATATAAAACAAGTAGTTCCGTGAAGAACTATACAGCCTATTTTCATATATCCTACTTATATTAATTGTCTCTATCTACATACAAAATTTCAGTTTGATTACTGTAATAGATTCGTAGATATTGAGAACCGACTAAATATTTCGGATGGTCGCCATGTTGGATTTTATATATGTAGGTCCTAGAGTTATGTACTGTTACAAGAAGATTATTGTGTACGTGTAGCATTCAAACTTCAATCGCATGATTAGGACACAAGAAGTAACAAGGAGATTTTAAAATTTCGCACAACTGCCATCTTGTGGTTATGGAAATAATTGAAATAAATTAGAGGCCAGTGGATTAACATTCGTGAAAGGATTTACTGTACCAAGTTTCACTGCACTCGGATGGTTAAATTGCGAGAAACGTCCATGTGAATATTTATACTTCGCGTCGCCGCCATGTTGGATTTGTGATCACCAGGTTATTTAAAGTCCTATAGGTGAACTTAAGTTCATAGCCCCTATGAACATAAAAAAACAGTTTGGTTGCTATAATAGATTCGTAGATATTCAGAGCCGTCTAAATATTTCGGATGGTTGCCATGTTGGATTGTTATATGTATAGGCCGTAGAGTCATGTACCATTAAAGGAAAATTATTGCGTAGGTTCATTATTCAAACTCTCACATTGATCGCATGATTACGTCACAAGAAATAAAAACTTAATTTTAAAATTCGCAAAGCCGCCATCTTGAGGTTATGTAAACAATTGAACTAAATTAGATACCAGAGTATTACAATGTGTGTAAACATTTCCTGTACCGGATTTCATTGCGGTTGGAACATTAAATCGCGAGAAAGGTCTATTTAAAATTTTCAAATTCGCTTGGCCGCCATGTTCGTTTTGTAGTTAACCGATTTTTGAATGTCTTATAGATGAACTTCCAGTAGCACGCTTCATATCTGTACAAAATTTCAGGGTGATACCGCTAATAGTTTCAGAGATATAGAATACCTGTGAAATATATCGCACATCCGCAATCTTCTGGTTATGTAAACAATTGAACCAAGTTAGATGTTGGTGCATTACAATGTGTATAAACATATACTGTAGCAAGTGTTATTGCGTTTGTTTGCTTAAATCGCGAGAAACATCTATTTAAATGTCGCAAATTCGCGTGGCCGCCATGTTGGTTTTGTAGTTACCAGTTTTTCGAAAGTCACATAGGTGAACTTCTAGTAGTTCCCTTTATTACCGTAAAAAATTCCAGGGTGATATCGGGAATAGTTTCGGAGATATTGAATGCTGGTGAAATATTTCACACAGCCGCCATGTTGGATTGGTGAGACGTAACAAAATTTGAAGGGCACGGTCGGGGTCGTCCAGAATAGTGCTATGAACTTACCGATTTTCATTGAAATCGCTCCAGTCGTTTAGAATTTATTACGGACACACACACACACACACTCCTCTCTCTCTCACACACACACACGCACAAACACACGGACAAAAGGTGATCTCATAAGCCTATTTTTTCAAAATTGAAAATAGGCTAAAAAAACACCCATCACGCTCTATAATTAAAAAAATATATAACTCCCACGCAAAACAAGGTCAGTGACCTATATCATCTTTGCTGAAAACTGCAAAAAAGTATAAAAGTGATTTTGGAATGTTAAAAGTTGGTATATTTGAATATAATTCAATAATTTCATAGTAGTATTTACTAAAAACTCTGGAAATTAATTTTAAAAATCTTCTATTCTATGGCAAACACCCTGAGCAGTATAATTATTTCCATTCTAACTGAAATATATTTACTCAAGTGACCAAAACCGTTATTAACATTGTATTTCAGTTATATACCAGCGTTTACAAATCTCTTATCTTCAATAAAAACACCTTCTTCTGTAAAACAATGCATTTCTTTCACTCAACACAACTGAACTGGCGAGCACGTGCACTGTGGAGACCACTGGGATATATGCTACCCACCTTTGGTTTCTGATGACAGTATACATCAAATTAATGGGTTTTCAATATTTATCTGCATCTAGCTTGTGGATGCTTGTGGAACTGCTTGAAATGAAAGGGGTGGGAAAATTCTCTCCCTAACACCGTTCAATAAATACATGGTGGGAAGATAGTATCCCAAAGACCTGTAAAGGGTTTACATTATCTGTCATTCTCCTGAACATATTCAATCTGGTCGGATGTGAACTGTAGGTGACCCATGCAGTCGGACAGAGAATTTGTCAATTTCACAATTAAACTCACGAACGATGAGAATGCCACAGCTCTATTTTCAGTAACATTTGATATTTATGTTCCAGCCATCAACACTTTTTCCAGAACGCCCTACAACCCCTCTGTAATAACACAAACGCATGTGTGTTATTTACATAACTGCAAGAAAATAATGTTGCGAATGGCTGTGTAACAGTCGCGTATGTTAAATGCACAAAAACAATACTGGTGATAGTCCTTGACGGGCGTGCCATTGGAAAACACAAACAATTATAATGGAATCAAAAAACAACTGCTACAACATTACATGTTTTTATGATTAGCGCCCGAACAATGGCTTTAACCAAATATAAATAATAACCAATATGTGTACGGGCCTTGTCCACCCAAGTTGTTACAATCATAATGAGGATCCAGATTTGAATGACCTACAAAGCCTCAGTAGGGTTCTTGTATATGCCCTACCAACTATCAGCAGGATTAGGGAGCTACGGTATGTTCAACATCTTTAAAAGTTAACAAACGTTTGGTGCTTTTCAGTCGGTACCCAAATGTGCTGGGTTATTCCCTAATTCTGAAAAAAAAAAAAAAAAACATAAGGTGCCGGAACATTCTCATAGACCGGGTAGCGCTTATATGGCTACTAACTTATGTGTGGCTAGAATTGAATCCACGGTCTTTAATATTTGAAGAGTATCCTGAACACAGTATCATACATCACATGTTAGAGTCTAGACTTGGCAACCCACTACAGGTACACTTGCACCAGGAGCACACAGCACTTAGGAATGCGGGGAGGGGAACAGCCTAGCGAGATAACAGACCCTCACACACGGGAATTTCCAGTCAGTCGAGTGCAATAAGTGTCCAAGTGAACTGCTCGCAACAGGACCACGCAAGACCCTAACCAGATAAGTAGCCTCGAGCCTGTACAATACACTACAATCAGAATTTACCATTTACAACAACCACATATTCACTCCAAACAGGCAATTTCCGGAGATCAATCACTTACGACTACAACGAACAAATACTGACGAGTTGCATTATCTCAACTAATACTGCAACTAAATAAGTGAGTATATTGTAAATATTTTCACCAATAATTTCAGACATAGATTTAATATCCTTAATGTAATGGATCTGATGATGATCACTTGACGATCAAAACTGGTCATGAAAGTGTATTTATTAATCTTATGTAAAGTTTTTCATGACTAGGGAATAACCCACCTCATTTGGGTAAAATCGTGTAGACCGACTGAAAAGCATCGAACTTTTGTTTACTTAGGCAAAACAGAAAAACTGGCTTTAAACACCATAATGTCTTAAAACGTTTCATATTTTGTTTTTGCGCCAAATTAATCGAAGGACTTTTAGTGCTCTACCGGTACTTGTTGATTACATTTCTTAACAGACAAAGTAGGGGTCCTCATCGTAGCGGAAACGTAAAATTAATTATTTTCATCAATAATGTGCCAAACATTGAAGGGCCCGGAAAAGGCTCCAAATTTTGAGTCCCAAACAGCTCTGTCTTAGAAAACCAAATTTGGAAAATTACTTGCAGCTTAAATTCAGATTCGGATAAACAGGCTAAAATCACTTGTTCCTTTGCTCGTTTGCTCATCCTAGCCAAATTTACTTATTTACATAATTCTTTTTTTAATGTGTTCCTTGGGTCAATACCCTCAGGTGTTTTTCTCTTGATTTTTTTTTTGAAAAATCTTCACACCAGAAGCTGTTTTAAGAGCTTATGTGAAACTGTGCATTAACTCACACTAGCACTGGTTGTTGTTGTTGTTGTTGTTTGAATCTTCAGTCTTTTGACTGGTTTGACGCAGCTCTCCATGCCTCCCTGTCTTGAGCTAATCGTTTCATCTCTACATAGCTACCACACCCTACATCCGAAGCAATCTGTTTAACATATTCTAACCTTGGTTTACCCCTACAGTTCTTGTCCTCAACCCTTCCTTCCATAACTAGGCTTGCTATTCCTGGGTGTCTTAGTATGTGTCCTACTAACCTATCTCTTCTATTCATTAGCAGTCGCCAGAAACATATTTCTCTCCTCTCCCACTCGTCTTAATACCTCTTCGTTTGTCACCCTATCTACCCATCTGATCTTCATCATTCTCCTGTAACACCACATTTCAAATGCTTCAATTCTCCTCTTTTCTGCTGCACCAATAGTCCAAGTTTCACTTCCATAGAGCGCCACACTCCAGACAAAGGCTTTCAAAAATGACTTCCTAATACCAATATCTATATTCGATGTCAACGGATTCCTTTTTTGTAGAAAGGCTTTCCTTGCCTGAGCCAACCTACTTTTTATATCCCCTTTGCTTCGTCCATCACTGGTTATTTTACTTCCTAAGAAACAGAAGTCTCCTACTACCTTCAGCTTTTCACCTGCCAATTTGATGTCCATAGAGGTTTCTGATTTATTTCGGCTGCATTCCAATATTTTTGTTTTACATTTATTAACTTTCATCATGTATTCATTCCGTAAGACGGAGTCCATACCATTCAACAACTCATTCAAATCCTCAGGCGTTTCGGCCAAGATGACGATGTCATCAGCAAATCTCAGAGTTGAAATTATTTCTCCTTGAATCTTCACTCCCACTTTAAATTTTTCTCCAATTTCCTTCATTGCTTGTTCAATGTAAAGATTGAAAAGTAAGGGTGATACGTTGCAGCCTTGCCTTACACCTTTCTGAATACCAGCTTCTCTCTCATGTCCTTCAGCTCGAATGACTGCTGTCTGGTTTCTGTACAGATTGTATATCACCCTCCTATCCCTGTACTTTATTCCAATAGATTTCAAAATGTCAAACAATTTAGTCCAATGAACGTTATCAAAAGCCTTTTCTAAGTCTACAAATGCCATGAACGTTCTCTTATTTTTCCTTATTCTACCTTCCAAAATCAGCCTAAGACTTAGTACAGCTTCCCTTGTTCCTTCATTTCTCCTGAAACCGAACTGGTCTTCACCCAACTCCGTTTCTATCTGGCTTTCCATCCTCTTGTAAATTATTCTAGACAGGATTTTTGAAGCATGAGTAATCAAGCTGATTGTACGGTAATCTTCACATCTGTCAGCTCCCACTTTCTTTGGTATAGGGATAATAACATTCTTCTTGAAATCAGAGGGTACCTCACCTGCCTCATAAATCCTACACACCAAGTGAAATAACCCGATCAGACCTTCATCTCCTATGCAGCGTAGCAACTCTATCGGTATATCATCTATGACTGGTGCTTTGTTCCTGCTTAAGTCTTCCAAAGCTCTGTCAAATTCTGATCTCAATATTAAATCTCCTTTTGCATCCTCATCAATTTCCTCCTCCCTTTCCATAACATGATTCTCAAACTCGTTTCCCTTATACCAACACTCTATGTAAGCTTTCCATCTCTCAACTTTTCTTCCCTATCTGTTAGAGGAATTCCATTTGTGTCCTTAATATTACAGCACTCAGTCTTCTTTTCCCCAAAAGTATTCTTAATCCGTCGATAAGCTGTGTATACTTTTCCTAATTTCAGACAATTTTCTATACCTGCACATTTCTCTTTCAACCATTCTTCTTTCGCTTCCTTGCACTTCTTGTTAACCTCATTTCTCAGACGTCTGTATTCTGCTTTCCCCTTTTCATCTCTTACATTCTTGTGTTTCCGCCTTTCATCCATCAATTCTAGTATATCCTGAGTGATCCACGGTTTTCTACCTATTCTTTCTTTCCTACCAATGTTTTCTTCTGCGGATTTTGTTATTTCATTCTTCAAAAGTGTCCATTCGTCTGCAATTGAAGTTGGTTTAGGGTTTTTAATTAGTCCTTCCTTTATACTCTTCTTGAATCTTTCGTTTACATCCTTCACATTCAGTCTGTCTATTGCCCACCTTTTTGGCTTTTGACTTTTCTTCAGTTTCTTCAACTTTAATCTGCATTTCATAACAAGCAGATTGTGGTCAGAGTTTATGTCAGCACCAGGATATGTTTTGCAATCAAAATCTGGTTTCGAAACCTCTGCTTGATCATACTGAAGTCGATTTGGTAACGCCCTGTATCTCCTGGTCTCATCCATGTGTATATTCTTCTATTGTGGTTATTGAATAAGGTGTTAGCTATGACCAACTCATGCTCGGTGCAGAATTCCATCAGCCTGCTTCCTCGATCATTCCTTTCACCTAATCCGAAATCTCCTACTATCTTCCCTTCTCTGCCTTTTCCTACCACATCATTCCAATCTCCCATTACTATAACATTTTCATCACCCTTGATATACCTCAGAATTTCATCTATTTCTTCGTAGACCTTTTCAACATCTTCATCATCAGCTTGACTGGTAGGCATATATACTTGTACCACTGTGGTGCACGTCGGTTTAGTATTGATTTTTGCTACAATAATCCGTTCACTAGATTGCTCATCATATTCCACCCGTTGTCCGAGTTTCCTACTCAGTATGAGACCAACCCCTGCTTGGCCATTGTTTGATTTAGTGCTAATGACCCTATAGTCACCTGACCAGAAGTCCTGTTATTCCTGCCAGAGCATTTCACTAATCCCAACCAAATCCAATCTCAACCTATCCATTTCCCTTTCTAAGTTTGCTATCCTTCCATCTCCTAGCAGATTTCTAACATTCCACGCTCCGATCCGTAGAATGTCAGATTTCCTCTTTGTCACTTCTGTGATGTTAACCCCCTCTCGGGTAGTCCCCAGCCGGAGATCCGAACGGGGGACTAGTTTACCTACGGATTGAAATTTTACAAGGGAGGAGGCCATCATCACATGTAATTATGCATAGAGAGGTGCATATCCTCGGGAATAGCATTACGGCTGTAGTTTCCCGTCGCTTTCAGCCGTGCAGCAGAACGCAGTGTAGCCATTAGTTGGCTGATATTATCAAATCTTAACCGTCTATAAGACTAGTAAAGAATTGATTTATTCTGAAAGGCTGCTACTCCCTTTCAGAATAAGTAAAGAGCAATTCTACTAAAAATACTAACTTTCTACTAACAATTAAATACCAAAATTCTACTAACAAAAATTTACTTAATTTCCACCAACAACAAGTACTACCACTAAATCACTCCGTCACCAGGCACAGTCACATGCACCCTCACATATCACAGTATAATGAAACAATGAACTATATCTAATAAACATGCAACTGCCACCAGACACACTCACACACCACAGCACTGGTAGTAATAGAAAAAGTTAAGTGCTAATCTAATCGAGCGGATGCTGTTGAGTTTCATTGACTTACACTTGTCATCTTAGTGGGAGAAAAGGCAAACTGCTAATCTAATCAACCAGACAAGGTTGAGTTTCCAGTAAACAATCATCAGTCTACCGCGTGTCATTATGCCGACACCACGTAAGAAACCTTTAGTGTGTTCTTTACGTTCAATAAAGTGGAGAAAACAACGAAAAGTAATTACAAATGAATTACAGATGAACCAGTCTAGGCACTTATTGCTTCATGGTATGAGTTTGAATATTCCCTCCAGGTAAAAATTCTGCCCTTGCGAGTTCCGCCGCGAAGTGTTTCACTTCCTCGTCTGAAGGGAAACAAGTGAAACTTGCTTGGAGCGATGTCTGGGCTGTAGGAAGGGTTGTCAATGATGTCCCAACGAAACCGCTTCAACAGCATGGTAGTCTTGTGGGCTAAGAGGGACTAGTTTCAAACCTGCAATCTCAAACATTTTCGTAAATTGAGTTATTGGCACCGAGATAAACTTCGGATTGAATTCTACTTGTGTAATCTATGCTGTTCCTGCAAACACAGAAAAATCCATGTTATTTTCTTTAATAAAAATCCGTGTCAATTTCAAACTGAGTAATCTCCAAACCGACCAATGAGAGCTGCAATATGGCGGCCACCCAGTATGCTCCAGTCTTGTTTGTTTACATCCCTGAGGCAAAGGTCTGTGACTTTTGCTTGATTTGGAGTTTGTTTCAGTTTAATGAATTAGGAATTTATTATGAATGGACATCAGTAATAAAGAAATATCCGTTGAACCTTCATTTCTCCATGGTTTTTTTTTCACGTCGAAGTGTACAGTCTCCACATCCTATTACAACAAAGTCAGCAATCTCCATATTTTAAGTGCATATTAAATCATATCTACAGGGCTCATTTCAAACGTGTGTCAGAATATGTACCGTACTCATTGCTTCGAGCCACGTCTTGAAACGTATTCGGACCCGAATGAAACACTTGGGGCGAATGATTTGCCGGAACAAGAATCGCGCACGCACAAACAATTAATCCACGTATGCATATACATTTATTACAGTACTATACACACAACTATATACACAACATATTGACATTATTTCGTTATTGCGTTGCGAGGAGCTGCGGCTTGTGCGTGCTGCCAGTAAGGCACGGCTTAACACAGTGTGTCCCAAAAGCCAGGTAGAGGGCTGAAGGGCGACAATAGAAAGACGCAGTGTTGCCAAGCATCACCATCACCACGTTGTCACTTCTTGTATTCTCCCATAACACTGTTCACTTACTGTCTCCAACATACCGCCCACCTAAATGTACTACATTTAAACACAAACATGAATGATGGGCACACCAAAAGTTCACTGAGAAAACAACACTAGCACAAAAGAAAATTACACAATAAAAATATACACAGTCACAAAAGCACACGTCACGGTGCAGGTAGGGGGCACAGTTTCTGGATTGGTCCCTTCAGAGTTCCGTTGCTGGTACGGACGATGGCTACTCTGACCAATCCATCCTTGCCGGATATCACGTCTTCGACCACTGCAAGCCTCCATGCTGTGGGTGGGAGATTGTCCTCCTTTACAAGGACGATGATGCCGGGCTGAATGTTCACCTCCTTGTTAATCCATTTGGATCTTTGTTGTAGACTGTTGAGGTAGTCCTTTGACCACCTGCTCCAAAAGTTCTGCTGCATTTTCTGCAGATGCTGCCACCTGGATAGACGGTTGGAGGCTACCTCTGTCAGATTTGGTTCAGGGATGGACATCAATGGGGAGCCGATTAGGAAATGACCGGGACTGAGATAAGAGGGATCATAGGGATTGTCAGAAAGACGAGAGATAGGCCTAGAATTAAGACAAGCTTCTATTCAGCAAACTAACTTCTGTAGTTCGTCGTATGTCAAGCAGGTGTTGCCAACCACCCTTCTCATATGATGCTTCATTGACTTAACCCCAGCTTCCCAGAGACCACCGAAATGAGGGGCATCCGGAGGAATGAAATGCCACGTGAATCCTTCTTTACAACCAATCTCTTGAAGTTCTTCCACGCGGTGTTCGGATTTGAAGAGGCGGTGCAATTCGTTCAACTCATTTCGCGCTCCCACAAAGTTTGTTGCATTGTCCTAGAGGTAGACACTTTCCCCTCCTCGCGGTAAAGCGCCGCAGAGCTGCAATGAAGGCTTCTGAGGTGAGATCGCGAACTATTTCCAGATGTATTGCCTTAGTGCAGAGGCATACGAATACTGCAATTGTAACACTTCTCCTTCACCTTGCTTCTTGTTGATCCTTGCTTTATAAACATTGGCCCAGCAAAATCCACTCCATAGTTCATAAATGGACGCGCTGCTATCACCCGAGGAGCTGTTAGTTGACCCATTAGTTGCTTCGAAGCAGATGCCTTCAACCTAAAGCAATGTAAACACTTGTGGATAAGCGGACGTATTGTTCGCCTGCCGTTTACAATCCAATATTTTTGCCGTAGAGAGGCGATCAGCAATCGTACACCAACATGTAGTAAGCGTAGGTGTTCAGATTCTATGATCAATTTTGTCAAGTTGTGTTTAGGGGGAAGAATGATCTGATGACGTTCACCGAAAGGCATTGGACAGTTTTCTAATCTTCCGCCCACTGTGAGGAGGTCTTCTCCGTCGAGGAATGGGTTGAGACTTCTCAACGTACTTTTGGTCGCTACACTTGATATACCGTTCAGCTCTTCCACCTCCGCTATGTAGCTGAACCGCTGCGCTTGTTCGATGCACACTTTCAAGGCTCCTTCAAGTTCCATAGCCGTCAATGGACCAGTTCGCTTGGAGCTTGGATTCCTTGTATTGTGGGCAAACCTTCTGCATTCGGCGAAGTGACGAGAAGCGACGGAAAATGTCTTCTAGCTCCTCATGAGTCACCATGCATTGCGTCTCTCGTTTCTCGGGAATTTCATCAATCTCCAGAGAGTTGTTGGTTGAACAAGGCCATGAAGATTGTTGTTCGTTCAATGAGACATTGTTATCCGATTTGCAAGATGCGTCGGAAACGACTCGTGTCCTGGTTGTGGTGCTATCTTCCTTTTCAACTACATGGTGTGGAAGATACAAAAAAGGCTCGTTCCTGGGAGGTCGGTCCACTGCAAGCTGCATATGATCCAGGCGTTCGTACTCGTCCATGAAATCGACGTATTCTTGCTGTAATTCATGGCTCTTCTGTAACCTTAGCTCGATCTGAAGTAAGCTTTCCTCTACATCGTTACGCGATCTACCAAGTGGCTTGCACTGCTGACGGACAGGCAAACTCACAATGAATCTTCCAGACTTATCACGTTTTGTTTTGCGCTGAAAATGGTCTTCACAATATCTTTCTTCTTTGGTGAGTGGCATAATCGTTGGAAGCTCTTCTATTTCCCAGAATTTTTCGATTTGGCGGTGTAAATCGTCGCCATCCCTCAGGAAGAATGATGACCTTGATTGAAGACTACTCATCTGGGACTCGGAGTATATAGAGCCAGAGAAAATCCAGCCTAGCTGCGTGTTCTTCATTACAGGCAGGTCGCTGTGTAACTTGAACGTTCCCTCGGCCAGGAGTTCCATGAAGAGTTCCGCGCCAATTAACATATCGATGTTGCCTGGTATGTTGAATTGCGGGTCAGCTAGTTGTATACCGGTCGGTATGTTCCAACTTCTGCAATTGATATAGGCTCCAGACATTTCCCCTGTGATCCTGGGAAGTACTGAGCATGTAATAGTAGCCTTGTAATTGGTAACGTTAGAATATAATTCAAAATCGACGCTGTGATCCGAATTTACAGTCGTATTGCTTATCCCTCTAAAAGGCATTGGATGTCTACGTCGTTTCAGTCTTAAACGTTGCGCCATCGCCTCCGTTATGAAGTTAGACTGCGATCCACTGTCAAGTAGAACTCGGCATTGTTGTAGTTCACCATTGTTGTCCCTCACTTTCACCAAGGCAGTGGACAGCAGTACTTGTGCTTGTGAGCGAAATTTTAAAGAACAGTAAGAGCCTGATTGTTGCAGTTCATTGTTGTCATCAGTTCTTCTATTGGGTGATTCTCGTGATCCTGACCCCGGTTCACGCCTCGCGTCTCTTCCGCTATTCCTTGTGACGTTCGGATTGGGTGCTATGTCAGAGTGCAACTAGGGTGTGATGATTCCTGCCACAACTCTTACAATAGCCTGCAATGCATTGTTGGACATTGTGCGGCCGAAAGCAATTGAAGCACAATCCTTTACTCTTAACAAATGCATAGCGTTGCTCAACACTGTGATTAATGAATGGCTGACATTTATGAAGGGCATGCTGGGATTCACAAAATGGACATGCACTGATGTTAGATACAGACACATTAGAATAGGGTGACTTGGGTGAGATGGTCTTAGAATGACTAGCCTTTAGAACTGTAGTGGTCGATTTTGCGTCACGGCTGGATGTAGCTAATTCTAATGCCTGACATCTGCCTTCCAGAAAAGATTGCAATTCGGATAATTCTTGTAAGTCCTGTCCATTAGCATTAATCTCGTATTCCTTTCTAGTTAAGGGATCTAGTTTATCCAGTACTAGCTGCGATAGGAGAATCTCTTCTAGAGGTGTTTTTAACTTCAGAGCCTTAATGGCATTCAGATTAGATATTAACTGGTTAGTTAGGTGCCTAATATCGGCTGCCGAGTCCTTGCTGCAAGATGGTAAAGATAATAGCTGCCTGATATGCTTAGTGGCTATTAAGCGGTTATTAGTATATCTACTACAAATCAGTTCCCATGCTACGTCAAAGTTTTCATTTGATATCGGCAGGTTGCTTATCAATTCTAAAGGTTCCCCTTTTAAGGCTGATAACAGATAATGCAATTTATGTACATTAGGAATGTCTGAATTTTGTGTTATTAACCCATTAAAGGTGTCTCTGAATGCTATCCATTAGTTATAATCTCCGGTGAAAGTAGGGATGTTGATCACTGGAAGTCTGACGTTACTTGTTAGGCACCCTGTGCTATTGTCACTAAGGGATCGGGTGTTTCCAGTGCCTCTCTCAACTAATTTAGTGCTGCTTCTAAGTCAAAGTATTGTGTTTCAAACTCTTCACGATCTGTTGCGTGACTATCATCATCATCGTCATGAAGATCTAATTTGCTTTGCGGTTCCTCGTACCTATTTCTAATTGCACTAAGCTCATTTAATCGAAGCCGTACGGTAGTTACATCAGTTCCTTGGCGTGCTTGACATTTCTCAAGAAATTTACTTGTTCGAGTTAAGCTTGCTTTAACTATCGCTCTCTGTTTAACTAGTAATTTCTTTTCATTGGGTTCCATGGTGAGGAAAGGGTCGAGTGAGAAGGGAAATACAGAAAGGAATTCTGAGCTGTTTGAAATAGCCTCACCTGTATTGTCTTCGGCGCTGCCTGTGTCTAGCCTCCCGCTGGGCTGGGCTTCAGGCGATAGGATTGCCTTGCTGTCGCTACCTGGGTCCCCTCCTGTGTCACCTATGGTACGGCCTTGCTACTGATCTTGCCTGTTTAGATGCAGTAATAGCATTCACGAATCCGTAGAAGTTATATTCACACATGTGATAACCATGTATGCGCGTAAACGTAATACAGTATATCATCTGGCCCGGAGGACCAATGTTTCGAGCCACGTCTCGAAACGAATTCGGACACGAATGAAACACTTGGGGCGAATAATTTGCCTGAACAAGAATCGCGCACGCACAAACAATTAATCCACGTATGCATTTAAATTATATACATTTATTACAGTACTATACACACAACTATATACACAACATATTGACATTGTTTCGTTATTGCGCTGCGAGGAGCTGCGGCTTGTGCGTGCTGCAAGTAAGGCACGGCTTAACAGAGTGTGTCCCAAAAGCCAGGTAGAGGGCTGAAGGGCGACAATAGAAAGACGCAGTGTTGCCAAGCATCACCATCACCACGTTGTCACGTCTTGTTTCCTCCCATAACACTGTTCACTTACTGTCTCCAACACTCATATTGGTCCAAATAAGTGAGAAAGAGAAGTACACCTTCAACATTGAGGGGAAATTAGTGCGACAGTTTTTGGCCTCTGCTGCAAAATCATCAAAAATGGAGATTGGTGGGTTTGAAACTACCCTTTCGTATGACGTTGTGCGTTTGTCATGGAGAAAGGTGACTCCCACGGCGAGAAGTCCTGGCCGTCGTTACATGTTTCGCCTACAGAAATGGAATAACTGCTGGGATCTCTTCGCGTGACCAGTTTTCTACACGAATCGCCATTAGTTGTTTACTTACAACTAGCGCTGAAGGTGGTGGCTTGCTGGAACTCTGCACAGTTACCAACCGTATGTATTTAAATGATCTCACACTGGTTGGTTGGTTCCTTAGCGTAGGGGCTGCGACAACGCAGTCATGTAGCCCCGTGTACTTTGAGTGTGTGTAGAATCTGTCTGATAACCGGTGTTAATTGTGCTGGCTGTATTAGTGGGTGCTAACTGTAATTCAGGTAAGGACTGCAGACGTTCAATTTCAAGTAGTTCCTACTTTTGCTACCAAACGGCACCGTCAACAACTAGTTCTGTACTTGGTTACTAGATGCCACCGCTGTCAGCTCCTGGCAACGAACGTTGGAAGCTAAGAGCGTTAGTCAAATCAAAACTATAATGTAGCTTATCACAAGTGTAATTGGTGTAATGACATGGAACCGCCAGCTTTACTTCTCCTCCGATGGAAGGTATACTGAGGGATATTTAACGCTCTTAAAAAAAAAGATACGAGCCTTACAGTAGTCGCATATGATGTGTAACATCTGACATGTTATCCTAGTCGTATACTACACAGCTTGGACATGCTTAAAATGTTAATTTACACTCCATTTTCATACTGGTACTATGATGAATGTATAGATTGAATTGGAGATATGCTACTGTCACATTTGTGGCGCAGCGGTCAAGCTGTTAGTCTCTCACCAACGTAGACCGGGTTTGATTCCCGGTAAATACATGTGAGATTTTCGAATTGAAATGCCATGTCCTGTGGTTCGCATTCCACGTAAAAGGGAGGTTCCGTGGATCATGATCGTGAGATTAACGGACACGCAAAACTACAAGCTTCCTTCCTTTTACATTAATAATTCATAATAACAAAGTGACACACAACGTCGACAGTACTCTCAAATACTGTGAGCACATTCCTCAGTAACTATAACATTCATTATTCTCAAGGCTCTCATACAGTTCGTCGTAAACAATCAAATCATGGCTTCCTACAATCATGAAATGACCTAGTCCCACATATGATGAAAATACAGCTTTTGTTCCACTCATATAACAACATTCTGTTATGCATTTAATATTTAACTAGCCTACTCAACCACAACTTGACAATATTGCCGCTTACTTAAATGTAATTTGTCGTCTTTGTCCTACCCCATGTGATATTCAACCTTGAACGTGAAGCTTCACAAACTACTCAATGACAAATGAAAGTCGGTGAAACATTTGCCACTGTACTCGTCAAACCAGTGCCTGCTAAATGCCATAACATTCTCGCGCTACAGAGCACACACTGCCTTGTTTCCAATACACACATTTTCAATTGTACATCCAGCTGGCAGTCCGTCTTCACTTCCCTTCGATCCACTTCCGCCCGATTCACTTCCGTCCCATTTTTCTGGCAGTGCGTCTTCACTTCCGTCCGATCCACTTCCGTTCGATCCACTTCCGCCCGATTCACTTCCGTCCCCAATTTTCAAAATCACTCCCAGAAAACTATCCAGCAACCGAGCGGAAAGATGTTACACATCAAAAATACGACGACAAATCCTCACACTACTAGTTTCTCTTTGACAGACAAAACTCCAGGAATACCGGCCATGTATCCTTACTTTCTGATCATCCCTGGTATATTTCCCACTGACATTTTAGTTTGTATAAACGTTTGGTTCAAGATAGGCTATTTAAACTTTCAGTATCCCATGTTAAACATAAACTGATATAGTACATAAATATTATTTATTTAACGTATGGATTTTAGTGCCGGGTGTATCCGAGGATATGTTCGACTTGCCAGAGGCTGTTGCTCCTTCAATGCGGACACCCATGGGGTGAGCTACAATTTCCGTTCAATTTCAAGTAGTTCCCACTTTCGCCACCACCAGATGTCACTGACACTTAGTGGTTAACGTTGGAATTTTTGATTGAGCGCCTCAACGAAATCTGGTGGGTTGGTTCCTTAGTTTAGGGGCTGCGACAACGAGGTCATGTAGCCCCGTGAACTATGGGTGTGTGTAGATTTTTTTCTGATTCCCGGTGTTAATTGTGATGACCGTATTAGTGCGTGATATCTGTGATTCATGTAGAAGGAACTGCAGACGATTAATTTTTTCAAGTAGTTTCTACTTGTGCTACAAACTGCTACCATCCACGACAGCTAGCGGTGGACGTGGCTACTAAATGCCATCAGAGTCAGCCCCTCGCGACGATCGTTGGAACTATTATAGCGTTATCAACTAACATACACATTTTAGCTTCCACAATAAATCTATGATTTGGGACCACCGGCTTTACTTCCCCTTTGAAGGAAGGCATACTGAGGGATTTCTACGCTCATAAAATATCCGACGACTTCAGCCAGGGTTGAACCCGCGATCTTGGGCATTGAAGGACAGCATGCTACCGACTACGCCAGCGAAGCCGCTTAGCACATAAATAAAAGCGTAACAATGCATTTGGAATTTCAGAACGCGTTTCGCACTCATAGAATTGTATATCACGATAGCACACAATGCAATTTAGTAACATGAAAGCCTTATTGTACCCTACGAAGGGATGACAGAGTGCAGATTACAGAGCATTTGAACAAACGTCAACAATATTGTATGTGGCATTCAAGACCCAGTGGGGAACAATCACTATTAATTCAGAACTGAAAGCAATAATCTTTCATTTTGGAAGTCATAAAATGAATCCCTCTCCAATCGAACAATTTCGTTCTCATTTTTCATCATATTTAATAGCTCGTTTGGAAGTTTTACAGCGACCGAGAAATTTCCAATTAAAACTATAGCAGTGCAATTAACAGTGACGCCATAAAGAGATTATGCGGCGCTGCGATATATTACCAACGTAATAGAAAGAAATCACAATAAAGGGTTTCCCATGTTGTGGATTTGATTTTAGTGGTGAATGCATAGCAGGATTTGCTGTAGTGTTGTAGGATATCAATAATATTGTTTAGAATTTTTGGTCCAGAGGACCAGTTTCCACCGGATCATCTGATTTTGCCTGTTAACCCTAGGTATACCAACCTATTTTCTTATTTCTTAGTTAGTCATCAGAGGGAAAGAATTCATGATGAAAATTAATAAATATAAAACAAAAATATTCGAATGCAGCCGAAACAAATCAGTAACCTCTATGGACATCAAATTGGCAGGTGAAAAAATAAAGGAAGTAGGATACTTCTGTTACTTAGGAAGCAAAATAACCAGTGATGGACGAAGCAAAGAGGATACAAAAAGTGGGTTAGCTCAGGCAAGGAAAGCATTTTTACAGAAAAGGAATCTGTTGACATTGAATATAGATTTATGTATTAGGGAGGCATTTTGAAGGCCTTTGTCTGGAGCGTGGCGCTCTATGGAAGTGAAACTTGGACTGTTGGTGCAGCAGAAAAGAGGAGAATTGAAGCGTTTGAAATGTGGTGTTCAGGAGAATGATGAAGATCATATGGGTAGATAGGGTTACAAACGGAGAGGTATTACGACTAGTGGGAGAGAGGAGATGTTTCTGGCGACTCTCATGAAGAGAAGAGATAGGTTGGTAGGACACTTACTAAGACACCCAGGAATAGCAAGCTTATTTATGGAAGGAAGGGTCGAGGACAAAAGCGGTAGGGGTAGACCAAGGTTTGAATATGTTAAACAAAAGCAAGCTTTTAGTTTAACGTGACCGTTAATCTTGAGATCATGAGCCACGGGACCTCCTTTTTACGTGGAATCCGAACCACAGGACATGTCATTTCACTTCGAAAATCTCACATGCATTGGCCGGGAATCGAACCCGGACCGCCTTGGTGAGAGGCTTACAGCTAGACCGGAATATGTTAAACAGTTTGCCTCGGATGTAGGGTGTGGTAGCTACGTAGAGATGAAACGATTAGCTCAGGACAGGGAGGTATGGAGGACTGCATCAAACCCCTCAAAAGACTGAAGACTCAAACAACATCAGAGGGTGGAGGTAGAGACCTTTTGACCACATGTACAGCTTATGACTTTCAAAAAGACAATTTTTCAAAATATTCTTTATTTTATGCTCCTATCCTTTAGGAACATTTTGGTGCAAGAAATAATTATGCGCCATAGTTTTTGAGTTATGATTTAAAAGGCAAAGCCCCGCACTCAATGTTCGTCCTGCACAAATGTTTATCGCTCATTTTCTCAGAGTTATGCCTTTGACAACCGTTTTTTAAATGACAACTAAAAAACTAATTGATATACACTAATGAAATTTTGTGTGTGTATTTCTGTTAACTATATCTACAAAATGACGTTAATCCATGTCTCTCCCTCTAAGATAGTTTCTTAAAAAAACAATGTAGCAAAAATATTGTAAAATTTTGACATTTCCGCGAAGAATTAAATAACTTAGCCTAGTTTTACATATACTAATAATATTTAATTGCCTCAACCAACATACAAATTATCAGTTTGATTGCTGTAATAGATTCCTAGATATTGAGATATTGTGTCTAAATATTTTGGATTGTCACCATGTTGGATTTCTATATTATAGGCCTTAGACGTATGTGCTAATACATGAAGATTATTGTGTAGGGGTTTTATTCAAACTTCTATCGCATGATTAGGACACAGGAAATAAAAGCGGGAATTTAAAATTTGGGTGTGTGTAGAATCTGTCTGATAACCGGTGTTAATTGTGATGGCTGAATAAGTGTGTGTTATCTGTTTTATAATTTAAGTACTGCTACTTAGAATTTTTTCAAATAGTTCCTACTTTTTCCGCCAAGCTCCACCTTCAACGACTACGAGGCCAAGTTCAGAACTTAGCTACTAGACGCCACCACAGTCGGCTCTTGGCAACGAACGTAGAAACCTAAGAGCGTTGTTTACATTCTTAACCTATCCAATTTAGCTTTACACAGGTGCAATTAGTGGAAGGTTCTTTAACATGACATGGGACTGCGCCGGCTTTACTTCCCCTCCGAAGGAAGGCATACTGAGGGATTTTAACGCTCTTAAAAATCCGACGGCTTCGGCCGAGTTTGAACCCGCTATCTTGGGCATAGAAGCTCAGCATGGTACCGACTACGCCACCGAAGCCGCCTGTTGTGGTTTTTAAGGAAAGAATAAAAGATAATTGTTAAAATTTCACAATAGTAACCTGTAACTGACCCTTAGCCACGATTCTGAGAATCTATGAAATTCATAATGGAGGTATTTATGGAGCACAACTTATTTCACACCCTTACAATCAACTAAAGAGCTGTATTAGAAAGGTTTGAACGTTAATTTTTAATATAAACTATTGCTGATTTATTAAATAACTCATAATAAATAAATAAATATATACATTTATTAATAAATAAAGGTGTGTGTGAAATTTGTCTGATAACCGGTGTTAATTGTGATGGCTGTATTAGTGTGTGTTATCTGTTTTTAATTCAAGTAAGGACTGCAGACATTCAATTTTCAAGTAGTTCCTAGTTTTGCTACCAAACGGCACCGTGAACGACCAACTAGTTCTGAACATGGTTACTAGATGCCACCACAGTCGGTTGCTGGCGACGAACGTTGGAACGTAAGAGCGTTAGTCAGATTTAACTTATAATTTAGCTTCACACAAGTGCAATTAATGGAAGGTTCTTTATCATGCCATAAATCTATGACATGGGACCGCCGGCATACTGAGGGATTTTTAACCCTCTTAATAAATACGACTTCGGCCGGCATAGAAGCTCAGCATGCTACCAACTACGCCACCGATCCCATTTGGAAACAGATTACATGGCGTGGCTATAAGTTAGCACTAGAGTGGTGTACAGACAACAACAACAATGCAAAATTATACAGTGATTCACGGGCAACACACAACTCAATAACCGACAAGTACAAATTGAACCGAATGAGGTCAATAAATCTCCTGGGTTCGTGGTCACACAGGGACGATTGGGAATGAACGAGCAGATGAACTAGCTAAAGAGGTTTCACAATCAGCATTGGAAGTTTCATATGACACAACTCCAATATGTCACCTAAAAAGAAAGATAAAGATTTCATAACTCACCAGTGCAATAACATTTGGAACTGAACTTTGAAAGGATCTGTTACGAGAGATATTACTTTCTGAGATTCATCATCGACTTCAAAGTAAAATACTAGTTCAGAACTGTTTGTTTAACATACTCAATTTTTATCTGGACATGGGAAATTCAGGTCATACTTTGAGCGATTTCACATGGCTATTTTTGTGGATCCTCTCAAACTGTTAATCACCCGCTTTTCGACTGTTCTGTTTTTGAAAGAGAATGACTTATTATAAAATGTTACCCGAGTTACTGCAATAAGTAGGCTAACTGACTAAACCTCTGTATCCTATACTTAAACAAGTAGTTCCGTGATGAGCTAAATCCAATTTTCATATATCCTACATATGTTAATTGCCACTATCAACATACAAAATTTCAGTTTGATTGCTGTAACAGATTCGTAGTTATTGAGAACCGACTAAATATTTCGGATGGTCACCATGTTTGAATTTTTATGTATGTAGATCTCAGAGTTATGTACTGTTACATGATGATTATTGTGTACGTGTGGTATTCAAACTTCAATCGCATGATTAGGACACAAGAAGTAAAAACGACATTCTAACATTTCGCACAGCTGCCATCTTGTGGTTATAGAAACAATTGAAATAAATTAGATGCCAGTGGATTACCATTTGTATGACGTACTGTACCAAGTTTCACTGCACTCGGATTGGTGGGACGTAACACAATTTGAAGGCCACGGTCGAGGTCGTCCGGAATAGTGCTATGAACTTACCGAGTTTCATCGAAATGGCTCCAGCCATTTAGATTTTATTAGGGGGACACACACACACGAATTACACACATACGCACACACACGGACAAAAGGTGATCTCCTAAGCCTTTTTTTCGCAATGAAAAAATGCCAAAAACATGGTGTTATTCCCATTTACTTACATTTATCCAATCTCACCTCTCAGAAGTTATTATAATGTAATAAAAGTACTGATGTAATTATTTTGTGTCCGGCACCGTGGCTAAATGGTTAGCGCGCTAGGCTTTGGCCCGAAGGGTCCCGGGTTCGATTCCCGGCCGCGCCATCAGGGATTTTAATCTCCTGCGGTTAATTCCCGTGGCTCGGGGACTGGATGCATATGACGTCTTCATCATCACCTCATCCTCATTACGACGCGCAGGTCGCCCACGGGCGTCAACTAGAAAGACCTGTACTCGGTCTCTCCGGAAGCCACACGAAAGACAAGTAGTTCAATGACTACTTTTCTTAAAATTTAAGATTCATGCCAATCTGTATACACCTACCTAGAATAATGATGAAATCAAATTGGTAATACTAACATTTCTAAGTACTGCAGTTCGAAATACACCTGGAAAAGTGTAGCCTAATAAAGTAACATACTACAGTTGGCAGCCCTGGTGACTCTGAAAATAATCTTACTTCCACCTCTTAAGGTATAAAATGCACATACAAGATATGGTTGAAGTGTAATGCATAGTATGGACGTTACGTGCTATTTGATGTTTGATTTGTCAGTGCACGTAAAATCATGGTGAGAACAATATCTTGTATGTGATGCTCAGAATTAATCAGAAATATTGCCATCTATTATAGTGCCAATTTTGGATAAAATCCATTTTTTAGTATAGAAGTTTCATGTAATTGAATATTGATACTATCAGAAAGCTTAGAATCATGTTTTAACACTGAGGTATATTAGATACACCAAATTAACGTAGAATGGCAAGTTTAGAGCTGATGACTTGCATACTTTCATATATATTGATATTAGGGTTGAAACATAGAGAGAGCATTTATTAACAGTTGGCAGGCCTGTTGGTTGTTACGAATACGCATAGTTATAACTGTTATGGCACACAAAGCACATACGAAATTTGGTTGAAATCCATTTGTCAGTTTAGAAGTTATATGCATTTAAAAACTGGACCTATCATCAGGCTTAGAATCGTGTTGGCAGCACTGATGTATATAAGTTACATCAAACTAAGATAGAATTTCAGGTACTAAACGTGTGCAACGTTTAGTGCTGTTTGCTTGCATACTTTCTGATATATTGATACTAGGGTTAAAACATAGAGAGCGCATTTATTAATAGGTGGCAGCCCTGGTGGCTCTTTAGAATACGCAATGTCATATCTGTTGTAGTATACATAGTACATGCGAAATTTGGTAGAAATCCAATCAATTGTATAGAAGTTACATGCATTTAGAAATCAGACCTATCGGCAGGCTTAGAATAATGTTGGCAACACTAGCATATATGGACTTCTGCAAATAATTCTGGAATGTCATTGTCTATATGCGTGTCAATTTTGGAATAGTTCGCAAGCATAACTTCTGGGATATCCAATATAGAGCTCAAATTCCAATTGCGATTTTCCTGTTGTTGATAGCACTGACGTCGGTTTCAAAAATATGGCCGTACGATATTCAGGTATAGATCTTTACTCTCACCAAATTTGGTTTGGTAGCTGCGGCCGTTTAGGATTTTGATAGGGGGGGGGGGGGCACACATACACAGACAGATGGACAGACATTTCCCGGATCGATCTCAAAAGTCTACTTTTTCCCCATTTTTGCAAAATGAGAAAAGTAGGCTAAACAATCAATTGTCGAACTATAGGCTAACCCTAATTTGTTAGGCAAAATAGGGTTCGTCTTTGTTTTGGAAACTCAATTAATAAATAAATAAATAAGTTAGGAATCATTCCGCTATTTACCTTGATTAAAAGTGGGAAACCACAGAAAATCATGAGGTGGGAATCGAACCCACCACTTCTCAGTTCTGCCTCAAACGACCAACACAGATATATTATTTATTGTCAGAGGAAGGATCGTACCCGGGCCATGAGTGCTAGTCATTACGAGGAGAAGTGACGGAACCAAAACCAAAAACAAAGACATAAAAAAGCCAAAAACAAAAAAAATCTTATACAAAAACAAAAACAAACCAAAAACATAAACAAAACCAAAAAAAATATTATACAAAAACAAAAACAAAACCAAAAACATAAACAAAACCAAAAACAAACACAAAAACAAAAACGAATACAAAAACAAACAAAAACGAAAATCGAAAAACAAAACAACAAAAAATACAAAAACGAAAAACAAAAATCAAAATACCATAAACCAAAAAATCAACATCAATATCAACATCAACGAAAACAAAAACAAAAACAAAAACAAAAACAAAAACAAAAACAAAAACAAAAACAAAAACAAAAACAAAAACAAAAACAAAGACAAAAACAAAAACAAAAACAAAAACAAAAACAAAAACAAAAACAAAAACAAAAACAAAAACAAAAACAAAAACAAAAACAAAAACAAAAACAAAAACAAAAACAAAAACGAACACGAACACGAACACGAACACGAAAACGAACACGAAAACGAAAACGAAAACGAAAACGAAAACGAAAACGAAAACAAAAACAAAAACAAAAACGAAGAATGAATAATGAAGAATGAAGATTGGAAAAAAAAACAAATACAAAAAAAGCGAAAAGCGAAAAATGATAAACGATAGCCTAAATGAAAAACGAAAAACGAAAAACGAAAAATGATAAACGTTAAATGAAAAACGAAAAACGAAAAATGATAAACGATAAATGAAAAACGAAGAACGAAAACAAAAACGAAGACTTCCTGGAGGGAGGGAAAATCACGCTCCTGAGGACTACTGTCAGAGTCGGGATTCGAGCATCCAATCTTTGGTATACGAGCCCCCTCACATGCATGGCTAAGATGCGGAGGGTCCAGACAACATCCCAAGATGGCAGCTATAATCAGTCATTTCCCCTGGCAGCACTAAGATACGCTTACTTTATTGCTTTTGTGGAGTTCGTGTAGCAGTTAAGTCCTAATTTCGACGAAGGCGTTGCGGAGGTAAATCTCAAAGGTACAGAAGGCGACGCAGGTAATTCTCAAGTTTAATGGAGAAGATCTGAAGCTTAGCGTAGCAAGCTCAACCCTATCGCCACTAAATTTGAGACAGGCAGAGATTACTCCAGTAGATGCGCAGTCTCGGTACATCGTTACAATATCCAGGCTTGGGCCAAGTAGGCAAGGGACTAGGAGAGCCAATCATAGGGGCGGAAGTTTTACTAATTAGAATATGAAAGTACATTACTCCCTAAGGAGAACGAGTAGTGTAATTCGATGAAAATATCATATTTTTACTATAACCCAGATGTTAGGCCCCTTAAAACAACAATTATCATCATCATCTTATATTTTGTTGTTTACAATAACTTTGATCTTAGACACACTTTTCTCTGAAACTATTGAGGTATCAGGCTGAAATTTTCTTATATTCGTTAAAGTGAGCGATATAATATATTTATGAATTCCTTTATTGGAGTTGAGTAAAAAGATGCACAATTTGCAATTGTTTGGCATTATGATTTAAGCGAATAATTTTATACATATGAAGTCTAAATAACCACCAACAAATCTTTTATGGTGGTACCCATGCACTGTTAACTATATCAGCACATGTCTTAGTTTCAGTTTGGCGTTGGTCCAGTCCGGTTGATCATGGCATCCGTGCTGTAAAATACTAGCGTATGTCTTCTCTCCTCTCCATTCTCTCTGCTAGGTGCGCTTCAGCATGTTTTGAGAATGGAAGCAGTAATTTTGTCCTTATTTCTTCGACCAGGAAGAGTTCGCGTGCTAATTCATATGTTAGGCGGGAGCGCGTGTATTTTGAGATGCCCATTAAGATTTTCAGGAATTAGGCTTTAACATTTCGATGGTGGCCCGATCTCTCTTCGTTAGTCGGTCCCATATCAAGGGGATCCCGTAAGTCAGAATTGGTAGGAGCTTTGCGTCAAACAGATGCATAGCTGTTTTTAAAGGTAGCTGCTGTAGATTAATAATGTCGTACATGGCTTTCAAGCAAGCCACTGCTCTGTCTTGGATGTGCAATCTCATAGTCCCGGTAGTCTGTAAAGTGATTCCAAGGTATTTAACTGCATTTACTATTTCCAATTTGTCCTCTTCATATTGCAAGTTGTCGTCTGCTACTGCACACCCACCTTTCCGAAAAACCATCTGTTGTGTTTTTTCTTAGTTATTTTCAACTTGTAATGAAACTGAATGAATTTAATTATTTAAATGACTAATTGATTTGAGATGGTATTTTCAATACCATCAAAATATATGAATATTTACCCAGTGCGTTTTCAACATTTGAAGTGATATTCCAGAACGTCCATTCTAAAATGTGCCAATTAAGATACCTAACTTGTGAAACATACTGTGACCGCTTGGGATCCCGCAGATGGGACCAGACCTAGACTACACGATCGAACATCAATACGATGCCTTAGGCCAGGACGTTAATCGGGGCGTAATGGCCAATTGTCTCTGCAAATTAGTTCGGTCTTGGAACATTTTTACTGAACTCGAGAAGAACGCATTTACAGTAAATACATTCATAAAGCGTCAGCCAATATAAAACTAAAGAATTTTTCCGATTGTGGCAGTTGTGCGCACATTTGGAATCAGGTCGAACTATCTTGTCTCTGAGATATACCTCCACGCTGTTTAAACAGTTAAGCAATTTGAAGAATGATACAGAAATACCGCGTTAATGAATAGCGTAATACAGAAGCACTTACTCTGCATTAATTACGTGAACCATCTTAGTAGGATAAGTAAGGGCAAGCTGGAACAAGAGTTAATGGGCAAGATAGCCGCTGCGGGCATAATTTTTTTTCATCTAGTAGTCGCTAACATTGCGTCAGTTGAATAAAAAACAATTTCAATTGCCTGAACCAAAGAAAATCACGAAACCTTGGGAGTGATACTTCGCTCAAGAGAATTCCTCGTCATGTGTTTAGATGTGTGTTGTATGACTTTGGAGTCCCACTGTGACCTCTTGAGAGCCCTCACCTAGCCTCCAGGGTTGAACAGCAATACGTGTCCTCAGGCACCGCACATAATTGGGGTAATTATCAATTATTGTCAGAAATTAGTTTGCACATCTGAACTTGTAAATCAAGTAGAGACATATAATATATTTGATGTTCAACCCTGACTATTATATGTGTGAAAACTGTACTATAATGAGGCTCATTATAACACCTTTTATCATTATGAAACAGTTTCTCCCACCAATCAGAGCTCAAGAAACAGTTGTTTGACCAATTAGATAATTAGATGCGCTGAGTTCCGTGGCCTTCTAATTTAAATTTCACTGCCTGGCATAGTGTCATAGTAGGGTAATCGAGGAAGCTATGGTCAAATACAAGGCATTCTCTGCGTCGTATGCGCTCTGTTCAGTACATAAAACTGGCGAAATGTCGACAGATATTTATGAATATTTATGTTCGAACATAAAATAGTTATAATAATTTTCGTCGAACATAAACAGTCGTATGCAATTCGCCTATAATGGTAATTAAGACACTCGTATGGAAATTATAAAACTCACATACGCTCGTTTTATAAACATACTCGTGTCTTAATTATTGCCATTATAGGCTCGTTGCATAATGTACTATTGGTTGGTTCCTTAGTTAAGGGGCTGCGACAACGTGGTCATGTAGCCCCGTGTATTTTGGGTGTGTGTAGAATCTGTCTGATAACCGGTGTTTATAATTGTGATAGCTCTATTAGTGTATCTGTGTAGCTGTATGTGTTTAAATTCAAATAAGGATTGCGGACAATAATTTTAAGTAGTCCCTACTTTTGCTACCAAATACTGCCGTCCACGGCACCTAGCTAGCGGACTTGGCTACTAGATGGCTTCGCAGTCAGCACCTGGCGGTGAACGTTGGAGCACATAGATCTCATCAATTCTAACGTACACATTTTAGCTTCTACAAGTGTAGTAGTGGAAGGTTCTTTTTCATTCCATAAATCTATGATATGGGACCGCCGGCTTTACTACCCCTCCGGAGGAAGGCATACTGAGGGACATTTAATGCTCTTAAAAAAACCGACGATTTCGGCCGGATTTGAACCTACGATCTTGGGCATAGAAGCTTAGCATGCTACCGACAACGCCACCATAGCCGCCATAATACATTTTTAATTTAAAACGGTGAACTTCACGAGAAGGCAATTCTCTGCCTCGTGGCAGCAGTTGCACGTTTTATTGGCCACCTACATTACCTCCTCTTTGAAGCGGGGTGAGCTACTCTGTCTCGCTCCCTCTGTGTGTCGGCGAGCAGTGCACTCACGCAAAGGTTTCATTATGTGTGGCTCAAGAAGCTGAAGGAAAGTTCACTAGAAACGGGGTCATTCTAAAATAAACTTGGTATGAGTTTCAGCCAGATAAAATCGAACATTCTTAAAACCAAAGCATCAAATTATGTCAATATATATTTAAATTTTTGATACAGAATATTTCAACAATATTGTACCTCTTCTTAGGGGCGTGTCCTTCGGTGACAAGTCGTGTTTCATAGTCAGAGCTTAAGTTTAGCTTAAGTTTAGCTTAAGATCAGGGATGGGCTAGTGGTCTCTATATTAACCACCTGCCATAAGGACAGTTTATGGGATAGTGATCTCTATATTAACCACCTGCCATAAGGACAGTTTATGCTCTTAAAGATGCTGATAGTTGAATCATTCATCCAAATTTTTGAGAATTTTCATGCCGAAGTGCTAGTATTTCCGAAAATCAAATCTTATATACGTATCTACTTGTCGTAATGTATTGGTTAAATTTTAAAGGGAGCTTCAGAGGCGTAGTTTGTACCATGCTGAACTTCTATGCCCAAGGTCGCGGGGTGAAACCCTGCCTAAATCGTCGGATTTTCAAGAGCGTTAAAGATCACTCAGTATGCCTTCCTTTGGAGGGGAAGTAAATCCGGCAGTCCCATGTCATAGATTTATGGCATGATAACGAACCTTTCACTAATTACACTTGTGTGGAGCTAAATTATAAGTTATCTTTGACTAACGCTTTTATATTCCAACGTTCGTCGTCAAAAACCGACTGCAGTGGCATCTAGTAACAAAGTGCAGAACTAGTTGGTCGTTGAAGGTGGCGTTTTGTTGCAAAAGTTAGAACTGCTTGGAAATCGAATATATGCAGTCCTTACTTGAATTAAAAATAGATAACACAGACTAATACAGCCATCACAATTAACACCGGTTATAAGACAGATTCTACACACACCCAAAGTACACGGGGCTACATAACCGCGTTGTTGCAGCCACTAAACTCAGGAACCAACCAACCAAAATTAAAAAAAAAAATAAACTAAAATATTAACAATGTAAGTGTAAAAATAAAATATAAAGATAGAAATGAATACAAAAATTAAAATAATAAATATAACTTTAAAAATTATGAAAATAATAGTAAAAATCAAAACGAAATTAGTTAATTAATTAATTAATTCAATAAAAAATATCAAAATTAGATCTATAAGAACATACATTGAAAATTAAAGATAAATTTATTAACAATAAAATTATCGAAATAAAATATAATAGAATTTATAATTATTATTATAATTACAATTAATTAAAATGTAGATACACATAAAAGTAAAAAAAATGTTTTCCCTGTAAATAGGGTTGCCTGACTTTAAGTGGAGGTCGAGTTTCACAGTTTATTATATGTCCAGCTTAAAATTGCGAGACTCTTCGGCTTATGTTTCATATCACGCTCTTTAGAATTGACTTACCATTAGAATATACCAACTGACTGCACCGGGATTTAATCCTGAAACCTTGGCCATAGCAGGCGAGAATACTACCACTGTGCCCCGCAGCCAGGTTGGTAGGTTGGTTGCTTAGTTTAGGCGCTGCTACAACATGGTCATGTAGCCTCTTGTACTTTGGGTGTGTTTAGAATCTGTCTGATTATCGGTGTTATTTGTTACTAGCATTACACGTCGTGGCTTCGCCCGCGAATATTCTAGTTGTAAAGAGTACACTTAGCAAAATCTCAATCATGAATGCTATGACTGATTTATCCTTCGTATGAATAATCAGACTTATCAATTCAGATACTGGTGCAGTAGGTATATCAGAGCGAAGTTCGTTTTCTGGGAATATCACAGACACTGTTAATTTAAGGGCCTTTAAATATGGTTTTCGGAGACCCTTTATAGTCGGGTGAAAAGACCTTTCGTACCACACTCTCACGTGAAAATAGAGTTTAAAAAATTCTAGAGTGCCCCTTGACCCCCTTAAGTGAATTATACTGTATGTATTGATGAATTTTACAGCTTAATTTGGTTCAGTGATAACCTTATAACCGTCTGGAAACTTTCACAGTAATGTAATAATTGGAATTGCATTGCGTCTTTCTGAAATAGATGGACCTGTGAGATTCTGTTACCATAGTTACCGTGTTGTATTCTTTCATTATTTCATTGTAAATATACATGTTTTAAGGTATTTATTTAATTGTGAGGCATTTAAAGAGTAAGTGAGTGCGTTTCGCTTACGCATTGGGTTATGCTGAACCTGTAGGTACCCCATATGTGTAGGTTGGTGTTAATGGGACCTTATTTTCGGTACAAAACTGGAATGGGACATTAGCAGAATAATATTGGGAGGGATGGCTGTATTCATGTGTGTTACCTGTGATTCAGGTACAAGGATTGCAGGCGATGCATATTTCAAGTAGTTCCTACTTTTGCTACCAAATGGTACCATCCTCGACACCTAGCTGCGGACTTGGCTACTAAATGGCATCGCAGTCAGCACCTGGAGGCGAACGTTGGAACTAATATAGTGTTATCAAACTAACCTACAAATTTTAGCTTCTACAAGTGTAATTAGTGGAAGGTTCTTTTTCATGCCATAAATCTATAACATGGGACTGCCGGCTTTACTTCCCCTGCGAAGGAAGGCATTCTGAGGGATTCTTTTAACGCTCTTTAAAAATCCGACGACAACGCAGCCAGGCGAATTCTTTAGGAGTCTCGACGGGAAATAAGCAATTCAACAATATCCACACCAACAATTCAGCCCCACCCTCAATATATTTATGCGTGTGACGCCATCGCTCGCTGGGTACATCCTCAGTTAGATTATTCCTTCATGAATGTTTAGACTTGTGCCTTCATTAATATGTGTGCATTATTCATGTGTTGAGGGGGATCAGGAAATATGTCCATGCTCATGTCACGTGTCCAGAACACAATGCGCATACAGCATACATGAAAACTTAAACAGTGGGGCTTCTTGTGAGCATCAATTCGCTGTACAGTCTTATAACTGCGGTATCAATCTGCATAATGCAGAACAATACACCACAATAATACATTATGCATCGAGCCTATAATGGCAATAATTAAGGCACGATTATGTTTATAAAGTTTTATCATTTCCATACGAGTGTTTTAATTACCATTATAGGCGAGTTGCATACGACTGTTTATGTTCGACAATAATTATAACTTTATTATATGTTTTAACATAAATATTCATAAATATCTGTGGGATTCAGTAACTTCAGTTAGTGAACAGAGCGCATGCGTGGGTCAAAGCACATCGAAAACAGAGATCATTTCCTTTGCTTGGCAATGCTATTGTTTACAGCCTGCATGATGACTAGGGCCGTCCAGCTCTAGCATTCACTAATACTGTCACCGAAGTCGTTTGAAAGCCTTGCGCTGTGTGGAAATCGGTGTTGGGGATATTAAGGTACAGTGCTATTTCTTGTCTCATATTCGCCAGTTTATTTACGTGAACATATGGACGGTGTACTTTCCATGTTGGTAATTTATATAGAAGGATGCTATGATGCCAACTTCTGGACGTAGATTCATAAATTTCTTGCATATGTCATAGTATTTTCTTGTTACCGTAAAGGTTAGTGCTGATTTTGTCTCTGTGTTTGGGATTGTAACTACAATCGTTGATCCGATATCCAATTTGAACTTTCAAATCATGTAATTCATGTCCGACATGTTGGATTTTGAGTGCATGCGCGAAGGTATCATATATACACTGGTCAAAACAATTAGGGGATCAGTTGAGATAGCTAGGTTCTGACGTATTGTCATCGGAAGAATGACCTAAAATGGTTCGACGTCTTTCTGTCGGTTCTACGGAGTGGAGACAACAACATTACGGCAACCGAGATAGTGGTAATAACAGAAAGTTGTTGCAGACGGGGTAGGTGTGGACGTTTGTTTACTCTACCAAACGAATGACTCAAGCAGTTGGGTCCGGATGGTGTAGTGAGCAGGTAGTGCAATGCAACAACAACGTGACTTCCCGAAGGTAAGGCATGGGGAGCCATAGGAAGGTTGGAAACGGGAAAGACACATAGGGAGGTGGCTGCAGCTATTGGAGTGTCCCAAAGTGTAATTACCAGTACCTGGACGCGATTTCAGACAACAGGAACCGTTAAAAGAAGGCCAGGCCAAGGTCGTCCATGGGTAACATCAGCAAGAGATGACCGTTATCTCCGGTTAACAGCCCGTCGAGACAGGAGGCTGAATGCAACTCGGCTGCAACGCACCCTCCAGGCGGCAACAGGACGCGCAATATCAACACAAACAGTCCGAAATTGCCTTCGGGAAAGTGGCCTCTACGCACGGAGGCCTACGGTGTGTGTCCCATTAAAACCACGCCACCGATTAGCCCGCAGAAACTGGGCGGAGGAACATCAGGATTGGCGTCATAAAGAATGGCGCCGGGTTCTGTTCACAGATGAGTCAAGATTTTGTGTTCAGCCGGACAATCGTCGTTCCCTCAACTGGAGAAAACGTGGAACTTGGAACAATCCCGCGTGTGTTCAGGAAACAGCACCATATCATGGTGGTGGACGAATGGTGTGGGCAGGAGTCAGTATTGGCGGACGTACGGACCTCTATGTCATTCGGAATCGCGCTTTGACTGCTCAGAGGTATCGAGACGAGATCCTTCGACCGTTTGTTGTGCCCTACGCTGGTGCCATAGGCGATGGATTCATTCTGGTGGACGATAACGCACGTCCCCACAGCGCTGTACTGGTGGACAACATGCTTGACGACGAGGGCATTGAACGAATGGAGTGGCCAGCTTGTTCACCGGACTTAAACCCGATTGAGCATGTCTGGGATGCACTTGGCAGAAGCATTGCAGCCAGACCAGCACCTCCCACAACGGTGTCCGAGCTGAATATTGGACTGATGGAAAATTGGCCCAAAGATCCCTCAAGAGCAGATTGATAACCTCATGCTGTCCATGCCACGCAGGTGTGCAACTGTCCTGGCCGTCCGAGGTGATCACACACCATATTACAGGGCAACGAGAATGACTTTTTCGCTCTAAGTAATCGCCATGTAAACCTCCAGTAAAGAGTTGAGACAGCACAATATCGTACTGTAGCACACACAAATTACAATTGTAACCGAACTCTGAATAAAAGACGTTACCATATGTATCTTGTGTATGATATCTCACCTGATCCCCTAATTGTTTTGACCAGTGTATTATTTCAGTAGTATAGATCCCCCCTGCGGCGCTCAGAAACGACCAATTGTGACAAATGAGCATTCAAATGAAAGAGAATACACATTAGCAGTGATTTATTGCACTATAATTTCATAAATATCTATAGTTTCCTTAAAAAGTGACTTAAAATGTACGAAGTGTGCCATTTGCAAACACCGTTGCTGTAGTAAAATACGCTCCTTAATTGCTGTTCACGGGCCGCTTTGACGCCCGTTTCATGTCATATTATCATTGTGAAGTCTTCCGTTATCCTGAAATGTAAATAATGTTCTATAATCATTTGGTTGAAATAAAAACATAACCTTTCTCCTCGAGTCTCTCATTATAAACCTATTGGGGAAAGTATGGTTTATGAACATGTGAGATTTCTCGCACGGGTCCTCTAGTCCTTACCTAATTGACCTCTGGTTGGCTGGAGAAACTGTCTCATAATGAAAAACAGTACTATATTGACCATCATTATGATATAGTTTTCTGACGTATAATGTTTCCTTTTCGATATCGTCGAATATAAATTAATTGTACTGTATTATGCATGCTGAACTACTCGCGTGTCTCACTTTTTGCATGCACCGCAGGCGTCGTGCTGTGGGATGTTGATAATAAAAGAACAGAGAAAATTAGCGTGCTCTTTGATTGAAAGCGATCATTTGAAGAAGTTATTTCCAAAGCGACGTAAATCCAAAATTGACGGTGTTTTCAGTTTTTTCTTTCATAAGCAAGTTTAAAGGTTCCCTTGACGTTTTAATTAGCGAGATGTCTTATATCCCATATTAACAGAGATCTAAAAACTAAGTTTATTTTCAAAGTGACGTAATCCCAACGTGTAATCCTTTCCAATGTGTCTTATATCCGTGTTGACCAATCCGATGGCTCTCTGGACATCACGTGATAAATCAAGGCCATGGCTAACTTTGAAGAATATGTAGAGCATCAGTTTGTGTTTGTTGTGTTTAAATCATTTATGTTCGACACTGACTATTATATGTCAGAAAACTGTACTATAATGAGGTTCATTATAACACCATTTTTCATTATGAAACAGTTTCTCCCACCAATCAGAGCTCAATAAACAGTTGTTTGACCAATTAAATAAGGATAGCATCGCACCTGCGCTGAGTTCCACGGCCTTCTAATTTAAATTTCACTGCGTGGCCTAGTGTCATAGTAGGGTAATCGAGGAGGCCATGGTCAAATACAAGGCATTCTCTGCGGATCATGCGCTCTGTTCAGTACATAACACTGGCGAAATCTCGACAGATATTTATGTATATTTATGTTCGAACATAAAATAGTTGTAATAATTATCGTCGAACATAAACAGTCGCATGCAACTCGCCTATAATGGTAATTAAGACACTCGTATGGAAATTATAAAACTCGCATACGCTCGTACTATGAACACACTCGTGTATTATTATTGCCATTATAGGCTCGTTGCATAATGTACTATTATATCTTCATAAATGTCAATCAAAGAGTATGTCAATAATCGATTTATTTTCAAAACGTCCTAACTCCAACTTACAGGAGATGATTACTACCATTTCCATTGATTTTTTTTTAAACACAGTGTCTGAATTTAATTATACGAAGAACCACGGTTTCTGAGGTTTTGCATTTCATGGATTTACGTCACATTGGAACTTAGCTCTTTATTTGAGAAAGATTTAGAGACTTGCTTCGTTATTTTAATAGGTCAAGCTATCGTAGCGCTGGCCTTTCAAAGTATTTTATCAATTTTAGGGAATTTTGAGAAGTGATAATGAATTGATGGATTTCGTTTGTAGATTTGCAATTTTTTTAATATATATGTAATCATGTAATTATTTAGCAATAAACTGCCAAATATATCTGTGCTCACCACTCGAGGGTAAAGTGTGGGGTAGCGTCCTCTGGTTGCAATTTTCTGTAGCCCATTTGCCGAGATTCCTGCCATCCTTAGAGTTGTACATGATATGACGTGCTAACTCAACCCTCCTAGGTCACCAGGGTGGCCAAGAAAAAAGTACAGTTCTCGTATAATAATAATGTTCCAACCTGGTGAGTTGGCCATGGTCGTTACGGCATGACTGCTGGCAGTCGCTCTCATCCGGGAGACGAGGAGGTTCGAATCCCCCCCCCCCCCTTCCAACTCCTCGTCCTTACATCCCAACTTTCCTCCCCAACGGTACTTGTAGTTCACCCATTAGGTGTAGTCTCGAAAGCAGCTACAAAAACTGGCTAGCCGAACATGTCCTCGAACACTCCCGGAACTAAAAGCCATGCGTTAAAAAAAATCTTGTTCCAAGTTAAAATCAAACAAAAGCGTAATAGCCACATCTCTGCCGAGGAATGGGAAGCAAGTTCGCAAAGGATGAGGCAATACTGGGACAAAAAGAACTCAAAGCAATAACAACTGATGGATTTCATGGACCCCACAATTGGGTGAAACAATTAAAGGATAACATTGTTGATAATAATCATTTCCAGTGAGTCCAACTCGTTGCCACATGTGCTGCAGTGGTAATCGTGGCCCCCAATTTTGTCCAGTCAATGAGGATGATGCCCTTTGTGTCCCAGAACACTGTCGCCATTTGCTTGCAAACTCATGGCACTCTAAGACATTTCTTTGGCCGTGGACTGCCGCTATGCTTCCATTGCATGGATTGTTGTTTTGTTTGTGGCTTATGGTAATGGAGCCATGGCTCATCACCAGTCACACGCCTAGCCATGAAGTCGGCTGGATCGTGTCCTGGGGAGACTGACACATCGATGGTAAAAGTGGAAAAAGTTAGGTTGGTTGGTTCTTAAGTTTAGGGGCTGCGACAACGCGGTCATGTAGCCCCGTGTACTTTGGGTGTGTGTAGAATCTGTCTGATAACCGGTGTTCATTGTGATGACTGTATTAGTGTGTGTATCTGTTTTTTTAATTTTAAGTACAGACTGCAATTTAGAGTTTTACAAATAGTTCCTACTTTTGCCGCCGAATGCCACCGTCAACGACTACTAGGCCTAGTTCGGAACTTAGCTGCTAGACGCCACCGCAGTCGGCTCTTGGCAACGAACGTAGAAACCTATGAGAGTTGTTTAAATTTTAACCTATCCAATTTAGCTTCACACAGGTGTAATTAGTGGAAGGTTCTTTAACATGCCATAAATCTATGACATGGGACCGCCTGCTTTACTTCCCCTTCGAAGGAAGGCATACTGAGGGATTTTTAACGCTCTCAAAAAAACCGACGGCTTCGGACTGGTTTGAACCCGCTATCTTGGGCATACTCAGTATGCTACCGAAGCCACTTTGGATAGAGTTACAAGGAGATTATGTTGAGAAGGTAATGTACTTCATTTGGGTAGAATAAAATAAGGTGCCCTTCGTACATACATTTTATTTCTGAACCGATGAATCGTTCCTAACTCCGATCCCGGCTGTGACTTTAAAATCTAACCGGGCTATGCCGTGGTAATAGTGGAAAGATAAAATAATAGTAATAATAATAATAATGCTACCTCATGTCCTGGTGGTCTGACATATTAACCCTCCTTGACCAACTTTCTGGACACGGAGCTCATTACTGCGGCATTGATCTGACACGCGGGCAGATGAGTTCCAACTTGTCGTCTACAAAGAGCAAATGAGTGCGGGCGGCTCGCTCCCAGATGGCGCGGCGCTCGGCTGCCGGATACCTGTCCAACTAATTGGACACAGTGTGTGTGATGACTAGTTCATTATTAGAATCTCTAGTGCTTTGTAAACGGTCAGGTTGGTGTTTGTAGCCTGGAATGGATTAAAGAACTTAGTTGGTGGACATACTTTTATGAAATCTTGGGTAGACACAATCGGTCACGTTCGCTGCGGAGAAAAAGTGCAATCATTAATTTGGAACTTTAAGAGGAGGTTGTAAGCCCTATCACCGCCATGTTAAATTTGTCAACTTCATGTTCCTTTTTCTCATTAAGTATCTAACCAATTGAAACAAAACCTTACAGATATTTAGATCTATATTTTATCTTTAAGGGGTTATTTTTTGAAATGTGTATGTTTGTAAATATTTTTATTTTTAGAGGTTAAATTTTTCAACTTTTTTCTCTACTAAAACATAAAATATTATTTTTTCTATTTATGATAAAATCACAGGAGAACATAGAATCCTTTAGTTGATCATATTGAATTACTGAACAAAAATTCAGAGCGCAATTGTTAATACTTCCTGAGAAAAAGGAACATTTGCCTCGAAAAAATCAAAAGTGAAGAAAAATGCTCTTCAAGTTACCAAGTGTTACCTTAATGTGCACCAGGCCCATATTTTGGTTGGTTGGTTCCTTAGTTTAGGGGCTGCGACAACGCGGTCATGTAGCCCCGTGTACTTTGGGTGTGTGTAGAATCTGTCTGATAACCGGTGTTAATTGTGATGACTGTATTAGTGTGTGTTATCTGTTTTTTAATTCAAGTAGGGACTGCAACTTTGAATTTTCAAATAGTTCCTACTTTTGCCGCCAAACGCCACCGTCAACGACTACTAGGCCTAGTTCAGAACTAGCTACTAGACGCCACCGCAGTCGGCTCTTGGCAACGAACGTAGCAACCTAAGAGCGTTGTTTACATTCTTAACCTATCCAATTTAGTTTCACACAGGTGTAATTAGTGGAAAGATCTTTAACATGCCATAAATCTATGACATGGGACCGCCTGCTTTACTTCCCCTCCGAAGGAAGGCATACTGAGGGATTTTTAACGCTCTTAAAAAATCCGAAGGTCAGGATCGCCTGGGTTGTCTTAATCTTCTCTGTCCCTCTTCTGGTTTCTTTTTAACTTCCTAGCTTATTTAGAGAGAGAAAAGAACGAGAAAGAGGACAAGAAGGAGGAGGAGAAGGAGGAGAGGGAGGAGCAGGAGAAGGGGAAAGAGAAGAATGAGCAGGAGGAAGAGGAAAATGATCAGGAGAAGAAGGAGATGGAGAAAGAGAGGAAGGAGCAGGAGAAGAAGGAGGAGCAGAAGGAGCAGCAGGTGAAAGAGAAGAAGGAGGAGGAGAAGAAGAAAGAGAACAAGGAGCAGAAGAAGAATGAGGAGAAGGAGAAAGAGAAGAAAGAGCTGGAGACGGAGGAGGAGTAGAAGGAGAAAGGGAAGTAGGAGCAGGAAGAGGAGGATTAGGAAGCGAGGATAAGGAGGAGAAGGATAAAGAGAAGAAAGAGCAGGAGGAGGAGAAGGAGGAGGAGAAGAAGGAGAAGAAACAGGAGCAGGAGAAAGAGAAGAAGGAGGAGAAGGAGAAAGAGAAGAAGGATCTGGAGAAGAAGGAGGAGGAAAGGCAGGAGAAAGAGAAGGAGGAGGAGAAGGAGAAGAAGGAGGAGCAGGAGAAGGAGAAGAAGGAGAAGGAGGAGGAGCAGGAGCAGGAGAAAGAGAAGTAGGAGGAGAAAGAGAAGAAGGAGCAGAAGAAGGAGAAGGAGAAGGAGGAGGAACAGGAGAAAGAGAAGAAGGAGGGGAAGGAGAAAGAGAAGAAGGAGCAGCAGAAGGAGCAGAAGAAGGAGCAGGAACAGGAGAAAGAGAAGAGGGAGGAGAAGGAGAACGAGAAGAAGGAGGAGAAGGAGAAGAGAAGGAAGAGCAGGAGAAGGAGAAGGAGGAGGAGCAGAAGAAGGAGAAGGAGCAGGAGAAGGAGCAGAAGAAGGAGAAGGAGGAGGAGCAGAAGAAGGAGAAGGAGGAGGAGCAGAAGAAGGAGAAGGACGAGCAGAAGAAGAATGAGGAGGAGAGAATATGCCAGTTCTCAGGAACAGATCTTCAAGAGGGCGTGGCTTTAAATGACCTATAAATGGCGTTTAGTTAACATTTTCAGCAAATAAGCATATGTATATTATAAATTGGACTTCAGGCTATCAAAATAACATAAAATCTAAAATTCCACTTTTTGACCCAAAACAGCTTACAACCTCCCCTAAAGGAAATAGCCGAAATGAAGTTCGCACATCTTACCTCATGTGAAGTGGAACGCAGTTTCTCCGCTTTCAAGCGCATTTTAACGGAATACAGAAGAGGGTTTACACCTCAGAATCCTTCAAAGTGTTATACATGGCGCCAGGGAATGTTCCCTGCAGTACCTACATGCTGCTGCGAGATATAGCGTCAGCAGTTACGTTGGTAGCACGGCTGTCGCTTCATGGAGGAAAGAATAAGAAGAGACGCCCTGAGCTCGTTTGAGTGAAGCCAAGCGCTGCGTCCAAAGTGGGCGTAACCTTAACTGGTATTCGGTATTCCGTGACTTTCTTATGGTTGTTCGAATCGAATAAGTGCTCTGTTTATAAATTTTAAGGTTCGCATTCTTGAATATCAAAATATGTACGAACAATGAGTGAAAGTGGCAGTGCTCAAAATTTGGCCTAAAAACTGATGAATGCCTCAACACCAATAAGAACTTAAAAATCAATTCGGTGTAAATACCGTGATTAGTTCGGCATCATTCTGATAGGTCCCAAGATGTTCCTCTTTGGTATAACTCGCACCTTCAGACACCTGAATTCAATTTAATCAGTGTTTCAACGCATTATTACGTTTTGCCGCGTCTTTCCTACAATACTAGCCTTGCTTAGGTGGTGTCATATTTCTATTTAAACTGGCTTTTAAAACGATAACGCAGCTTATTTGTGCCAAGTACCGTGATGTACAGAGTGTATTCTGCCTATCCAAGGAAAAATCTTGACTTGTCATTGCAGTTTTATATCACTAAAATCAAAGACTAGTTGGAGTGGTTTACGGCTTTAAGCATAGGAACAGCCATTTTCTTGCTTAAACAAAGTGGGCGTGATGTTGGCTTCAGCAGCTTTCACTAGGCAGCGCAGCGAAGGCATCTCTTTCCGTTCTTTCCTCCATGAGTCGCTTGCATCAAAACAAACAAACAGTAAACTTTGTACTCACCACAGCCATTCATAACAGATGCTGGAAGTGTCGTCCTTGTGTTCGAAGAGAGACTTCAACACGTCTACACATATTGTCGAAGTCTTTCATTAAAGTTTCTTGCGTAATAGACTACACATAATTATGATATTCAATTTTAGTTCAATCGTTTTTGGATTAGTTTGTGAGCCGGTCACACGAAATGTACTTATGAAATACTGAACGGTATCCTGGTTTGAACACTTTGTATTCGAAAACCGCGCCTGAAATTTTAGATTTACAGTTTCTGTAAAATGCGTATTCCACCAAAAAGCTCTCTCTTCAGTAGTAAACATTACCACCTGTATTCTGTTGCACTCTTCCAATATTCTAACTATACACACTACAAATTTCGACAGCCCACAGCTCACACATGTGGTCTTCACCCTGGCAATGACACCATGCTGCCAACTATACTGCTGACGCTACCTCTCGCAGCATGTAGGTGGCGCCCTCTACTAGGAGTGCCTCTGAGTTCTGAAAACTTTAGAGTTATCATCTTGTTTGTTTAAACGCAGTTTTAAAACAAATAAATATATATCCTTTGACTTTTCAGGAAATGCAAGACTTTCCTGTGCTATTGAGACGATTTGGAAGATTTTGGTACAAAGCACACCTTGCCTGGTGTAAGGGCTTGAGTTTTATGAAACATACACCTTACGGTTTATATGCATGATTCTTCTATGAAGGTGGCAAGGGATACATGTAAAATGATACCCATAATTTCATGCAACATCTCTTCTATATAAAACAACATTCCACCCTAAAAGAAGCGAGGGTATATTTTAAGGCTGTGCATATCCAATTTACAAATGACACCTTAGTAACTTTTTCACGTGAATTACAGATTTGGCATTCAATCAGTATTAAAACAAAATACATCTCAAGAAGCACACACAACGAACAAATATTAGAAGAATATGTATATTTGATTTAAACGTATAAAAGTTCCTTTGAACTATAAAATAATTACAAATTTCTTTTTATTATAACATTGAGAGCAACACAATAATTTTACAAGTTCTTTTTGGAGGTAATTTATATTTTTTATTAAATTACTTTTTAACAGATATGATTTCGATAGGTTTGGAATGTTTAAAGATAATTTCAAAATTACCGTATACTTTTAATTACTCAGAACTTTATATGTTTTAATAATTTATTTCGACAACCTAAGATTGCGGATGGTGATCACACTGTTATATTACACAACTGATAATAATATATTTATTGACAATTAGTGGCTTTATTAAATACCATTTACATTTCTTATACAGTATATTCTCTCCTTATACCACATTCAAGCAATACAAGAGAAGATTCCTTTCATCCTCAATTCAAACCCCCTCCCCCTCCTGATCACGTGCTCACACAATCTTTCCCCGCGACTCTCTCGAGATTTATCCCTTGCTGCCGTCACTAACATTTGTTACTTGTTGTTATTATTATCATTTAAGATTTGTTATACTATTAATGTAAAATGTTCCTTTCGTGGTTGTAACTCATAACTAACTAACTAACTAATAAATAAATAAATAAATATATAAATAAATAAATAAATAAATAAATAAATAAATAAATAAATAAATAAATAAATAAATAAATAAATAAATAAATAAATAAATAAATAAATAAATTAATTAAACAAATGAATGAATAAATAAATAAACAAATAAATGATGAATAAATAAATACATAAATAAATAAATAAATGAACAAATAAATTAATTAGTTAATAAATAAATTAAATAATTAAATGAATAAATGAATCAATAGATAACCTAATGAACGAATAAATAAATAAATAAATTAATTAATTAATTAATTTAACAAATAAATGAAAAATAAATAAAAACAAAATTAATGATTAATTAATTAATGGATTAACTAATTAATTTAATTAATTAATTAAATTAGAAAATTAATAAATCAATTAATTTATTTATAAATAAATAAATAAATAAATAAATAAATGATGAATAAATAAATGAATAAGTAAATTAATTAATTATAAATAAACAAATTAATTAATTAATAATTTAATTTAATAAATCAATAGATAACTTAATGTGAGCCTCCGTGGCTTAGGCGGCAGCACGCCGGCCTCTCACCGCTGGATCCGTGGTTCGAATCCCGGTCACTCCATGTGAGATCTGTGCTGGACAAAACGGAGGCAGACAGGTTTTTCTCCGGGTACTCCGGTTTTCCCTGTCACAATTTCATTCCAGCAACACTCTCCACTATCATTTCATTTCATCTGTCATTCATTTAATCATTGCCCCAGAGGAGTGCGTCAGGCCTCGGCAGCCGGTACAGTTCATATCCTCGCCGTTAGATGGGGGCTTCATTCATTCCATTCCTGACCCGGTCGGAGACTGGAAGCAGGCTGTGGATTTTCATTCAATAGATAACTTAATAAATGCTTAAATAAATGAATGATTTAATAAAAAAAATAAACACAAAGAATAAAAATAAATAAATAAAATAATTAATTAATTAATTAAACTAGAAATTTAATTAATTAATTAATTAGTCAAATTAATAAATAAATTAATCAAATAAATCAATAAATAAATATTTAATTCATGAATGAATTAATTCATTAATTAATTAACTAAAATAATTAATTAAATGATGACATTAAAATAAATACATTAATAAGGTAATTAATTAATTACTTAATTAAATTAGTAAAAATTAATTAATTATTCAATAAATTCATTATATTAGTAAGTATATAAATAAACAAATAATAATTAAAAATAAATAATTGTCACACTATTCGCCCAGAAGCCCTGTATGCTACAGAGTGCTTGGTACTGAACGGGAAATGGTCGATGCACAAACTAGATGTGCAGGAGAGGAAAAGGCTGAGGAAGATACTGGGACCAATCAAAATAGATGACGAGTTTACAAGAAGATTAAATCAGGAGCTAAACACAATATACTGAGAAAATCACAGAGGTGGCTAGGAGGAGACGTCTAGCTTTCTATGGACATGTCTCACGGATGAACCCAACAAGACTAACCAACTACTGGGAGAATAGGAAGAGTGTGACACCTTGGCTAACAGAAGTTAATAAGGACATCCAAGAACTGAAGATAATGGGACGTGATATTAGAAACCGATCACATCTCGATGATGGTGATGATAATTGTTTTTTTAAGAGGCCTAACATCTAGGTTATCGGCCCCTAATGGTCTGGGTGATAGCAAAAATAACAATGAAATGGAAACCATAACGGAAATTAAGTTAGACTGAAAATCCGTACAAATTGTAATTCAGATTGAAATGACTCATAAAATGGAGAATGGAAATACTTACAAAAGGTAATTTAGAAGGAAATAGTCACAAAAGGACGAAATTGAAAAATACGCACAAAATGTAGTTGGTTCAAAATACTTACAGTGTAAATTTGAAATCCTTACAAAATGCAATTGAAACTGAAAATATTTACAAAAGGCAATTGAGGTTCAAAATACTTACAAAATGCAATTGAAATAGAAAATACACAATGGAAGTTAGAATAAAATAGGCTGGTTCAGATTCAAAATACTCACAATATGTGGAAGCCCGTGATTCAAAATACTGTACTGACAAAATGCAATTCAGATTGAAAATATTTACAAAATGTGGTTTAGATCGAAAATACTTACAAAATGGAATGTAGATTGGAAATACTTACAAAATGTGGTTGAGATTCAAAATTCTCACAAAATGTAATTTAGAGACACGGGAAGCCAATTCACAAAAAATGGGCGGGAATCCTAAAGAGAAAAGGAAATATTATGAAAAGAAAACAAAGGATGATCCCTAGAAGAATGAGGCATCTGGAAAGATGACAAGGGCCAATTAAGGCGGGAAAGAAAAAGACACCCTAAGCCTCGGATACCCTAATAACGTCGGGGTCGGAAGAGAACAAGGGTTGACCAAGGGAGGCCGACAGGAAAGATAACAGAGAGGAGCCTGGCACAAGTAAGTGGAAGAAATACCGGACTCAGCTGGGGCCCCGTGGTCGCCAAGCCACGTCCTACTAGATGTGAGCCCCTGGGGGGATCACATCTCAGAAAGATACTTAATCAGAAAAGGATTCGTGACAGACCACCCTGTACGAAAAATGGCACCATCTGTTCAAAAAAGTGAATGGAGAAACATAGCCAGAGAATGCGTGAATTTTGGGCAAACATCAAGTCCCTTGCCAAACTGAAAAGTTGAACGTCGTGGTCCTTAGTTGGCCCATCCAAAAGAAGAAGAAATAAATATGGCCTACATAATTTCCGAACACCCCTCGTAAAATCACTTACAGCACGTACAGTGGACCAATCAGAAAATCAGGCTATAAACCGTTGTTGACCTTCATGTGTGCTGTGACACTCACTCCTACCCCAGATTAAAACGCACATTTTATTAATATTGATCAGCCGATATGCAAATCAAATTTCATCTCCGACCAGCCATGATTACATGGCTCAATAAAAGTGACCACATCCGCGCTACAAACAGGAAATCATTTGTCAATGTTGTGCGGCGCCCGAACAGGCCTCATGCAAATCAACCAAAGACTTTGTGCTGAATAATGTTGATGACAATGATCACGATGATGATGACAATAATGAATGACGAGTTGGATTGTACGTTACGTAGCAATTAGGTCCACAGATCACCGCTTGAGAGCGCTTACTTTACAACAACTTGGTAATGAAGGCGTTAATTGGATCAATTCGGTTTAATACATCACTAAATTATTACTTAAAAAGTGACTAAATTTGTGACCCGTCATGCATTCTCTGCATCCACGATCTTCGTGGATCCTTCGTGTACCCCACAGAGGTGACGTGTGCTTTTGGCCTAAAAGGATCATTATAAGTCCGAAGTTTCAAATCCCACTACAGGCAGCAGCCTTTCAAAATCTGATTTATATCCTAACTTTCCTTACTGTATACAGGATTATAATTTATTATTATTATTATTATTATTATTATTATTTAAGTAGCCTCCGTGGCTTAGGCGGCAGCACGCTGGCCTCTCACCGCTGGGTCCGTGGTTCAAATCCCGGTCACTCCATGTGCGATCTGTGCTGGACAGAACGGAGGCAGACAGGTTTTTCTCCGGGTACTCCGGTTTTCCCTGTCAAAATTTCATTCCAGCAACACTCTCCATTATCATTTCATTTCATCTGTCATTCATTTGATCATTGCCCCAGAGGAGTGCGTCAGGCCTCGGCAGCCGGCACATTTCATATCCTCGCCGCTAGATGGGGGCTTCATTCATTCCATTCCTGACCCGGTCGGAGATTGGAAGCAGGCTGTGGATTATTTCATTATTATTATTATTTAAGTCCTGAGGTGCCTTTCACGATCCAAGGCAACAATAATTTTAATAATAATAATAATAATAATATAGTATGCGTCAACTTAAATAAGTTACTCACAATGCAACCATAACACTTGTCCCACATCACTACGAACACGGTGACTATAGTCCGCGTTACCTTAAATAAGTTACTAACAATGTAACCTTACCACCTGTCCCTCATCACTGCAAAAATGGTGACTATAGTCCGCGTCACCTTAAATACGTTACTAGCAATGTAACCTTACCATTGTAAGGTCACCCTTCACTTCAAACGTGGTGATTATTGGCCTAGTTCGCGTCACCTTAATTAAGTTACTAACAATGCAACCTTACCATTCGTCTCCCATCACTACGAGCATGGTGATTATAGTCCATGTCCACTTAATTAGTTGCTAACAATGTAACCTTACCATTCGTCTCCCATCACTACAAACATGGTGATTATATTCCACGTCACCTTAAATAAGTGATTAACAATGTAACCTTACCACTTGTCGCCCATCACTTCAAACGTGGGGGATTATGGTTCGCGTCACCTTAAATAAGTGATTAACAATGTAACCTTACCACTTCTCCCCCATAGAGATTATAGTCCACGTCACCCTAAATAGATTGCTAACAATTTGACCTTGCCACTTGTCCCCCATCACTACGAATATAGTGATTATAGACGGCCTACGTGTCACCTTACTAACGAGGCCAATACACGCAATGGACTGTAGAGCCACATAGATGAACAACGGTCACTTAGTAGGCCATGACTTACCTTTAGCTGTAGATCCTTGTGACTAAGCATCGGTCACTCGGTTAGCTAAGGCCCTGAAGGGGCAGTGGAGCCCTGTGGCCAGTAGCGAAAGCGATCTCTTGATGGGCTCGTAATGTCATTTGAATATTCAGCGGTCAGTTGGCAGATCAAACCACTTCATAGGGTGTAGGTCCGAGGAGTTGGTTATGTTTGTTAATTTATTTGAAAATATATTTGGTATATTTATATACAATTGTAATGAAATAAAATTAAATATTCATCAAACTAGAAAATAGTGTCTAAAAGTCCCCAGAAAAATTAATCAATGACTTATCGCCTAAATTCTGGGAAAAAGTGTAATATGAAGGAGTACTAATTTTTTCCATCAAGGCGTCTTCGCTGCTCTCAAAGCCTGGATTCGAACCTTTGTTCTCCAGACTTACCACTGCTCGTTACAGTTGCAGTGCTCCACCGTTACTCTGCGGGGTGGAACAACGTACGTGGCATACTACAGTTCTTAATGCTATCACCACTTGGCCGACAACTTCAGTGCCATTGCTTGCTTTTATGTTTCTACGTGAAACAGGTCCAATGTGAGCTCAATTTTTTATTTTGGACACTCTCCTTATGAAATGAACTCACCCTGTGCATGCACATACTAACAGTTTAATTTTTATTTCAGCTCTTTATTTCAACGGTACGTAACTGCCAGTTCTCTTACCTTCAAATAACAGCTAGTAACCCGTCTGAGCACGGAATTCATCACTTACCTGGAACAAAATGGCAAGTTATTAGGGAGTGTTTAAAATAAACATTATCAGAAGGTCATGTAAATATTAATAATAATATTAACAAAATTAAAATTTCCAGAGATACATAAGAATTTGAAAGATGATCCACCACCTACTGTTCAAGAAATTAAAATAGCAATTATACAACAAAGCAAGTGGAGACGACTCCATTACAGCAAAACTTATAAAATGATCTCAACCAAAAATTATAGACAACCTAAAAATAATCTTCGAAACGATCTGGAAGACAGAAAATATCTTAGAAGAATGGAAAGTGGCTCTTATACATCTTTTGCACAAGAAAGAAAACGAACAAGATGTTAATAACTACAGTGGCATATCCCCTTTGCCAGTGGCCTATAAGATACTCTCAACAATAGTACTAACCAGGATAAAAGAAACTATTAATCATCATTGGGGTGAATATCAGAGTGGATTTAGGAAGGATAGATCTTGTTCAGAACAGATATTCAACCTGAAGTCTATAATCCGTCAGAGGCTAATGGACTCTAAAGGCTTAGTAGTGACATTTATTGATTTTTATAAAGGCTTTTTATTCTGTTGATAGGGATAATCTAGATAATGTAATCCGTGAATTTGGAGTTAAATCAAAATTGGCAAACCTGATCCGTGACACCCTCACAGACACTATAACAAAAATAAAATTTCAGGGTGAATTATCTAAACTATTTAAAATAAATACAGGTGTAAGGCAAGGTGATGGCTTGTCACCACTTCTCTTCAAATACGTCCTGGAGAAAGTAGTAAGAATTTGGAATGAAAAACTGGAAGAACGTAAGCTATCACCAATAACAATGGGATGAAAGAACAGAGTTATTGCAATAAACTGCCTATCATTTGCAGATGATTTTCCCATACTTTCTGTATACTGTATATATATATATATATATATTCGTTTACGGCCTTTAAAGACCACGTTAGGCAACATTTATACATTATTGTAGGCCTTTTTCGCCGCCCAAAATCTTCGCAATCTTAAATCGTTCTTCCGTCCAACCACTGATCATTTTTGGTTCGTCGTATATACAGCAGAGCCATTATCAATTATTCGAAAAAAGAGACTTAGGACGAATGTTAGGAGGGCTGTAAAATTGTGGGAAGTATAAGGAAAGTGGCTCCAGGAATGTTATACGAAAAAAATTATTGTAAAATTTCATTATTACTAGTGATTTAAGCCAACTAAGGACAGCTTATGACTAGTGCTTCTGCGACACTTTCTTTGTTTCCCAATATCTCCTCAGTCCAGCCAATACCTTGTCAGGGTAGTCAGGTCTTAATCAATTTGGGTGGTGAGGACCAAGAGTTAACACTATCACAACTTTAGGAACGGTCAAGAATATCACAGTCTAAAATAAAGACCACATTAGGCAACAATTACACATTATTGGAGGCCTTCTTCGTCGCCCAAAATCTTCGCAAGTCTTGTTTCACTTCATTGAGCCACAAGCTACCAGTCTTGTAGCCATTAATCAAGTTGAAGATCTTTTTGGTGATTTTATCGTTCCCCATCCGGAAGAGGTTCCGTAGAATTTCAGTCGTCTGGTGACTGGTTCCAACTGACGGTATAGTTTGGTATTTGCATTAAGTCAATAAGAGTCATCTGGGAGCAATCTTGGTCCATGAATTTTTCAAAGGATACGTCTCTCGACTTTCTCCAAATCATCCATGATGCCTTTCTTGTTAATCAAGAGGGTCTCTGCTGCATATAAATACTGTGGTCTAATAACGGTTTATAATGACAGAGTTTTGCATTTTTAGCCTACCTTCAATTTTGAAAAAAATAGGCTTATGAGATCACCTTTCGTCCGTGTGTGTGTGTGTGTGTGTGTGTGAGGAGTGTGTGTGTGTGTCTAATAAAATCTAAATGACTGGAGCGAATTCAATGAAACTCGGTAAGTTCATAGCAATATTCCGGATGACCCCGACCGTGCCCTTCAAATTTTGTTACGGCTCACCAATTCAACATGGTGGCTGTGCGAAATATTTAACCATCATTCAATATCTCCGAAACTAATACCGATATCACCCTGGAATTTTGTATGGTGACAGAGGGAACTACTAGAAGTTCACTTATGTGACCTTTGAAAACCTGGTAACTACAAAATCAACATGGCGGCCAAGCGAATTTGCGACATTTAAATAGCCGTTTCTCGCGAGTTAACCAACCAAACGCAATGAAACTTGGTACAGTATATGATTATACGCATCGTAATGCACCGACATCTAACTTCATTCAATTGTTTACATAACTTCAATATGGCGACTGTGCGAAATATTTCACCGGCATTCTATATCTCTGAAACTATTATAGGTATCACTCTGAAATTCTGCACGGAGATAAAGGGCACTACTGGAAGTTCATCTATAAGACTTTCAAAAACCGGTTAACTACAAAACGAACATGGCGGCCAAGCAAATTTCAAAGTTTTAAATAGACTTTTCTCGCGATTTAATGATCCAAACGCAATGAAACTTGGTACAGTAAATGTTTATATACATTGCAATGCACTGGTATATAATCTAGTTCAATTATTTACATAACCTCAAGATGGCGGCTGTGTGAATTTTTAAATTAAGTTTTTGTTTCTTGTGTCGTAATCTTGCGATCGAAATGAAAGTTTGAATAATGAACCTACTCAATAATTTTCCTTTAAAGGTACATGACTCTAACGCGTGTACATATAACAATCCAACCCGGCGACCATCCGAAATATTTAGACGGTTCTCAATATCTACGAATCTATTACAGCAATCAACCTGAATTGTTTATTGTTCATAGGGGCTATGTACATAAACCTATAGGACTTTCAATAACCTGGTGATCACAATTCCAACATGGCGGCGGATCGAATTATAAATATTCACATGGTCGTTTCTCGCAATTTAACCATCCGAGTGCAGTGACACTTGGTACAGTAAATCATTCTACAAATGTTAATCCACTGGCATCTAATGTTTTTCAATTGTTTCCATAACCACAAGAAGGCATTTGTGCGATATTTTAAAATCTCGTTTTTACTTCTTGTGTCCTAATCATGCGATTGAAGTTTGAATACTACACGTACACAATAATCTTCATGTAACAGTACATAACTCTAAGCCCTACATATATAAAAGTCCAACATTTCGAGCACCCGAAATATTTAGACGGTTCTCAATATCTACGAATCTATTACAGCAATCAAACTGAAATTTAATAAGTTGATAGGGGCAATTAACATTAGTAGGATATATGAAAATAGGCTGTATAGTTCTTCACGGAACTACTTGTTTTAAATACACCTCTTGTTGTAGTGGTTACGTGATGGATGGTAGGCTGCATTGAGATTAGTGCACCTCTCCGAGATTGAAGTGCCATCTCTGCCATTCGGGTGTACTCATTCGCCGAGATAACGGAAGCGATCAACTTTCTCAATTGTTCCATATGGACGACTCTCAAAATACTTGGTATTGTATTTTACACCTGCCTTTATTGCTATCTCGTGTAGTGCTTGGACAGAAATAACAGCATCCGTAGAGTTGTTGGTTAGGATTGGTGTGTCATCTGCAAAAGCCAAGCATCTGATCTCGTTTTTACGGGTTTCAGCTTCAATGGACACCGGTTTGATTTCCAGATTTCTCAGTGCATATTCCCGTCTATTTATGACTTTATCAATCACAAGATTAAATAAAAATGGGGAGAGGCCATCCCCCTGCCGTACTAAGGTTTTGATCTCGAATTTTCTGGAGAGTTCTCTTCTGAAATTCACCTTAGAGATGGTGTCTGTTAGAGTCAGTTCAATGAGGGTGCGGGTGTTGTAATCTAAACCTCGTTCTTGCAGTACAGAGAAGAGCGTCTGGCGGTCGATTGAATCGTAAGCCTTTTTAAAGTCCACAAAGGCTAGTGTGATGTTCGCACTCCTCACTTGTTTTTGTTGGAGAATAGTCTTCAGATTGAAGATCTTCTCGATTCAAGAACGCCCTCGCCGAAATTACAGGTCAGATTTAACGTTTTTACGTCATTGTATTGGATTTTTAGCCTAATTTTAACATTTTGTAAAAATGAGGAAAAAGTTGACTTATGAGATCGATCCGGGCAAATGTGTGTCTTTCTGCCTCTCTGTCCATCTGTCTTTCCTGTCTGTCTGTCGGTCCCCCCCCCCCTATCAATTCCGAAACGGCTACAGCAATGAAACAAAATTTTGTACGAGTAAAGACCTATGACTGAATATCTCACGGCCATATTTGAAACTGACGTCAGTGCTACCAACTGCTGAAAAATCACAATTGAACATTGAGGTCTATGTTGGATATCTCGGAGGATATGTATGGGAATTGTTCCAAAATTGACACACATATAGACAATATTACATCAGGCTAATTTACAGGAGCCCATACATAAGAGTGTTGCCAACATGAGTCTATGCCTGTTGATAGGACTTCCATACTATCTATTGGATTTCATCCAAATTCGGTATGTGACTTGCACACGGCAGCAGAAATGAATATGCATTCTTAGTGTGTCAACAGGACTGCCAACTTTTCAAAAATCCATTTCTACCACTACGAGCGCTAGTTTGAGTCAATGAAACTCAACCATTTCTGGTCGATTAAATTAGCAGTTACCCTTTTCTACCACTACGAGCGCTAGTTTGAGTCAATGAAACTCAACCATATCCAATCGATTACATTATCGGTTTCTCTTTTCTACCACTACGAGCGCTAGTTTGGGTTAATGAAACTCAACCCTATCAGGTCGATTAAATTAGCAGTTACCCTTTTCTACCACTACAAGCGCTGGTTTTAGTCAATGAAACTCAACCATATCCAATCGATTAAATTAGCGGTTTCCCTATTCTACCACTATGAGCGATAGTTTGGGTTAATGAAACTCAACCATATCCGATCGATTAAATTAGCTGTTACCATTTTCTACCACTACGAGCGCTGGTTTGAGTCAATGAAACTCAACCATATCTGGTCGATTAAATTAGCTGTTACCCTTTTCTACCACTACGAGCGCAAGTTTGAGTCAATGAAACTCAGTCATATCCGGTCGATTAAATTAGCAGTTACCCTTTTCTACCACTACGAGCGGTAGTTTGAGTCAGTGAAACTCAACCATATCCGGTCGAATAAATTAGCAGTTACCCTTTTCTACCACTACAAGCGGTAGTTTGAGTCAGTGAAACTCAACCATATCCGGTCGAATAAATTAGCAGTTACCCTTTTCTACCACTACGAGCGGTAGTTTGAGTCAATGAAATTCAACCATATCTAGTCTATTAAATTAGCAGTTACCCTTTTCTACAACTACGAGCACTAATGTGAGTCTATGCAGAGTTTCATTTAAGCCCTTATAACTACTTTCGGTGTGAAAATCCACCGACAGCGGTATGACCCACACCTTCGTGAATGAGTTAGTCGAGGGAGACTATCTGTACCATCTAAGGCAGACGTGGGCAAATATTTTAGGAGCAGGGCCAGATGGAATACAAAATAATCTAGGCGGACCGATAAAAGAACCCATCAAAATTATGTTAATAGATTATAAAAGTTTTATTTCCGAATTTTTAACCAAACAAAGCTACAAATGGTAGAAAACCATGGAAAGAAGAACACGCCGTCATTATTTGTTACATAGGAGAGGAACGAGTATGTGATAAGTGAAACTGTGACTGTGCTTCTAAAAGTTTTTCATATTCTGGTTGAAACTGGGATGAGCTGATTCTTAGTAGCGCAACTAAATGGTGGTCTGTCAATCTATTTCTGACGCTATTTTTGCGAAGCTTCATTGTAGAAAACACCTGTTCACAGATATAGTAAGATGCGAACATGGCAGTTATCTTCTGTGCATGAGATTCCAAGTTTGGGAAGCTTGATTTTGGTAGAAACTTGTAGAACTGTTCTTGAAACGTTGTGGGATAGTTGCTTTAAATCGTTGTTACATTGTAAGTCAGTCAGTTCAGTTCTATTACACAAAACGTATAAACACAATGAGATTGGAACAGTTTTTCACTTCTAGACATACAGAACAGGAGATATAACCTCTGTTTTAATTGTAGGTAGTATAATTCGACACCATGTTGTGGGCTGCATTAAGCTAGCTCAAGGCTCGCACTGGGCTCGTGGGCCATACTTTGCCCATTACTGATCTAAGGTGTGTCTCTTGCATATTTTTTTAGCTATTTGAGTGACTCCCCTTTACCTTGAAACGTGCACGTCATATGTTGTAAAATCATGTTCCCAAAACAATAATTGGATGGAGTAAGGTAAGGAAAGGCCTGGTAGGATTTGCAGTAAACCACAAAACAGGGACATAAAACGGAACCACTGTAGGCTACATGTTCTTGATTCATGCAGTGAGAACTGGAAAATAGGACAGTTATATATCACCCGCGCTGTCTCGAGAATCGACCAGTAGTACGTGATATTCGTCCTAAACACAGCCATGGTTACGAGGGAGAGGGATGTCCAATGTAACATTCACAAGCTCTTCCTTATAATTTGTTGATACGGTTAATTGTCATCTACAACTGATGTTATCTGATATGATAGTAATTCAGTTTATTCCATTCAGCATCTTAACCCTTACAGTGTCATTTCCGGAATATTCCGCGTTAATACCTTTGTATTGTGTTTGTGTGTCGTTTACGATATATTCCGCTGGCTGTCTTAAGTTTACGTTTTAATGCAGTAGGTGGCTGTACAGTGCTATTGGGCAGATGCAGCCACGCATGCTGTGCGGTGGTGCTCTTGGGAAGCAGGGATCGCGTAGTACTCTTTGGATTATGCATCTCATTGTCAAGCAAGCTATAGTGTTCACGAGGAACCTTTGAAGGATGTTCTAAAATTAAAAAGGAGGCAGTCCTATTTACGGGGAATGAACACTTTAAGGAGTAGTTTAAATCTTTTAAATGTAATGAAGGTAAAAAAAAAAATACATAATTTACTCTATCACTGTGATCAAGTCTAGTTTCCAAATAAATACAGTTGAGTTCTTAAGTAGCGGCAATTAAATCTTCTTTATCCCTACTGCAGTATTTAAAAAATTAACAGTGGCAGGCAGGTATTAGACAACCTTTTCAAACTTACCTGGAACCAGAAATGACTACTACGTGAATCATTTAATTCACATTTTGCGGAATTGCTTACATAGATATTAGAGTTGGACAGTGTCACCTATGTACGATGTAAACAGTCAAAATGGCGGACCTGTACTATAATAAAAATGTGGTTCCAATAGAAAGATATTTTGACGAATAGTTCAGTGATTACAGTGATTTTTAATATAGCGTCCCAGGCCTTATGTCTCTACCGCAACCCCCACCCCATCCTACACCGCACGCCACTGCTCTGACACAGTTGCTAAGCTTGCCTCAGCAACTCTCAGCCATAACCACGTAAACCATAGTTAACTCGAACCCAGAACCCGACTCTCAAGTACATTTAAAGCCCATTTAAAACACATACAAACTAGCCAGGCTCTGATTAGCTGCTCCAAGACTCGAGCGGCCAATCAGAGCTGAGTGCATTCAAATTCAAACTCCCGCTACAAAACTTCCTAAAATTTCAATTACACAGTCCACTAACACATACATTACTCGACCCACGACCGCGCTGGGTGCCTGCCCGCAGGATTGGCCACGGCCGACTTATTCGGGATGGTGCCCCGTGGGTCGTGGGTTCGATCAAACACAGCCCACACTTCAAATATGCAATATACTAACACATTACATACACCTATTTTAAAACCCAAATTACACATATGAGGCTTATGATTATTATTATTATTATTATTATTATTATTATTATTATTATTATTATTATTTTCCAACACACAACCTACTACAGGTCTTTAACTTTTCATACTACCAAAACCAACCTACAATGAGATCATTCGTACTTCAAATAACTAATTAACTTCAAAATTTCAACCACTTTTATTATTATTATTATGAAACTATTGAATTGCTGAAGCTACTGCTGATGCAACAACAACAATTAATAAACACATTGTCCCTCAGTGAATGGACGGTCTACCTTGACACGCATGTCCAGGATATGAGGGGCAAAGCCATGGCGAAGAACGAAAGAGGGATAATAATATTTCATTGCTAAAATTAAAATCAAGCAAAATTAAACACAATCATACTTTGCATCCGCTGCTGACGTATATCAGTAATGTGCAAATATATATCAAATCAAAATGCACTAGAAAATAAATCAAAATTAAAAATTCAATTAGTTAAGGGACGTAAGGAGCACATTAAGACCACCAAATTCCCGCATTTTTGAAAGGCATACTTTATGTGTCTACAAGCCTGATTATCTCTAACATAGCGTAGAAGAGATTGAGGATTTATCGAGTGACAAGAGTGCTTCCTCTCTAAATCAGTACAGCAGTTATGTTCCCATGAGTAACAGGTTTCAAAACATCCACAGGAAATGGCATCCATTCCTCCAGATGATAACAGCCATGAGTGGGACAGATTGCACTCAGGCACGTGAGGACTATTGAGTAGCTGCTTGTTATCAGAAGTCTTAAAACCAAGGCACTGCGACTTTGAGTCTTGTAGCACTGGTCCAACGCTCCCCAAATTCTGCAGGCTATGAGCTGGGTGGTAGTCATCCTAGGATTCGTGTGCTCCTCTGAACAATATATGCCAAAAAATGTAATTCTGGTTTTAGGGCTGGGACGGGGTGCACGCAACTTCGTGAGACAAAACCGTAAAAAGGCGGGTTCGATTGTTATCTCAGCCATTGTGAAAATGGTTCTCAGTGGTTTCCCACTTCTACTCCAGGCAAATACCGGGACCACGACCATTTCCTGCCCAAATCCTACCTTGATTACTAATACACTCACCAATACAGACAACACAGTGACACAGGTTATCAGACTAATTCTACACACACGTCGCCAGAGAGCAGCTGCCAGAAACTACTGTATGGACCTTAGTAGAAAAACCCGCCATATTAATTAGAACGGTGGACAGAGTAGTAAGGAAGGAGAAGGTAAAGAGGGCGGGGTAAAAATATTGAGACTCCTCGAAGAATGAGGATGACGAACAGAGAAATTTCTCTAGTTTTTTGTAATCTCATTGATACACTTTCTTTGACCACAATGTTTTAATTCCATTGAAAAATGAGGCAAGGTTCCTTCGAAAAGTCTGGTATTAAACATTTTTTTTCACAAGACAATAACCCAAAAATCATAAATTATTAGCCTATTTTCATTTATGAAGATATAGGCTTATGAGATCACCTTTTGTCCGTGTATCTATGTGTGCGTGTGTGATGGTGTGTGTCACCCCTCCCCAAATAAAATCTAAAAGGCTGGAGCGATTTCAATGAAACTCGGTAAGTTTGTAGCACTATTCCGGACGACCCCGAACGTGCCCTTCAATTTTTGTTACGTCTCACCAATCCAACATGGCGGCTGTGCGAAATATTTCACCAGCATTCAATATCTCCGAAACTATTACCGATATCACCCTGAAATTTTGTACGGTGATAAAGGGAACTATTAGAAGTTCACCTATGTGACCTTTGACACCCTGGTAACTACAAAACCAACATGGCGGCCAAGCGAACTTGCGACTTTTAAATAGAAGTTTCTCGCGATTTAACCAACCAAACGCAATGAAACTTGGTACAGTATATGCTTATACACATTGCAATACACCGACATCTAATTTCGTTCAATTGTTTACATAACCTCAAGATGACGGATGTGCGAAATATTTCACTGGCATTATATATCTCTGAAATTATTACCGGCATCACCCTGAATTTTTGTACGGAGATAATGGGCACTTCTGAAAGTCCATCTATGAGACTTTCAAAAACCGGTTAACTACAAAACGAACATGGCGGACATGCGAAATTGAAAGATTTGAATAGACTTTTCTCGCGATTTAATGATCCAAACGCAATGAAACTTGGTACAGCAAATATTCATACACATTGTAATGCACTGGTATCTAATAAGTTTCATTGTTTATATAACCTCAAGATGGCGGCTGTACGAATTTAAAAATTAAGTTTTTATTTCTTGTGTCATAATCATGCGATCGAAGTTTAAGTTTAAATAATGAATCTACGCAATAAGTTCCCTTTAATGATACAAGACTCTATGGCCTACACGTATAACAATCCAACATGGCGACCATCCGCAATATTTAGTCGGTTCTCAATATCTACGAATCTATTACATCAATCAAACTGAAATTTTGTATGTTGATAGTGGCAATTTACATAAGTAGGATATATGAAAATAGGCTTTGTTTCTTCACGGAACTACTTGTTTTAATAACATGATTACTGTTTTCGCATACTACAGCTCTTCGTATCTACATGCTCCATTCTAAACGAATGCTGCGTGGTGTGTTATTGTATTTGCTAATGGGTGTACAGAGCAATATGAAACACGAGAGAACAGACATTGTCCACGGTGTGCTTATGAATCTCTCAGCCTTGACAAATGTCGGAGCGTGTACACTTGTGGATATAATGGGTGCGCCATGGAAATAACAAGTGCGGCGAGTTTTAAACACACTTTCCCCCTTAAGATGATGGATACTGCGACACGCCACTAATGGCGCTGCGGGCAGCTTCTTTGTCAACCCCCAGCAATTACAATAGTATCACTTTTATGTGTGACATAGCGAGGGTTATGTAAGGAAGATCTCTTGTCACGCCTGGAATTTAAAATCTGAAGTTTCGTCCCTTCCTACATAGCGATTGTTTGAGCAGCAGTGACATTCATGTTTCTTTTAAACCTTAAGTTTTGTCTCTTCCTACATAGCACTGTTGATTCTGTGCGTTTGTTTGAGCAGCAGTGACATTTATGTTTCTTTTAAACCTTAAGTTTCGTCTCTTCCTACATAGCACTGTTGATTCTGTGCGTTTTGTTGAGCAGCAGTGACATTTATGTTTCTTTTAAACCTTTGGTTTCGTCTCTTCCTACATAGCACTGTTGATTCTGTGCGTTTGTATGAGCAGCAGTGACATTTATGTTTCTTTTAAACCTTTGGTTTCATCTCTTCCTACATAGCACTGTTGATTCTCTGCGTTTGTTTGAGCAGCAGTGACATTTATGTTTCTTTTAAACCTTTGGTTTCGTCTCTTCCTACATAGCACAGTTGATTCTCTGCATTTGTTTGAGCAGCAGTGACATTTATGTTTATTTTAAACCTTTGGTTTCGTCTCTTCCTACATAGCACTGTTGATTCTCTGCGTTTGTTTGAGCAGCAGTGACATTTATGTTTCTTTTAAACCTTTGGTTTCGTCTCTTCCTACATAGCACTGTTGATTCTGTGCGTTTGTATGAGCAGCAGTGACATTTATGTTTCTTTTAAACCTTTGGTTTCATCTCTTCCTACATAGCACTGTTGATTCTCTGCGTTTGTTTGAGCAGCAGTGACATTTATGTTTCTTTTAAACCTTTGGTTTCGTCTCTTCCTACATAGCACAGTTGATTCTCTGCATTTGTTTGAGCAGCAGTGACATTTATGTTTATTTTAAACCTTTGGTTTCGTCTCTTCCTACATAGCACTGTTGATTCTCTGCGTTTGTTTGAGCAGCAGTGACATTTATGTTTCTTTTAAACCTTTGGTTTCGTCTCTTCCTACATAGCACTGTTGATTCTCTGCGTTTGTTTAATCAGCAGTGAAATTTATCTTTCTTTTTAACTTTAGGTTTCATTTCTTCTTACATAGCACTGTTAATTCTGTACTATTCTTTGAGCTGCAGTGAAATCTGTCTTTCTTTTAGGATCTGTTTGCGGGTGGGGAAGTGGTCATATTTTCATGGAGGGGCTCATAGCAAGCATTAACCACAGCATTTGTACGTAATAATATTTTAACAGTTATTTAAGCTGATGAACCGGGGAGTCAACAGCCCAATAAAGCAATAACGATCGTACATAAACAATGGTCACAATTGTAAATCTCATCAGCAAGAAACGATGATAACAAGAATACCAGGGTATGCCTTTTGCAAGTTCTGTTAACCTTACGCGTCTTTAGTTAGGATACTTTTAGTGCAATTTTAAAGGCATTTCCTCAGTGTTGCCTGTACAAACTCTTGAGTTTTACTATTCAGTCGGTCAACAAGCGGTTATTTCAAATTAAATTAGGCGGCCCCGTGGTGTAGGGGTAGCGCGCATGCCTCTCACACGGAGGCTCCGGGTTCGATTCCCGGCACCGTGAGGGTCCTTAAAAACTGACGTGAGGATTGGAACGGGGTGCATTCAGCCTCGTGAGGACAATTGAGTAGATGTCTGACAGTGAGGCAGCCCCCGATCACGAAAACCAAGATTAACGGCCGAGGGGACCCGATGCGATGATCACATTTCACCCCAATATCTGCAGGCCCAATGGCTGGCAGCGGTCGCTTGGTAGGCCTAGGCCCTTCAAGGGCTGCAGTGCCTGGGGTCATTGTTATTACTACTGTATCTACTGTACCTGTATATATAAAAATGAATGTTTGTTTGTTTGTCCCTTATCCGAACAAATACCATTCATCCGATTGCGATCCAATTTTGGTGAGTTGTTGTGCACACTCCCGGGATGGTTATAAGCATAAGAATTCCAATTTGCAATACATAGCGCGCAAGTAGCTTGAACAGTATGGCACGTAATTCGTTTCAAAAAAGTCCCACATGCGTTCATAAACCATTTATACGTTTGCGATGAAACTTTGGTGAGTTGGTGAGGGTGTAGCACTATCCTGGGAGGGACCTCTGCCTCGTTTAGGGTCTTGATACCATGAAAGCAAAGTGAAAAGGTCTGAACCCTTGATGAATGAGGATAGGCCTGTTAGGAATGATGAGACAAGGGCCAATTAAGTAGGGAAATTGAAAGTCTACCTAGGCCACGGATATACTAATACCGTCGAAGAGAACAAAAGTTGACCAAGGGAGGTCAGCAGGAAATATGAGAGAGAAAGAGAAAAGAGCCAGAAAAAAGTAAGTGGAAGCAATGCCTCGTGGTCACGAACCCGCATCCCCCTAATTGAGAGCGCTAGGGGGTTAGGAAAGGAAGAGTATTGAAAGTTCAGCGACGAAATGAAAACTCACAGAAATTTAATTTAGTCCTCACAAATAGCGCTAACTTTTAATAGTATTACTGTCAGTAGTTGAAATACTGACCAGAAATGAATTTCACGATTATCAAGTTATGTTCGTGTTCAATTTATATTTCAAATACTTCACCCGGCACGTTCCCTCATGAGTTTGTTATTCCCGTCTGACAGAGGTATAGGCCTAGTCTGCTCACATTAAAATAAGTTACTAAGCGATATAACGCTACAATTTGTCCCATAAAACTGACCGGGTTCGATTTTACGTCTTGTGTGAGGGCAGGAACGGAGTAAACTGAGCTTCGTGAGGCAAATATAAGAAGAAAGGGTTCAAATCTAATCTCAGCCATCTTGGAAGTCATTTTCCATAGTTTCTCACTTCCACTCCAGGCAAATGACAGGATGGTTCCTAACTTAGGCCACGGTCGCCTCCTTCCCAATCCTCATTTGAAATACAAATACACCCACTAATACAGGCATTAAAATAACACAGGTTATCGTGCATTATTGAGGCAAATGCCGGGATGGTATCTAGCTTAAGGTCACGGCACTCTACCCAAATCCCACCTGAATTACAAATACACACACTAGTACAGACAACACAGTGACACAGGTTATCAGACAAAGCCTACACACACCCAAGTACACGTCGATTCATAACCACGATGTCACAAGGAACGAAAGAAAATCATCAATAACTCTCTTCTATTCCCTCTCCTATTCTCTGCCTCTCCTCTCCTCTTCTCTTTTCTTCTGTTCTCTTTTAATCTCTTCTCTTTTTTTCTCTTCTCTTTTCTTCTCTTCTCCTTTCTTCTCTTCTCTTCTAATCTCTTCACTTTTCTTCTCTTCTCTTTCCTTCTCTTCTCCTTTCTTCTCTTCTCTTTTAATCTCTTCTCTTTTCTTCTCTTCTCTTTTAATCTCTTCTCTTTCCTTCTCTTCTCCCTTCTTCTCTTCTCTTTTCTTCTCTTCTCTTTTCTTTTCTTCTCCTGTCTTTTCTTCTCTTCTCTTCTAATCTCTTCTCTTTTCTTCTCTTCTCTTTTCTTCTCTTCTCTTTTAATCTCTTCTCTTTTCTTATCTTCTCTTTTCTTCTCTTCTCCTTTCTTCTCTTCTCTTCTTATCTCTTCTCTTTCCTTCTCTTCTCTTTTCTTCTCTTCTCCTTTCTTCTCTTCTCTTTTCTTCTCTTCTCTTTTCTTCTCTTCTCCTTTCTTCTCTTCTTTTTAATCTCTTCTCTTTCCTTCTCTTCTCCTTTCTTCTCTTCTCTTTTCTTCTCTTCTCTTTTAATCTCTTCTCTTTACTTCTCTTCTCCTTTCTTTTCTTCTCTTCTCTTCTAATCTCTTCTCTTTTCTTCTCTTCTCTTTTAATCTCTTCTCTTTTCTTCTCTTCTCTTTTCATCTCTTCTCCTTTCTTCTCTTCTAATCTCTTCTCTTTTCATCTCTTCTCCTTTCTTCTCTTCTCCTTTCTTCTCGTCTCCTTTCTTCTCTTCTCTTTTCTTCTCTTCTCTTTTCTTCTCTTCTCCTTTCTTCTCTTCTCTTCTAATCTCTTCTCTTTTCTTCTCTTCTCTTTCCTTCTCTTCTCCTTTCTTCTCTTCTCCTTTCTTCTCTTCTCTTTTAATCTCTTCTCTTTTCTTCTCTTCTCTATTATTCTCTCCCCTTTTCTTGTCTGCTCTTTTATTCTATTCTTCTCTTCTCTTCTGTCTCTCCTCCTGTCTTTTCTTCTCTTCTCATGTCTGCTCTTTTCTTCTATTCTCTTTTCTTCTCTTCTCATCATTTCCCTTCTCTTCTCTTCCCTTCTATTTTCTTCTCTTCTAATCTCTTCCCTTCTAATATCTTCTCTTTCCTTCCCTTCTCTTTTAATCGCTTCTCTTTTCTTCTCTTCTCTTCTCCTTTCTTCTCTTTTCTTCTCTTCTCATCTCTTCCCTTCTCTTTTCTTCTCTTCTCCTTTCTTCTCTTCTCATCTCTTCCCTTCTCTTTTCTTATCTTCTCTTGCAATCTCTTCCCTTCTAATATCTTCTCTTTATTCTCTTCTCTTCTTATCTCTTTTCTTTCCTTCCAATCCCTTCTTTTCTCTTCTCTTCTCATTTTTTCTCTGTTCTTCTCTTGTCTCTTCGAGGTCAAGGTGAAGGCAGGCGTGTCCTGCAGGTGGAAGGAGGATTTGATGTCATCCAGGAAGGATGATGCGTTGGCTATTATGCATGCTATTCTGTTTTCGGTGAATTTGAACATGATTATGGAGGATGCGTTTAGGTATCCAAGGTTCCTCAAGTTAGGTATGCAATTTGTTTCCTTGAATATGGACGGAGCTAGTTTTGGAATCATTATTCCACCTTCAATGCATACATTCAAAAGTGTCACGATATGAAAGTGTAGCACACGCTGGGAAGGATCGATATGTGTAACACAGTTGGTGCACAAGTGAATGTAAATAATCCACGCAATACGAGTCGAGCCTGAGAGAGGACAGGACACCATCATATCGAATTAACGAATTGCGGGCATGGAACTCGCCGGACGGAAGTGACGTATACGAGTATTTAAAACAATACATCATGTGGGAATGTGTTGGTTCAATATTGTACATATGAGTAGAGAATGAACAGAAATCGAGAGTCCAGTGAAGTACAGTATTTTAATGTTGGTGGTGACTGTTTTTGCAAAGCGAGGAACATGTTTCTGGCCGTCCTGACTTAGAGAATAATATGTTCCCGGCTGTCCAGTTAAAAGGGGAGTTCCAATGGATAAAATATGAAACAAATACCTATTTTCAGATTTGTATACGATGTAAAAGCTGGCACTTTGACGTTTACTGTAAAATGATGTATAACGCTACATATTTGTTATTTGCAAAACATGTGTAATATTTATTTAAATAATGCAGTGCGCGTTAGAAAACATTGAGAACACAAAGGCATTTTCTCAGAAAATACTTTTTGCACATATATGTTCCATATTTTTCAGTTGTTACTTATCACAGAAGTCTAAAATTTTTACCACCTGTAGCTTGGCTTGTAAATGAGATTTTAACACAGGGATTTTGTTTTAGCTCAAATACATTATGAAAAACAAATATATATATATATATTGAACCCTTATTGATCTTCGATAAATAAGTATTCATATTTATTATTATTATTACTACGGCCCAGGCAGCACATAAGGAAGTCGACTTGGATATTAGGGAGGCCAGCATTTCGTAATGGTTGCAACAGAAGCTGAGTTGGTAGCTATTCCTGGGGACGGCCAGAATTAGTCGAGTTCAAGGCCAAATTGTGCAACTACTGTACCAAAATTGGAGACATAAAGGGAGAATCACGAGGTCCTCTCAACGAACATACGATTGAATCAGCCAATCGCAAGAGACCAAGCCGTGACCACGAGGTGGACGGCGTCAGTAGTAAAAAGCCCGCGGAAGTGTGTATCTAAGGAACCGCCGAACGGATTAATCTCCGCTCGAGTAATTTGAGACGTTGGATTTATTTGGAGAAGAATGACATTAGCCCCATCTTTGTGAGACAAAAACTCTGGAAGTTTTTATCCAACTTTGCCCCACTCCACCGCCCTTGTCAGTTTCTCATAAATAGTTTGGCCTGACGCCAATCTGAGTACTCAGTTGTGGAGCCTTCAGAGGCATACTCCACGCCAGTTTGAAGTGTGATTTTTGACGCTCGAATTTATCGAAGTACTTATCTTGTGGAGCCTTCAGAGGCATACTCCACGCCAGTTTGAAGTGTGATTTTGACGCTCGAATTTATCTAAGTACTTATTGTGTGGAGCCTTCAGAGGTATACTCCACGCCAGTTTGAAATGTGATTTTTACGCTCTAAAATCAGTGAAGCTAATTTTATTTTCTGAGCTCTGGGGAGCTAAAGTCGCAGCGTTGGCAGTACCGAATTTTATAAGCTATAATACATTTTGTTCTAAAATCAACTAAATTGTGTGATCTAAATATTTCACGCCAGCGCGTGATAAACTGTAACATTCTTTTAAAGACGACGAGTTCAACTTTAAGGGGGAAGTATCGTATCACCCTCATTAGCGCTTACCAGAACCGAAGTCCACAAGACGGGACGGAAATACCGGACGAGATAGCGACTGCGAGTGCAGCCAGGATTTTGAACTTGTTAACGAGCCAGTGGCGCGGACTCGAGATGTATATTTTATGTATAAATTGTGTGTATTGTGTGTGTTTTTATAGTGCGTATGTGCGATATAATTAGGGCCAGTCTTCGCTATTAATCGCAGTAGGACAATTGTGGGTGAACTGAGTAGCCTGCAAGCGATTATAGATAGGCAACTATTTAACATTGAACTTTTCTGCCAAGGAGTCGAGACCAAGATGATCAGCACGTGGTTTGAAGTTGGGATGAGCTTCAAGAAATCAACGCAGACGACTACTATGGAGTGCTAAATTGTCCATAGGGCAATGGGTTGAGGAGGATGTCCTTAGTCCTGCATGCAGAAGCGGTGATGTACTAAAAATTGGATTATTTCAATTATGTAGTTAGATTTGGCCGGGGAACTTTGTAAATAGTCACGTTTTTCTTTCTTGTTTTTAGCTGTTTTTCTTGTACCGACACTATCTGTTTAAATGTCCGTTGGCGCGTGGCCAAAGTGTTTTGTTGATATTTTGATTTTTTTTCTTGAGTCATGTGTAATGTACGCGGCGTGCGTGCGTGATTTTTATCCTTGCAATTGCGGAACCCGTTACATTCGATAAATGGTGCTTTATTAACGTTAATATTTGAAATAGGAATGGGAGGAAATGATTGTAAAACATTTTGCTGAACAGGTTATTATTCACGTTAGGGTAGCCGAGTGCACCAACTTAAAAGTAATTATAGAACACCTTCGTTCTAATTTTGATAGATTTCTCTTGAGTCCTTTTCAGGTGACTAGTCACGGCATAGAACGATGGCGCCAGCATGTGGATATTATTTGTGTCTTTTATTTCAGGGTCTGTCACAACCCATACGTGTGATTCAGTGTGTGTTGATGTGTCTAGTGTGTGTTGATTCTACGTGAGGAGGGGGTAGTTGTCCTACCGCCCTTATATATTTTTGCTGCTGTTGTATTTTTAGATGGAAAGACAGAGTGCTCTTGGGAGACTGCTGATTCTTGTCCATATGTTTTTCTGACACACACGTATTATTGTGCTTTGGGGCACATTTCTTCGAAGTTCGACCCCATGTTCTGGGAGGTCGAAGTTATTGACACGTGGGTTGACAGACATGCAGAGTTCCACAAACCGCCCGTTTTGCCTGTGACTTATTTTGATAGGCAGTCCTTTTGTCCGACTGAAGACTGTAAGCTTTCATGTAGCAAACCTGTTCATTGTGATGGCTAATTTTAAGCCATAATTAATTGGGGAGTTCGCCATGTGTGTAACGGATTGTTGTACCTTGTATGGATAAGAATATTGTGATTAACGTAAATGTTGGCTGTTTGCCTATTGCTTTGTTGATGACTCGATTTCATGTAATTTTGTTTGTCACACCCGTGTGGTGTAGTGATAGAGTATTTGTAAATTTGACAGCGGTCATTTGAGTATTTTTCTATTGGTCACGTGTTAATGTACTTGTGTTGATTTGTGTGAGAAGTCCTAAGTTTTTAGGCAGTAAATGTTGCTACGGCAATTCAAGTCCAACTTCACACGGAAATTTTGTGTTTGTTTATAGTAGATTTAGGAAGTGTCGATTTAACTTAAGTATTGTAGTTGTGTTCCCTTGTGTCGGTCTAGCTCTAGGAAATGCGGATTCGTTGTTTGAAGGGTCATTCTGGATGATAACGAATCACGCATTCAAAGTACACATCGTGGTGCATGTAGAACGGCGTACGCACTTATATGGTCATTTTTTTTGTATCGTTTTATTTAAGGACGCTTGGTCCAGGTAATTAATCTCTCCAGAGATATCGCCTAAGTTTTTTGTGGCATTTTTATTAAGCGGAGTCAGTTGGGAGTTTTTGTTGTTAATTGTTTATGTAAATATGGTGATTTGTTATTAAATTCAGTTGTTTTAACCCTGGCTTCACTCTTTCCTGCATGTTATTTTGTTATATGTTACCCTGCAAGTTAATGAAGCGCCCTGACAGCAACTTACGAATATGACCTGTTACGCCCCGAATCTGAGTCTCATATGCTTCTTTGCAAGGGTTCAATATATATAGAGAGAGGGAGAGATTTTTAAACGAAACATTTGAGATTTAAAAAAAATATAGTATTATGGTCACATTAGTAGAAACACCAAACGCCCGTGTTAAAGTACTAAGAATTGATCACTAATTACGGCAATAAAATGTCATCTAAATCTACCCAGTAGTTTCTAAGAAAGAGGAACATGAATTTATTAAATATTAACATTAAGAGGTTAGGCCATTGGAACTCCCATTTTATGGGATAGTGGTCTATACATTAACCACCTAGGGTTTGTAGGCTATTATCAAAGGTGCAAATAGTTGAAACTTTCAGCTTAATTACAACAATATTTCTTGTAGATGTAATATTTCTGATAAGCAAATATCATATCTGTCTAGTTTTATGTTGTTGGATAATATTTCAACTATTAAATATAATCAAAAATATTACAATTAAACAATAAAATAAAATACACTAAAAATTAAAATAAATGATAAAGGATAATAATAATAATAATAGTAGGAGTGTCGTAATTACAATTATAGGCGACTGTTCATGTTCGAAGATAATTGTTATAACTAATTTATGTTCGAACATAAATATTCATAAATATCTGTCGAGATTTCGCCAGTTTTATGTACTGAACAGAGCCCATGATACGCAGAGAATGTCTTGTATTTGACCATGGCCTCCTTGATTACCCTACTATGACACTAGGCCAGGCAGTGAAATTTAAATTAGAAGGCCGTGGAACTCAGCGCATCTAATTATCTAATTGGTCACACAACTGTTTCTTGAGCTCTGATTGGTGGGAGAAACTGTTTCATAATGAAAAACCGTGTTATAATGAGCCTCATTATGGGACAGTTTTCTGACATATAATATTTACATTTCGATATCGTCGAACATAAAGATTAAAATAAAACACAATAAAAATAAAATAATATTAAAATTATAAAATTAAAAATAAAAAATAAATAGATTTTTGTTAATTTATGTAAAAATTTTAATATTCAATATTTAAAATCAAAATTATAATTAGAGTTGAAATGAAAATTTAAATTTAAAAAATTAAAGTAAAAATTAGAAAAAAAAAAGTCTGTCCTCTAAAGGGTATATATCTTAATTACATATAATTTATTTCACGCTATTTTCCATATATTGGAATTATTTTGTATTGACCGACTAAAAATTACAATATTATGTTAAGTGATATGTGTGGACTAGCCTTTGTGCCAAGACTATAAAATATGTGGAAATAAATTGGATACGGTTTCTCAGGTAAGAGATTTAGGCATTATTCACTATGATAATCTGACATTCTCTCCCCACATTGACCATATCAAATCTCGCGCAATGCCCAGTCTCGGCATTCTATACAGATTCACAGAAATTAAAGACCTCTCTGCACTTAGATTATACTTCACCACATATGTTATCCCTATCCTAGATTTCTCTTCTCCAATTTGGTCTACTTCGGCTATAACCAATATTTCTACGTTGAACAGTGCCTTTAATTTCTTCATATCAATTGTCAAAGCTGGCAATCCTTCGCTAAGGCACTTTGCCAAATCTGACATTCTAAATCAGCTCAATGTGCTCGACCTGAGAAGCCGTCTACAATTTACTGACCTGTGTTTCTTACTTACAATTATGCATGGTTACACAAAATGTAAAATGCTACTAAGCTACCTCCCACTCCATGTTCCCTACCGTTCAACACGCCAGAACCATTTACACCACATACCTCGCCCACGTCTTGAAGTACAGAAGCGCTCTATTTACCACCGTCTACCTACCCTTAGCAATTCCCTTCCAAATATTGACATATTCACCCCCTATAGAACATTCAAACATAACATTAGAAGATCCCTTTCACCCTCAATTCCTACCCCCTACCCTCCTAATCACCCACTACCCCAATCATTCCCAGCGTCTTTCCCGAGATTTGTCCCTTGCTGCCATCACTGCCAATTGTTACCTGCTATTGTTGTTGCTGATTTTGTTAATATTATTTGAAATTGATAAAATATTGGTGTAAAATGACCTTTCATGGTTGTATCTAATAATTATTAAATAAATAAATAAAAATAATAAAAAAAAGAAGCTGGAAGGAATAAATATTTGTTGCACAGTTGGTGCACAATTAATATTAAACTAGCGGTCCCGTGCGAGAAATCTCGCATGTTCATAAACCACACTTTCCCTGTAGGTTTATAACGAGAGACTTAGGGAGAAAGGCTGTTATGTTCTTATTTCAACCAAATGATTATAGAACACTATTTACATTTCAGTTAGAATTCCAACTTCTACGTTCCCTAACTTAAGAAGGCAAACACTGAAAATTGGATCATCATAACACTCGCCGGTTATTCAAAATGGCGGCTGTGCGAAATATTTCACTGACATTCTATATCTCCGAAACTATTACAGATATCATCATGCAATTTTGTACGGTGATAAAGGGTACTGATACAAGTTTACCTATGTGTATTTCATTAACCTGTAAAGTTCAAAACGAACATGGTGACCAAGCGAATTTGAAATATTTAAATAGACATTTCTCGTGATTTAACTCTCTGAGCGCAGTGAAATGTGGTACAGTAAATGATTTTGCCGATTGTAATGCACTGCCATCTAATTTAATTCAATTGTTTACATAACCTCAAGATGGCGGCTGTGCGAAATTTTAAAATTAAGTTTTTATTCTTGTGTCGTAATCATGCGATCGAAGTGAAAGTTTGAATAATGAACCTAGGCAATAATTGTCCTTGAATGGAACATAACTCTATGGCCTATACATATCACAATCCTAAATGGCGAGCTTCCGAAATATTTAGACGGTTCTCAATATCTATTAATCTTTTACAGCAACCAAACTGAATTCTTTTATGTTCATAGAGACTATAGGACTTTCAGTAACCTGGTGAGCACAAACCCAACATGGCGGCGACGCGAAATATAAAATTTTTAAATGGACGTTTCTCGCGAATTAACTATACGAGTGCCGTGAAACGTTGCACGTTAAATGCTTATAAAAATGTTGATCCACTGGCATGTAATTTATTTCAATTGTTTGCATAATCACAAGATGACTGGTGTGCGTACTTTTAAAATCTCGTTTTTACTTCTTGTGTTCTAATCATGCGATTGAAGTTTGAATACCACACGTACACAATAATCTTAATGTAATAGTAAAAAATAAAAATCCATCCTGGCGACCATATGAAATATTTAGATGGTTCTCAATATCTACGAATCTGTTACAGCAATTTTGTATGTTGATAGAGACAATTAACATGAGCAGGATATATGAAAATATGCTGTATAGTTCTTCACGGAACTACTTGTTATGATAATGAATTATAGTACATTGGAACTGCATGGTGTTTGGTAACCAGATTAGTTTATGCAAGAAATTATTCGTTGATATCTCAATAATCATAGATATTTCAATGAGAACGAATAAGCAGATGGTGAAAACTGTGCGATATTTTTTCCTTACCCTGTAAAATTTTACTTCTGTGACTCATGACCTTTTTGAAAAGACCGATTTAATTATGGAGCTTATTTTCCTACAGCAACAGTATCTGCAAATCGCACACTTCGTACATTTAAAAAAAGTCATTTTTTTAAGAAATTGTAGACATTTATGAAATGAGTGAAATTTGTTACTGCTAATGTCTGTTCTTTTTCATTTGAATGCTCATTTGTCACGATCGGTCTCTTGTGAGCGCCGCAGGGGGGATCTATACTACTGAAATAATATATATATATATGATAATCAACACAATATGATGCGTACCTCAGAAGGAGATGGCATTGTGTGCATGCTATTGAATTAACGAATTGCGAGCATGGAGTTTGTCGTGCGGAAGTGACGAGCCAAACAATACATCATACGTCACGTCCGGTCTGTTAAAATATTGTAAATATGAAATGAACATAGCCGAAATCGATAGTCGCACTCCATTCCCAGCTAAAGTATTTGAATGAAATGTACACATTGCATGTTGAATATATTAACTATCCGACAGAATTATGTCACTGAATACAAGGGAGAAGATTGTTGATTTCATTTAGCCCGGCTTTGGGTCTCGTATCAATAAACATGAGCCCCTGCCAGTTTTACCAACCTGATAATTTTGCAAATATGACGTAAACTTGTTCAGTGGGCACAGAGTGACAGTACAGCTAGGACAAAGGTCGAAAATTTCCCTACTTTATAAAATAGTCCATTTTCCCAAGGTTACTTCATGAACACATCGGCAGAGGATTCCTATATTTTGGCTCTTCGGAGATGCAAGCCGTCGATAAAGGGAAGAGTACATTGTATAAATAAACTTCTGTATGAGTGATTGGTAGCCTCCGTGGCTTAGGCGGCAGCACTCCGGCCTCTCACCGCTGAGACCGTGGTTCAAATCCCGGTCACTCCATGTGAGATCTGTGCTGGACAAAACGGAGGCAGACAGGTTTTTCTCCGGGTACTCCGGTTTTCCCTGTCAACATTTCATTCCAGCAACACTCTCCGCTATCATTACATTTCATCTGTCATTCATTTAAGCATTGCCCCAGAGGAGTGCGTCAGGCCTCGGCAGCCGGCACAGTTCATATCCTCGCCGCTAGATGGGGGCTTCATTCATTCCATTCCTGACCCGGTCGGAGACTGGAAGCAGGCTGTGGATTTTCATTTCATGAGTGATTGATTGTCTGGGGAGCGTGATGGCGTAGTGGCTTAGCTGCTCGTCTTTCACACGGACGGCCGGGGATCGAATCCCGGTGACAGCTGGGCGAAATTTTCACCTGAAAAATCACGTGGTGTCAGGAAGGGCATCCGGTCTTAAATCCCCGGCCAAAACCAAAATGAGCCGGGTTGGCTCTGGCGACCCGTAGAGAATGATTGTCTCGCTAAATGAATGAGCATCCAAATGAAAAGTGAATGAAAAAATGGATTCAGTGAGGTAATGAAAGTGCATACGTGACAGTGTAATGGTTCGGTCCTCAGTTTAGGGGCTGCGACAACGTGGTCATGTAGCCCCGTGTACTTAGGCTGTGTGTAGAATCTGTCTGATAACCGGTGTTCATTGCAATGTCTGCATTAGTGTGTGTTATCTGTGATTCAGGTAAGGACTGCAGACGATCAATTTCAAGTAGTTCCTTTATTGCTACCAAATGCTACCATCAGCGACACCTAGCTGCGAAATTGGCTGCTAAATGCCACCGAAACTGGTACCTAGTGGCAAACGTTGGAACTTGATAGAGCGTTAATCAAATCGAACATACAAATTTAGCTTCACACAATTGTAGTTAGTTTAAGGTGCTTTTACTTGCCATAAATCTATGACACGGGCCCGCTGGCTTTACTTCGCCTCAAAAGGAAGGCATACTAAGGGATTTTGGTTACAGAGTGAATGAGCAGGATATGGGTTACTACATTATTTAACTCATTATATTATAAACAGAAGGACGAAGAAACGTGGGACGCCAAAAAAAAAAAAAAAACAGATGGTCAGACTACTTTAGATCTAAAGCGGAAAATCAATGGTCGAGAGTGGCAAGAGATTGATTGATTTATTTTCACTGCTACACTTCAGAGAAGCATGGAGACAACTGGAGCCAAACAGGAATCAACACGCACCAAACTGGACAGAAAGACAATGACAGTGAGTGCAACAAGACAAAGGCTCCCATGGATTCTCACCTTCGGAGCTTAATCATGAGCACGTCCCTGTGCAAACAGGAGGCCTTTGCCCTTACGGAATGTAAAGAAGGAAGGAAGATTGTAGTTTTACGTGACCGTGAATCTTGTGATTATGAGCCACGGGACCTCCTTTTTACGTGGAATCCGAACCACAGGACATGGCATTTCAGTTCGAAAATCTCACATGCATTGATCGGGAATCTAACACGGACCGCCTTGGTGAGAGGCATACAGCTAGACCGCTGAGCCACCACGCCCCCCTAACGGGATGTCTATAGGCTAATTTTATTATTATTATTTATTAGTATTATTATTATAAACATTTGAATATTGTAAATATGAAATCTTGATGCAAAGGTATGAATCGTGAATTATGTATGGGATTGTCCGTTTTTTCTAGGCCTTTTATACTTCTGTTATGATATATGGTAAAACACATTTATAATATAGGGCTAAAATAATAATAATAATAATAATAATAATAATAATAATAATAATAATGATACTAATATTAATAATAATATTCAGCACAGTTGTGCTGAGAAAGTGACGAAATACATGCCGTTGGCTGAAGAGATCCGGCAGATGTGGCGACAGGAATTTGTCACTGTATTGCCTATCATAATCTCTTCCACAGGGATTATACCGAAGTCGCTGAAGGCCAAGCACGATAAATTGGGGCTCCATCATAATCTGCAGACCAGTATGCAGAAGGTTGTTATTTCAGAAACTTGCTCCATAGTTCGTTCTTTCCCCAACCTACCAGTATAGAGAACTGCACTCCACCTTGCAACAAATGCCGATGAAATGGTGAATTGTACCCAACGATATGGTGAACATAGGAGACGAAATAATAATCATCTTAATGTACTGTATTTCTCATTTAATATACATACTAGCAGGTACCCGCGGCTTCACTCGCGATGAAGACAATGGGGACGATGTAGTATTGCTGATAATTGGTCTATTCTATCACAGCAATCACGGCTACATGTGGGTCCATTTCAATTCTGCAAATTCTTATACATACAGTATATTGATATGAGCAGTAAAGTGGAAATTTCATGCAGTTGAGAAAGTCTGCAGGGGACGATGTCACCTTATGTGAACACATTTGGAAATTACGTTTTTGGTTTTGCTATCTTCTGCTGAGACATAACACCACATACAGTTGCCCATGGGAAAAACTGGTTTTACCTGCTGCTGTAAGTGTGTGTCATTGCGCTTTGTTAATAATAATTGCGAATACTGTTTGAAGAGGGATCTGCACTCATGCACACTGGAATGGAAAATCGGAATAAACGAAAAAGTATTTTTTCTCAAGCTATTTAGGGTGTACCTTTCCCACAATAATTGATGATTTGAACGCCAACCTGTCGCTATTAATAGACCAATAGCTAACATATCTCTCACCTTGGCCACTGGTGTGCATTGTGCAACTTCATCCAGTGTTACATCCCAGGGATTTTACATCCCAGGGATTGTAATTCTCCAACAACCATTTTGCCTCACATGCCTCTGTAAGTAATTAAAATTCCTGATTATTTGTTTTTAGAAATCTTTGAAATACGTTGCATTCGCACATGGTGTAGATGCATTGTCAAAAGGAAAACGTTCCGTGTTACGAACATGGGCCGTCTAACCTGTACCGAAAGCTTCTGCAGATTTAACACCATGCCTGCTCTGAACAGCAGTTCTTTGTACTGAGATTTTCCAACAATTTATTGCATCTTTCCATGTGCAATATCTCTGTGCCTCAACGTACAGAAGAGTGCTTTCAATATCACGTCTTGTGTAAACTTTGTAAAAGGTAATGAGTGTGTTTTTTTGGTGGAGTGGATACTCGCTCGTAGAAATTATTTCCAGTAAAATAGACTGGTTCACAATTCTGTAAGTGCACATTGAAGTATGTGACGGCGGGATGCCTTTAGTGTTACGGAAACGGCAATAGCCGCCACAGAGCTTCGTTGCTACTGACATGACGACCAGACTGATATGTTTCAACTTAACTATACGGGATATGTGAGTCCTGTGTTTATGAAATTGAACATAGCATGATCGCTACCTTTATTTAGTAGTCGCTACTGTTGTGTTACAAAATTAAAGGTGGTATTACAAGGCACTATCTCACACTAATTTTGTTGTTGTAGTTCTAAAACATAGAAAGTTATTTATTTTTAATTTATGATATAGATATATCTTGAAAGAGGTATGAACGTTTCGATTTCTAATGTTCTTATCGTGTATTAATACTAATATTATTGGATATACGTTCCATTTAACTACTCTGGCTTTTAGAAACGCCAGGGTGCTAGAATTTTGCACCAAAGGCGATCTTTCACGTGCCAGGAAATCTACTGACACGGCTCCCTTGCATTGCACACCCTCAAATGCCAGCTGAGGGTGCGCAAATGCGAGGGAGCCGTGTCCGTAGATTTACTGGCACGTTAAAGATCCCCTTCGGGGCAAAATTCCGGCACCCCGGCGTCTCTAAAAGCCAGTGTAGTTAAAAGGGACGTAAAACCAATAACATTATTATCAAATGCCAGCTGACTGCGCCAGGATACGAACCTGCAACCTTGGGTCCAGCAAGCGAGAACGTTACCGCTGAGCCACGCAGCCAGTCTATCGTGTTTTAGATAATCAATGGTTTGGCATTGCCTCTTACAGGGATAAATTAGATGGAAAATTGGATGTCATATCTTGAGCTACTGTTGCCATGGATACGGACTTGGCAATTAGTTCATCAGTTCATCAGAGCGAAGATAGTTTTCTGGGAATATCTTTGAAACTGTTGGTTGGTTCTTAAGTTTAAGGGCTGCGACAACGCGGTCATGTAGCCCCGTGAACCTTGGGTGTGTGTAGAATCTGTCTGATAACCGGTGTTAATTGTGATGACTGTATTAGTGGGTGTTATCTGTTTTTTTAAATTCATGTAAGGACAGCAGACTTTTGAATTCTTCAAATATTTCCTACTTTTGCTGCCAAACGCCACCGTCAACGACTACTAGTTCAAAACATAGCTACCAGACGCCACCGCAGTCGGTTTTGGCAACGAACATAGGAACCTAAGAGCGTTGTTTACATTCTTAACCTATACAATTTAGCTTCACACAGGTGTAATTAGTGGAAGGTTTTTTAGCATGCCATAAATCAATGACATGGGACCGCCGGCTTTACTTCCCCTCCGAAGGAAGGCATACTGAGGGATTTTTAACGCTCTTAAAAATCCGACGATTTTGGCCGGATTTGAACCCGCGATCTTGGGCATAGAAGCTCAGCATGCTACCAACTACGCCACCGAAGCCGCCAAAGCTGTTGGTATTAGGGCCTCAAAATGTGGTTTTCGGTGTCCCTTAGGGACCTACCGAGTATTGTTTCTCGAATCGAGGGGCGTAAAATGAGCTATGTCCGGTCGTTATGCACAACTTCGATATTTTGTCCCAGTTAAGTATTTTGGTGACTTTTCAGTCACGTTGTTGTTCCACAGGAACAATGATTTATTTCTGGATGAAAGGCAGCCTATGTGTTAATTCAGGGTATAAGCTGTCTCCATTTCAAATTTCATCAAAATCCATCCAGCCATTGTAGTGTGAAGAGGTAACAAACTAACACACAAACATTCACAGCCCTTTTACGTATATAAAAATTAAAGTTTGTCTGTTTTTTTTTTCTGAATTTCTACGGAAATTTGCGTTTTAACGCGTTTCAGACTGTTTTATGAAGAAAGTGCTTAACAATAAGTTTTTTGTCTATCTGTCTGTCTGTCTGTCCGTTGTCTGCCTGTCTATCTGTCTGTGGACTACTTTCTTCTCTTTTAACTCGAGAACGGCTCGGTGTATCAACGTAAAATTTGGCATAGATATCCATCAGAGGCACCACACCAATCATTGATGTAACTCTTCTCCGTACCTCTCATAAAAGGGAGCCTACCCCATTAAAATACATGCTGAAATAGGCGTAGAAGGATGAGACAAAGCTGATTTTCAGCCCCTCTATGTGAGAAACGAAACTCGGGTACCCCCCAAAACCACGTTTTAAGGCCATAAAACCAACAGTTTTTGAGATATCCCCAGAAAACTAATTTCATAATGAAAGAATGCAAGCCGGTAACCATGGCAACAGAATCCCAGAGGTCCATCTATTTCTGCAAGACGCAATGCAATTCAATTTATTACATTACTGTGAAAGTTTGCAAACGGCTATCAGGTTATAACGGAACCAAATTAAGCTGTAAAATTCATCAATACATATAATGCGCTTAAGGGGTCAAGCGGTGCTCTAGATTTTTTTCACGCGATTTACACGTGTGGGTGTGGTATGGAAGGTAAATTATATCCTTATCCCTATATTATTATATTATGGCGTACAACAACGAGACAAAGCTCATTTTCAGCCCCTTGGTGTCAGAAACAAACCTCGGGGCCCCTAAAGAGCCGTATATGGTCCCCGAAAACTATATTTTAAGGCTCTGAAACCAACAGTTTCTTAGATATTCCCAGAAAACTAATTTCATTTTATAAACTGACAAGCTGTACCCGGCATGCGTTGCAATGCCAATCAAAGAAAATGTTGGCGTTGAAATTCTGTTTCTTGAAGTGCTTTTGGATACACAACATGTTAACTGCCTCTAAGCTATCGTAAAATGGATTTTCTAATTTAGAACCATTCGTGGAAGCGTGCACAACAACTTTCAAAAGTTTCATCGCTGTCAATGATTTGTTGAATCTACTCGTACGCTACCTGTTGTGAAATGGATTTCCTAAGTTGAAACCCTTCCCTGGCGTGTACACAATAACTCATCAATGATTCATCGCAATCGGATGAATTGTATATGCACGTATACGGTGTTTTGTTTAAACGATTCGTGCGCTGTCACTCATTTGTTGAATCTACTCGTGCGCTACCTATTGAGAAATGTATTACTAAGTCGAAGCCCTTCCCTGGCGTGTACACAATAACTTATCAAGGTTTCATCGCAATCGACGAATGTTATATGAACGCAATAGGGGATTTTGTTGAAACGCTTCGCGCGTCGTCACCCATTTGTTGCATCTACTCTTGCGCTACTTATTGTGAAATGGATTTACTAAGTCCCCTTCCCTGGCGGGTACACAATAACTGATCAATGTTTCATCGCAATCGGATGAATAGTATATGAACGCATACCTGATTTTGTTTAAACGATTCGCGCTCCGTCACTCATTTGTTGAATCTACTCGTGCGCTACCTACTGTAAAATGTATTTACTAAGTTAGAAACCGTCACGTAAGTGTCCACAACATCTCACCCAAGTTTCATCGCTATCGGACTAATGGGATATGAAGACATAGGGGACTGTATTGAAACGCTCCGCATGTCGTCGTTCATTTGCCGAATCTACTTGTGTGCTACCTACTGTGAAATGTATTTACTAAGCCAGAAACCTTCTTGGAGTGTCCACCATATTTCACCCAAGTTTCACCGCTAACGGCAGAATGGTATATGACCTTATACGGGACTTTGTTGAAACCCTTCGCGCGTCGTCCCTCATTTGTTGAATCAACTTGTGCGCTGCATATTGTATAGTGGATTTACTAAGCCAGAAATTTTCCATGACGTGTACACAACATCTCACCCAAGTTTCATAGCTACGGACGAATGGTACATGAATGCATACGGGACTTGGTTGAAACGCTTCGCGTGTCGTCGCTCATTTGTTGATTCTACTCTTGCGCTACATATTGTAATATGGATGTACTCAGCCAGAAACCTTCCCTGGAGTGTACACAACATCTCAGCCAAGTTTCATCGCAATCGGATGAATGGTATGTGAACGTATACGGGACGTTGTCGAAACGCTTCGCGCGTAGTCACTCATTTGTTGAATATAAACGTACGCTTCGTATTGTAAAATGGATTTACTTAGCAAGAAACCTTTCCTGGAGTGTACACAACAATTCACCAAACATTTATCACTATCAGACGACTGGTATATGACTTTATACGCGACTTTGTTGAAACGCTTCGCGCGTCGTCGCTCATTTGTTGATTCTACTCGTGCTCTACCTATTTTTAAAGGGATTTACTAAGCTAGAAACCTTCCCTGGAGTGCACACAAAATCTCAGCCTAGTTTCATCGCTATCGGACGAATGGTATATGAACGCAAACGTGACTTTGTTGAAATGCTTCGCGCGTCGTAGCTCATTTGTTGAATCTACTCGTGCGCTGCCTATTGTTAAGTGGATGTACTAAGCCAGAAAATTTCCCTGCAGTGTACACAACATTTTACGTAAGTTTCATAGCTATCGGACGAATGGTATATGAATGCATACGGGACTTTGTTGAAACGCATTGCGTGTCGTCGCTCATTTGTTGAATCTAATTGTGCGCTATCTACTGTGAAATGTATTCACAAATTTTGAAACCTTCACGTAAGTGTACACAACATCTCACCCAAGTTTCATCGCTATCGGACGAATGGTATATGAACACATACGGGACTTTGTTGAAATGCTTCGCGCATCGTCGCTCATTTGTTGAATCTACTGGTGCGATACCTATTGTAAAATGTATGTACTAAGCCAGAAACCTTCCCTGGAGTGTACGCAACATCTCTCCCAAGTTTCATCGCTATCGGATGAATGGTATATGAAATTATATGGGATTTTGTTGAAACGCTTCGCGCGCCGTTGCTCATTTGTTGATTCTACTCGTGCTCTACCTATTTTTAAAGGGATTTACTAAGCTAGAAACCTTCCCTGGAGTGCACACAAAATCTCAGCCTAGTTTCATCGCTATCGGACGAATGGTATATGAACGCAAACGTGACTTTGTTGAAATGCTTCGCGCGTCGTAGCTCATTTGTTGAATCTACTCGTGCGCTGCCCATTGTAAAGTGGATGTACTAAGCCAGAAAATTTCCCTGCAGTGTACACAACATTTTACGCAAGTTTCATAGCTATCGGACGAATGGTATATGAATGCATACGGGACTTTGTTGAAACGCATTGCGTGTCGTCGCTCATTTGTTGAATCTACTTGTGCGCTATCTACTGTGAAATGTATTCACTAATTTTGAAACCTTCACGTAAGTGTACACAACATCTCACCCAAGTTTCATCGCTATCGGACGAATGGTATATGAACACATACGGGACTTTGTTGAAATGCTTCGCGCATCGTCGCTCATTTGTTGAATCTACGCGTGCGCTACCTATTGTAAAATGGATTTACTAAGTCAGAAACCTTCCTTGGAGTGTACTCAACATCTCACCCAAGTTTCATCGCAATCGGACGAATGGTATATGAACGCATAGGAGACATACGCACAGACATACCCACAGACATACCCACAGACAAACTATCACCTTACATTGATTTTTATTATATACAAGCTGTACCCGGCATGCGTTGCAATGCCAATCAAAGAAAGTGTTGGCGTTGAAATTCTGTTTCTTGAAGTGCTTTTGGATACACAACATGTTAACTGCCTCTAAGCTATCGTATAATGGATTTTCTAATTTAGAACCATTCGTGGAAGCGTGCACAACAACTTTCAAAAGTTTCATCGCTGTCACTCATTTGTTGAATCTACTCGTACGCTACCTGTTGTGAAATGGATTTACTAAGTCGAAACCCCTCCCTGGCGTGTACACAATAACTCATAAATGATTCATCGCAATCGGATGAATTGTATATGCGCGTATACGGGGTTTTGTTTAAACGATTCGTGCGCTGTCACTCATTTGTTGAATCTACTCGTGCGCTACCTATTGAGAAATGTATTAATAAGTCGAAGCCCTTCCCTGGCGTGTACACAATAACTCATCAAGGTTTCATCGCAATCGAAGAATGTTATATGAACGCAATAGGGGATTTAGTTGAAACGCTTCGCGCGTCGTCACCCATTTGTTGCATCTACTCTTGCGCTACTTATTGTGAAATGGATTTACTAAGTCCCCTTCCCTGGCGGGTACACAATAACTGATCAATGTTTCATCGCTATCGGATGAATAGTACATGAACGCATACCTGATTTTGTTTAAACGATTCGCGCTCCGTCACTCATTTGTTGAATCTACTCTTGCGCTACCTACTGTAAAATGTATTTACTAAGTTAGAAACCGTCACGTAAGTGTCCACAACATTTCACCCAAATTTCATCGCTATCGGACAAATGGGATATGAAGACATAGGGGACTGTATTGAAACGCTCCGCATGTCGTCGTTCATTTGCCGAATCTACTTGTGTGCTACCTACTGTGAATTGTATTTACTAAGCCAGAAACCTTCTTGGAGTGTCCACCATATTTCACCCAAGTTTCACCGCTAACGGCAGAATGGTATATGACCTTATACGGGACTTTGTTGAAACGCTTTGCGCGTCGTTCCTCATTTGTTGAATCAACTTGTGCGCTGCATATTGTATAGTGGATTTACTAAGCCAGAAATTTTCCATGACGTGTACACAACATCTCACCCAAGTTTCATAGCTACGGACGAATGGTACATGAATGCATACGGGACTTGGTTGAAACGCTTCGCGTGTCGTCGCTCATTTGTTGATTCTACTCTTGCGCTACAAATTGTAATATGGATGTACTCAGCCAAAAACCTTCCCTGGAGTGTACACAACATCTCAGCCAAGTTTCATCGCAATCGGATGAATGGTATGTGAACGTATACGGGACGTTGTCGAAACGCTTCGCGCGTAGTCACTCATTTGTTGAATATAAACGTGCGCTTCGTATTGTAAAATGGATTTACTTAGCCAGAAACCTTTCCTGGAGTGTACACAACAATTCAACAAACATTTATCACTATCAGACGACTGGTATATGACTTTATACGGGACTTTGTTGAAACGCTTCGCGTGTCATCGCTCATTTGTTGAATCTACTGGTGCGATACCTATTGTAAAATGTATGTACTAAGCCAGAAACCTTCCCTGGAGTGTACACAACATCTCACCCAAGTTTCATCGCTATCGGATGAATGGTATATGAAATTATATGGGACTTTGTTGAAACGCTTCGCGCGCCGTTGCTCATTTGTTGATTCTACTCGCGCTCTACCTATTTTTAAAGGGATTTACTAAGCTAGAAACCTTCCCTGGAGTGCACACAAAATCTCAGCCTAGTTTCATCGCTATCGAACGAATGGTATATGAACGCAAACGTGACTTTGTTGAAATGCTTCGCGCGTCGTAGCTCATTTGTTGAATCTACTCGTGCGCTGCCTATTGTAAAGTGGATGTACTAAGCCAGAAAATTTCCCTGCAGTGTACACAACATTTTACGCAAGTTTCATAGCTATCGGACGAATGGTATATGAATGCATACGGGACTTTGTTGAAACGCATTGCGTGTCGTCGCACATTTGTTGAATCTACTTGTGCGCTATCTACTGTGAAATGTATTCACTAGTTTTGAAACCTTCACGTAAGTGTACACAACATCTCACCCAAGTTTCATCGCTATCGGACGAATGGTATATGAACACATACGGGACTTTGTTGAAATTCTTCGCGCATCGTCGCTCATTTGTTGAATCTACGCGTGCGCTACCTATTGTAAAATGGATTTACTAAGTCAGAAACCTTCCTTGGAGTGTACTCAACATCTCACCCAAGTTTCATCGCAATCGGACGAATGGTATATGAACGCATAGGAGACATACCCACAGACAGACAAACTATCACGTAACATTGATTTTTATATATATAGATAGATATAGATATAGATTAGTTGGTTCCTCAGTTTATGGGCTGCGACAACGCGGTCATGTAGCCCCGTGTACTTTGGTTGTGTGTAGAATCTGTGTGATAACCGGTGTTAATTGTGATGGCTGTATTAGCATTTTATAAACTAACTAGCTGTACCCGGCATGCGTTGCAATGCCATTCAAAGAAAGGGTTGGCGTTGTAACTTTGATTGTTGAAGTGCTTTTGGATTCCCAATATTTATTTGCTTTCCGTTAACCAGCTCTAAACTATTGTAAAATTGATTTACTATCTCAAAAAAATTCATGGGAGCGTGCTCAACAACTCACCCAAGTTTCATCGCAATGAAAAGAATGGTGTATGAACGCATACGGGGCTTTGTTGAAACGATTAGAGCGCCGTCACCCATTTGTTGAATATACTCGTACGCTTCCTATTGTAAACTGTATTTACTAAGTTGAAAGCCTTCCCTGGCGTGTACACAACAACTCATGAACGTTTCACCGCAATCGGATGAATGGCATATGAACGCATACGGGATTTTGTTTAAACGATTCACGCGCCTTCACCTATTTGTTGAATCTTCTTGTGCGCCATCCATTGAAAAACGGATTTACTAATTCATACACCTTTGCAGGACGGTACTCAACTCACCAACGTTTTATCACCATCGGATGAATGGTATATGAACGCATACGGGACTTGGTTGAAACATTTCACGCGCTGTCGCTCATTAGTTGAATCTACTCGTGCGCTACCAATTGTAAAATGGATTTACTAAATCAGAAATCTTTCCGGGAGTGGAAACAACATTTCTCTAAATTTCATTGCAATCGCATGAATGGTATATGAACGCATATTATTTTTTTAAAACTATACACGTGCCGTTACTCATTTAATGAATCTATCCGTGCGCTACCTATTGTAAAATGGACTTAGTAAGCCTGAAACTTTCCCTGGAGTGTACGCAACAACTCACCCAAGTTTAGTCGCTATCGGACGAAGGGTATATGAACGCACAAGGGACTATGTTGAAACACTTCGCGCGTCGTCGCTCATTTGTTTAATCAACTTGTGCGATACCTATTGTAAATTGATTTACTATCCCAGAAAGCTTCCCTGAAGTGTACACAACATCTCACCCAAGTTTCATCGCTATCAGACCAGTAGTATATGAACGCATACGGGACTTTGTTGAAACGCTTCGCGCGTCGTCGCTCATTTGTTGAATCTACTCGTGCCATGCCTATCGTAAAGTAGATTTGCAAAGCCAGAAACCTTGCCTGAGATGTACACAACCACTCACACAAGTTTCATCGCTATCGGGCGAATGGTATGTGAACGCATAGTGGTCTATGTTGAAACGCTTCGCCCGTCGTCGCTCATTTGTTGAATCTACTTGTGCGATACCTATTGCTAAGTGGATTTACTCAGCCAGAAACCTTCCCTAAAGTGTACACAACATCACACCCAAGTTTCATCACTATCAGACGAATAGTATATGAACGCATACGGAACTTTATTGAAACGCTTCGCGAGTCGTCGCTTATTTGTTGAATCTACTCGTGCGCTACCTATTGTTAAGTGGATTTACTAAGCCAGAAATCTTACCTGAAGTGTACAGAACATCTCACCCAAGTTTCATCGCAATGGGATGAATTGTATATGAACGCATGTGGGACTTTCTTGAAACAAACGCACGCCATTTTGTTGATACTACTCGCGCGCCATCTATTGCAAATTGAATTTACTATGCCTATAACTTTTCCGGGACTGTGCACAACAACTCACCAAAATTTGATCGCAATCGGATGAATTGTATATGAACGCATCGCATTTAAACTACTCGCGCGCTATCTATTTTGAAATGGCTTAACTATGCCAATAAACCTCACGGAAGTGTGTACAACAACTCACTAAAATTTGATCGCAATCGGATGAAAGGTTTATAAACGCATAGCCTAAAAGACGAACAGACAGACATTCCTTTTTATATATATACTAGCAGAAGTACCCGTTCTTCGAACGGTGTTATACAGTATATTAACACCAGACATTATCAATTGAGCCACTGTTGCAATGGTTAGCGATTTGTCATTCCTTCATAAGTTTATCAGAACGAAGTTAGTTTTCTGGGAATATCACACACACTGTTAATTTAAGGGCCTTAAAATGTGATTTTCGGAGACCCCTTATAGACTCGCGAATTTTGTGTCTCACAATGAGAAGCGCATCATATGCTTTGATCGTCCTTCTAGGATAATTTTTATATTTCGCCTATTTTAGCATGTATTTTGAGAAGTTTTTCCCTATATCCACCCTTCTACTGTATGAAAAGTACGGTGAGGAGTTTTATAAATGATTGGTGTATTGACTCATGTTTACCATACCTACTTTTACGATGCACCAAGCATCCGAACACGATTTATAGGCGTACATAAAGATACAGAGAAAGACAGACAGACAATTCTATTGTCTACAACATAATACCCAGATATCCAAATATGGGTATATCTACCACACAGTATCAAACAAAATCAACCTTACGATGAACCCGTATGCCGACAAAAAAAGTTTAGTTAAAATGTGCTCTCAAACTAAATTCACCTAACGTGTACTTCCTGACGTGAAATAGATTTGAAAGCCTTGTAGACGAAATGCAATACACGTCACATAAAAACTGACCCTCTACGTTGTGTTAGGTCGCCATACACAGGAAGACCTCTTTCATAAATTTATTATAAAGGCTTGTGGTGCATGAAAATTCAGGTTCTTTAGCCTCAAATGGCCCACATTCCTAAAAGCCGCAAAAAATGCTTATTCGATTCAGGAATTTTTGAAAATATTGTTGCTGTTTGGAGATATAATAGACTTTCTGTACTAGATGTCGCACGTGAAATTGCATGAAAAAATTCTAAGTCACCCCTTGACTCCCTTAATTGCATTGACGAATTATACAGTCTACGTTGGTTCCGTGATAACCTTATAGCCATTTGCAAACTTTCACAGAAATGTAATAAATAGAGTAGCCTAATAATAATACCATATGGCCTTGGGTGCCGGGTGCAAGCTTCGTTATTTGACACCCAGAGGGTAGCTTGCATGTCGAAATTTCGTTGTTCCTTGAATCACTATGAAAGTCAAGGAGGGTAGATATCTAAGCTCCTTGAACACTAGCGCTTTCTAGTAGAGAAATGAGGAACTTTGTGTTGGCGGAAACTCCTGAGATTAATTTTGCCATTATTAACACGGCCTACTGATTTCAAATGGGTTCTTTGACATGCCAACATCGTATGACATGCGAGTCGTATTTTTGTCGCCTTTCAAAAATCACTTACCACGGCCAGGAGTGAACCTGCAATCTTGGGGTTAGTAGACACACACGCTTTCCACTCACCCACCGTGGCAAGGTATAAATGGAGTGACATTGCTTCTTACAGAAATATATGGAAAGTTGGATGCCTCCCCTTGAGATAATGTTGTCATGGTTACCGATTTTCATTCCTTCATTAGTTTGTTAAATTAAATTAAATTAGTTTTCTGGGAATATTTCAGATACTGTTGGTTTTAGAGCCTTATAATGTAGTTTTCGAGGCCCCCAAGTTTTGTTTCTGGCACCGAGGGGCTTTGTCTCCTCGTTGTACGCCATAATATAATATTAATAATAATAATAATAATAATAATATAATATAGGGATAGGAATATAATAGACCTGCCATATCACACCCGCAGGTGTAAATCGCGTGAAAAAAATTCTAGTGTACCCCCTTGACCCCCTTAAGCGCATTATACCTATTGATGAATTTTACAGCTTACTTTTGTTCCGTGATAACCTTCTAGCTGTTTGCAAACTTTCACACCAATGTAATTAATGGAATTGCATTGCGTCTTACAGCAATAGATGGACCTCTGAGAATCTGTTGCCATGGTTACCGGCTTGTATTCGTTCATTAGTTTATTAAATGAAATTAGTTTTCTGAGAATATCTCAAAAACGGTTGGTTTTAGTGCCCTGTAGGGCCCCCGAGTTTTGTCTCTCACATTGAGGGGCTGAAAATGATCTTTGTCTCGTCCTTCTATCCCTATTGCAGCATGGATTTTAAGGGGGGTAGGCCCTCTTTTATGAGAGGTACGTAGAAGGGTTACATCAATGATTAGTGTCGTGCCTCTGATGGATATCTGTACCAAATTTTACGTCGATACACCCAGCCGTTCTTGAGTTATAAGGGAACAAATTTGTCCACAGACAAACAAACAAACAAACAAACAAACAAGCAAACAGACAGACCAAAAAATCATTTTCGCGCGCATCCATAATAAAACAGTCTGAAACGCGTAAATAACTCAATTTTCCGTACAAATTGCGAAAAGAACATACAAACTTTAATTTTTACTTATGTGTGTTGACCGTGATTTATTGCACAAATTTAGGTTTTACTCGCTAACCGTTGGAGATACACGAAAAGTGATAAGGACCTTTTGGATAGAAAATTAAATGTTAAATCTCGTGTATGCATCAAACGTTTGCTATTTCTTAGCGTTCTCTTTTTATTTGATATGGAAATATGAAATTTTGAAACCAAAGGGTGTAGTGACGTCACTAAAATGGTCGCCATGTTTTAACAGTGCAAAATATCGAAATTAAAAGTTTCCTATATGTAAACATGGTAAATCAGCTACATCCATGCAAAATTTCATTTAAATCGGACCAGTGGTTCTTGCGTTATTGAGTAACACACAGACAGACAGACACACACCATCTCATTTGTAGCCTATTTTCAATTTTGAAAAAATAGGCTCATCAGATCACCTTTTGTCCGTGTGTGTGTGCGTGTGTGTGTGTGTCCCTAATAAATTCTAAACGGCTGGAGCGATTTCAATGAAACTCGGTAAGATCATAGCACTATTCCGGGCGACCCCGACCGTGCCCTTCAAATTTTGTTACTTCTCAACAATCCAACATGGCGGCTGTGCGAAATATTTCACCAGCATTCAATATATCCGAAACTATTCCCGATATCACCCTGGAATTTATTACGGCGATAAAGGGAACTACTAGAAGTTCCCCTATGTGACTTTTGAAAAACTGGTAACTACAAGACCAACATGGCGGCCACGCGAATTTACGACTTTTAAATAGACGTTTCACGCGATTTAACAAACCAAACGCGATAAAACCTGGTACAGTATATGTTTATACACATTGTAATGCACCGAAATCTAATTTCGTTCAATTGTTTACATAACCACAAGATGGCGGCTGTGCGAAATATTTCACCGGCATTCTATATCTCTGAAACTATTAGCGGTATCACCCTGAAATTTTGTACGGGGATAAAGGGCAATACTAGAAGTTCGTCTATAAGACTTTCAAAAACCGGTTAACTACAAAACGAACATGGCGGCCAGGCGAATTTGAAAATTTTAAATAGACATTACTCGCGATGTAATGTTCCAAACGCAATGAAATCTGATACAGGAAATGTATATACAAATTGTAATGCTCTGGTATCTAACTTAGTTCAATTGTTTACATAACCTCAAGATGGCGGCTGTGCGAATTTTAAAATTAAGCTTTTATTTCTTGTGTCGTAATCATGCGATCGAAGTGAAAATTTGAATAATGAACCTACGCAATAATTTTCCTTTAATGGTACATGACTCTATGGCCTATACATTTAACAATTCAACATGGCGACCATCCGAAATATTTAGACGGCTCTGAATATCTACGAATCTATTATAGCAATCAAACTGATTTTTTTATGTTCATAGGGGCTATGAACGTAAGTTCACCTATAGGATTTTAAATAACCTGGTGATCACAAATCCAACATGGCGGCGACGCGAAGTATAAATATTCACATGGACGTTTCTCGCAATTTAACCATCCGAGTGCAGTGAAACTTGTCACAATAAATCCTTATACGAATGTTAATCCACTGGATCTAATTTATTTCAATTGTTTCCATAACCACAAGATGGCAGCTGTGCGAAATTTTAAAATCTCCTTGTTACTTCTTGTGTCCTAATCATGCGATTGAAATTTGACTGCTACACGTACACAATAATCTTCATGTAACAGTACATAACTCTAGGACCTACATATATAAAATCCAACATGGCGACCATCCGAAATATTTAGTCGGTTCTCTATATCTACGAATCTATTACAGGAATCAAACTGAAATTTTGTATGTTGATAGTGGCAATTAACATAAGTAGGATATATGAAAATAGGCTGTATAGTTCTTCACGGAACTACTTGTTATATATTAGTAAGATAAGAATATAAGAATATAAGAATATAAGATAAGATTACGGAATGCAAGCCAGTATCTATGACAACAGTATCTCAAAGGTGACATCCAACTTTTCATCCATTTCTGCATGTAGTAATGCCTCTCCATTTCAGTTACTACATTTCTGTGAACGTTGCAAATGGCTATAAGGTTATCACGGACGGAACTAAAACTGAAAATTCATCAAATGCGCGTATGGGGGTCAAGGGGCACTCTAGATTTTCTTCACACGACTTACACGAGCGATATGTCGTACAGAAGGTCTATTATATCTCCAACAGCAATATTATTTTATAAAATTCCTGAATTTAAATAGTATGTTTTACGGCTTTTAGGAATTTGGAGGCTAAACAACCTGAATTTTCATGCACTATAAGGCTTTATAATTTAATAAAGGGGTCTTCCTCTGGATAGGGACTTGACAGTTTTTATGTGACATATATTGCGTTTCGTCTACGAGGTTTTCAATTTTATTTTCACGTCAGGAAGTATACGTTACGTATATTTAGTTTCAGAGCACATTTAAACTAATCATTTTTCTTTGTCGACAAACGGGTTCCATTGCAACAGTAGCTCAATTGCTAACGTCTTGTTATCAATACCAAAGACCGTTCGAAGAATGGGTACTTCTGCTAGTATTATTACAATAACAGAAGCCCTAAATAATTCCATCGCTGTTAGAGATTGCTTTCTTAGATCGTTTATTTCGTAGATGTGTAGGTCTTGTCGCTTGTTCTCCTGTATGTATTCTGAAGGTAGTTCCTGTTACCTGCAGAGAGATTCCATTGTATTGGAAGTAATTCGTTCGTGGAATGTCTTCCTCTCCTGTCTCGCGCTATAGGCAAGGAATATTAAATATTTGATTTAACACAACTGGTGAGATGAACCTTGGGCACTTATGGTGTTTAGGTGAAACGGATATTTTTTCTCCAAATGTGACTTTTTTTTACATCAATTATGGGTAAATTGAGGGTGCTGATCACGATTATACTATTAGTTTTGCACCCACATCTAACGCCCTTGAGGGACAAGGGTTTGATTCCGATCCGGGCCAGAGATCGCGAATTGGATTGTTCCACTTAGTAATTGGGAGGGGAATCGAACCCGATATTCAAGGGCGCTACGGATGACTTTTCACATATCCGAAGTAAGGAACGTTTTCATAAAATTTATATCGACTCAATTCCGTACAGATCCGGGTTATACGTACCAAATTCGAATTTATGACTTAGTACTGTACCCGATATCCTGATAGTAGGCTGTCAGATATCCGCCCCCTCAATCGGATTGCCAATAATCAAACGCCCCGGCACAGCTACATCAATGAAAATGGCACTGACAGATACTATCGAGATTAGAGCACAATAGTTAACAAGAAATTATTGTGGAACACACCAAAATAAACGGGGGTTCATACTTAACTTTACTTACCTCTTAAATTTATCTCGGGGACTGGGATGTCAACTGGATCACTTAAAAGTATGCCCACACAATAACCTCCACCATGATATTTAAAATGAACCATGAACGAAGACGAGAAACTTTAAACTGCACAATAATTTATTTCACAAAAAGAATGATTTAACAAAAAAAAAAAAAAAAAAATCAACGTGGCAATCAGAAGCCATCGACCACATAACCATGTCCTCATGTAGGACCTGTATTCTCTACATATAATGTTTCAGCTTTCTCAAGCTCATAGCAACGTAAAAATAATAATGCATATGGACTGGAAACGGGATTTGGGATGAGACACATATATCAATTGTTTTGCGTGTTTATATACTTCACATTTTATTTATAGCCACAAGGCTATTATGGAACTGTCCTTGGCCTCTGTAACACAGTTGTCCGGGCCAGCTGCAATGCACCTGTATTGTCAAAGCGGACTCCCGTTCGTTCAACCCTAGCATAAGCGTGTTACCTCAAATCTTGGCTCTCCTTTTCAAATACGTAAATGTTCACATCTCAACTGAAATATTATCACGCAAATGTCTTAAATGCTTCATTCAAACACCAGTGGATTACTCCAACAATCCCAAATCATGTTTAATGGTTCAAACCACTTGCTTAATTAGCGTTGTTTAGAGTATAAAAACAAAACTCTAAATGTTAATAATAAAAGTTCATTAATTATTTATAACAATAATAAATTGTTTATAACAATGTCAAATGACAATTGAAAATTTTATACACGCCTGTATTAATCACTATCATTTTAAATTATTTAACAAAGATATTTACAAAATTATTTTACAATATTATATTGTTTATATTATTTATACAAGAAATACATTAAACCACACGTTTATCCGGTTGATAATTACTCAAATCGTGTTGATATAATCGACCAATGAAGGTTAGTTATATTTAACTGTCAAATTCAGGTTTAATAAGGTTTAATAATAATTATTAATATTTGTGACGGTAACCTCCATTCAAAATCTTTATCTCAAATTATTTAACACTCTTGTTAATTTTAACAGTATCTTCACATGAATAATCTTTCAAAGAACAAGAACAATACAATCAGCGGGAAAATACTTCGCTTATAACGCACAAAATTGCACAACAATTGGCCCAAAATTCATCATATATCTTCATATATATGGCATAAAAACTTCCAAACTACACACAAAAATCCTCCACTTATAAATTCATCAACTTCATTAATTATTGTGGGAACCTCCTTCATTATTCAAGGGCATTATTCAACAGCGACTTTTACACGTCCACTGAACTAACGATTATACATCCATTGTTCCTCTTTAAAAATTCTTATATTCATCAATTGTATTAATGACTGTTATTATTTAACCTCGTGGGTTTCATTCATGAATCGATATGAAGTAAAAATTTGCCAATCACAAATAAATTTAATAGCAAATACGATTAGATACTCCTGCCTGGTCTATCAAAATTGAGATTAACATCTTCAAAGTAACGCAGTATAAAAATACTATCTTCAAACAAAGTTCATCTAAACTGCATGAATAGTCGAATAGAATACAATTAGATTGTGGAATGCAAACATTATTGTTCCAATCTATAATTGAGAAAAACTCCTATCAAATGTTCATTACTATAGTGTATTCAATAAATTGTAATTAAAGTTCATATTTCAGAAAATTGTCTATAATGCACTGATAAATGTCTATGTTGCAATCATGTTCATAAGACGACTAGTATTTCAAAGATCGTCGATATCGTAATAGATTTTAACGCTCTAAAATCTTTTAATTATTCTTCTTTCTTGAGGATGACAGAAAATTGGTCAAAGTAATTTACTGGATAGAACTACTTTAATAAAATGACACGCTGTCTGAATTCAAATCTGCCATAGCAAATCGTTAACTTTACAGTCAAATCGTGACTACAAAAATATGCAAATTACTGAAAGAATCTAAATCATCAGTCTCAACTGATCCAAAATTATTAAGTATGCCAATGACATAGCAATGTCTCAAAAATCGAAGAAAAAGGCATAAATCATCGAAGTGTACTGAGTACAGAAATATCAATCAAGAAAATGGGGCAAAAGATAGGACAGAAAATATGGGAAGAATGGTTGCTCAGATATCGCTACAAGACTCACATAATACAAGAAACGTTCACGACTACCTTATCTGTTGATTGAAGTTCTAGAGGAAAGTTTTCAAAGAAAACTGCTGTTGGTTCCATTTCACCAGCGTGAAGATGTGCTCCGTCCTCGAACTTGGAATCAGCGTCCTCGGAGAATCGAACTGCTTCCTCCTCCGAAATTGCACTGCTCCGTGGATACGAAAAACATCCTTCTGGCAAAACTCTTCTTTGTGCGCCGGGACAACCCTGGCCTCTCTTGAAAGTTCTCTGAAGTTCTTGCAGGAATTCGCCATGAAGTTTATTGTAGTTATTTCCGCAGAAATATTCATAGTTGTGGAGTATGAAAATATTTCCACTGTTATCTGGTATAATTCAGCGATGGATTCACGATGCATGAGTGTAGTTGGATGTTCACTACATGCTCGCTTTTGTAGAAAGACGATTAACGAAGTTCCATGCTGTTACTTTACTCCAATCAATATATGTCCCAATTGCATTAAAGCCTTAGCCTTCCATCTCAACTACTGTTATAATCATTGAAAGCACTGCAAGATTATACTGTTCCATAGTAGACTGTATCGTTGTAATACCAAACGTATTCTCCAATATCACTGTTGCACTCCACGTGTCAGCCGTAGTGTATAATGTGGAATTTTAAACGTGTTTCTTATGTGGCGAGAAAATCACTTTTGTTGGCAGCCTAAAAGTTCCAATATCGTTCGAAGTATAACTGTGAAATTGTTCAAATCTTCTACACATCTCAATGTTATACTGCCCAATAGAACTATAATAAAGGCTGAAGTTAGCGCTTGATATCTTGACTGGTGGAAACGTTAATGTGAGCGTTTCAACTTCACCTAGTTTCGAGCAGCGTAAAATGGAACTGCTCCGTGTTCGTTCGATGCGCCGGGCTTTAACCACGCTAAAGACAATTTACTTCACTGAATCACTTGAAAATAACTATATATCACCAGAAATATATATGCGATCTGACATATGAGATCTGAGTTCTGCGTTCTGAGAGCTCCTCTCTCCTGTGCACGACCTTTTATCAACTTCTTAAGGGGCGTTGCCTGTTGCTGCGTCATTGCTAGAAGTTTTAACTTTGGCTATACTTGACGGATTTTCAAATTTCAAAAACTCAAAATTAATTTCTTCAAAATTCCAAATCAATGCCATAACTGAAAATAGATTTCCACAAATCTGCATGCCAAAAGTAATCAAATATCGTAGTTTCAGCAATCTCCGTCTTCCTTCCAAACTATCGTTCATTGGTTCGAGTCTCTCCTCCAATAGCGTAGCTTCTTCCTTAGCACAATACCTTGTTTCCTGCGACTGCGTCGTAAATCTAAGATCTTTCTCGAACAAAATCATGACGTCACCAAGAATCTCAGCTCAACCAGCCTACTTGTATGAAATCTGCGTCATCCGTGCCTACGTCATGAGTATCCACGTCACAACTATGACATCCATAACTTTACTCATATTTGCCAATACAGCCATCGTGGTCTCAATATAATTCAAATTACGGGGGCATTCTCCCTTCACCACGTTTTAAAAACAGTTGCAAATTGTTTTTAAACTCTGTGTTATAAATATCTCAATTCACTTGAACACGAAATTGAATTATTATTGGCTTACTCTTGGATAATATTTCTTCAAGTTCCCAGCATTGAACTTGCCATAAACGACATTATTCTCATCATCGTAAAGTTCATAACAGTTGTTTCCATAGGCATTCGTAATTATGAACGGACCCATGAATACTATTCCAAACTTGGGATAGATTTTCTTACCTACGTCAGCCTTGACAGGTCTGCGTAATAATACCAGATTTCCAATTTCTAAGGGAGCACCAAAACGTTTTCCAGCTACTCTTTTCAGTCGTTTTTGTGCTGCTTTCTGGAGTTGTTCCTTCGCTCTGTCTATTCTCTGCTGCCTTCCTAAGTCGGGATCTCTAGGAACGTGGTTAAAAAGATTATCCCACGGCCTTTCTGGGTTTCTTCCTAGATGAAGTCTCATTGGCACCTCTCCTGTGCTCTCCTGCACTGTAGAATTTAGACATTCCTCAATAAGGGGTACAAATCTCACCCAACCAGAATGATAAAAAAAAGGAAGATTGTAGTTTTACGTGACCGTGAATCTTGTGATTATGAGCCACGGGCAACCAGAATGATCATTCGGACAGAAAATTCGACAGAATTTCGAAAATTCAGCCATATATCTTTCCGAAGAATTCGATTCCGGATATCGCACGCTTGAAAATATGTGCTTAATACCAAGCCTTTCCATATCTGCAGCAAATTCTAAGGACGTAAACTGAGCTCCATGATCCGAAAGTAGATATTCTGGTTTACCAGCTTTTGGAAATACAGCATGTTCCAGTCTGCTTACAACGTTCCTCGTGTTAGCTTTTTGCATGGGACTCATTGTTACAAATTTTGAGAAGACATCCACGGTAACCAACAGATACTGATTACCCTGATATCCCTTCGGACAAGGACCAAATATGTCTGTCGCCATGAGTTCATTCGGTTTAGAGGGAATCATAGCCTTAGGTTTTCCTTTCAATAGAGCGGAAGCATACTTTGCTCTTTGACATTTATCACATGAACGAATGACATTAGCAATGCTGGAACGCATGTTAGTCCAAATAAACCTCTCTTTAAGGGTATCAAGAGTTTTATCTAAACCCGCATGTCCAGTTGCGTGATGAGCTACCCACACTAAATTGACAACAAGTGTAGGTGGCACGACTATTCGAAGCTTTGTATGCGCAGAGTCAGCATACTTACATACGATGTCTCCACTCAAGACAAAGTGTCGTGAATCTCTCTGTGTAGCTGCATAGTCAACATCAGTATTGTCCATGTAACCCTTAAGAAACCTGTACATTTTCCTGATTGGAGCGTGTCTCTTCTGTGACACACCGATTCGGGCTAACCTCCTAACGGTCTCTTGATCTTGCTGCTCCAATTGTACATGGTGTATCTGCACATTTTTGATAGGATTACGTGATAAAGCATCAGCCAGTAAGTTATCTTTCCCAGGCTGATGGATGATAGTGACATTAAACTGTTGGGTGAACAAAGCCCAACGTGTCAATCTATCACTAGACATGTCAGTTTGCAGCATAAACTGAAGTGCTTTGTGATCTGTAATAATGATAACCTTATGTCCCAGCAACATTTTTTTTCCAAGCTTGCAAAGCTGTTACAAAAGCTAACGCTTCTAGTTCTGTCGTAAAGTAATTTTCCTCGTGTTTCTTTAACTTTCGACTAGTGAACGCAATGTAGTGCTTGTTGCCTGCCTCGTCTTTTTGGTATAAGACTGCACTAATGCCTATTCTTGATGCATCAGACTCTATATAGAACACCTTCTCAAAGTCTGGGTACTCCAGTTTGACGTTGTTTCTGAGCATCTCCTTTGCTTTCTCAAAAGCCTCGTCTGCTGCGGTACTCCATTTCCATCTATTATTTTTCTTGAGTAAATCATACAGAGGAGCCATAATTTCAGAGTATCTCGGACAGTGACTGCTAATGAATTGGCATGCGCCTACAAATTCTCTGACTTGTTTCACCTTAGTTGGCTTTGGGAATCTTGTGATCGCATCTACTTTCTGCATGTTTGGATGATATCCATCTTTATCAATGGTATGCCCCAAGTAATTGATCTCCTTCTTCAAGAATTGACATTTTACAAAATTGACCTTGATATTGGCTTCCCTTAAATTTTCAAACAACTTTCTCAAGTGCACTAAATGTTCTGCGGCGTTGGGTGAAGATACAATTAAATCGTCAATGTAGCAGATTACATTCTCCTTTACTTCGTCAGTGACCTTGCTATCAAGTGCTCGAATGAGTGCTGGTCCACTGTTGACCATTCCAAAAGGCATTCTCACAAAGACCCATGACGTCTGGTCAAATAGGAATCCAGTGTACTGCATACTTTCTTCCTCCAGTTGAACTTGGTAAAACGAAGATGACAAGTCAAGAACACTGAAACATGCTCTCCCTTTGAACTTTCTAAGCAGATCTCTGATCTTAGGTGGTCGGTCATTTTCTGGAAGAATCTTCAAGTTGATGGTCCGAGCATCGAGACAAAGACGTATCTGACCATTACTTTTCTTCACTACAGTGATGGGGTTTATGTAAGACGACGCCTGTTTTTAGCCTACTTTTCACATTTTGCAAAAATGAGGAAAAAGTAGTCTTATGAGATCGGGCAAATGTGTGTCTGTCTGTCTGTCTGTCTGTCTGTCTGTCCTTCTGTCTGTCTGGCTGTGTGTGTGTCCTCCCCTATCAACTCCTAAACGGTTGCAGCAATCAAAACCAAATTTAGTATGAGTAAAGATGTGCACCGGAATAGCTCACTTCCATATTTGAAAATGATGTCAGTGCTACCAACTGCTGAAAAAACGCACTAGAAATTTGAGCTCCATGTTGGATATCCTGCAAGGTATGCATAGGAGCTATTCCAAAATTGGCACACATGTAGATAATACTATTTCAGTTTAATTTCCAGGAGGTCAACCATGACAGTGTTGCCAAAATAATGTTAAGCCTTCTGATAGGTCCAATGTTTAAATGCATATAACTTCTACACTATCAACTGGATTTCAACCAAATTTTGTATGTAATATCTGTACATAAACAGATATGACTGAGCGTATTCTTAGGAGCCACCAGGGCTGCCAACTGTTAATAATTGCTCTCTCTATTTTTTTTATCCAAATACCAATATATCAGAATGTGTGCAAGCCGACAGCTTTAAACTATGCACACGTATAGTACCTGACATGTTTGATTAATTTTGGAGTAACTTATATACGTCAGTTCTACCAACATGATTCTAAGCCTGCTGATAGGGCCAATTTTTAAATACATGTAACTTCTATACTATCAGTAGGATTTCATCCAAATTTCGCATGTGCTATGTGTAACATATCAGATATGACTATAAGTATTCTTCAGTGCAATCAGGGCTGCCAACTGTTAATAAATGCTGTCTATATTTTTACCCTAATATCAATATATCAGAAAGTATGCAAGCCAACAGCTCTATACTTTGCACACGTATAGCACCTGATAGATTAATTTGGAGTAATTAATACAAGGCAGTGCTGACAACATGATTCTATGCCTGCTGATATGTCCAATTTTAAAATACATGTAACTTCTATACTAACAAATGGATTTCATCCAAAATTGGCACAACAAGATATCATAATATTTCAGATTATTTCTGACCAGCGCACGCATGGTATTGTTGGCAACATGCTTTTACGCCTGCTGATAGATCCAGTGTCTAACTGCATGTAACGTCCATTGGACTTCAACCAAATTTTGTATTCTGTCCTTAAGAGATGGAACTAAGAATATATTCAGTCACCAGGGCTGCCAACTGTAGTGCTCTATTAGGCTACATTATACCAGGTATATTTTGAACTAATTAGATATTTCGATATTACCAACTTAATTTCGTCATTATTCTAGATAGGTTCATATTCTGTAGAATAATCATTGGCATGAAAAGTAGGCTGTATAGTTCTTAACGGAACTTCTTGTTTAATAATCCCGTCTACCTCCATTTTTCTGATCAACCCTCGTACTTCTTGATAGTATTTCTCAGGTATGGGGTATATTCTCTTTTGGTAAGGGGTTTCATCGGTCAGCCTTATCTTATACTTATAGTCTTTAATCAATCCAGGCTTTTCATCAAAAATATCTTGGAATTCCTTTATCAAATCTTCAAATTCCCCCTGAATTTCTTCAAATCCTTCAGTTTTTCTACTGGGTATTTCTGTTATATTCTCTACGTCGTTAATAATGGTATTTAAAATTTCTTCCCTAAGGTCTATCTCCAGACTGTTTTTCACGTCCTGTTCTTCGATCTCTTCTGTGATCATGTACCCATCATTAAAGCTAATACTTCTATTCTTCATATCAATAATGGCTCCAACCTTCGATATAAAATCGATTCCTAGCACAATATCGAAATGGATCTTGTTAACCACAATAAAGATCTGTTCATAATTCCTTCCATTAATTTCAAAGTTCAACAGCACATGGATCTTGCATTTCACTGCCTTGTCTTGGAAAATTCCTCTCACTTTGACGGTAGAAACTGGTAAAACTGTCATGTTTTCTCCTTTTAGCAGACTTTGATAGCATTCATCAGAAATGATAGAAATAATTGCACCAGTATCCATAAGAGTTTTATACTGTTGGCCATCTATCAGTACAGAAATAATAGGTAATGCACATGGTCTTTCCTCTTTGACGATTCCCCTCTCTTCTAATAAATCCTCATCAGTTACTTCGTAAATTTCGTTAATGGTAATCAGGTGTGGTGTGGCAATGTATTCATAGTTTCTCACTGTCGTTGAGAAATCGGCGTTTTTTTTGTGTGTTACCAATCTCAAAGTTCCCCTGCTGACTTGTAGAAGGACCAGGATCGATCACTACATCCTGTCTTTTATTTTGATTTTCAGCTTCCTTTTCTAGTAATTCCTTCAGATACTGCTGACTTTCTTTCTCTCTTTCTTGATACTTGTCGGGTGTCATAACCTGACATTGAGAATTCTGATTCTGATTCTGGTACTGGTTATTTCTGTTATAATTTCGATTATAACCATTGTTGTAGTATCTACCTCTTCCGTTGTTGTAATTCCCTCTATTATTATTCCAGCCTCGTCTTTGCTGATATGGACGGTAACCTTGGGATCTGTGGTTGCGGAAATAATTATTCCTGTGAGGACCTACATCTTCAGTTTTTCCTTCCTCTGGCTTGTCAGTTTGTTGCACTTGATCCATGTAGACCGTATTAACGTCTTTGAATTCGTGCCTCTGACCTTTTTGTACCAAATTTGGCATTGGACTCGTGTAGTCAAGCCTTCTCAACAGTTCGTCCATACTTGTCAAATCTCTAATGTTTGACGATATGATCAGTCTTCTTACCTCCACAGGTAGCATACGTGAAATTGCATCTATCAACTGCTCTGTTGACAATGGGGGTTGCAAAAATCTCAAGCGTGATAGTTGACTCGTGAAGAAATCAGCGTACCGTGTTGGAAGAGTACCTGAATACTTCCTCGAGTATACCTCAGCTCTTAGTGAATTCTGAGCTTCTATGGACCAGAATCGTTTAATCAGTGCCTCTGCAAATTCGTCAAAATTGCTGAAAGTGTACCGAAATGCTCTAAACCATTCGAGGGGTCCTCCAGCTAGAAATCTTTCTACGATTCTCATCTCTCTCTAGGAATGTGGGCTTCTATGAAATAGTCTTTAAGATTCCTGATATATTCGATCGGTGTGAGACTATCAGTGTTGCTGAATTTTTGAGGTTTGTCTTCAAAATTCCGGATGACTGTCACATTTCTCGGATATGAATCCATATAATTCCTCCCACTATCACGATACTTCCATTCGGGTTCAATATTCCGATCCTCTTCTTCTTCCCTGAATCTGGATATACGTTCCTCAGGACTAATATCTCTCTCTTCTGTATTAAGGTTACCTCTTCTCACGTAATTTCTCTCCTCTTCACCAGTCAATCCTTCGGTATCCTTGTCTGTGATTTCCGTGATGACTTTCCTAATCAACTCTTCCTTATAGGTTTCCATCATGCTGGCTTCTCCTAGTTTCAAATTCTGCAGTTTGCTCGTAGTTTCGTTAACATCAGAGACAACCTTATGAATCTGTTCCTCTAACGCAGTGTTTAATGCTTGCACGTCCTGACCTATCTGTGTTCTATCCTCTACCTGCTTTTCGGATAGCGAATCCATCCTTACATTCAAGTCTTTCCTAATCTGAACTACTTCGTTATTAATGTCTACCTGTGTACTGGCAAGTTTTCTTTCAATTCGTTCCTGAATCTGATCTACATGTTCCCCACTTGACCTGTTCCATTCATCTTTCCACACTGTTACATTTGCAGTTAACATTTCTGCAATATCTACTTCGATGTCCTCCTTAAGTAAACGATTGTGATCTAATACTTGGGTTCTCATGACCTCTACATCGTATTTTAAACCAGCTAAAGAAGCCGTTGTCCTAACAGACTCGTCAACTAACCGAGTTGTTAATGCACTAATGTTACGAGTACAAAGCATTTTTGAAGTTTCAATTTCCTCCCTAACTTTGTTAACATCAGTCTGAACTTTAGCAATGTCTACAAAAACAGTATTGACTTCTACTTGTATTTTATTGATATCGCTTTGCATATCGTTAACATCTGAATGAATATTATTGATGTCTACTTGAACATTTGACATATCAGTTCGAACATTACTAACCTCTCTTTGAACTTCTTCTACTTTATCCTGTACAGTAGCAACATCATTCCTAACAACAATTACTTCAGCTCTAGCACATGAAATATCACCCCGGACATTAGCAACATCAAGATTCAACATGGTAAGATCCTTTTGTACCTCAGACACATCAATTTTAACATCAGACACATCTTTATGCACATTGGATAAATCTTTATGGACATTGGACACGTATGTGCGCATGTCAGTTACAGCATTCTCGATTCCCTGGGTATTGATCTGTAAACGCGACATATTATTTTCTAAGTTTGCAGAACTGGTCTGAAGAACTTTCAAACTTTCACCAAGCTTAATAGACAAATTACTAGCATTCCTAGCTTCCATCTCCTCCATTCGACTAGTATTCCTAGCTTCCATCTCCTTTACACTTTCATCCAGCCTAATAGACATATTACTAGAATTCTCCTCCATCATCTGCTTCATATTGTTGGACATCTCCTCCAACATTTTCTTAATACTTTCATCTGCCATTTCAATAATATTTCAATAATAAGCTGCTTTAGGGACATACATCAAACAGAGCAAAATAACAACATCTGAGCAACATTTTTCACTATATATAAATTTTGAGCAATTTTCTGTCTTAAATCTAACTTATAATTACCTTATAATTAACCTTCGTAGACACTTCATGTTGAAACAAACTCAAGCACATGTTCTAGTTTCTTTGGTTCATTTTAAAATATCCTAACACAAATAATTTACATTTATAATCCAAATAGTTTAATTTTATCTTTAATATGACTATACATGTCATAAGCCGGTCAAATAAAATAAGATTCCAGATCATAGGCGATTTTTCTAAGTTTCCAGCCTATTTAACCTCTTTCAAGTTGTATAAGATCTGATCTTTTCTGAGTGTAATTTTCCAAATACAACACAACATTTATTCCTATATAATCACACTCTCAAATTCTACAATTGCCTAAGACATCTAACAAAGAATCAACCTCTTTATTTGAGTCTTCACAATCCCTTTGACATCGATAACTTGGTAATCCAATGTTATTCGAACACTCCACAAAAATTGCGGTGTCAATTCTCCTGCAATAACTTGGTAATCCAATGTTTTGCTGAGCGAGCCCCACCGAATTGCGGCGCCAATCCTACTGTACCCGATATGCTGATAGTAGGCTGTCAGATATCCGCCCCCTCAATCGGATTGCCAATAATCAAACGCACCGGCACAGCTACATCAATGAAAATGGCACTGACAGATACTATCGAGATTAGAGCACAATAGTTAACAAGAAATTATTGTGGAACACACCAAAATATACGGGGGTTCATACTTACCTTTACTTACCTCTTAAATTTATCTCGGGGACTGGGTTGTCAACTGGATCACTTAAATGTATGCCCACACAATAACCTCCACCATGATATTTAAAATGAACCATGAACGAAGACGAGAAACTTTAAACTGCACAATAATTTATTTCACAAAAGAATGATTTAACAAAAAAAAAAAAAAATCAACGTGGCAATCAGAAGCCATCGACCACATAACCATGTCCTCCTGTAGGACCTGTATTCTCTACATATAATGTTTCAGCTTTCTCAAGCTCATAGCAACGTAAAAATAATAATGCATATGGACTGGAAACGGGATTTGGGATGAGACACATATATCAATTGTTTTGCGTGTTTATATACTTCACATTTTATTTATAGCCACAAGGCTATTATGGAACTGTCCTTGGCCTCTGTAACACAGTTGTCCGGGCCAGCTGCAATGCACCTGTATTGTCAAAGCGGACTCCCGTTCGTTCAACCCTAGCATAAGCGTGTTACCTCAAAGCTTGGCTCTCCTTTTCAAATACGTAAATGTTCACATCTCAACTGAAATATTATCACGCAAATGTCTTACATGCTTCATTCAAACACCAGTGGATTACTCCAACAATCCCAAATCATGTTTAATGGTTCAAACCACTTGCTTAATTAGCGTTGTTTAGAGTATAAAAACAAAACTCTAAATGTTAATAATAAAAGTTCATTAATTATTTATAACAATAATAAATTGTTTATAACAATGTCAAATGACAATTGAAAATTTTATACACGCCTGTATTAATCACTATCATTTTAAATTATTTAACAAAGATATTTACAAAATTATTTTACAATATTATATTGTTTATATTATTTATACAAGAAATACATTAAACCACACGTTTATCCGGTTGATAATTACTCAAATCGTGTTGATATAATCGACCAATGAAGGTTAGTTATATTTAACTGTCAAATTCAGGTTTAATAAGGTTTAATAATAATTATTAATATTTGTGACGGTAACCTCCATTCAAAATCTTTATCTCAAATTATTTAACACTCTTGTTAATTTTAACAGTATCATCATATGAATAATCTTTCAAAGAACAAGAACAATACAATCAGCGGGAAAATACTTCGCTTATAACGCACAAAATTGCACAACAATTGGCCCAAAATTCATCATATATCTTCATATATATGGCATAAAAAACTTCCAAACTACACACAAAAATCCTCCACTTATAAATTCATCAACTTCATTAATTATTGTGGGAACCTCCTTCATTATTCAAGGGCATTATTCAACAGCGACTTTTACACGTCCACTGAACTAACGATTATACATCCATTGTTCCTCTTTAAAAATTCTTATATTCATCAATTGTATTAATGACTGTTATTATTTAACCTTCGTGGGTTTCATTCATGAATCGATATGAAGTAAAAATTTGCCAATCACAAATAAATTTAATAGCAAATACGATTAGATACTCCTGCCTGGTCTATCAAAATTGAGATTAACATCTTCAAAGTAACGCAGTATAAAAATACTATCTTCAAACAAAGTTCATCTAAACTGCATGAATAGTCGAATAGAATACAATTAGATTGTGGAATGCAAACATTATTGTTCCAATCTATAATTGAGAAAAACTCCTATCAAATGTTCATTACTATAGTGTATTCAATAAATTGTAATTAAAGTTCATATTTCAAAAAATTGTCTATAATGCAATGATTAATGTCTATGTTGCAATCATGTTCATAAGACGACTAGTATTTCAAAGATCGTCGATATCGTAATAGATTTTAACGCTCTAAAATCTTTTAATTATTCTTCTTTCTTGAGGATGACAGAAAATTGGTCAAAGTAATTTACTGGATAGAACTACTTTAATAAAATGACACGCTGTCTGAATTCAAATCTGCCATAGCAAATCGTTAACTTTACAGTCAAATCGTGACTACAAAAATATGCAAATTACTGAAAGAATCTAAATCATCAGTCTCAACTGATCCAAAATTATTAAGTATGCCAATCGAAGAAAAAGGCATAAATCATCGAAGTGTACTGAGTACAGAAATATCAATCAAGAAAATGGGGCAAAAGGTAGGACAGAAAATATGGGAAGAATGGTTGCTCAGATATCGCTACAAGACTCACATAATACAAGAAACGTTCACGACTACCTTATCTGTTGATTGAAGTTCTAGAGGAAAGTTTTCAAAGAAAACTGCTGTTGGTTCCATTTCACCAGCGTGAAGATGTGCTCCGTCCTCGAACTTGGAATCAGCGTCCTCGGAGAATCGAACTGCTTCCTCCTCCGAAATTGCACTGCTCCGTGGATACGAAAAACATCCTTCTGGCAAAACTCTTCTTTGTGCGCCGGGACAACCCTGGCCTCTCTTGAAAGTTCTCTGAAGTTCTTGCAGGAATTCGCCATGAAGTTTATTGTAGTTATTTCCGCAGAAATATTCATAGTTGTGGAGTATGAAAATATTTCCACTGTTATCTGGTATAATTCAGCGATGGATTCACGATGCATGAGTGTAGTTGGATGTTCACTACATGCTCGCTTTTGTAGAAAGACGATTAACGAAGTTCCATGCTGTTACTTTACTCCAATCAATATATGTCCCAATTGCATTAAAGCCTTAGCCTTCCATCTCAACTACTGTTATAATCATTGAAAGCACTGCAAGATTATACTGTTCCATAGTAGACTGTATCGTTGTAATACCAAACGTATTCTCCAATATCCCTGTTGCACTCCACGTGTCAGCCGTAGTGTATAATGAGGAATTTTAAACGTGTTTCTTATGTGGCGAGAAAATCACTTTTGTTGGCAGCCTAAAAGTTCCAATATCTTTCGAAGTATAACTGTGAAATTGTTCAAATCTTCTACACACCTCAATGTTATACTGCCCAATAGAACTATAATAAAGGCTGAAGTTAGCGCTTGATATCTTGACTGGTGGAAACGTTAATGTGAGCGTTTCAACTTCACCTAGTTTCGAGCAGCGTAAAATGGAACTGCTCCGTGTTCGTTCGATGCGCCGGGCTTTAACCACGCTAAAGACAACTTACTTCACTGAATCACTTGAAAATAACTATATATCACCAGAAATATATATGCGATCTGACATATGAGATCTGAGTTCTGCGTTCTGAGAGCTCCTCTCTCCTGTGCACGACCTTTTATCAACTTCTTAAGGGGCGTATCCATCCCTTCCATAGCCTGTTGCTGCGTCATTGCTAGAAGTTTTATCTTTGGATATACTTGACGGATTTTCAAATTTCAAAAACTCAAAATTAATTTCTTCAAAATTCCAAATCAATGCCATAACTGAAAATAGATTTCCACAAATCTGCATGCCAAAAGTAATCAAATATCGTAGTTTCAGCAATCTCCGTCTTCCTTCCAAACTATCGTTCATTGGTTCGAGTCTCTCCTCCAATAGCGTAGCTTCTTCCTTAGCACAATACCTTGTTTCCTGCGACTGCGTCGTAAATCTAAGATCTTTCTCGAACAAAATCATGACGTCACCAAGAATCTCAGCTCAACCAGCCTACTTGTATGAAATCTGCGTCATCCGTGCCTACGTCATGAGTATCCACGTCACAACTATGACATCCATAACTTTACTCATATTTGCCAATACAGCCATCGTGGTCTCAATATAATTCAAATTACGGGGGCAGTACCTGGGAGGGGAATCGAACTCTCGACCCTCAAACGCGCTACGGGTGTCCTTTCGCATACCCGATGTAAGAAACGTTTTCATACAATTTATATCAACGCAATACCGTACCATTCCGGGTCATTCATCGCAAATTTGAATTTATGTCTTGGTACCTGTGAGGTGAATCGAACCCTCGTCCCTCAAGGGCGTTAGGAGGGGGTGCGAAACTAATAGCATATTCGTGATCAGCACCCTCGATTTACACGTAGTTGATATAAAAAATCACATTTCGAGAAAAAATATCTGTACCACCTTAACTCGATAAATGCCGAATCTTGCACTGAGGTATATCTGCTGGAAAATTAGCCGTACTGCGGAATCAGCCTAGTCTCGCCCAAGACAAAATTAAGCGGCCATCTGGCCATGCTCAACTATAGGAGGGTTATTATACTTATCATTACAATATTCCACGACTTCATTACAAATTTATATTGACTTGCTACGTTAAATTTTCGCATAGGCTACATTATATATACACTTCCTATACTGTAAAGAACCGTTTTCTACCTTCAGACACACTGGCTCTCCCGTATATCTTAATGCTGTTAATTTTAATAGCAAAATCTTTAGAACATATTTTATGGTACGTTATTTACACTATGATGTTTGTGAATGGCTGTATCGCCTAAGACAGCGGTGAGCTGGAAGACAGGTGCATCTTAAAATATCCCTTTACTGCCATCTATCGGGGACTGCGAAAATCCATGTTCAGTGATAGGTGGAGACAACACACACTTCTGCGTTCATCACGAGTTATTAGACAAATTTAACATTCATCCAAATACATGGGGATGATGACCAAGATGTTTAAAGATTGCGGGTTCAAACCCGGCCGAAGTCGTCAGTTTTTTTTGGAGGTTTAGAATCCTTCAGTATTCCTTCCTTCGGAGGGGAAGTTAAGCCAGAGGGCCCATGTGATAGATCTTTGGCATGTAAAAAAACCTAAGCACTGCAATCTGTAGTGTGTAGCAGAATTTATAGGTTATATATCGTTAGAAACGCTCTATCAAGTTCCAACGTTCGTTGCTAGGTGTCAGTGGCATCTGGTGGCCAAAGTTGGAACTACTTGAAATTGAACTTGCTCATTCATCTTCAATTTATCTCATCCACACACGACGGTAATTGTAGCTCACCCAATGGGTGTCCGCATAGAAGCAGCTACAAGCTCTGGCAAGCCCCAGCATGTCCTCCGGACACTCCCGGCACTAAAAGCTATACGCTATATCTCTATTTAGTATAAAACAAAGTCCCCGATTCTTGGATATCATGGGTAATCTCGAGAACCACTGGATGGATTTTGATGCGGCGTTCACCATTCTGTAAAGGATATCTCGAGGAAGGTTTCTGTGGAAAATAATTTATTTATGATCAAAGGAAGCCAAGCAGTTTCGATTTCAGTGAGAAAGTCGAAGAAAAACCAGGCGTCCGTGCGCCTCTTAAGCTTACGCTGGGCAGACCGTTAAATATACTATGAGCGTAAGAATTTTTCAGCATGAAAAGTTCTACAAAAAAGTCAGCGGGAGCATATCTCTATCTAAAATAGGCTACATCGCCCACTATAAGTGTTTTTAGATAGGACGGAAGGGGGATTAGTGTTTCATGCACCTCGCCATTCCTTAATTACATCTGACAAGAATTCGTTGCACATGCATCTCCATGATAATACAAATATAGTCCAGTCAGTGATTTTAACCCATCATGCCGAGACGTAAAACGGATATTGGTCGTAGTTCATTGACATCGAAAAAATCACTTATCACGTAATGCATTCACACTGTTCCCGGGTGAAGCCAGGGCCGGTTGCTAGTTATAACATATATGGTGATTTGTATAATCTCTGATCTCGGGTGAAATGTTTTGCCTACTTGACCTCGATTGTTGGAAAGACATACAACAAGCACGATAAAACTCTTGTCGTGAGCTCAAGTTGGTTGCACATTCCTACACAACATGCAAATGGTCATGTTCACACGACATCGTGTTTGTCGCGCACAATTACCCCTCAAATCAGGCAACTCTCCTGGCTTTAAATGTACTCATAATTCAAGAAAGTAACATTATAAATTAGCTCAGCGATTTCTACATTGTTCTAAAATTTGATGCTATAACATATAGCATTAGAAGATTATTAAAACATTTTAATTACTGTGGTATTAGTATTACTATTATCGTATGCATCAAATTATAAACTACAAATAAATAAATTATTAATTGTAAATAAATTAACCACCTACCTACTAAACAGCAAATCTCGTTTAATCCACTTATGAACAAGGATCTTTTTCATGAGAAACGTTTCTCTTGACTTTGCCTCACGTATCTTTTGTGTTTGTCGTTTTCTACTTTTTGCTTTGTGTTTTTGGTTTTTGGTTTTGTGTTTGCTTTGTGCTTTTGCTTTTTTAAATTTTGCTGTTTGCTTATTGTTTCTTGATTTTTGGTTTCTGTTTATGCTTTTGTTTTTGAATGTTGCTTTTTTGCTGCATGTTTTTGTTTTTGGTGTTGTGTTTGTTTTCTAGAAAATTAAAATAAAACACAACAAAATAAAAATAAAAACCAAAACTAAAATAAAACTTAAATTTAAAATTTAAGAAATAAAAAAATAAATCAAAACAAAAAACCAGACCAAAAATTTAACAAAACTATTTAAAAGATAATAAAACGAAATATAATAAAACAAAATAAGCAAAACAAAATCTAAATAAAACAAAACAAAATAAAATATAATTAAACAAAACAAAATAAAACAAAATACAATAAAATAAAATAAAATAATTAAATAAATAATTTTACGACATGATCCTTATTCACAAGTGGATTAATGAGTTTTGCAACTGGTCAACTCAAGGTGTCTGAAATTAAGTTGTTGAGAATAAATTTCATTTAATTACTCTAATTACGTATTTATTTACTTATTTATTAATTTATTTATGTAGTTATTTATATTAATTTCTTATTCTTCTTCTTCTCTTCTCGTGGATGGGTCACTTAGGACCACGCGGAATTAGCGTATGTTGAGTCTTCCTCCTCGCCCAATAGCTCTTCATATGCATGGATTGTTGTAGTTTCTCTTCCTCTCACCATGCACGCCGTGTTGGTTTCTTCTGATTTTCCTCAAATCCCCTTGTGTGAACAATATTCCTGATTACATTTCTATTCATCAGATCTTGCGACCCCATCTCCTCTAGGTCCCTCTCCACCTGTTTGTACCACTTTGGTCTTGTACGTTTGTTCTGCAGAAATTTGTGGATTCGGTAAGTAAGTCTCGTATGATTCATTCTTTTCCAAATGGACCAAAAATTGAATTCGTCTCATTCTCATTGTATCGGTAAGTTTAGAAATTTTCCTATATACTTCAGAGTTGTGTTTGGGATAGTGTATGCTATTTTAAATTCTGGGCCCTAAGATCATTCGCATAATTTTCCTTTCCTTAATCTCTAATTTTTCCTGTATTGTTTTAAGTTATAAATTGAGCGTTTCTGAAGCATAAAGAGCTTCCGGTTTAATCGCTATTAAGTAATGGCCAATTTTACTATTCCATGACATGCATTGCTTGCTATAAACCAGAGCGCGTCCCTGCTCCACGGAGGCCTTGGCCCTTATGGGATTATCTAGGCTACATTTATATTACTCATTGGGAGTATAAAATGTGTTTCATAACCTGTGCTAGTGTGGTATCTATGGATTCATGTATATTGTTTGGTAACCTATGCTTGTGATGGTCCCAATTTGTGACCAGAATGAAATAATTTTATAAATTTTATTATTATTATTATTATTATTATTATTATTATTACTATCAAGATTTTTTTAATTTTACATTTTACCTTTTATTAGTTATTATGTTAACTAATATGTTTATATCTATTATTATGCGGTAATGTAGAATATTATGGCAATTGAAAGGATTTGGAGCGATACACATTATATTTGAAATAAGTTATACGCTTGACTGAATATTATTTCTGAAGAAAATTCGAACAAGAGACGAAGAGGGTGTTTAAGGAAGGCCGGCTTATATACCGCTTCTTGGAAATGACATAAATAGACACTTATGTCTTTCACATCAAGTATTCTACCAGTATACAAATCATACTAAGAAGGGATTCTAAGAAGACTTGCCACTAACAATGCTGGGCCGATGAATGAGTCCTTTGCAACTTTATACAAAAGGTGGGCTGGACCTCCCGAGAAATGCTACTAAGAAGTATTGTCATTGTTGATATGTGAAAGGCGGGCTAATATTGCCTAGCGACCTCAGAAGAGGGGATAGACACGTGCCTTACCTGGGAACGTTATATATATGACGGCCGCCCAAATGGATTATTATTATTGAATTGCTGGAGGAGAGGGAATGGTGCTGAGTGGAGCAGAGGAATGGAACTTGTAGCGAGATGGAGTCTGTAACACAGTTCTAAACTAGACAGTTGACTATTAAGTATGTGAATTTGATAAGACATTCTGTCTCATCAAACTGTGACATGGTTGTGTACGAGGCTATTGTCACAGGGATGATTTTTGGAATTTATTCCGTCATCCACATATAAATTTATTACGTTGAGGAAGATTAGGGCCATCAGGAACTCTCTACGCAACAATCCGACTACAAAGATCTTCAATGCGGTGAGCGATTTAAACAGTTATACTCCAGTCAAATCAGAAGGCTCTCATGCTTATTAAATTCAATATATATTTTATTCAATTAACTCAGTATACTTCAATTTCCAATCAAGACCCATAATACAAGTAAATTCACTAGATTCATTAATTTAATTTATTATTATTATTATCTTTAGGCCTAGTATTTTATTCTTTTTGCACTTGTTGTTTTTATATATTAAATTCATTTTTAAATTCAAATGTTTGACTGGTTTCCTTTAGTAGCTAGAAATTACTATAAGGCAACACCACCCTCCTGAACTAATTATCGAAAGGTTAGATTACTTAAGTTTCACTACGACTGGAGATAGGTTAACCGAGGTTTAATATATTATTTTGATCTTGATATATAAATGGTCTGGCGCCCTTGGCTACATATAATACTACACATTATGTGCTTTTTTAGTGAAGATGACAACAATACAGATACACTATTAGATTAATACACAATTTAATGTTTCATTTTGATCACCCAAAAGTGGGCGACTATTTAAATAATCAGTTTCTTATTATTATTAACAAGATTCAGTTCTCTCTCTAAACACATTACAAATTGCTGCCTCAACGAGGGACATTAAGCTCACAAAACCATTACAAATAACGCCCAACTAGTGAGGCAAGTTTAAGTACTCTAAACCATTACAAATGGCCCCCAACAATGAGGCACGAAAACCTAACGATATTTACGGAAGGAGTGAGTGTAAATTCAGTGCAAATTGTCAGTGATTTTGGGGGAAAGTGAAGTGAATTAGTGATTGATTTTGGGGTAAAGTGAGGTGAATTTTGGAATGGTAAACTTTATACGGTGTACTTCGAGATGGCGGATGAGGAACAAAGGAAATTGAGGAGTAGGGGTAAAGGCGAGAAAGCTAATTATACGAAAGTTGATAGTGGTACTGAGGCTGAGAGCGTAGAGGATTATACCAAGATGTCGGAGGTAAATCTTGAGAGTAATCCTGAGAATAATCCCGAGGTTAATCCTGAGACGAATATAGAGGTACATCCGGAAATAAATCCTGAGACTAGTGGAGGGAAGGAGAAACAAAAGCCTTTGGATATTTCGGAAAATAAATTAGATGAGATCATGAGAATGTTTCTGGGGATGAATAGGCAATATCAGGAGATAAGCAAGGCAATAGACAAGAAGCTAGAAGATAGCAATAAAAATAATCAGGAGATGAGTAGGGAGATGAGAGAGGAAATAAGTAAGCAAAATCAAGAGATAAGCAAGGCAATAGACAAGAAACTAGAAGATAGCAATAAAAATAATCAGGAGATGAGTAGGGAGGTAAGTAAGCAAAATCAGGAGATGAATAGGCAAAATCAGGAGATGAACAGGCAAAATCAGGAGATGAGTAGGGAGATGAGAGAGGAAATAAGTAGGCAAAATCAGGAGATGAATAGGGAGATGAGAGAGGAAATAAGTAGGCAAAATCAGGAGAGGAGTAGGGAGATAAAAGAGGCGATATGTAAAGATAATAAAGAAATTAATCAGAAGCTAAATAAGATGGAAAAGGTGAATGAGGAGTTAAATAAAAAGTATGAGAGGATTAAGGAGAATATGTCAGAATTCAAAGAAATAATAAGAAAGGAATTGCAAAGTGAGTTAAAGAAAACCATAGCTGAAGTAAGGATAGAAGTGGGGGAAAAGTTTCAAGTTAGAGGCAAGAAATTAGAAGAGATTAATCAACAGGTAAGGGAAAGAGTAGAAGACGTGAAGGTAGAGATTATGGAACGTAGCAAGAAAGAAGAGATGAAGATTAAAGACAAGATAGGAATAGAAGTAGGAAAAATAAAGAAAGTGATAAGCACTCAAGAAATAAAAATGCAGAAAATTATAGAGGAACAAAATAGGCAGACAAGGGAAGAAGTCAGAGCCCATATAAAGGAAGTCAATATGAAGTTAACAGAGATAGAGAAGCGTGCGTTAAGGCACAGTCAGAAAGACATAATTATTGAACAAGGAAAGCAGAAAGCTGAGATAAGTAATCCAAAGCATAGGAAGAAAAAGCACAAGCAGAGCACGATGGTGGAGGAAATGGCGGAGAGAGATAGTGTAGAAGACGAAAGAAGGACGGATATGGAAGAAAGCAGAAGCAAAAAGCAACAGTTAGATAGGTCGTTAAGCTATAGTAGTGGAGAAATGAAGGAAAGGCATGAAATTAGTAAGTCCAGAAGTAAAATGAAAGGGGAGAAAATGAAGTTGTTAGAGGAAATAGAGAATATAATGAAAGAGAGCGAGAAAGATTATGAAGTGCAGTGGCGTGCCATAGAAGATAGAATAGGGGAAGTAATAGGGGCAAAGGCGAAATACAGTGTTACTATTGATTAATATAATACGGAGGAGGAAGAAACTATTGTTATGAGGAAAGAGGAAAGTATAACTATACATAAATATAGAAGCGAAGATGAAGGTGATAAAATCTTAAAAATGCCAGATAGAGTAGTTATGTAAGTCGGTATTACTATTTTGAGCGAACCGTATGACCTAAATATCCGTAATGATTTATTAAGTGAATTTATGGAGGTATCTAAAGAACCTACCGTTATTAATTTTTACTCAGTCGAAAAATTACAAGTGTTAAGGGCGTGTATCGATACACTTTTTGATAGTGGCTGTCAGGTTTTCTGCATCAGTGCAGCATTTTATAATAATAGGAAGGAACATGGTATAAAAATATAGGAAATTCCAATTTGAACTACTATTGTGTTAACTGCGATGGGAAAGATATCCCACAGAATTTCTAAACATGTGGTTGTAGAAATTTTAAAGGAAAGTAAGATTGGAACACAAGTATGTTTTTTGATTCCAAATCTGATATATTCACTAATTATGGTTTCAGACAGGATGTCGCAGCATTCTGCACAGCTATGTTATAAGGAGGGTAGTGTTAAATTCAGATGAATGGGTGGAGATATGATCATGTCATTTAATAATTGAATTAAGTTATATGGTGGTTCTAAGAAGATATGTATGATTGTGGAGGTATTAACGACTAAAGGAGTCGATATTTGTAGTGAGGTTATTGGTGAGATTGTTGGGGTATCTCTTGAGAGGGAACCTTGTTTTTTTACATTTTTAGGCAGTATGATGACGAAGGATTATCTAGAGGATTCCTTGCGTGAGGCTGCATTACAGAGTGCGTTAGAGTGTGATCGTGAGGATCGATTGTTGATCGTGTGGATCGAGTGTTGAAGGTGTTGTAAGAGAATTAGTATATATTTGAGAACCGTATTGGATAGCTAATTGCTACGAACATTCATTAAATGTACATGATCGCAGTATTTTTGTAGCTCATCGCTACCCCGTGCCTTAAAAATTTCAGGAAGCTGTGAGTAGGCAGATTGAAAGCATGTTGCAGGATAAAATTATAGAACCCTATATTAGCCCATATATTAATTCGTTAAGGATAGTTCCCAAGTCAGAAAAGAAAGTAAAGCTATATTTTGATGCCCGTAATTTAATTAGGCAGATTTTGTGAACAGTTAATATTTCAGTAGATAGGATGGTTAATAAAAGGATTTAAAGGTAATTGATTTTTTTTTGTAGTGGAGATATTAAGTATTTATTGGTCATTCGGATTCCGCGAAGGAAAGGTAATCTGAAGTAGAAAGAAGTGTAATTTTGAGAAATAAGGCGAATAACTACGGGTGATAAAGAAAGGTAATCTTGAGTAGAAAGAAGTGTAATTTTGAGAAATAAAGTAAGTGAATGCGGATTCCGCGAAAGAAAGATAATATTGAGTAGAAAGAAGTATAATTTTGAGAAATATGGTGAGTAATTACGGGTGATAAAGAACGGTAATCTGAAGTAGAAAGAAGTGTAATTTTGAGAAATAAAGTAAATGAATACGGATTCCGCGAACGAGAGGTAATCTTGAGTAGAAAGAAGTGTAATTTTGAGAAATAAAGTAAGTAATTACGGATGATAAAGAAAGGTAATCTTGAATAGAAAGAAGTATAATTTTGAGAAATAATGTGAATAACTACGGGTGATAAAAAGGTAATCAATCTTAAGTAGAAAGAAGTGTAATTTTGAGAAATAAGGTGAGTAACTACGGGCGATAAGGAGGTGTAATCTTGAATAGAAAGAAGTAGAATTTTGAGAAATAAGGTGAGTATCTACAGGTGTTTAAGATGTGTAATCTTGAGTTGAATGGAGTGTAATTGTGACAAATAAGGGGAATAACTACGGTTAAAAAGGTGAGTAACTACGGTTAAGAAGGTGAGTAATTAGACGATGCAGTAAAACGATTATGCGGGACCGATAAGCTATACATTTGTGTATTTGAGTGTATTATATATATATATATGTGGGGTAAATTAGCGCAATACATTTGCACTGAAAGATGTTGCCTTAGGTAATATAAGCTAATCAAGTTTAATTTTTTCTATAATATGCCTGTGTTACTAGATACATATAATTCCTGAGAGACTGGAGTAGATCTGGTTATTTGCATCACATACCAAGTGTTGTGAAGTGATAAATTGAATTAATCAGTTGGCAGTCCCACCAACTAGCCATAGTGTATTCAGTTCGACACCAGGCTGAAAATTGAATTCTACGTCCTCAAGATATAAAGCAAAGGTGTATGCCACCCAAATATACATAAGTGCAACGATGATTTATGTCCAAAACAAGAATATAAAAGTGAAGGGTATTTTGATGTACATTGTTTACAGGTCGCTTTAATTATGTAAAGAAGAAAGGAACAGACATTATGAACAGTGAAAAACTGAAATGATGAGATTTAAAAATATATATATTAAACTTGAAAGGTATATTTTTTGTATGTTGGTAATTGCCTTGAAGAGTATAATATTGTCGATGTTGGTAATTTCTTATATTTCATATTTGTACAAGTGTTGGAGAGAAGTATGGTGATATGATTTTTGACATATACATTAATTCTCTGGGGCGAATGTGATGGTACCAATTTGTGACCAGAATGAAATAATTTTATATATTTTATTATTATTATTATTATTATTATTATTATTATTATTATTATTATTATTATTACTATCAATATTTTTAAAATTTTTAATTTTACCTTTTATTAGTTATTATGTTAACTAATATGTTTATATATATTAGTATGCGGTAATGTAGAATATTATGGCAATTGAAAGGATTTGGAGCGATACACATTATATTTGAAATAAGTTATACGCTTGACTGAATATTATTTCTGAAGAAAATTCGAACAAGAGAAGAAGAGGGTGTTTACGGAAGGTCGGCTTATATACTGCTTCCTGGTAACGACATGAATAGACACTTATGTCTTTCACATCAAGTATTCTACCAGTATACAAATCATACTAAGAAGGGATTCTAAGAAGACTTGCCACTAACAATGCTGGGCCGATGAATGAGTCCTTTGCAACTTTATACAAAAGGTGGGCTGGACCTTCCGAGAAATGCTACTAAGAAGTATTGTCATTGTTGATATGTGAAAGGCGGGCTAATATTGCCTAGCGACCTCAGAAGAGGGGATAGACACGTGCCTTACCTGGGAACGTTATATATATGACGGCCGCCCAAATGGATTATTATTATTGAATTGCTGGAGGAGAGGGAATGGTGCTCAGTGGAGCAGAGGAATGGAACTTGTAGCGAGATGGAGTCTGTAACGCCATCAGGAACTCTCTATGCAACAATCCGACTACAAAGATCTTCAATGCGGTGAGCGATTTAAACAGTTATACTCCAGTCAAATCAGAAGGCTCTCATGCTTATTAAATTCAATATATATTTTATTCAATTAACTCAGTATACTTCAATTTCCAATCAAGACCCATAATACAAGTAAATTCACTAGATTCATTAATTTAATTTATTATTATTATTATCTTTAGGCCTAGTATTTTATTCTTTTTGCACTTGTTGTTTTTATATATTAAATTCATTTTTAAATTCAAATGTTTGACTGGTTTCCTTTAGTAGCTAGAAATTACTATAAGGCAACACCACCCTCCTGAACTAATTATCGAAAGGTTAGATTACGTAAGTTTCACTACGACTGGAGATAGGAATTTCGATGCTCTACCTCTGTCTAACCGAGGTTTAATATATTATTTTTATCATGATATATAAATGGTCTAGCGCCCTTGGCTACATATAATACTACACATTATGTACTTTTTTAGTGAAGCTGACAACAATACAGATACACTATTAGATTAATACACAATTTAATGTTTCATTTTGATCACCCAAAAGTGGGCGACTATTTAAATAATCAGTTTCTTATTATTATTAACAAGATTCAGTTCTCTCTCTAAACACATTACAAATTGCTGCCTCAACGAGAGACATTAAGCTTAGAAAACCATTACAAATAACGCCCAACTAGTTCGGCAAGTTTAAGTACTCTAAACCATTACATGCTGTGTAGCTAAAATGCATTTATTTTCAATACAACATCATGCAATAGGGTTAATGAACCCAATACATCAATGTATGATACTTCTTCTTCTTCTTCTTCTTCTCCTTCCGGATTTGGCCTACTATGGACCGCATAGAACTTAAGGCTTCTTGGCCTTCCTTCTCTTTTCTTCCCAGAACCTCTTCAATCTTTCGCTCCTTATCTTTCTTTCCTCCTCGGAAATGATCCGCATGAGTCTCTTTGAAATTGGCTTCTCTGCAAAAGATTTTAAACTGTCTACCTTTCTTCTAAACTTACTTCTATCATGGATCAACTCTGGAGTAATTCCAACTTCTGCTGCATCCCTCTTGACCTCTTCTACCCACTTAGAGGTGGTCATTAATCCCATGATGTATTTGAAGATATTTTTGGTCAGTCGGTTCTCGTCCAATCTTAACAGGTGTCCATAGAATTTCTGCCTTCTTTTTCGCATTTTGTCCGTAATCTTTTCAGAACACTTGTAGAGCTCCTCGTTTTTCCTCTTCTTCCAAGTTCCATCAGAAGTCTTCTGAGGTCCCAGAACTTTCCTCAGAATCTTCCTTTCTTTTTTCTCGAGTTTTTGCAGCTCACCTTTTTAATTTAAAATTAGACACTCTGAAGTGTACAATCCTTCTGGTTTTATGACTGGGTTATAGTGTCGGATTTTGGCCTTGTTTGATATTGCCCGTTTGTTATACCTGTTCTCAATGTATGATACATAAAACTTAGTAATTTTGTTATCAGAGCAAGTTCCGTCATAGGGGTCAAAAAGTCCCCACGCCACCTCTGACGTTGGATCAACGAACGCCACCTTTCCAGGGCTAAACCCTCTCCTAACCAACTCTTGGTCTTTTAATGCCGATGGAGAACGTAATTCCAAACGACCAAATTTATGAAGTACGTCTTCATGAATTGGGAGAGCTACGCTCTCGGATATTTTTGGTAATAATTATCTCCTTGGCCTTGGTGGTTCGATATGGCTCAACACAGGCAATCAGAAAAGCGGAGTGGTTTTTACTGTACCACTGACAATCTGGAGTTAAACCCAAGCGACGGTACCATTCAAGTCGTTGGACAAAATCTAGTCAAGACAGAATGCTTCAGGTACCTTGGATCTCGTCTGCAGAGTGATGGCAACTTCAATGATGAAGTAAGAGCCAGGGTAAACGCAACCTGGTTGCGGTGAAAGGAGATCACAGGTGTGCTTTGCGTCAAGAAAATGCCACTTCGTCTCAAATCCAAGATATATCGGACAGTGTTACGGCCTGTTGTGCTGTATGGAGTTGAATGTCGACCATCCGACAAAATTTCAGATCGTCACCTACACGCCATGGAAATGAGAATGCTCCGCTGGACAATGGGCATATCCCTTATTGACCATGTCAGAAACGACACGATCTGGGAGCAAATGGGTGTCGCCCCAATTGTGGACAAAATGAGAGAGACACGACTCCGATGGTATGGCCATGCCCTGAGTGCAGCGCCTGATACTGTTACAAAGTCTGTCCTTAATTAGCCTATTTTCATTTATGAAAAAAAAACATAGGCTTATGAGATCACCTTTTGTCCGTGTGTCTGTCTGTTGTGCGTGTTTGATGGTGTGTGTGTGATGGATTTTGTGTGTCCCCCGTAATAACTTCGAAACGGCTGGAGCGATTTCAATGAAACTCGTTAAGTTCAAGCACTATTCCGGGCGACCCAGACCGTGCACATCAAATTTTGTTACGTCTCACCTATCCAACATGGCGGCTGGGCGAATTTATTCACCAGCATTTAATATCTCCGAAACTATTACCGATATCACCGTGGAATGTTTTGGGGAGATAAGGAGAACTACTAGAAGTTCACCTGTGTGACTTTTGAAAACCTGGTAACTACAAAACCAACATGACGGCCAAGCAAAGTTACGACTTTTAAATACACGTTTCTCGTGATTTAAACAACTAAACGCAATGAAACTCGGTACAGTATATGTTTATACACATTGTAATGCACCGACATCTAACTTCGTTCAATTGTTTGCATAACCTCAAGATGGCGGCTGTGCGAATCATTTCACCGGCATTCTATATCTCTGAAACTGTCACCGGTATCACCATGATATTTTTTGCGGAGATAAAGGACACTATTGGAAGTTTATCTATGAGACTTTAAATAACCGGTTAACTACAAAACAAACATGGCGGCCAAGCGAATTTGAAAGTTTTAAATAGACTTTTCTCGCGATTTATTGATCCAAATGGAATTAAACTTGGTACCGCAAATGTATATACACATTGTAATGTACTGGTATCTAGTTTAGTTCAATTGTTTATATAACCTCAAGATGGCGGCTGTACGAATTTCGAAAATTATTTTTGGATTTCTTGTGTTCTAATCATGCGATCGAAATCAACATTTGCATAATGAATGTACAGAATAATCATCATCTAATAGTACATAATTCTATGGCCTACATTATATAAAATCCAACATGGCGACCATACGAAACATTTAGACGGTTCTCAATTTCTATTTATCAACTACAGCAATCAAACTGAAATATTGTAAGTGAATAGAGGCTATAAGTATAAGTTCAACTATGAGACGTTCAATAACCTGGCGAGCACAAATCCAACATGGTGGGGACGCGATATTTAAATATTCAAATGGACGTTTCTTGCGTTTTAACCGTCCAAGCGCAGTGAAACTTGATACAGTATATGCTTATACAAATTTTAATCCACTGGCATCTGATTCATCTGAATTATTCTCATAACCACAATATGGCGGCTGAGCGAAATTTTAAAATCCTGCTTTTATTTCTTGTGTCCTAATCATGCGATTGAAGTTTGAATAAAACACCTACACAATAATCTTGATGTAATAGTACATTAATCCAAGGCCTATAATATAAAAATTCAACATGGTGACCATCCAAAATATTTAGACTGTTCTCAATATCTACGAATCTATTACAGCAATCAAACTGAAAATTTGTATGTTGATAGAGGCAATTGATATTAGTAGGATATATTAAAATAGGCTATTTAGTTCTTCACGGAAATACTTGTTTTGAGGTTGAAGGCCTATGTCCTAGAGGACGACCGAAGCAGCGTTGGCAAGCCACAATAAATGGTGACTTAAAAGTTACCGGCCAAAATCCATCTGACACACGAAACCGGACAAAATGGAGGTCAATGACCAAAATAGCGGACCCTGCACCAGCGGGACAACGCTAGGAAGAAGAAGAAGATGGAGAAGAAGAAGAAGAAGTAGATGAAGACTGATTCATGGCAGTGTTGTTCTTCGTAACATGTGGGCGTAACACATAGCGAAGAGCAATTATAAATACAGAACTTACCTTTAGGGTATAAATCGTTTCAAAATTGATTTAGCCTTAGAATTCGCATGCAAATAGACTTTGACATTATCATGGCCGGAAGGGGGCATGCTAATGTACAGGTGGAAGAGCATGAGCGAAATCACTGAACAGAATCTCCCAGCAGCTAGAATATGTATGGAACAAAACCACCAGTTTACCTGCAGCAGTAGAATATTACAGTGTGTGTCGTAAATAAAGAAATACAAACAGGTATCTAATGAATCTAATACAACTTAGTCAATAATATTTTATATTAATATTTAATAATTATATACGAGTTTCGGCCTTCTTCAGTTTTTTTCTTTTCTTCTTTGAAGATTTATGTGATTGAACTGACTTGGCAAAGGTTCATGATGGCATGCAGATTCCACTTCTTGGCATTTTAAATTTCTGACTAAAACGAGGGTAGTTCATTTGTTGGGTGGCTTATGCAAATATTCATGAAGACATATTGATTATAAAGACAAGAGTAATGTGCAAAGCCTGCCATTAGGATGTTAATTGCATTCTAATTGTTTGGAAAAGTTGATACTGCCAAGCGATCAGGTATGCAAAACGGCCGACCTACTTACTAGGCGATCATGGAGTGAGATGAAGGGCCGAGACTAACTCGCTGTGAGCTTGTGTTCGCCACTGATTCTGTTTGTTAAGTCACCTGCATACGAGGTTTGCTGTGTGGTGGTGTTTTTGGGCCTGTCCTTGAACTAATAATCAAGTCAAGACTTAACTTAAACCTACGGCTTCAAAAATCTAAATCCATTTCCGGATTACATCCCTTCATTAAGTTCCACGTAAACTACTGAAAATGTATCTTGAAACAAATTGTGTATATTTAGTTGTACATTAGAGGAATATTGTACAGAGGTCAATGGTTTTATTGAAGCAGCTAATTAATTATTTTCCTTTTTTTTTAATTTTCTTTTGAGAATCACTGGGATTTTGACTCATAGTCATGGTTTCTTGCTGTAAGAGCTTATTCATTAACAATGGAAAACGTGATTTCTCTTTTACCACACTCCTTTAACTACATATATTTTTAGCCTACTTTAAATTTTTGCAAAAAAATGAAAGTACCGTTAGACTTATGAGATCTACACAGGGCCAAAAATTGTGTGTCTGTCTGTGTGTCTGTGTGTGTGTGTGACTGTGTGTACTCTGAATGTCTGTCCCCCCTCCTATCAATTCGAACACGGTGAAACCGAATTTAACGAAATTTGGTACAGAGGTAGAACTAGCAAAGGGCACCTCAGTGTCATGTTTTATATCGCCACCATCTTGACGGAAACGTATTGGCGGCCACCCAAATGTTCAAAGCTTAAATCAAATTACGACTAACCTAATCATACGATCTCTACCAAATTTTGCAACAACATACCATTTTGTGGGAACCATCTTTTGACCAAACTAAAAGGTCAATAGTTTGCATATGGCGGCCATGTATGTGTGCAAATCGATTCCCCCTATCAATTCAAACACAGGGAACTCAAATTGAACGAAATTTGGTACAGAGGTAGCACTAGCAAACGATACCTCAGTGTCATGTTTTATATCGCCAACATCTTGACGAAAACGTAATGGTGGCCACCCAAATGTTAAAAGCTTAAATCAAATTACGACCAACCTAATCATCTGATTTCTACCAAATTTTCCAACTTTATACCTTTATGTATGAAGAATCTTTTGACCGAACTACAAGGTCATCAGCCCAAAACTTTGCGGGTGGCGGCCATTTATGTGTGCAAATCGATTCCCCCTATCTATTCAAACACGGTGAAACCAAATCGAACAAAATTTGGTACAGAGGTAGCACTAGCAAAGGGCACCTCTTATTCATGTTTAATATCCGTGTAGCACGTTGTATTTCAACAAGCTACTACTACCAACATTCAATTATACTCCTTGAAAAGGACAAAGAGTTATGCATGCATTTATGAGAAAGTAGGCTATATGTTCTTTACTGAACATCTTTTTTTACGTCTTACGGAAATACACTACCTAATCTGACAAATTCCATAGTTTAAAATTAGACCTATTTGGCATCAATGAAGGCTCTAGTGTACATTTGGAAGGTCACCCATTCTCGACGAGTGTGGAAGTCGCAGGGATGCTGCCACGCCCCTGACAATCATTAAATACATAGAGAATGAATACAATCCATTAACTTGGTGATAAATATTGATGTTCCTAACTGCTGATATCACCATACTGAATATATGACGAATTATAAGTCATGTCTGCAGTTGCAAGTGTATTATTTGTAAATCATGATTATAAGATACTATATTATTCTTTGAGCAGCTCAAGGTATTAAAAAGCTTTAAAAAGTTTGAATGTTCCTCTTGTGCTGCGAAGCTTTTACCGGACACGGAGGGAGTCCATCATTATAACGGAGATTAAGGACAAGGTCCATTCGTACCTGATCAAAAGAGAAGACTCCCCACTTTGGACTTATGTAATAATAATAATTCTCCATGGTTCACATTTTAGCAGAGTGTGTGAATATTCCTGATCTACGATGAAACCACGGTCTGTAAGTGGCTCTCATTCTCGTAGTGGATGATCATTCGGTGGTGACTTCTAGAGTGAGTTACAGAGGTTTCAAATTATTAGACTCGACGCCAGTTTCCCAAAATACGAGGGGCTTTTTTAAAGTAATAGCCGTTGTAATATTACGCCATTGCAGCGCTGCGGTTGGCATTCAGTGCAGGTGCGCTGTGTACCTGCATCTATTGGCAAGGATTAGACGCCATTACGGCAACAGTCGCCCATGCGTTGATGTGTCGACAACATTTTGAAATGGCATCGTCGATCGTGAGTCCCGCCGACTCGTAGACAAGTGGGTAGGTTTTTGCTAGGAATTAACCCTACCCCCAAGGGAAGATGAAGAGAGAAATAAAGGGAAGTGGGTTTCGGACTAAGGAACAAGTGTGGATAATAGGACGAGAATCCAACACCAAACAAAATAAATTTAAGCCAATATTTAGAGACGAGTGTCACCGCAAAGCCCGTGAAACCCTAAAGTGGGTATGGACCTGGACGTAGCTAACGAGAAATGCGGATGGAGCTTGGGCTATTTGCCAGCAAATGGCATTTGTGCTTTCCCTTCCCAGCCTATATTTGACTACTATGGGGAAGGGTGGAAGTCTGGCAAGACAAAGAATTACAGATTTGTTGTATATCCTTTCAAAGGAATCAGGTTTAATCAACGGTTTTGAAAGGCACAAATAATTTAAATTCGCCGTGATGTTTTTAGTTCTTGGAATTGTAGAATTTCCAAGGAGCGACCGAATGCTTCCAGGAAGGGTAGCGATGAAGCAGTTATCGTGCTTTTAAAAACAATTTGATTGTTTTTGAAAATTTTTGGTTTTAAATTTTGGTAAGAACACCAATTGTTGCATTCAAGAAAGGCTAAGCTTCTATCCAGCAAAGAGCCGACTAAAAGTTTAGACAAGAAGAAAAACTTAAATTTCGAAAACCACCCATAAGTTATAGAGAAAGTCTCAACAAGCAGGAAGCTGGCGGAGCTAGCTATACTTGCCTTACTGGCTAGTTAGAATTAGCTATAAAAGCTAAGAACGACTTTGAAAAAGTTTTTGCCGAGAGTTTTTGTTCAAATGCAACAAATAGTGGAACCTTTCTTACTTTGATGCTCGAGTTTCTTAAAACGAGAATGAGCGTTCGGGTAGAGTTAGGGGAGGTAGGATCCTGCCTAATCGTTATTTTAGAGAAAATGCTGAATCAAAAGGATATAGTTTGATTTATTTAACAATGCGTAAAGATATGATAAATTTAACAACTGTAAAATGTACAATTTAAATTTTAAACCTTTGAGGTCTCAGACCTTTAAATGTGTTAAAGTTTGCACTAGGCGATTAACAAAATTTGGTTTGGAACCTCTTGAAAGCACCAAATCTACATAAGATTTTAAAATAGTGCTGATATTAGGAAATTTAAAGTTTAGCAATAAATCAGGTACGATATACATACTTTGAGAATTCTTAATGGAAGTTCTAAAAGTATGAACAAATGTTAAATTTGAGATTATAACAAGAAAAGAGAGAATTAAGAAGAAGTTTCTATAACTTCTTGTATTGAATCAGGGATCACGAGAAAAATGGGGCCAGTTACCCTTTCGTGAAACCTGGAAAAAGGAAAGTTAGAAAACTCACTTGTGAGTAGAAATAATTGTATTCCCTAATGAAAAGAGGAAAAACCATATGATTTGAGGTGTGTACTAGACACCAATGATGCAGAAATTACATATGAAAAACAGTACAAAGATGGGAGGGCACTCCTATAGATTGTCACTACATTGAAAAGAACCTAAATTTTACAATTATTATAATGTGTTAGTGAGGAGTATGAAAGGAGTAAATAGGAGAATCAGGAAAACGTTTATGGCCGTATTTATAGCTTTCGTTCGAACGCGACACGGATGGTTGTTGAATGGGCAGGGTTATGCACTGTAGTCCGTTGAAAAATTCACTATTGCAACAAGGAAAGTTTATCAGACGAAACGTTATTGTAATTGTAGAGATCACTATTTGAATTTTAGTTTGAGAAAGTTTATTGCGTTGTGACGTTTATAGATGGTAGTTGAATGCAGCGGAAAATTTCCAACGAAGGAAGACAAATTATATGCTGATCATAAGTATTTTCAACATAAATTCCTCAGTGAGGAACAAGCATTCCCATATTTAGGTGGAAGTCACTTGACGGCATTACTTGCAAAAGATAACTTGCTGTAGAAAATTCTAGAGTTGAGAACAGTAGAATTGAGCAGAATATCCCGCGGAGGTGAAAGCTAAGTTTTTATAGACAGTGGGTTTAATAAGACTCCCAGGGTGTGAGAACTCATTCCCAGATACTCAGTACAAGAAGTACCTTTTCATTTTAGAAAGCTAGCTGAAGTAGCTACAAATAAATCAAGAAGATCTTTTGAAGGCATATTTTGCATCACATAGCAATTTAACACTGTCTATAAAATCAGGTTAAACCATTTAAAACTTAGTGAAAACCATTGAAGTAGTACTTAGCTCATTTTGAAGAATGATGATGATCTGCATGACGGTTGACGTTAAGATTAGGACATGGTGTCCTGATTTAAAAATGTCTCAAGTAGACAGGAGACAAGCCTGAAGTAGGCTCCAACTGTATGGTTTGACGACTGGCCCAGAAGTGAGAGCTGCTCGACGAAGCACGGAGTTACCAAGGAGGGAGGAGGGTGGGGGAAATAGACAAAGGAACATACATAAAAATTACCAACCTAACAATAATACATTGCTTTCTTGGATATTAATTTTCTTGATGGAGTGATCTTCAAGGAGAAGCTAGCAGGCGATGATGACGACGTCTGGAGGATTGGAATGATGAAGAAGTCCTCTTGAGAATGGAGATGTTAGATGGAGATAGCGACGACATCTTGTGGCTGGATTAGGAAGGAAGTCTTCTTGAGAGTTGAGATATTGATGAACTTCAGCAGTTAGCTGCTAGATGCCGCTAGGTTGATCATGGAAGTTATATCTACAACAAACTTACAAAGAAAGTACGAAGGTGCTTAAATAAAAGAAAAAGTAAGAAATCGCTGTTGGTGTTTGCGAAAAAGGAAGGAATTAATTAAAGCAAAGAGCAGCAAAAGCTACCTCTATCTTAACGTGTATTCCAAAGAATACACCAACAAGAGAGAAAATTCCCCTGTAAGCTATGCTGCCATTTGGCCACCACCGTCTGGCAAATTGCGTGCTTACTCAGGAGAACTCCCTATGTTTATGAGTTCTCCTGAGCATATACGTATGTTTGGAAGGCGGTGAAATTACTTCCATTGTTTAACCAAGAGTCTTAATTATATTTTCTTTTAAGAACCTCAAGGTGAAATAATTTTTTAGAATTCCCACTAACAGTCTAGCTTTGTTACTGCAAAATACCACACGTTTTGTTTTGATTAATTCTCTCTACTTTTCGTGTGAATTTATAGCTGATGATCCGCTCTTGAACTATTAAAAGATTTATGAACCATGGATAGAAATCACCTGACTTACAGGGTACATTCCAAAGTCAATGAAGAAATAGAAAACCGGCCAAGCTCAGATGTCCCTGAGAATAACCAATTCTGAAAGATTCCAGACACAATTCCTTATGGGAAAAGGTGTATCTCGATAAGGCAGGAAACATTACTAAGCAGGGTAACAAAAGATGCCAGCCGTTGGTCAATAAAATGATTTTTAAATGTGACTGATTTAAATTCTTTATTTGATTCTAATAATTTGCACACTTCTGTACGGCCGACAATCTCAATTTTCCAGTTTCTTCGACTTTCGACTCAAACGACATGCTCACTTTTATTGGATTATTACTTTTCGAAAGTGTTAAATCCTTTATTTTTCCGTATATTTCTGTTTGTTATTGTATGAGTTTCCTATATATTTATTATAGTTATTAGCCTATTTTCATTTTTTGAAAAAAAAAAGGCTTATGAAATCACCTTTTGTCCGTGTGTGTGTGCGTATGTGTGTCTGTCTGTCTGTGTGTCCCCCCTAATAACATCTAAACGGCTAGAGCGATTTCAATGAATCTCAGTAGGATCATAGTGCTATTTTGTCCCACCATGACAGTGCCCTTCAAATTTTATTACGCCTCACCAATCCAACATGGCGGCTGTGCGAAATATTTCACCGGCATTCCATATCTCCGAAACTGTTACCGATATCGCCCTGAAATTTTGTAGGGTGATAAAGAGCACTACTACACGTTCACCTGTTGGACTATCAAAAACCTGTTAACTACAAAACCAACCTGGTGACCAAGCGAATTTGAAACTTTTAAATAGACATTTCTCGCGATTTAACCACCCAAACGCAATGAAACTTGGTTCAGCTTGAACACATTGTAATGCGTTGGCATCTAATTTAGTCCAATTGTTCACATAACCTCAAGATGGCGGCTGTACGCATTTTTAAAATTAAATGTTTATTTCTCGTGTATTAATCATGCGATCGAAGTGAACGTTTGAATAATGAAACGACGTAAAAATCGTCTTCGTACATAACTCTATGGCCTACATATATAAAAATCCAAAATGGTGGCCAACCTAATTATTTATACGGTCAATTAACATAAGTATGATATATTAAAATAGGCTGTATAGGTCTTCACGGAACTACTTGATTTTTACATCGTTTTGCCCATCTGTGGAACGCGATAGAACTAATATTGCTCATGATGTTGTTTTCTTCTCTCCAAATCTCTTCATCTGGGCATTGAATATCTTCCTCCGTTCTTCAGTCCAAATGTTTTGATCAAGGTAGTCATTTTCTCACAGAAATGATGGTTATTGATTAATGTTCTGAACTGGAGTCAATCTTGTGAAATTTCCTCTAATGCCAATTTCTTGGAGGGATTTTCTATTTGTTCATGACTGTCATTGACAGAGCAATGTGGAGAATCCTTTTGGTGAGCCTGTTATTGTGCATTCTGAGAATGTGGCCGTAGAACTTCAATCGTCTTTCCCTGAAGGTGTCAGTGACCTCTCCAGTATGCTGATATAACTCCTGTGACGTCCGTTTCATCCAGATTCTTTCCAAGTAGACTGAACCAAGGATTTTCCTCAATAGTTTCCCTTTATTGTTTCTCAACGTCTTCAATGATAGATCTGACTCAAATTATCAAAGTTTCAGATGCATATAGTGTTTCAAGTGTAATAACAGTGGTGTAATGTCTTAAGTTATTATTGTAATTTTTAGCGTTATTAATAGACTAATATTTTGATATTAGTTTTATTCATATCAGGCTGTTATTCATGAGTAAACATCCACCTATTATTTGTTAAAGGTTTAGTGTTTGTATTTTAACATGTTATAAGGGGAAGATCACTAAGATGACCAGCCTTTAAAACATCAATTATCATCATGTTCATCTTGTGGTGCTAATCTCAACAGCATTCACACTTCATTTCTTAGATAATAACACAACAGACACCGCTTGATTTTCTACTGAGAATCATTTTATTGACGCTTCCTGTAAATAAATATGTTTAATTAGTTATTTAAATTGTAAACTATAATACGTTGATTACCCAATTTATTCAAATTTCTAGTCATAAAATATTAGATAGATATATCTAATGCACTAAATTATAAATACTTGGAAGAGTATGCGCGAGTATGATGAAATTATATTTATAATGAATTCTTCCAGTAATTCAGTAGAATGATTCTGAAGCACAAATCTTCCACTGAAAGTATAGGAAGACAGAATTCCAGTGGTTGGTGAGAAGTGCTGATGAGCAGTTGGCGGGCTGGCCTGACCCAACAAGCGATCGATTGCACTGTCGCTGGCAAGATATTGCAGTCACGCACTCTAGGGTTTGTTAAAAAAAACTTCCCGGACAGACAAAACCAAGGAACAAGTTATCAATACTTCCAGCCTAACATCTTTCTATTGTCGCCCACACAGCACTTTGAGTGGAAGAACCAACCTCACATCAGTAACAAGGTAGGTCCATTCTCCTGCCACACTAAGTAATTATAATTGCCGCTTCTTCTTTCCTCGAGTTTAGCCATCTTTGGACAGCGTAAAATATCTATAGCGTTCACTGTCTCTTATTTCCTTTATCCTTTCTTGCCTTCCAGTAGTTCTTCATTACTTCACTTTGTATCCCTCTTCTCTCTTCCGTCCAAATGTTAACCCGCTTCTTCTTTTCCTTCTCCTGGAAACCCTTGAAATTTTTGATCATATTTCTGAAAAGTTGTCTGTCCTGAATAATATCTATTGTTACTTCCATCTCTTCCAGATCCCTTTTTATACTTTGTACCCATTGATTATCATTCTTGCTTTTGTATATATGACTGAAAATTTGTTTGGTGGGTCTGGTGTTATTCATCCTCATTACGTGTCCAAAGAAATTAACACTCCTTTTCCTGATCGTATCGTAGTTTTCTTCAATTTCTTTATTTCTGTAGAGGTCATCATTTTTTAGCCTATTTTCAATTTTGATAAAATAGGCTTATGAGATCACCTTTTGTCCGTGTGTCTGTGTGTGCGTGTGTGCGCGTGTGAAGTGTGTGTGTGTGTCCCCCTAATAATTGCTAAACGGCTGGAGCGATTTCAATGAAACTCGGCAGGTTCATAGCACTATTCCAGGTGACCCCTACCGTGCCCTTCGAATTTTGTTATGTCTTACCAATCCAACATGGCGGCTATGCGAAATATTTCAGCAGCATTCAATATCTCCGAACCTATTCCCGATATCACCCTGGAATTTATTACGGTGATAAAGGAAACTACTAGAAGTTCACCTATGAGACTTTTGAAAAACTGGTAACTACAAAACCAACATGGCGGCCACGCGAATTTACGACTTTTAAATAGACGATTCTCGCGATTTAACAAACCAAACGCGATATAACCAGGTACAGTATATGTTTATACACATTGTAATGCACCGAAATCTAAGTTCGTTCAATTGTTTACATAACCACAAGATGGCGGCTGTGCGAAATATTTCACCGGCATTCTATATCTCTGAAATTATTAGCGGTATCACCCTGAAATTTTGTATGGAGATAAAGGGCACTACTGGAAATTCATCTATAAGACTGTCAAAAACCGGTTAACTAGTAAACGAACATGCCGGCCAAGTGAATTTGAAAATTTTAAATAGACCTTTCTCGCGATTTGATGTTCAAAACGCAATGAAATCTGGTACAGGAAATGTTTATACACATTGTAATTCACTGGTATCTAATTTAGATCAATTGTTTACAAATCCTCATGATGGCGGCTGTGCGAATTTTAAAATTAAGTTTTTATATCTTGTGACGTAATCATGCGATCGAAGTGAAAGTTTGAATAATGAACCTACGCAATAATTTTCCTTTCATGGTACATGACTCTATGGCCTATACGTTTAACAATCCAACATGGCGACCATCCGAAATATTTAGACGGCTCTGAATATCTACGAATCTATTATAGCAATCAAACTGAATTTTTTATGATCAAAGGGGCTATGAACTTAAGTTCACCTATAGGCCTTTAAATAACCAGGTGATCACAAATCCAACATGGCGGCGACGCGAAGTATAAATATTCACATGAAATTTTTTCTCGCCATTTAACCATCCGAGTGCAGTGACACTTGGTACAGTAAATTCTTATACGAATGTTAAACCACTGGCATCTAATTTATTTCAATTGTTCCCATAACCACAAGATGGCAGCTGTGCGAAATTTTAAAATCTCCTTGCTACTTTTTGCGTCCTAATCATGCGATTGAAGTTTGAACGCTACACTTACACAATAATCTTCATGTAACAGTACACAACTCTAGAACCTACATATTTAAAATCCAACATGGTGACCATCCGAAATATTTAGTCGGTTCTCAATATCTACGAATCTATTACAGCAATCAAACTGAAATTTTATATGTTGATAGTGGCGGTTAACATAAGTAGGATATTTGAAAATTGGATGTATAATTCTTCACGGAACTACTTGTTCTGCATCAGAACTCTCCACTTTCTGTTTTTAATGGTCCCAATATTTTTCTAAGTATCCTCATTTCCTTTTCCTCTAGCTTTTCTATTTCGCCTTTTTAAATGGACATACATTCTGAGGCATAATTACCGTATTGTAATGTCGGATTTTAGTTGCAATAGAAAGATTTTTCTTATTGTAGGTATCCTTCTTCAGTTGAAAATCTTGTTCCAACTTTTGTATTCTTGCTCTATTTGCTTCTTTGTCTAGTCCATTAATTTGAATAATTTCTCCCAAATACTTTAACTTTTCTATTTTCTTAAATCGTTACGCCCAACGAGCGCGCTTGAACTTATTTTTCACACTTTTCCTTCTTCTTTTCTTCCCAATATCTCTTCATTCGTTCACTGTGTTCTTTCTGCGTGCTTCTGTCCAGCCTGTATTTTTCGTTTTAGGTTTCTATGCAAATTTATGTTTGTTTACCAGGCTTCTAAATTTTACTCTATCTGAATAGTTTTCTCAGCAAAACCCATTTATTCTAGATTTTCATATATTTCTGTTAACCAATTGTTGCGGATTTTCAGGGTTAGCGCTAGATTTCGAATTCTCTTTGTCAGCCTGTCGTTATCCATTCTGTGAAGGTGTCCGTAGAATTTTAATCGTCGTTTTCTGACAGTATCTGTGATTTTTTTCTGCGGATTGAAAAATTTCATGTGGTTTCTTTTTCATCCAAATTCCATTTTCGAACTTTGGTCCTAGGATTTTTCTGAGACTTTTCCTCTCTCATTTCTCGATGCTTTTCATTTGTGATCTGCCCCCAATAATCAATGTTTCGGATGCATACAGTGCCTCTGGTTTGATGACTGTGTTGTAGTGACGTAATTTTGCATTCTTGGAGATACATCTTTTGTATTATTATTATTATTGTTGCTGTTGTTATGTTAACAAGGTTATGCCCAACTAAAGAGTGTGATTGAACCCATATAACAAATGATAATGAATATTTGCTTTCTTCTCTTCTCAAAATCTTTTCATTCTTTCACTACGATTGTTCTTCCTTGTTTTGCCCATACAGTGGTAGCTCTCATCCGATAATGATGATGATAATTGTTGTTTTAAGGGGCCTAACATCTAGGTTATCGGCCCCTAATGGTCTGGGTGATGGCGAAAATGACAATGAGACGGAAACCATAACAAAAACTAACGGAGATTGGAAAACATTGACAAAAGTAATTTCGATTCAAAATGCTTACAAAATGCAATTGAGATTCAAAATACTGACAAAAGTAATTTCGATTCAAAATGCTAAAAAAATGCAATTGAGATTCAAAATACTGACAAAAGTAATTTCGATTCAAAATGCTCACAAAATGCAATTGAGATTCAAAATACTGACAAAAGTAATTTTGATTCAAAATGCTCACAAAATGCAATTGAGATTCAAAATACTGACAAAAGTAATTTCGATTCAAAATGCTCACAAAATGCAATTGAGATTCAAAATACAGACAAAAGTAATTTCGATTCAAAATGTTCACAAAATGCAATTGAGATTCAAAATACTGACAAAAGTAATTTCGATTCAAAATGCTCACAAAATGCAATTGAGATTCAAAATACTGACAAAAGTAATTTGGATTCAAAATGCTCACAAAATGGAATTGAGATTCAAAATACTGACAAAAGTAATTTCGATTCAAAATGCTCACAAAATGCAATTGAGATTCAAAATACTGACAAAAGTAATTTCGATTCAAAATGCTCACAAAATGCAATTGAGATTCAAAATACTTACAAAATGCAATTGAGATTCAAACTACTCACAAAATGCAATTGATATTCAAAATACTTACAAAATGCAATTGAGATTCAAAATACTCACAAAATGCAATTGATATTCAAAATACTTACAAAATGCAATTGAGATTCAAAATACTCACAAAATGCAATTGATATTCAAAATACTTACAAAATGCAATTGATATTCAAAATACTCACAAAATGCAATTGATATTCAAAATACTCACAAAATGCAATTGATATTCAAAATACTCACAAAATGCAATTGATATTCAAAATACTTACAAAATGCAATTGAGATTCAAAATACTTACAAAATGCAATTGAGATTCAAAATACTTACAAAATGCAATTGAGATTCAAAATACTCACAAAATGCAATTGATATTCAAAATACTCACAAAATGCAATTGAGATTCAAAATACTCACAAAATGCAATTGATATTCAAAATACTCACAAAATGCAATTGAGATTCAAAATACTCACAAAATGCAATTGATATTCAAAATACTTACAAAATGCAATTGAGATTCAAAATACTCACAAAATGCAATTGATATTCAAAATACTTACAAAATGCAATTGATATTCAAAATACTCACAAAATGCAATTGATATTCAAAATACTCACAAAATGCAATTGATATTCAAAATACTTACAAAATGCAATTGAGATTCAAAATACTTACAAAATGCAATTGAGATTCAAAATACTTACAAAATGCAATTGAGATTCAAAATACTCACAAAATGCAATTGAGATTCTAAATACTTTCAAAATGCAATTGAGATTCAAAATACTTACAAAATGCAATTGAGTTTCAAAATACTGACAAAAGTAATTTCGATTCAAAATGCTCACAAAATGCAATTGAGATTCAAAATACTTACAAAATGCAATTGAGATTCAAAATACTTACAAAATGCAATTGAGATTCAAAATACTTACAAAATGCAATTGAGATTCAGAATACTTTCAAAATGGCCAGCCTACACAATGCAATTTAGATTCGAAATACTTGCAAATTGCAGTATAGGTTGAAAATACTTCCAAAATGCAATTGAAATTCAAAGTACTACGAAAAATGGCACCCCTGCATTCAGAGAGTTACTAAAAAGCAATTTAGATCGACAGTCCTTACAAAATGCACTTGAGGTTGACAATACCCGCAAAATGCAATTTACATTGAAAAATACTTCAAAAAAGAATTTAGATTTGAAAATACTTACAATATGTTATTTAGATACACGGGGAGCCAAACAAAAACAGTCCGGGAATATTAATGAGAAAAGGAAATATAATGATAAATATAATGAAAAGAAAAAGGAGGCGGGAAAGTGATAGACTCCCTACGCCTCGGATACCCTAATACCGTCGGGGTCGGAAGAGAACAAGAGTTTACCAAGATAGGTCGACAGGAAAGAAGACGGAGAGGATCCCGGCACAAGTAAGTGGTAGCAGCTGGGGTCCCGTGGTCACCAACCTACGTACCACAAGTCGTGTGCCCCTCTGCGGGTTCTCATCCTAGGGTTTGCAGCAAAGTGATGTGTGTTACCATCGTCCAATAGAATTTCATCTGTTACGCTAGTTTCTTGAAGATACATTTCAATTTCGAGTATCCAGTTGTGCTTGACTTCTTGAGAGTCTTTCATTGTCTATTCTTTGAATATGTCCATAAAATTGCAATCTTCTTTTTTTTATTAGTGTCTGATATTTCCTCGGAATGTTGGTATAACTCACGAGACCTCTACACTAGGCCAATGATTTTCCAAAGGGTTTTCCTTTCAATATTTCTTCCTTGTTCGAATGAGCCAACTATGGACTGCGTAGGTTAACCAAAACTGTTTTCAGCTTGATGAGTTGGGATTGGTTTCACGTTCTCAAGAGCCTTCTTCCTAGCCCATTTCTCCATCATTTCCTGACTGTGTATTGTTTAGCTGCTTCTGACCTCTTTGGTCTCTGCCCTTTCTTAAGTTTAATCTGTTGGTCGTCTTTAAACATTTTCTGGAAAGCTTGTCTGTCTTGTATAACGGATTGAGAGATGTTATCATTATTATTGAAAATGAAAATCCACAGCCTGCTTCCAGTCTCCGACCGGGTCAGGAATGGAATGAATGAAGCCCCCATCTAGCGGCGAGGATATGAACTGTGCCGGCTGCCGAGGCCTGACGCACTCCTCTGGGGCAATGATTAAATGAATGACAGATGAAATGAAATGATAGTGGAGAGTGTTGCTGGAATGAAATTTTGACAGGGAAAACCGGAGTACCCGGAGAAAAACCTGTCTGCCTCCGTTTTGTCCAGCACAGATCTCACATGGAGTGACCGGGATTTGAACCACGGACCCAGGGGTGAGAGGCCGTCGTGCTGCCGCCTAAGCCACGGAGGCTTCTGTTATCATTATTATTATTATTATTATTATTATTATTATTATTATTATTATTATTCTACCGCCGCATTATCTATGCTCGCTCGGTCTTCTTGTGTAATATTTCCATTACCTCAGTATTCCCCATTATTTCGGTCCACGAGATACGTAACATCCGCCGATACACCTACTTCTCTAAGGTTTCCAACTGCTTGCACAGGACCTGGGTTAGAGTGCATTCTTCCATGCCATATAATAATATGGGAAATACTTATCCCCTGACCATTCGCAGCCTAAGATGTAGACTTAGACTAAGTTACTGAGAAACTCTTTCATTTTAATGTCTCGATCTCTTGACTGAGGTCCCATCGTTCATTCAGATTGCACCCAAATTACATAAGTGTCCAACACGCTCGATCTCCTTGGTCTGAAGCATAAGTTTTGATTGGACGGACTTCCGTTTGCTCAGGGTCATGAAAATTGTCATAATATATTACCCGCAATTCTTAAATTTGGAAATCCCCGCACAAACAAATAGCAGCAATGTAGTGGTCCTCTGAGATCCCGTGGTAGCCAACGTGCATCTCAACTGGTGTGAGCGCTTTGGGGAAAGATGACTTTCTTTGACACTTAACCCAACACCGTAATTTGAGATTTTCCAAATTTCAAAAGTACGGGTTATTTATGATATCCTGGTAGAATACCTAAGAGAATCACCAGTTCCACTAGAGACAGAGTGATATTACACAAGCGCCATCTACCTGTTTTTTCCAATTATGCCTTCAATCAAGAGCGAGCAAAGGAAGGCCACGTGGGATCACAGATAATTAACATGTATGTGAGTCTAAATTAGCGGGGCCTATCTCGCCCCTGATTATCTGCCTTAGTTAGTTACACACACACACAAAATGACAGCTCACTCTCCACGTCAACAGAAACGAGGTTGCTGTATTTATTCACACACTGGGATATATAAGGTGCGTTCATAAAGTAACGAGCCGGAGGCTGGAATGCGCAAACCGGTGACGACATCGGCTAATCGTGGCGTGTGTAACGAGGTGTGGTTGCTACCAGAGCGTGAAAGGTCACAGCCCGTCGCTAGAGGGCACGCGTGCACGTCACGTGACGATACAAAGCGAGCAGCAGCATGCATCAATCGTCCAACGCTGCCAGTCCCATTGTAAACAGCGACATGGAGGAGTCAAACGAAGAGCAAAGAAGTGTTGTTCGGTTTCTGACAGCGAAAGGAGTAGGGGAAACGCATTCATCGCCGAATGTCACAAGTGTACGGCGAACACTGCATGTACCTTGGAAAAGTCAAGGCGTGGCACAAGCGCTTCAGGGAAGAACGGGTGTCGTTAGCCGATGATGCCCGGTCTGGGGCACCCCCATGCATTACCGATGACAACGTCCAGCTGGTTGATGCACGCATTACCCAGGACCGCCGAGTGACAGTGAATGCCATAGCCGCCGTGGTCGGATTGAGCGTCAGAAGTGTGCACACCATCATGAAGGAACGACTGCACTTGCGGAAAGTGTGTGCCCAATGGGTGCCCCACAGTCTTCAACCACAGCAGGAAGCATGTCGAATGGCCTACTGTCTTGGTCTTGGTTGGACGATTGATGCATGCTGCTGTTCGCTTTGTATCGTCACGTGACGTGCACGCGTGCCCTCTAGCGACAGGCTGTGCCCTTCCACGCTCTTGTCGGAACCACACCTCGTTACTCACGCCACGATTAGCCTATGTCGTCACCGGTTTGCGCATTACAGCCTCCGGCTCGTTACTTTTTGAACGCACCTTATACAATTCATGGGTTATTATTAGGGCCCAGATTCATTGATCATGTTGGCCTCCCTTTTAGGTCTTCTGCAGTATATTATTAAAATAGGATTTCTGAGCTTTAGTAAAATTTATGTATAGCCTAATATCACAAAAGTGCCTCTTAACAAACATTAAATTTTACTATTTCATTATTATTATTACTTTTAAGAAGCCTCCGTGGCTTAGGTAGTAGCACACCGGCCTCTAACTGCTGGGTCCGTGGTTCAAATCCCGGTCACTCCATGTGAGATTTGTGCTGGACAATGCGGAGGCACACAGGTTTTTCTCCGGGTACGCCGGTTTTCCCTGTCACAAAATTTAATTCCAGCAACACTCTCCACAATCATTTCATTTCATCTGTCATTCATTTAATCATTGCCCCAGGGGAGTGCGACAGGCTTCGGCAGCCAGCACAGTTAATATTTTCGCAGTTAGATGGAGGCTTCATTCATTCCATTTTCTGACCCGGTCGGTCGACTGGAAGCAGGCTGTGGAATTTTATTATTATTGTTAACTCGATACAGCCATCTATGGACTATAAATGCACAACAAATATTCAGGTCTTCGTCTTCAAGGTGTCTTTTCCTTGCATTTTGCTTTCTGTAAGAGATTTCTCAATCTTTTTCTACTTAGAGTGTGAGTCTTCTTTTGGGAGGATCCTTCAGTTCACACTAGCATCTTGTCCTGCTCCACACTTCAACTAGTCCTATATTTGCCCTTCTTAAGTCTTGATATACCCACTAAAGCCATGGAGGTTGTATCTTCCACTTCTCTTGAAGGTTTAGAATGTTATTAGCTAACCTCTCAGTTCCCAATCGTTTAATATTCCCACAGAACATCAATCTTCGCCTTCTCAGGTGGCTTCGGTGGAGTAGTTGGTAGAATGCTGTGCTTCTATGCCCGAGATCGCGGGTTGAAAACCGGCCGAAGTCTTCGGATTGTTTTAGGGGCGTTAAAAACCCTCAGTATGGCTTCCTTCGGAGGGGAAGTAAAGCCGGCGGTCCCATGTCATAGATTTATGGCATGTTAAAGAACCTTTCACTACCATCACTTGTGTGAAGCCAACACTTGTAACTTAGAATTGATAACGCTATATTAGTTCCAACGTTCGCCGCCAGGTGCTGACTGCAATGGTACCTATTAGCCAAGTCCGCAAGATAGGTGTCATGGACGGTAGCATTTGGTAGCAAAAGTAGAAACTATCTGAAATTATCGTCTGCAGTCCTTACTTGAATTAAAACAGATAACACACACTAATACAGCCATCACAATTAACAGCAGTTATCAGACAGATTCTACACACACCCAAAGTACACGGGGCTACAGACCACGTTGTTGCAGCCTCTAAACTAAGGAACCAACCAACCAAATCTTTCTCATACTGACAGAAATCCTTCACATTTGTCATAGAGCTCTTGGTTTGACCGCATTTGAAATTTATATCCACCGTCATCTACCTTTTTGGAACCCACAATTTTCCGAAAGAAATTTCTTTTTTTCTCTCAATTTCAGTAATTTTCATGATTGCTAACGTTTCTGTCTTAACAACTGTGTTATAGTGCCTATACTTGGTTTGATAAGAGAGGGATTTTGACTTATACGTGTTGATGCAAAGCCTGAACGCCAGATCCATTTATCTAGACCATGTTTCAATAGCTAATTTCTCATTAGCATTTGGAGTAAATATTTCACCTAAATACATAAATGTATAACTCCTCAAAATTGTATCATATTTAGTATTATTATTATTATTATTATTATTTCTTTGGATGAGCCAACTATGGACTACGTAGGTTAACCAAAATGGTTTTCAGCTTGATGAGTTGGGATTGGTTTCGCGTTCTTCCTAGCCCATATCCCCTTCATTTTCTGACTGTGTAGTTGCTTACCTGCTTCTGACCTCTTTGGTCTCTGCCCTTTCTTAAGTTTAATCAGTGGGTCTTCTTTTAACATTTTTCGGAAAGCTTGTCTGTCTTGTATAACGGATTCAGAGATGTTAAAGGTTTGTAGATCTTGTTTAACTTGCTGGTACCACAGTGATGTTGTTTTCTTGCAGGAGCTGGCTCTGTGGATTACACTGGTCAATCGCGACTCGTTCATTCTCTCAAGGTGCCCGTAGAATTGGAGCGTCTCTTGATGACTGTGTACATTAGAGTTTATTGCTTTAGGTTGGGTATAGATCATCGTTGGGTCTGTGATACCCTTCTCCATTTATGATCCTTGGGCCTAAGATCTTCGTCAAAGTATTTCTTTCCTTGACCTCTATTTTCTGTATCAGTTTTGTCCCTTTGATGGTTAGGGTTTCAGCTGCATATTATTATAATAATAATTATTATTATTGCAATAGTATAGCTGTGTTAGCGATAGGATGAGGTGGGACTTCACGTAAGGTCATTTGCTGGGAGAGAGTGTAGAATAACCCGGGGGAAACCACACTCAGGATACCAACTGTCAGTGCCGAGATTCAATCCTACGATCTGCAGACTTATTGCAGCTGCCCACATGGGCACGATATTACGAGTACAGCTACGCAGCGGGACAATCCTTTAAGAGGGTAACCTAGGTGTTCTCCTTGTGACATGAACAACGCATATTTAAAGTTTAACCGAGTTTGGGAATTTCACATTCTGGTGAGGTGAAATGAACTAGGCAGCATTGTCTGGTAGAAGCCTCATCCAACATGGAAACATGTTTCTTTGTCAGTTTATTACTAATGAAAGTGAATGTTGTTCCTTAAGTTAATGTGTCAACCTGGTGTTTTGTTAAAAGCAGTTAGCTTCAATAACATGAAGTAATAAGTACGCACAATTTCCCGAGCGCTACTAACAAAAATAAGTAAATGCACAGAAGACCTTTATTTAATAAAATTATTTGCAAGGATATTTCCTTTATTTTACTTTATCTCCTCCAGTATGATTGAAATATGTTGTACTATTCTTTGAGTGATCACTTTTTAAAGGACAATTTTAAGACTTACTTATATTTTTTACTTGTTATAGTCTATTGTTTAGACAGACATCTAAAAATGAGAAAAAATATTACATAATAAGAACCAGTTCAGGGAAATTTACACGCGGAAACCAGGCATACCTTGATAAACTACACTTCTATCTGAATCGTCTCTGCTCTTACCTCCATCAGTTTCATTGTCACTTGATAAACCCTCAATCTCTTCAACACTGTCTTCAAATTCACTGTAACCACTGTCGGATTCGTCTACCATCAAATCGTAGCCTCATATTTATCGTACAAGCCGTCATTCCGGCTCTCAATTTCACTGTTTACATCGTACATCAACCGATACTGCCAAACTCAAGTATTTATCTAACCAATTTTGAAAAAATGTATGAAATTATTCACCTAGACTTTTCCGATTCCAGGTGAGTTCGTTCGTGCCACCTACCGTATTTCAATGTAAACTTTTGATATCCTGTGGAATATTCCGGAAAAGACACGGTGGTGTATTCTTGGAATACACGTTACGAGAGAATATAATTTTTAATGCTCCTTGCATGTTCATTTCTTCCTTTTTTTTATCAAACACCAACAGTGATCTTCTATTTTCTCTGTGTTGGTCATGTCTCTTATGTTCTTTGTGAGTCTGTTCTAGATATATATCTTCCATGACCCACCTAGCGTCATCTAGCAGCGAATCTCAGAAGCTCCTCAATTCTTCCTGGTGCAAGAGGACTTCCTTACCCATCTGGCCACCAAATCTCGTTGCCATCGCCAGCTATTATCTCCGTGATCAAGAGTACTTCGTCTACTTTTTCACCCACCAGGCTGTGCTAGTATCGCCTGCTATCAACTCTTTTAAGACCATTTCCTCAAGAGAATTTAAGTTTACAATATTGGCCATGCTTATATGTATTCCTTTTGTCTCCTACCTCCACTCTTTTCCCTTCCTTGGACCCTCCGCGCTTCGCTGAGTGGGTCTCACTTGTAAGTCGGCAGTTGACTCTGTCAGTCAAGGCTCAACCAGAGCCAGTCTCCTCAAACCAAGAGGCACTCTCTACATTCTACGCCATGTTGGCACATTAAGTATTCGTCAAAGGGAACTTCACCTTCGACATGCAACCAAGATAAGTACAGACTTAAGGTTTTAACCTCATCTTCATCAGTTTTATTATCTACATGCTTTTATTGATCATTTTATAGACAGCGTGAGATTACTTATTTGGGGCGGTAATCATTCTTCGCGGGATTTGCCATGTTGGACTTTTGTCTGTCTAAGCCTGCCTTAATAGAAAGTAGCTTTTCTTAAGCTATTTAAATGAGAGATCTTCTCACAACGTGGGATATTATCTAATACCCGCTGTCTATAAAATACCAAGCTAGTTCCTCCGCTGGATTAACTTTGGCTCCATTCTTCTATTAGGATCGTTCTGGAACCTTCCAAATCCTGTACTTTATCTACAAGTCTTGCCGTCATGTATTTTTCACTCACTTGTGGGAATACTATTTAAAATGAGGAATCTTCCTTATAAATTACTGCAATAGCTAAATTTTCTTCCACCGTTGGAATGTTCTATGGCGCATTTAATTGTAATTCACAACTTTCTCAAGCAATAGACTCTCGCCTACCTAGTGCAACCAGTTATTTTTCATCATTGCAATAACTTTCTTTGCCTTAAACTTTCGTGTTACTACAGTGAACTTTTCATCCACTCAACAAACTATAGTGAGAACTAGAGCTTGTTCAACATTTCTACCGCGTCGCGATCGTCCGATTACCATAAATAAGGCCATGAACATTGATCCTAAATCCCAATTGATCTTTCCTAAACCTTCTACTAACAAACCATTTTAATAAAATTGTTACTTTAAGGTCTATTGCAATGAGGTGTCACTCTAAAGACGTGCCCTCCCACCTTTGCTTATATCTCATTAATTAATTTCTGCATAACCACGTGTTTAATACACGGTTCAAGCTTACATTGTTTCTCCCTTATAATCAGGGAATACAATTCTTTCAACTCAGGAGTGAGTTATTTCTAGGTTTCACGAAAGGGAAACTTGCCCCATTTGTCTCGTGATTCCTAATTAAACATAGGAAGTCTAGAACCTTCCTTTTGACTTTCTCTTCAGGTTTCACAGTAAGTGACCTGCCCTCTTTTGTATAATTGTAATAAAAGTAATTCTGCACAAACATAAGAAGTTATAGGAACTTCTATCTTATTCTTCATGTTTTTCTTATTGTTATTTTCGAAGTGGTTACTTTCTCTAGAATGTTTCGTCAGAAATTTCTTATAGTACACACCTTGTACTCTAATTATTGTTAAACTTTAATCACCTTAATTGTCTTTAAATTTTGAATTTTTATCTTCGCTATTTTAAATCATTGCTAGGATTTTATAAAGGTTTGAAACCTAATAAATTGTCAATTGCCTGGAGCAAACTTTAAATGTTAGGAGGTCTGCGACCCCAAATTGTTACCAAAAATTGAAACTATATACTTGTCAAATTTATTAGACTTTTTTGCATTGTTAAATAAATTCAAACTTTCCTTTTCGACTCATCATTTCTCTAATACAACGGTTAGGCAAGATCCTGTCTTCCTTGGCTCTTCCTACTCAATGCCATTAAATCTATTGATAGGGCTTTCACCACTCGTTGCATTTGAGCAAGAACTCTTAGTGGTAATCTCGTTAAAGTTTCTCTTAGCTTTAATAGCTAATTCTAACTGGCCAGTAAGGCAAGTACAGCTCGCTACGCCAGCTACCTGCTTGTGGAGATCCTCTCCGAAAACTTATGGTTGGTTTTCCAAAAGATAAGTGTTCCTCTTTGTCTAAACTTTTAGCCGGCTCCTTGCAACTATTGGTTCACTTACCAAAATTACCCCCCAAGGTATAATTTTTTTATCACAATCCTTCTTGGAAGCACTTGGTCGCTTTTTAGAAACTCCACAACTTCGAAAACTGGAAATATCAAAATCGATGCAAATTATTGGCATTCTTCGAATTACTTGGTCAAAAAAGAATTCCTTTGAACAGATCTACAATAAGTCTGTTACTATCTGTCTTGCCAGACCATCACCCTTCCCCATAGTACGCATATGCATGCTTGAGAGGGAATACTCTAAAGCCATTCTCTTGCAAACCGCCCAAGTCCTAGCTGCGGTTCCCGTTAACTTCGACCAGGTCCTTACCCATTTTAGGTATCAGAGAGCGGATTTGCGGTGGCAACCGCCCTTGAGTGTATTTAAGGTTAAATTTACAACTTTTGTGGGACTCTCCTCCTATCTTTCTATCCTTTTTCTCCAGTCCGAAACCCACCTCCTTTTCTTTATCATCTTCCCTTGGTGTTTAGGTTATTCCTCAGCCAATAATCTACCCACACGGTAAGGGTTAATACTGTACAAACGCTAAAGAAGCTATCATCGGACATTGAAACATGCACTAACAATTGAATAGAATTAGTATCGATTCGCGGAGCATTTTAATTAAATACCCATCGTAGTGAAAGTAATTAATTGTACGAGCATTGCGTTTTGACTTCAATGCCAGGGAAACCTTAGGCCTAATGTCTATTTTTGCAGAAATTTGAGGTTAATGGATGCAATTGGAAGTTTTACGCACAACAATGTAATTTTATTGGCAAAAAGCAATATGCAGATTTCATTGTTACAATAAAATGACATGATATTGTGGTGCTGCATTTATTCCGAGCAGTATGCAAATTCTAACTGCAACTATTAGTAACAGTGTGCAAATATAGCGCTCCATTAGAACTGGAAATGGAACAGAATATACTTCATCATTTCAACTAATGAAGTGTGAAAAGTAGCAACAAACTACTGACCTTTTTTTACATGCACTGCAGCGAATATTTATTGTATCGCCTCCATTATTTTGACTTTGATAATAGAATTCTTCGATAAAAACACAGCTCTAGTCCTTCTGTCCAGAAACTGAATGAAAAATCCATTGATATCATAGACTAGTTCAGTGGAAACTGAACCATATCCTGTCGATTAGATTAGATAAACATCTGCCTTCTTTACCACTACGAGCGGTAGTGTGATTCAATGAAACTCAACCATATCCTGTCGATTAGATTATCAGTTTGCCTTTTCTACCACTACGAGCCCTAGTGTGAGTCAATGAAACTCAACCATATCCAGTCGATTAGATTAGCAGTTTGCCTTTTCTACCACTACGAGTGCTACTGTTAGTCAATGATACTCAACCATGGGGCAGATGATCTCGAAGTTCCTCCCCTTAAAACCTCAATTACTAACTAACTATACCCAACCATATCCGATCGATTGGATGAGCAGTGACCCTTTACTACCACTATGAGTGATACTGTGCGTTATTGATACTCCACCATGGGGCAGATGATCTCGAAGTTCTGCCCCTAAAAACCTCAATAACTAACTATCTGTACTCAACCATATCCGGTCGATTAGATTAGCAGTGACCCTTTACTTCTACTACCAGCGCAAGTGTGAGTCAATGAAACTCAACCATATCCGGTAGATTAGATTAGAAGTTTGCCTTTTCTACCACTACAAGCGTTAGTGTGAGTCAATAGAGAGTTTCACTTCAGCCCCTATAACTACTTATGGTGTAAAGAGTTTTGATAAATGAAAAACTGTTTAGGGTATTGAACCAAGTAGTACATTAAATTAAGAATTATCTAAATAAGTTAATTTAGCGAGGATTTGAATCAAGATGAAAACGGGTAGTGAATAAACCGATTTTAGGCTTTTTTCGGAACTGCATGTAGGTTAGAAGTGAATTTTGAAATATGGGTTTCTAGTTTGATAGAACTCCCTTTGCCTTTTAATTGTGCTCAGGAGAAGGTGATTAGAGAATGGAGAAAATCAAATCGAATGGTATAAATTTGGGAAGTAAAAAAGATAATATCCATTTAGATTGCTTGGCTTTCGCGGGTGATATTGCTCTGATCATGGACACACCAGAAAATGCAAAGATCCAAGTAGAAAACTTAATGGAGCAAGCAGGAAAAATAGGTTTACAAATCTCCTTCCCCAAGACAGAATTTATAACGAATGTTCAAGATTGTCCTGATGTAATAATCATAAACCAAAACAAAATACACAAAGTTAACTCATTTAAGTATTTAAGTGAATGGATAACTATCAATAACAATGAAAAAATAGCTTAGAACTCCGAGCAAAGAAAATGAACGTAGCATTTCAGATCACCAGAAATATATACAAGAAGAAGGCATTATCAAGGGACACTAAAATTAAACATTACAATTCTGTGGTGAGACCTGAAGCACTCTTTGGAGATGAAACATTAAAGTTAATGCGGAAAGGTGACATAAACAAAATCATGCTCATGGAAAGAAGATTGGTTCGATGCATCCTTGGCCCGAGGAAAACAAAAACAGACTATAACAGACCACGACCTAACAAGGAAATTTACACCCATGTGGAGAACATAGTTCATATCATGCGCAAACAACGAATGGGAATTTAAATAGAATTAATAATGACAGGCTAACAAAACAAATTTTTAATTAAATTTTAAAACTTAAAGTTCAACCAGCGTGGTTTCCACATACATTAAAAGATCTTAAGGAAGCCGACATTGACATTACAGATACATGTAATAGGAATTTATTTCGGTACAAAATTCAAAAAGTGATCTTCAGGGAGGAACAAGATAGATAATGAAAGCAGCCACGGAACATTGAAGAGTTCCGAAAGCAGAGCTCAGAGAGGATGAAGCGAATATGGGCAGAGAGAAGAATGACACGTGGCAAGATTTGAAGTATTGATTTTACGTGCTCTGTAATCGTGCTATTCGAGTAAATAAATAAAGAAGTCCCTAAGACTCTCAATTTGAAACCTTTCCGAGGCTTTAGTCCTTCCACGTTTGGCACATTTGAGGAAATTGCTTAATTTTACGTTACTGCTAAGATGGCGCCCCTTAATGTATCTGCTAAGAAATGTGTCCACAGTATGTCACGGGCAGCTTCCTCACAATACGTAACAAAAGGTTTTGTACACAGGACACCAGGTGCTAGAGAAGCAACATCTAAGTCAGACAGCGGAACCAAAGCTTTCATCCTAACACCAGTAGAGTTGAAGTTACATTAGTTAGCTATTTGAATTTTAGCCCCCCCCCCCCCAGGGGCCCACATCTAGTGGGACGTGGGTTGACGACCACGGGACCCCAGCTGAGTCCGGCATTGCTTCCACTTACTTTGCCGGGCTCCTCTCCGTCTTCATTCCTATCAACCTCTCTTGGTCAACTCTTGTTCTCTTTCGACCCCAATGGTATTAGGGTATTCGAGGCCTAGGGAGTCTCTTTCTTTCCCGCCTTAAATGGCCCTCATCTCATCTTTCCTGATACCCTCCTCCTGCGAGAGGTGTACGTTCTTTTCTTTTTCATGTTATCTCCTGCCTTCTGATCAAGACCCTCAAGGAGGCAGGGTGTGTGTAGGCCCACCAGTTCTGGTGCACCCTGGATATTGCTAGACCCTCAGGGGCCCACGGCTGGTGAGTTCGGGAGTTGGCAATCCTAGGGGATTCCTGAGCTGGGTCCGTTTTTTTCCCCTTTTCCACTAACTTTGCCTTTCACGGCTCTCCTTCTTTCCAAGTCCCTTAATCCTCATTCTTCGAGGGTTGAGGGCCTTTCTTTTCCTTCTGTCCTTTATTTGCCTTATCCTTTATTTGTTTACCATTTCTTCTTCTAGTTTGTAAGTCTGTATTTAGTATTTGTTATAAGTCTCATTCTCATCTCTTTTTTCACTATCACCGAAACCATTAGGGGCCGATAACCTAGATGTTGTGTCCCTTAAAACGACAATTTTCATCATCATCATAAATTTTATTCCCCTACTCAATGTCCTGTGCGAGACTAGACTGTCAATGAGAACTCACTGTGCCTTGTTCTCATGCTGAGCGACCTTGTCAATTACACTGAGAACTTGAGTGAGTAACTGGATCCTCGTCTCGACCAGGCCTCTAATTAATGATCTTCAAGTTAACGAGTGCAGAGTCTGCTCCTATTCCTCGTCACACAGCTCTTGGCGACACTTGGTGACAGCACTCCCGAGTTCTGAATGACCGGCAACGTATCGAACACAGGTGTCTGACGGGTTGCAGATCAGTCAACTTATCATACATGCGTGCTTGGCGGGATGCAGAGAGTCCAAATTGGCTCTCAGTGTTGCATCGAGTGATACAGATACACATGTTTTGCTATGTTAAGGTTGGATATACTGCAGATTTAGTTCTATAGTCTGAATAACTTATTTAAATCTCGTCTATTACCGCTATACATGACACAAGTATGGTTGTGAAACCTGGGCGACGTCACCAACAACCGAAGAAGCCATCTCAGCCTTCGAGAGGAAGGTTCTTCGAAAGATTTATGGACCCGTTTCCAATGCCATGGATGGTAAATGGGAACGAAGAACGAGCCGGTAACAGCGGTTTGGAAAACCACAAATTGGCCGAGTACTAGGACAGAAGAGGTTATAGTGGTTTGACCACATCTTTCAAGCTGATGAATCCATCCAAAACCGAGTCCTTCATTCACAACCTGCTGGAAGACGCCCAAAGGGGACGTCCCAGAACGCGATGGAGGGATCGAGTATTGACAATACTTCAGCAAGTGGAGCCGAATGTGGTGGAAGGTGAAGCTAGAGACCGCCACCGTTGGAATGCTATCTGCATTAGATACCTCCTCCTTCTTGACTGATTGTTATCACAAGGGTAATAAATGATGATGATGATGATGATGATGGAAGTTATTCTTAATCCTAGTGCAGGTTACGATAGGTTGATTAATTCATAGAACAATAGGCTTACCCAGATATACGAGGTGCATTCAAGTTACAACACCTACGATGTGGCGTTGTGTCCCACAGTCATTCGATCCTCAAAAAATACTTTCTCCATTCGCATGATCATGTTGTAAGACCGGCTGGTGTCTTGGTTGGTTGTCACACGACATTCTGCCTTCTTTGAACTGTCGCACCCACGAACGCACATTGGACATATCCATGCCACCATCACCACAAGTCTCACTCAACTGGCGATGCGTTTATATCGTTGTCACATCATGCCAATGGAGAAAACATAATGATTACACGCTGTTATTGTAATGAAAACTTCGCCATTGTCAGTATCCAAAACAGTCCTAACTCTCGCCGTTGCCGCTGGCGTATTGAGTGCCGTACAATGCTGCTATCTCTGTCACGCATTCACAACGAATGCCCGAGTATTTTAAAAGAATCCGCATTTTTCTATCCGTTTCCAATCCGGAAAAAAATTCCGATGTGTTATAACTTGAACGCACCTCGTAGAAGTGGCATTGCAATTTCCAATAACTATACTGAGTAGATATTGTGTGTTAAAAAAAGGCGACACGTTATATGGATCTTACTTAAAGGAGTGTTGGATTAATGCTCGTTAGGCAGGGGAGAAGAATAATTCTAAATACACTTGACTGGAGGACTAACATTTGCCGGTAAAAGAAAGGTAGTTGATATTAAATTATGAGGTTATTGACCACGTAATATTATAAGAGACTTATGCTCGAATGATTGTGTTTGTCCGTCCTTTTTCCTATTTGCCTGTTCTTTAATTTGTTTATTATTTGTGTAGATTCTCTCAAGAAACGGCTGAGCTGATTCTGATAAAATTGTCTGTTTAGCCACGTAATTACCGGCACTTTATCTCGTTTTCCCCAGTGTTGGATAAAAGCATCTAGTGTAGCAACATAATAAGACAGCCACAAGCAACCAAAGTACGAGGCACGTCCAGAAAGTAAGCTCCGTTTGGTAATTAAATTAAATTGTGTACAGATACAGAAAAAATATTTATTGCACAACATTCTACACCTCTTAAACTACTTTTCCACATAACTGCCGAACTTTTGCAGGCATTTGTCATAGCGTGGCACAAGTTTTTGGATACCTCTTCATAGAAGTTTGCCGCCGACCCGTAAACGAGAGTGAAGACTCCCCTTAAGATATCCTACTGTTTGGTCACTACTGTTAGGCAAATTGCGTGCTTACCAGGAGAACTGCGTATGTTTAGGAGTTCTCCTGACCACATACGCAATTTGCCTAACAGTGATGGCCAAACAGTAGGATATCTTAAGGGGAGTCTTCACTCTCGTTTACGGGTCGGCGGCAAATTTCTATGAAGAAGGTATCCAAAAACTTGTGCCACGCTATGACAAATGCCTGCAAAAGTTCGGCAGTTATGTGGAAAAGTAGTTTAAGAGGTGTAGAATGTTGTGCAATAAATATTTTTTCTGTATCTGTACACAATTTAATTTTATTACCAAACGGATCTTACTTTCTGGACGTGCCTCGTAGATCATAACATTTCAGATTATTTCTGAGCAATTCAGGCATGACATTGTTGCCAACATGATTTTACTTGCACTGATACAGTGAGTCCGGGGATGTTCTCCGCAGCGCCTATATGCTTCTGCGAGAGCTAGCTACAGAAGTTACGTTGGTAGCACGGCTGCCGCTTGCATCATAACAGAGAAACAGTAAACTTTGTACTCACCACAGCCATTCATAACAGATGCTGGAACCATTCACAGTACATCACTCTTTTTCCGTAATCAGTTTGTTTTAATTCATGAACCACGGTAACTTTATACGGGAACAACTGAAGCTTGTCTCTTACAGCTTTATGAGCTGTCGACTTGGAGATTCCTGTTTGTTGAGCAAATTTTTGTGTTGATTTACTTGGACTACGCAGTATTATATCGGAGATTTCATCAAGTTTTTCGTCTGTTGAAAGCGTAGGCCTGCCTGTTCCCGGTACATCGTGAACTGAGCCAGTCACACGAAATTTATTTACCAAATCCCGAACGGTATCACGGTTTGGACACTTTAAATTAGGAATCCGCGCCTGAAATCTTAATTTTACATTTTCTGTAACCGATCGCATTCACGAAAAACGTATTCCACCAAAAGTACTCTCTCTTCAGTAGAAAAAACATTACCGCCTGTATACTGTTTACTCTTCCAATAATCTATCTGAACGCTCGCTCACTGTAATACACACTGAAGACATACAGGTTCGCTGGCTTATCGCAATTCACACTGACAGCCCACACGGGAGAGTCCCGCTTTGAAGGACACAGTGCAGTGCAGCCAACTAAACTCATGATTCAACCACTTACAGCTGCAGGTACCCACTGCGGAGAACATTCTCGGGCGCCCTGTATATCCAATGTCTAACTACATGTAACGTGCATGCTATCCGTTGGACTTCAACCAAATTTTGTATGTGCATTTTGTAGATGAAGAGATGGAACTAAGAATATAATTATTCCGTCACCAGAGCTGCCAAGGGCTCTATTAGGCAACACTCTGTCAGGTATATTTCGAACTAATAACAAATTTCGGTATTACCAACTTAATATCGTCATTATTCTATATATGTTTATATAGATTAATCATTGGCATGGATCTTACATTTTAAGAAAAGTAGGCTCTTTATTTCGTCTCGGAACTACTTGTTCCTTTCTGACTGCTGTGGTTTTAGACACGTTGAGGGAGGAGGGAGGGTAGGGTTGAAGGGAGGATCATTCCCTGAAGGGGTTCCTAACGTTTCTGTAAATCTATTCAAGCAGGTACTTAATATTTAAACACTCTCAAATGTCTACCAAGTATATGCGCTCGAATTCGATCCCGCAGCCTTCCACATACTGTTGAAACCTCACCGCTGCGCCTCACTAGCTACCAATGACTGGAGTGTAAACCCTCCGTCGACAAATGTCCCTAACATGTTTTAATTACATGATGTATCGTAATGACTTCCTAGCGAACCGTGAGTGGATTAATTACCGAACTAATGATCACAATATTGTAATTAGTTGTGAAGACTCTCTTCCCACGTGCCGGTAGGCTATTAGTGGCTATAATTACCAACAACCGGGGTAATGGATCATTTCTACAAATGAATCATTCAGTGCGCACATTCTACAATTAAGGGATATTGTTATTCTCAACCCTTGCCTAAAATGAGTTTCTCTCTGTGGACTTCCATCGCAACATTCTCCTGGCCAAATCTTTAGAAGTAGAATAGCATATCCACTTGAAAGAAAGTAGTAACACAAGGAACTTAGTAGGCATTTACGTGTTTGCCAACCAGTGGAATCCGCTGTGGATGAACATATCATACAGAATGACCATCAAGTTATATTTGATGACACATCTGGCATCTGTATGGAGAAGCTCAGCTTCTCACGTCTCGTAGGGCGTGGATTAACGACCACGGGACCTCAGCTGAGTCCGGCATTGCTTCCACTTACTTGAGCCGGGCTCCTCCCCATATTCTTTCCTGTTGACCTCTCTTGGTCAACTCTTCCGACCCCGATGGCATTAGGGTATCTGAGGCCTAGGGAGTATTTTTCTTTCCCGCCTTAATTGGCCTTTTTATTTCCTAATTCCCCATTCTTGGAGGGGTCCGACCTCTTGTTTCTCTTTCAGGTATCTCCTACCTTCTGTTCAAGGCCCTCAAGGAGGCAGGGTGCAGGATAGTGCTACACCCTCAAAGGATCACGGCTGGTGAGTTCAGGAGTTGGCGACCCCGAGGGGTCCTGAGCTGGGTCCGGATATCCCTTTATTCCATTGTCTTTGGCGCGGGCCCTCTCCCCTTTCCCTTTCCTATCTGACTTTCCTCTCTCTACTTCTTCTAAATCTCTCAATTCTCTTTCTTCGGGGGTTGAGGGCATTTCTTTCCCCTTTCTTTTATTACCCTTACTCTCCATTTTTTCCTTTTCATCTTCTAGTGTGTAAGCTGAAGTTAGTTTTATTTGCAATTTTGTAATTAGATTTACTTATAGGTTCATTTTCATTTTCATGATGATCACCTAAACCATTAGGGGCCGATAACCTAGATGTTAGGTCCCTTAACACAAAAATTATCATCATCATAATCATCTGGAAATATTCGAGAAGTTATAGAAATAGATTAACAACCCAAGAAATTTAATAGAGGTGTTGCTTATACAGTAGCGCAACTAGAGTCTGCTTCTGGTTTGATGCAGCACTCCATTCATCCTTGTCCTGAGCTAATCATTCATCTTCACATACTGTAGCTACCACACCCTACATCCGAGGCAATCTACTTAACATATTCTAACCTTGGTCTACCTGTACAGTTCTTGTCCTCAACTCTTCCTCCCATAATTTAGTTTGCTATTCCTGAGTGTCTTCGTAGCCTATGTGTCCTACCAACTTATCTCTTCTCTTCATTAGCAGTCGCCACAAACCTCTCCCCTCTCCCACTCGTCTTAATACATCTTCATTTGTCACCCCATCTACCCATCTGACCTTCATCATTCTCCAGTAACACCACATTTCAAACGTTTCCATTCTCCTCTATTCTGCTGTGCCAGCAGTCCAAATTCCATAAAGTTCCACGCTCAAGACAATGGCTTTCAAAAATGACTTCCTAATACCTAATATATATTCGATGTTACCAGATTAATTTTCTGTAGAAATGCTTTCTTTGCCTGTGCTAACCTACTTTTTATATCCTCATTGCTTCGTTTATCACTGGTTATTTTGTTTTCTAAGTAACAGAGGTGTCATAATTAATTTAGCTTTTCACCTGCTAATTCAACATTCATACGGGTTTCTTATTTCTTTTGACTGCATTCCAATATGCTTCCACATAAATCCTTTACATTTATTCATTTTCATCGTGAAATCTTTCCTCAAGACAGAATTCATACCAGGGGATGAGCTGAGTCAAAATTACATTCCGGGAAGGGTGGGGAGTTGGTTCGCACGTAATGAGACATAATACATGGAGTATCAAAACCCCCTATGTATATTCTTTCGTGTTTGATTTTATTAGCTGAAACAATTAGCTCAGGACAGGGAGGAATGGAGAGCTGCATCAATCCAGTCAAAAGACTGAAGACTCAAACAACAACAACAACAGCTGTTGTTGATTATTTTTGGGGCTTTGCGACATCGTGGTCATGTAGGCACGTGTACTTGGGAGTGTGTAGAATTTGTCTGATAACCTGTGTCACTGTGATGTCTCTACTGGTGTGTGTATTTGTAATTGAAGTAGGATTTGGGTAGAAAGCGCTCATGGTTTTAAGGGAATCGAGATGTGTGATAGGCTCCAATTGTCAATTTTTTTAAGCTTAAAACATTCTCCCATCTTTCCTGAAGAATTTGGTGTATCAGTTATTGTGCTCATGGGATATTTGATGCACTAAAATAAGGTTTAAGCATAATGTTTCAAGGTTGTACTGTAGCTACTAGTGAAACATTGTTTTTTATTTTTCTGTAAGTCATCTATATTATTAAAAATATTGATGAAAACTTATCCGAGTCCGTCCGGCCATACTATCCGGCCGATCTTCTTCATCCTTTTTTTAAATGAAAGGTATTCATGCACAGATTTGTCATCAAGTATTAAAAATCACTTAAATTATGGCTTTTCTCAAATTATTTGATTTTTTCAACTTTTTCCAACTTTGAAGTAATCATATCTTCGGTTCTAATTGAGTTACGAAGGTTGTTTTAGTCTAAGAACACTCAGTGAATCACGCGCTATCATTTGAGCTATTAACCATTCAAATCAGCTGATTCTGAGGAAAGTTATGAGTGGACATACGATATTACATCTAATTTTTTCAACAGTTTTTCTCATTGTAGCAATCATATCTTTGGTTCTAATTGATTTACACTGTTCGTTTGGGTCTAAGAGCACTCAGTGGATCAAGTTCTATCTTTTGAGGAGTTAAATATTTACATTGGTTGATTCTGAGTAATGTTATGAGTGCCGAAGCGAATATTAGAAATAATTATGAAAACTTAACCGAGTCCGTCCGGCCATTCTATCCGGTCGATTTCCTTCATACCACTATTAAATGAAAGTTATTCATGTACGGATTTAATATCAAGTATTACAAATCACTTAACGTCTGCCTTCCTCAAATTATTTGATTTCTTGCACCTTTTTTACTTTTTTCCACATTGAAGCTATCTCTATTATTAAAAATATTGATGAAAACTTATCCGAGTCCGTCCGGCCATACTATCCGGACGATTTTCTTCATCCTTTTTTAAAATGAAAGGTATTCATGCACAGATTTGTTATCAAGTATTAAAAATCACTTAAATAATGCTTTTCTCAAATTATTTGATTTTTTCAACTTTTTCCAACTTTGAAGTAATCATATCTTCGGTTCTAATTGATTTACGAAGGTTGTTTTAGTCTAAGAACACTCAGTAATCAAGCGCTATCATTTGAGCTCTTAACCATTCAAATCGGCTGATTCTGAGGAAAGTTATGCTTGGACATACGATATTACATCTCATTTTTTCAACAGTTTTTCTCATTGTAGCAATCATATCTTTGGTTCTAATTGAGTTACACTGTTCGTTTGGGTTTAAGAGCACTCAGTGGATCAAGCTCTATCTTTTGAGGTATTAAATATTTACATTGGTTGTTTCTGAGGAATGTTATGAGTGCCAAAGCGAATATTAGAAATAATTATGAAAACTTAACCGAGTCCGTCCGGCCATTATCCGGTCGATTTCCTTCATACCACTATTAATTGAAAGGTATTCATGCAAAGATTTGTTATCAAGTATTACAAATCACTTCACTTCCTCCTTCCTCAAATAATTTGGTATTTTCAACGTTTTCCATCTTTTTCCAACTTTGGTTCTGTTTGAGGTACTCAAGTCGTTTTAGTCTAAGGACACTCAGTGACTGAAGCCCTTTCATTTGAGCTGTTAACTATTACAATCGGCTGATTCTTCGGAATGTTATGAGTGAACATTCGATATTATATCTCATTTTTTCAATATTTTTTCTCATTGTAGCAATCATATCTTTGGTTCTAATGACGGAAATTTCGTATTACACTAGCGTTTTGTATTACAATCAACAAAGTGCAGGGTCAAACGCTTCATCAAGTTGGAATCTACTTGCCTGATCCTGTTTTAGGCCATGGAATGTTCTATGTTGCCATATCCCGAGAAAAATCATTTAAAACTAAGAGTCGACGCACAGCGAACATTGTCTCGAAGGAAGTATTGTAAAATAATGGTTATAAACTATTACTTAATGTCGTAATTTTTTAATTCCAATACTGAAAAATTATGCCGCGGAGCAGTACGGGCGCCCTAGTATTTTTTTAAACCTTCATGTACCATTTTCTCAGAAACTATCTGATCAATGTATTTGAAATTCGGCAGTCTCTAAGACACTATATAGGTCTACTTGTGTAAATAAATGTATTCAGGTGTGTCCATTAGTTCATGGAGCCTAGCTTGAAAAGCACTGACAATTTTAGAGAAAATATGTGTTTTCAACTAGCATGTAAAAATAAATTTTTTTAACTCAGCTCCTGTAAACAATTGGACCTACCTTCTTACTTCAGTAGCTCATAAATGGTTTAAATATTATGCATGCTTAATTTGTTGAGTCTGGTTTGAGTATTTGCTCAGAAAAAGGGATATGTTAAGGGAATTTTTTACCATATATTTCTTTAAGATTGCTCTGGTAATGCTCTCTCTGACACAAAATATTCAACATAGAAGCTTCAGATTCTACCCAAGAAATGAAGAATGTACTCTGAATATACCAAAAGATCATTCAAGGAAATATCTATTGTAGTTTCTGAAATATGTAACTAAACAATGGAAGCTACATTTTTTCTATAGATTCACGCGGCCCGGTTCCTTTAAGTTAGGTACCGTCCAGGCATTCGCATTTGATATTAGGTTCAGTTTTCAGTGAATTTATATTAACTTCCTGTTTTTATTTAGAGAAGTCTATAACATATTTAGCAACAGTAGCTTGGAATACCTCGCATAGTAACTTATATCCAATAATGGTTATTACATCGCGGCGCGCAGCACTTATTGTATGTAACACATGAGTTTGAAAGCATGAGAAGCGCTCTTTCCCTCCCTCTTGGAGTAAATTCTCTCTCCATAATCCCCGCTCTACATTAAAGGGACCAACTTCGGGAAGAACTTCTCTACCTTCCATATTCCGGCCAGGCAAGTCGCTTAATATAACGGAGGAGAATCGTTAATGGTGATGTTCCACCCTTCTCCCTCGCATATGCAAAGAAAGGCACTTATAAATCCAAAGTACAATTTATGGGCATGGTGTAATTGTTTCCATATTAAAGTTTCCTGTGAATCTTCTATTGTGGTAAGGCGAGTGCTCTGCTATAAATTATAATATACCGTTCATATAAAGCGAAGTGCTTCCTCCTCTTACTGCAATAAACTTGGTCCGGCCATTGTCATTTGGCTCACATTGCTACAATCCAGGAAGTGCTGTATTCCAAGTCATTGCCAAATTCATAGACCTATTCTACCACAAAACATGGCTGGAATTACATTCACTGTGCAGTATTACACATAGTCTACGTAAAACGGAACAAGTTCGAGCTTGAGGCAGTCTATATTCTATGCTCGAGGTGTCCATTGTATCTTGGAAACATAATTGAATCAGTCGGAACTGAAAAGAATTAAGTCAAAAATTGTCACTTTTTAAAGAATTAGTATTCTGAAGTATTGAGCCAAGGGACTTGGAGTGGCATAGGAAAGAATTAAGTCAGGCTTCTGTTCAATCTACACGCAAAATATTTTCATCTTGCCAGCAGGAGAAAAAGCACGCAAGCTCACTGGCAAGGCAAAATCTATCACAAAACAATTTGTTTTGTGGGTTAAAGCCAAAAAAAAAAACCACTGCTACATGTAGTGCGATCAAAGGAGAAAACCATTAAGTCAATGACTTGCTGCTTTTCAGTGCCGTATTCCGTACTTAATGTTGGCCACACTGCAAGATTCCCGCGTGTTACAGTGCTATTGTAAATTATATTTGTACAGGGTTTAATTAGCTTTTATGCTACACATTTGCAAAATTTATTAGAAAAATATGTATATTAAATTTAAATTAATATTCCGCTAGTAGTGGGATGGTGGGGGAGCTGCTTCCAAAAGCAAGTTGTGAGCCCCTGCGACCTTGGAATGGAAGGAGCCATGCTAGGAGGGCGTGCTTGGATTCGTTTTTTTTCGTCTCGTTGTGCTCTTTACGGGAATGTAGGTGTCGAAAAGGTGAAGTTAGGGTTTTGGGTCAAAACATGCGTTTTTCACATTTTTGCCGATTTTTGGAAAACGGGTCATGCTAGGAGGGCGTGCTTGGATTCGTTTATTTCGTCTCGTTGTGCTCTTTACGGGAATGTAGGTGTCGAAAAGGTGAAGTTAGGGTTTTGGGTCAAAACATGCGTTTTTCACATTTTTGCCGATTTTTGGAAAACGGGTTATGCTAGGAGGGCGTGCTTGGATTCGTTTATTTCGTTTCGTTGTGCTCTTTACGGGAATGTAGGTGTCGAAAAGGTGAACTTAGGGTTTTGGGTCAAAACATGCGTTTTTCACATTTTTGCCGATTTTTGGAAAACGGGTCATGCTAGGAGGGCGTGCTTGGATTCGTTTATTTCGTTTCGTTGTGCTCTTTACGGGAATGTCGGTGTCGGAAAGATGAACTTAGGGTTTTGGGTCAAAACATGCGTTTTTCACATTTTTGCTGATTTTTGGAAAACGGGCCATGCTAGGAGGGCGTGCTTGGATTCGTTTTTTTCGTCTCGTTGTGCTCTTTACGGGAATGTAGGTGTCGAAAAGGTGAACTTAGGGTTTTGGGTCTAAACATGCGTTTTTCACATTTTTGCTGATTCTTGGAAAACGGGCCATGCTAGGAGGGCGTGCTTGGATTCGTTTTTTTCGTTTCGTTGTGCTCTTTACGGGAATGTCGGTGTCGAAAAGGTGAAGTTAGGGTTTTGGGTCAAAACATGCGTTTTTCACATTTTTGTCGATTTTTGGAAAACCGAAAACGTGAGAATGACGTGTGTGATAGTATTTATTTCGTCTCTTTATTCTCTTTACGTGGATATAGACATGAAAAAGGTAAAAAGCTGGAAACATGGTTTTCTTATGGAAAATGTGTTTTTTTTGTTCATTTTCGCGTTATTTGGAAAACGAATGAGGCGATTTTTATGATGGGCATGTCGATGTATTTGTGTCGTTCTGTTTACGGGAATGTAGGTATGGAAAACCTGAAATCATGGTTTCCGTCATTTTTTTTTTTTTTTTCGAGATCGTTGAGGAAAACGGGGAAAAAGTAAGAAACCAGATTTGAAGTCACGTTAGGTTATGCGCTTTGATGTTAATAAAATACTTATGCATTATTATTATTATTATTTGTCTTGACTGGTCAGGGCTCACACGCAGAGAGAGAACTTGCTTAATGCAATGAGAATTGAAAGCATTGAGGCTGGCCCACGTCGAGCAGACAGACACAGGTCTTATCATTGTACGTGCCTCGCAGCAGAGAGAGATAAGAGGCTGGTGTCATTATACAGTGTGCGGATTTATAATGTGTATGTCATAGTAATGAGGTGTCGTAGGACTCGTGGTGAACTCTCTTTTTCTATGGACGGGGTATATCCACTCTAAAATAAAAACTACCCTTACCCGGGGGATGAAATAGTAATTTATTTTTGTATACCTACGAACTTGACGGTTTTTGTAAAAGAGCGGGCTTTTTAAATGATGATTTATAAATGAGTGTTTTTTAATATGTATTGAAATAAACCAAAAAAACTAATAGGTCATCGGCTTTTTACTATCTCGCTAACCAATAATCGGATTTAAACGTATGAGGTGTCGTAGGACTCGTGGTGAACTCTCCTTTTCTATGGACGGGGTATATTCACTCTAAAATAAAAACTACCCTTACCCGGGGGTTGAAATAGTAATATTTTTTGTATGTGCGCGCACGGACGGCTTTTGTCAAAAGGATTTAACTACACGTTTGTTAATATTTTCTGAACCCCTCATGGGATTTTGCCATAGGCACTATTCTAACCCTGGGGGGTGACGCCCCGTTTTTTAATGTAGGATTCATTTTTGTTAAAAGGACCTAACGACACTTTTGTTCATATCTCGCGAACCAATCATGCTAGGGACTTGTATGAGGGGTCCTAGCACTTGGGGCAACATTCCCTGTTTGGGGGTGAAACTACCCCCTAAAATTGAAAAATCCATATCTTGGAAACGAAGAACCCTAAAATTAGGTGTGATAGCTTAAAAAATAGGGGATGATATGGGCTTTTACCTCGATTGATCATTTCACCCCTAAAACAGTAAATAGTCATGTTATGGGGAAAAAACGTGTTAAACACCTAAAAATGATAAATGAACCTAAGATCTTTTGTTTTTAATGAAAAATAGCAGGGGGGTGAAACTACCCCCCAAAATTGAAAAATCCCTATCTCGGAAACGAAGAAGCCTAAAATTAGGTGTGATAGCTTAAAAAATAGGGTATGATATGGGCTTTTACCTCGATTGATCATTTCACCCCTAAAACAGTAAATAGTCATGTTATGGGGAAAAACGTGTTAAACACCTAAAAATGATAAATGAACCTAAGATCTTTTGTTTTTGATGAAAAATAGCAGGGGGTGAATCTACCCCCCAAAATTGAAAAATCCATATCTTGGAAACGAAGAAGCCTAAAATTAGGTGTGATAGCTTAAAAAATAGGGGATGATTAGGGCTTTTACCTCAATTGATCATTTCACCTCTAAAACAGTAAATAGTCATGTTATGAGGAAAAAATGTGTTATACACCTAAAAGCATAAGCATCTTTGTGAAACCATGCTTTAATGGACATGTGTATGGAGGATGATTGTTATTATTATTATTATTATTAGCTAATTATGGATTAATGTGTGTATAGATAACTAACCTGTGGGGAGCGTGATGGCGCAGGTGCTTAGCTGCTCGTCTTTACCCGGACGGCTGGGGTTCAAATCCCGGTGCCAGCGGGGGTTGGAATTTTCACTTGAAAAAAATCACGTGGCGTCAGGAAGAGCATTCGGCCTAAAATCCCCGGCCAAAACCAAAATGAGCCTGGTTGGCTCCGGCGACTCAAACTAATAGGGAAAAGCCGAAGAAAGAAAAAATGGTAACTCACCAGTAATAGTAAACATTGGTTGGAGGTGTTGAAGAAGTCAGGATGGCCAACCCTTTGCCATGGTTCACGAATGGATCCCCAAAAAGTTTTACCTGTCAAGACTCAGTATATCCTGTTGCAGCCTTTAGAAAAAAAAAATCGAACCGAGGCCTCTGTGGTGACAGTGGACTTATATTCATGATGATTTTTAAACACACATAGGCTTGCCTACTACCACTGGGTTGAATCTGCACAGAGACACTGGCTTTGGTGATAACAGCACAGCGACCTTGTCAGGAAGTTTCATATTACTCATTTGCTTGATAGCGGACGTGGTCTGCACATGACTAGATCGTTGTTAGGTTTGACAAAGGCTTAGTGAAGCTTATGGCAACCTTGAAATGAATGTCATGGTATAGTCGGGGTTGGAAGCCAAGACCTTAGGGTTGACAACCAAGTAGGTTAACCACTACACGGTGAGATGGTCAAATAATAATGTAACAGAACATATAGAAACGTTTTCTATAGTTTAACGAATTGGCATACCATGAGAGGTGTAGGTAATGGAAATTGAATCCTTAGCTGATGATCTATAGCCATGCCCACGTATAAGCTATCATGGTAGAAAAAGAATGGTATGGCTTGTTTTAAACGGAGAATAATAATTGTGTTTACTGTGAAACACAAATCTGAATTTAAAATAATTAATTTAAAATTAACTAATTTAAAATTAGTTTAGTACGCTGAAGTTAAAATGAATAATGATCACGTTACAGACAGCCAGTTTCAAAGCCATGAGAACTAAGTGAACAAAGTATAAAATTCATGAGCCAGTGAGGAATTCAACATGCTGTCCTTTGGACAAGAGAGAAGCGTTCTACAGCGACCCTCAATGGTTTGGGTCATCGTAAAGATGAAAATTAAATCTAAGCTACTACACGCTTATATACTAGAAGAAGAAATGGAAAACAATAGGTCAAATAAAGAACAGAAGGAATAAAAAATGGCCCTCAACCCTCAAGCATGTGGATTGAGGGAGTTGGAAGGAAGGAGAGCCATGAAAGGCAGATAAAAAAGTATACTAGGAGAGGCTTTGTCCCAGAGGTAATGGATAAAGAGGAGGTAAACTGGACTCAGCTCAGAAATCCCTTGGGGTCGCCAACTTCCAAGCTGATCAGCCCTTGAGGGTGTAGCCATATACAGAGTGCACCGCAAGTGGTGGGGCTTCTTGAGGGGGCTTGGGCAAAAGACAGGAAATAACATGAAAATAAAAACAAGGCTGCCTCCTCAGGATATCAGAAAAAATAAATAAACCAGGGCCAATGAAGTTGCAAAAGGAAGAGACTCCCTAGGGCTCGGATACCCTAATCATGTTGGGGTCGGTAGAGAACAAGAGTTGAGCAAGTGTGGTCGACAGGAACTAAGACAGAGAAGAGCCTAGCACAAGTTAGTGGAAGCAATGACGGTCTCAGCTGGGACTCCGTGATCGTCAACCTACATGACACTAGATATGACGCCCAGGGTTGGAATTAAAGACCTCTTTTTGTTTTATATCACTGGCTTTTAAGAACGCTAACACATGGCATGCCTTATAATGCAATACTGGTCCTAGGGTATGCAAAAATTGTATTAGAAACTCAGCTAATAATAGTGTGCTTGCCCATGATTTACCTTAAATTTTCCTAAAATTCACTACATTTTCCGAAAATTGACCAAATGACACAACATTCCAGCAAAATTCAACAAATGACTACCAGATTTATTGAAATTCCATTGATTTACCTAAGCATGGTTTAAACTACCTCAAATTCATATAAAATTAGACGAATATAGATGAAAATTCACTAAAATTTACTGAATTTAGCCAAGTGGTGTACAAACCATGACATTTATCCAATTTTTATTAAAATTGACTACATGTACTCGAAAATTCCATAATATTCCCTTTACATGTATGCTTTTTGTTGTTGTTGTTGTTGTTGTTTCGTTTACCACACTCCCTGTAGACAAACACCTCAACATGACTTTCTCCTAGACTAGGAGCTTTACATTCGACATGATAGCTGAGTTTCATTTCCCATAAACTTGTCTCTGAGGTGGGTGTCAGGAAAAGGCATCCAGCTGTAAAAACCACACCCTCACGTAGACTTTCATAACCTCTTACGTTGAGGTTCCTTACACTAACGACATTAAATGATTGAACGGTTTCCTTTTCACAATTCCTGTCTATACTTTCCTCTTTAAGGTTGCAAGATGTTTGCAAGATTCCTAAAATGCAATTAAATGTAATAAATACCTTAAGATGGTTTCATTTGTTTAATGATATGGTGTTGATGATGGATATATACGTTAAGACTAATTTTTGTTAGGTCTTGACTGGCCTTGCAATTAGAAATTGACAAACCAAACATGGGTTATCTACCAGGGGAACACTTTGACCTCTATGTTGGTTATTGACCAGTAAGTACAGTTCTAGTAATGAGACAGAAATCCAACACAAACAATAAGCGCGCAATGCGGCGGAGATTGGTACCACGATGTACTGTTGGTTATGTAGCTATGTGGAATGTACATCACATATGGTTTACTTAAAGGTTTGGAGATTCCATTAAAGATATTTCTACAATAAACCATTTTCAAATGGTCATTCGTTGGTGTGAAAATATTTATTAATTGGTATTTTATGAAAACAATTATGATTTATAAAAAATGTATACGTTTACTGTATTCTTATTTAATGTAAGCACTGGAGGCACTATCGACCAAAATACAGCACTATCTGGAATGTATATTGCATACTTGAAGGTTTGGTGATCCCATTAAAGATATTCCTACAATAAATGATTTTCAAGTTGTCGTTCTATGGCGTGAAAATATTTAATATATGATATTTGCTAAAAGGATTTACCACTGGAATTATTTTACAAGTAGTTATTTTAATGACCAACAGAGTTCACTGTTAAGAAGGTAGAGCCCTATGTGGAATGTAGGATAACATGTTATACATGATACGTGACAACTGTAAGGCTTGTGATTTTTAAGATGCCTTTATCCCTATATTAATCACCCAGTTTGCAATACTGATAACTGCAATGTTACTGAAAAAAAAAATTGAAACAAAACAAAAATCAGCATTGAAAAACCAAAAAGTGGTTGAGCATATATACAGTGGGGAAAAGAAAAGTTTTGTAAACACTAATGTCCAACAATATTAATTAAATCAGTAACTGTCAGGGTGGCCGAGTGGTTAAGGCGTTTGACTTAAGATCAAATTTCCAAATATATAAGGAAGCAAGGGTTCGAATCCCTTCCCTGACATAACTATTGCTTGAGCATGCAAGAAAACAAAAAATATACACAAACTATGTTTATCAATTTAATCATTTTTTTTTTACAAGAGATAGACACACAGAATACAGCTCTTTTGGTTTATCAGTTCTTTTAAACATAACACTTGTTGAAAATTATTTTTTAGGGGATGGGGGGTGTTGCTACGTTGACCCAGCTGAGACCGTCATTGCTTCCACTAACTTGTGCTAGGCTCTTCTCTGTCTTAGTTCCTGTCGACCACACTTGCTCAACTCTTGTTCTCTACCGACCCCAACATGATTAGGGTATCCGAGCCCTAGGGAGTCTCTTCCTTTTGCAACTTCATTGGCCCTGGTTTATTTATTTTTTCTGATATCCTGAGGAGGCAGCCTTGTTTTTATTTTCATGTTATTTCCTGTCTTTTGCCCAAGCCCCCTCAAGAAGCCCCACCACTTGCGGTGCACTCTGTATATGGCTACACCCTCAAGGGCTGATCAGCTTGGAAGTTGGCGACCCCAAGGGATTTCTGAGCTGAGTCCAGTTTACCTCCTCTTTATCCATTACCTCTGGGACAAAGCCTCTCCTAGTATACTTTTTTATCTGCCTTTCATGGCTCTCCTTCCTTCCAACTCCCTCAATCCACATGCTTGAGGGTTGAGGGCCATTTTTTATTCCTTCTGTTCTTTATTTGACCTATTGTTTTCCATTTCTTCTTCTAGTATATAAGCGTGTAGTAGCTTAGATTTAATTTTCATCTTTACGATGACCCAAACCATTGAGGGTCGCTGTAGAACGCTTCTCTCTTGTCCAAAGGACAGCATGTTGAATTCCTCACTGGCTCATGAATTTTATACTTTGTTCACTTAGTTCTCATGGCTTTGAAACTGGCTGTCTGTAACGTGATCATTATTCATTTTAACTTCAGCGTACTAAACTAATTTTAAATTAGTTAATTTTAAATTAATTATTTTAAATTCAGATTTGTGTTTCACAGTAAACACAATTATTATTCTCCGTTTAAAACAAGCCATACCATTCTTTTTCTACCATGATAGCTTATACGTGGGCATGGCTATAGATCATCAGCTAAGGATTCAATTTCCATTACCTACACCTCTCATGGTATGCCAATTCGTTAAACTATAGAAAACGTTTCTATATGTTCTGTTACATTATTATTTGACCATCTCACCGTGTAGTGGTTAACCTACTTGGTTGTCAACACTAAGGTCTTGCCTTCCAACCCCGACTATACCATGACATTCATTTCAAGGTTGCCATAAGCTTCACTAAGCCTTTGTCAAACCTAACAACGATCTAGTCATGTGCAGAGCACGCCCGCTATCATGCAAATGAGTAATATGAAACTTACTGACAAGGTCGCTGTGCTGTTATCGCCAAGGGACACTAGACAAACCAAAGCCAGAGTCTCTGTGCAGATTCAACACAGCGGTAGTAGGCAAGCCTATGTTTGTTTAAAAATCATCATGAATATAGCTCCACTGTCACTACAGAGGCCCCGGTTCGATTTTTTTTTCTAAAGGCTGCAACAGGGTAGACTGAGTCTTGACAGGTAAAACTTTTTGGGGTCCATTCGTGAACCAGGGCAAAGGGTTGCCCATCCTGACTTCTTCAACACCTCAAACCAATGTTTACTATTACTGGTGAGTTACCATTTTTTTCTTTCTTCGGCTTTTCCCTATTATTTTGAGTCGCCGGAGCCAACCAGCCTCATTTTCATTTTTGCCGGGGATTTAAGGCCGAATGCCCTTTCTGACGCCACGTGATTTTTCAAGTGAAAATTCCAACCCCCGCTGTCACCGGAATTTGAACCCCAGCCGTCCGGGTAAAAACGAGCAGCTAAGCACCTACGCCATCACGCTCCCCACTGGTTAGTTATCTATACACACATTAATCCATAATTACCTAATAATAATAATAACATCAATCATCCTCCGTACACATGTCCATTAAAGCATGGTTTCACAAAGATGCTTATGCTTTTAGGTGTATAACACGTTTTTTCCTCATAACATGACTATTTACTGTTTTAGGGGTGAAATGACCAATCAAGGTAAAAGCCCATATCATGACCTATTTTTTAAGCCATTACACCTAATTTTAGGCTTCTTCGTTTCCGAGATATGGATTTTTCAATTTTGGGGGGTAGTTTCACCCCCCTGCTATTTTTCATTAAAAACAAAAGATCTTAGGTTCATTTATCATTTTTAGGTGTTTAACACGTTTTTTCCCCATAACATGACTATTTACTGTTTTAGGGGTGAAATGATCCATCGAGGTAAAAGCCCATATCACCCCCTATTTTTTAAGCTATCACACCTAATTTTAGGATTCTTCGTTTCCGAGATAGGGATTTTTCAATTTTGGGGGGTAGTTTCACCCCCCTGCTATTTTTCATCAAAAACAAAAGATCTTAGGTTCATTTATCATTTTTAGGTGTTTAACACGTTTTTTTCCTCATAACATGACTATTTACTGTTTTAGGGGTGAAATGATCCATCGAGATAAAAGCCCATATCATCCCCTATTTTTTAAGCTATCACACCTAATTTTAGGCTTCTTCGTTTCCGAGATAGGGATTTTTCAATTTTGGGGGGTAGTTTCACCCCCCTGCTATTTTTCATCAAAAACAAAAGATCTTAGGTTCATTTTATCATTTTTAGGTGTTTAACACGTTTTTTCCCCATAGCATGACTATTTACTGTTTTAGGGGTGAAATGATCCATCGAGGTAAAAGCCCATATCATCCCCTATTTTTTAAGCTATCACACCTAATTTTAGGATTCTTCGTTTCCAAGATAGGGATTTTTCAATTTTGGGGGGGGTAGTTTCATCCCCAAACAGGGAATGTTGCCCCAAGAGCTAGGACCCCTCATTCAAGTCCCTAGCATGATTGGTTCGCGAGATATGAACAAAAGTGTCGTTAGGCCCTTTCGACAAAAATGAATCCTACATTCAAAAACGGGGTGTCACCCCCAGGGTTAGGATACTGCCTATGGCAAAATCCCATCAGGGGTTCAGAAAATATTAACTAACGTATAGTTAGGTCCTTTTGACAAAGGCCGACCGTGCGCGCACATACAAAAAATATTACTATTTCAACCCCCGGGTAAGGGTAGTTTTTATTTTAGTGTGAATATACCCCGTCCATAGAAAAGGGGAGTTCACCACGAGTCCTACGACACCCCATAGGTTTAAATCCGATTATTGGTTAGCGAGATAGTAAAAAGCCGATGACCTACTAGTTTTTTTTGGTTTATTTAAATACATATTAAAAAAAACACTCATTGATAAATCATCATTTAAAAAGCCCGCTCTTTTACAAAAACCGCCAAGTTCGTAGGTATACAAAAATAAATTACTATTTCATCCCCCGGGTAAGGGTAGTTTTTATTTTGGGGTGAATATACCCCTTCGATAGAAAAAGAGAGTTCACCACGAGTCCTACGACACCTCATAGGTTTAAATCCGATTATTGGTTAGCGAGATAGTCAAAAGCCGATGACCTATTAGTTTTTATGGTTTATTTCAATACATATTAAAAACACTCATTAATAAATCATCATTTAAAAAGCCCGCCCTCTTACAAAACTCCTCAAGTGCGCATGCGTATAAAAAAACATTCATCGCCAAAATGTCAAAAAACAACATGTTTACCCCAAATGGCGTTTCCCAATTCCATCCATTTTTAAAAAATAACCTCACCATCATTTAGAGCGGAAAAAATACCATCTAAACGACCCCTCACTCGACCCTACTCCTCCCCCACCACCTAACCCTTTCCCAACATAGGCATACATATTCAAGCACGAGCGCGACTTCAGGAAACCAACACTACCCCACTACTCGCGAATGACCTTTTAGTTTTGGTCTTTTAATCAAATAAAGAGCCTATAGGAAAGTAGGGGGCATTACTAGCAGTGCTAGGACACCCTGTATGTTCTAATCCCATGTTTGGTTAGCGAGATATCAGCTTCGGGGCCGCTACGAGGGTGGCTCAATAAAAAGGGAAGCAGCTCCCCCACCATCCCACTACTTCCGCTAACAGAGCCTCCGTGGCTTAGGCGGCAGCACGCCGGCCTCTCACCGCTGGGTTCGTGGTTCAAATCCCGGTCACTCCATGTGAGATCTGTGCTGGACAAAACGGAGGCAGACAGGTTTTTCTCCGGGTACTCCGGTTTTCCCTGTCACAATTTCATTCCAGCAACACTCTCCACTATCATTTCATTTCATCTGTCATTCATTTAATCATTGCCCCAGAGGAGTGCGTCAGGCCTCGGCAGCCGGCACAATTCATATCCTCGCCGCTAGATGGGGGCTTCATTCATTCCATTCCTGACCCGGTCGGCGACTGGAAGCAGGCTGTGGATTTTCATTTTCATTCCGCTAACACAAATATAACCTGAATAGTTGCTTTACAACATAGATGACTGATATAGTGTGTTTGTTAAGTTCTGTTCTGTCAATAACGTTCTATCTGTCTCCTGAAAATAAGTAAAATGTGACTAAATGCTTTCCAGCTCCGACCGATTCATTTTCATCTCTAACCCTTGACCAATCTTTTCAAGTCACGTTTGAATTCACAGGAAGATAAAGTACATATTTACATGGCCTTGGTGAGACCTGTGATCCTATATGACTGTGTGACAGACGCTTGAAGAACGTATCTGCGTTTTCGAAAGGAAGGACTTACGACAAAAATTGGTGGAAATACATGCAGTCAGTTGGAATATATGTAGTACATAATATATCTGAAAATGGTGAGTTTTATGGTGTGACGTTTCAACATTAAAAAAATACACGGACAGTCAGTCTGAAAGACTGGACTTTATATCATTTTAAATGCTAGCAGCCGAGTACCAAGAAGGCAGTGCGAGAACAGAGTTTCAAGATTCTATTTTGTTTCTTCACTGCCTACTTGATTGTTCTCACACTGCCTTCTTGAAACTCTGTTCTCGAACTGCCTTTTTGGTACTCGGCTGCTACATCGTACTATGACGTCACACGCCTCAGTACATTCTCGGTACATTTCGTCCCGTCACCGTAACGTAACGCCAGACCTCAGCGTAACGAAAAAGTCGACAAGATCATTTAAAATGATAAAATTCATAACTTCTACAATATTTGGCTCCATTGAGCGAAATCAGGAAGTATATATTCTATGAGATGTAAGAGCTCAGCAAAAAACAAGTAGTTCCGTGAAGAACTATCCAGCCAATTTTTATATATCCTAGTTATATTAAATACCTCTATCAACATACAAAATTTCAATTTGATTGCCGTAATAGATTCATATATATTAAAAATCGTCTAAATATTTTCGATGGTCGCCATGTTGGATTTTTATATATGTCGGCCACAGAGTTCTGTACTATTGCATGAAGAATACTGCGTAGGTAGATTATTCATACTTGAATTGCATGATTATGACACAAGAAATAACAAGAAGTTCCGTGACGAACTAAAGAGCCTACTTTTCTTAAAATTTAAGATTCATCTATATGGATCTATCTAGAATAATGACGAAATTAAGTTGGTAATATCGAAATTTCTAATTAGTTCGAAATATTTTATACCTGGCATAATGTAGCCTAATAGAGAACTAGAATTGGCAGCCCTGGTGACTGAATATATTCTTAGTTCCATCTCTTAAGGTACAGAATACAAAATTTGTTTGAAGTCCAATGGATAGCATAGTAGTAAGCGTTTGCTACACTCCAAATATTGCATCATCATGACCAGAAATTGCGTAATCCTGATGACGTCATGGGATGACGTCATGGGTCCTTAGAGCGAGCACGTGGTCCAGGAGCGAGCATGTGCGGTGCACGTGTTAGCGTGGGAAGGGGGTGACCTCTTGGCTTGTTTATGTGAAGCTGATAAAAAGTTAATGGGTGTTGACGTCATGGGGGTTGTTTATTTGGATGCTAACTGTCATCTGACACCCGTGTCAGTGCCAGCGATCCGCACATGTGGTGTGCTGCTGTTATGTTTTTGTTTATGCCCGCGATGGGTGGGCTGAGCGGGGAGGCGGTTCCCATCCACACATGTGGTGTGCTGCTGTTATTGTTTTTCTTTTTTTTTTGCTTTGGATGCTAACCATCATTTGACACCCGTGCAAGTTTGACCATGTGCAGCAGTGTGATTGATCTCGTCTGATGTGTTCGCGTGAGACAGAGTTGACCTTTAACGTCATTGGCTAAGAATGTAATCTTTGACTTCTTTAAGCAATAGTGGAAAAAAAAGAAATGATTGCGTTAGAAGCTAGTTTGCAGCATATGGTTTCTGGAGTGTGGGTGGGGGTGAAGGATATATAAATGGATGAGTGCATGGAAGAGTTTAACTTTTACTTTTGCGCGAAGAGTGTGTGTGTGTGTGAAAGAAATAAAGAAAGTCAACGACGAGGAACAAATTGTGTGATGGAAGCTCTAACGAAGTTCAATAACTTATCATCTTGTACTGAGTATTCTAATAAGAAACTAGCTGAACTAGTCATTGATTTACCATATGTGGTCCAAATTATTCGCCCCGTACAGACGAGGTTTGGAAGAAAAATAGTTGTGGATATTAACATTGAAGATGAAGTAACAAGTGTATTTCTACCAGCAGTATTTTCAAAATTAAGCACATCAGAGATCGATGAACTAAACTCAATGGGAGGCACACTGATGCTGGTGTATTTAGGGGTGAAGAACCGCTCACATCAAGTCATTTTGAAACAGTACTCGAAGGCAAACTGATGACGGTGTATTTTGGGTTGAAGAACCGCTCACATCGACATGTTTTGGTGAGTATTGGATTATATATATTATGTATTGATTGATATAACGATTGATATATTTAGTTGCTAATTATTTCTTAATTTGTTTAATTTTTCAGATTATCTAAAAAACTAATAAAACAACCAGCATAATGAAGTGGAAAACTGTTAATTTCCTGAGTGGAACTGATCATCGATCGCACCCGCTAATAGAGTATCATCGTGTATGCTTTCAACAACCGGAAGAAGAGGAAGAAGATGATAACGAGGTGAGTCGTAATGAGAAAGAAGCTTGTTTTAACAAATGGACATCTTCGAGTGGAATTTCAACATTTTCAGTCTACGTTACCAATGTTAGCAAATCAGAGGATAGTCAGCGAGAGGTGACAGAAACAGTTCTAAGATATCTATTGAAAGAATTATGTGAAGATGAACATTTTATTTGTTTCTTCGGATACAATACATTTGATGAAGTTTTCAAAATCGAATTTTCCATGACGTGTTACGATGTAACAAAATTGAATGTGTATAGAAACAATTTGCTTGGTAAACTTCAGGATGAATTTCCTTTTGAGGCTGTTCATTGTTCATTGGAGATTACAGGCAGTAATTTATCACAATGGCTTGAATATACTTTAAAAGATTATAGGTTTATGGTAAACCGATGTTACAGCAACTGCTGGTGGTGTATTAACAATAGTGCAAATTGGACGTATGCTTAGACATCAGTGATGGTACACCAAGTGTTGGTGGTGTATTAACTTTAGTGCAAATTGGACATTTGCTTAGACAACAGCAACAATGACCTCGCCTCCTAGCAAACGTAGAAAGGTCGATATTGTAATACATAATAATAACAGTGAAAATATAAGAAACCAATTGGACAATGCATTTGAAAGTGTTTCTAATTTTCGAAGTGAACTAAACGGTGCTATTTCAGTATCATACCAAATCGGGGAAAACACTCAAACCGAGTTGATTGAGAACAGTGATGAGTTGATTGAATGTTGGAGAGTTATTAGTGAGCATATATTGCAACAAGCTGTGAATTTCAAAGAAATTACAATTCAAATAAAGGATGAATCTTTCTTGAGCTGTGAGTTAATTGAAACGGCATTCAATTCTAGAGTGTACACACTTGCAGTATCAAATGTTAAGAATGAGTTTTTGGATCCTCGCGAATTTTTAGCGAATGCTAATATTTGGTTTACAAAGTATGTTAAGAAAGCGTTAACTGTACAAGCTTTAAAGGTGAATTCAGTTTTGTGTGCACAATACGTGCTTCGCGACATATCAGAAACAAAATATTTTGCTATCAAAAATGAGGTAGTTTTCGAGTATACTGATTTAAATGAATTTTATAATAAGAATATCATTGAAGGTACATTGACAAAAATGAGCGAATTTGAAGCAAATGGTTCCGGGTGGGCTTTAGAAAAAATTCATAGTTTGAGAATTAATATAAATAAATATGTTGGATTTCGAGTAGGAATGTCCAATACTAGTCGATTGCCTGATGTAATAGTCAATAAGAATGCAGTGCTAAATTTGTATGATACAAAGGAAGCTTGTTTTGCGTGGAGTGTGGTTGCTGGTTTGTATCCAAAAACTCGAAACGTGAATCATCTTTCTTCCTATCCGAATTACAGAGATGTTTTAAATTTAGATGGTATTCCAATTCCGATGGAAATGAAATATTTAAACAAGTTTGAAAACCAAAACAATATTTCTGTAAATGTGTTTGGAGCACAATATGATGAAAACAATTGGGTATGTATGGGAACAAACGAAGTAAAAGGAAAAAAAACTTTTACTATTGTACCTTTGTATGTATCAGATAAAGTATATGAAAGGAGTGTAGACTTATTGATGTTGCAGATTGGAAACAGTGAAAGTTATCACTTTTGTTTAATTAGAAATCTTGCTCGCCTTGTGCGTTCAAGCCTCACTAGCACTCACAGAAGGATTTATATATGTAGACGTTGTTTGTCATATTATTTTCTTGAGGATGAGTTAAATGTTCACTTTGCAGACTGTAAACAGTTTCCTGTTGCAAAAAGCATAATGCCGACTGATGAACAAAGATTTGTTAATTTTACAGAATTCCGAGTTAAAGATACAGTTCCATTTATAATATATGCAGACACTGAATGCCTCTTGTCTCCAATTTCCTCATGTTTTCCAAATAGTGACAATCATAACTCTACTTTAACACATAAACATATTCCTTACAGCATTTCTTTATACCTTCATTGTAATTTCGATAGTGAATTGTGCAGTTTCAAGCTCTTTAGGGGAAATAATTGCATTGAATTGTTTGTAAAGGAACTTTATAGTATTGTGGATAAACTTCAAACATATTACTTATCGGTTAAGCCAATGTTAAAGATGACCGAAAATGAAGAAAGATTATTTTTGTCAAGTAAAATGTGTCACATTTGCGAGAAACCGATTGCAGTTAATGAACTCAAAGTACGCGATCATTGTCACTTAACTGGAAAATATAGAGGAAGCGCACACAATAGTTGTAATTTAAATTACAAAGTAACAAAGGTTTTGCCTATAGCATTTCATAATCTAACAGCCTATGATGGACATTTTATAATTAAAGAAATTTGCGAGAAACGTGATGGAGAGGTGTTACATAATCCTGGTCATATAAAATTGTTAGCGATGAATATGGAACGTTACAAAGGGTTTACAAAGTATGTACGGGCTAAGAATGGATTCATTCAGTTAAGATTTTTCGATACATATAATTTCTTGTCCTGTTCACTAGATCAATGTTCATCTTCGTTAAGCGAAGATTCAAAGCAAATAACACGACGTTATTTTAATGATGATGCACAGTTTCGACTTACTGCGAGAAAAGGTGTGTTTCCCTATGAATACGTCACGAGTATGGATGTTCTTAACGAAACTAAATTACCTGAAATATCCAAGTTTTATAGCAGTCTTAATGATCAAACAATATCGAATGAAGAGTATGAGTTTGCTCAATCGGTGTGGGAAACGTTTTCCTGTCAAACATTAGGAGAATACGCAGATTTGTATTTAAAAGTTGACACACTTCTTTTGGCGGATGTCTTTGAAAATTTTAGATCGAATGGCATGGAAACTTATGGCATTGATGCAGCTCATTTTTACACTGCTCCATCTATGTCTTGGTGTGCTATGAAAAAGATAACCAACGTTCAACTTGAATTGCTTCAAGATATTGATATGTTACACTTTTTTGAACGATCTATTCGAGGAGGAAATGTTCAGTGTATAACACGACATGCGATTGCTAATAATAAGTATATGAAAACTTATGATGAGAAAAAGCAAGAGTCCTACATAATGTACTTTGACGTTAATAATTTGTATGGATATGCGATGATGGAATATCTTCCAACGGGTGGCTTTAAATGGATTGCAAATGTTGAAGGCTTTGATGTTTTAACTATTGATGATACTTCAGAAATTGGATATATTTTGGAAGTAGATTTGACTTATCCTCAAGAGTTACATGACAAACATTCAGATTACCCTCTATGTCCCGAAAAGTTGACAAAGCTAATGGCTACCCTAGATAATAAAGAACGTTATGTTTTGCATTATAGATTGTTAAAGCAATGTATTCAACTAGGAATGAAATTAGATCGTATTCACAGAATAATTGAATTCAATCAGAGCCAATGGCTAAAACCATATATTGATGTGAACACAGAGAAACGAAAACAAGCCAAAAATGATTTTGAAAAGAATTTTTATAAATTGATGAATAATGCAATTTTTGGTCGTTCACTGATGAATGTGAGGAAGTTAAGGGACATCAAATGGGTCACCAAATGGCATGGAGCTCGTGGTGCTAGGTCTTTAATAGCTAAGGCTAATTTTAAACATAGAATTATATTCGATGAACAATGTATGGTCATCGAGATGAGTAGACTAAAGATTTTTCACAATCAACCAGTATATGTTGGTGCATCTATATTAGATTTGTCTAAATGTAAAATGAATGACTTTCATTACAATGTTATTTTAGCAAATCCTGAATCAAATGTGAGGTTGTTATACACAGACACCGATAGTTTTATGTATATATTCTATTATGATATTTATGAGTTCATGAAACAACATTCAAATTTGTTTGATACTGGAAACTATGAAACAAACAATCCTTTTGGCATTGTGAGACAAAATAAAGGTGAAATTGGTTTAATGAAAGATGAAAATGCTGGAAGGATTGTTGAAGAATTTGTGGGGTTACGACCCAAAATGTATGCAATAAAATTGTGTGATGAAATGAATAGCTTGTGTAAGGCTAAAGGCATTAAGAAGAGTGTGAGTAAAAGTATGAATATTGATGAGTATCGAAAGTGTCTTTATAACAGAGAAAAAGTCAACAAAGTTCAAGTTTGTATAATTTCAAAATCTCATTCTGTATTTACTGTTCGTCAAAATAAGTTGGCAATTTCATCAAACGAAGATAAAAGACACATAACTGAAAACGGAATTGATACTTTACCGTTTGGTCATTTTTCTCTGAAAAATGATTAGAAACAAATTGAGATTAAAGCAGTTCATCTCACTTACTTTATTTCTTTCACACACACACACTTTTATGCCGGTAATATTACTAATTTTTTGTGTGTTCCTTTGCTTATGAAAAAAGAATAAATAATAACCCAAATTTTGTGTGTATTATTTAAAAAAAAAAACACCTCCCCCCCCCCCACCATTTCCCATTTTCCAGATATATATATGTATAATTACTTTATATTACATATCATTTAGTAATGGTGCGTTGTAAGAGGAGCAACTCTACCACTCAATATAAACGAACAGGAAGTGGATCATTAATCAGTCGTGTACTTAATAAAACTATTGATAATTTACCCGTGGAATTACACATCCCGGGATATGAATATTGTGGACCAGGAACAAAATTAGAAAAGCGATTGAGCCGTGGTGATCCAGGAATAAATATATTAGATAAAGCGTGCAAAGAGCACGACATTGCTTACGCAAAGCATAAAGATTCAAACAAAAGAAGAGAGGCTGATGAAATTTTAGCTTCAAAAGCTTGGTCTCGTGTAAAATCCCGTGACGCATCATTTGGAGAGAGAGCGGCTGCACTAACAGTGGGTGGCATCATGAAAGCTAAGTCTAAGATTGGAGGAGGTAAGCGAAACTTAAATAATAAAAAAAAAAACAAGAAAAGATTAAAAAAAAGAAGAACATCGAAAAAGCAAGGTGGTATTTTACCCCTACTTCCGATATTTGCAGCCTTGTCGGGCTTGGGGGGTCTAGCAGGCGGAGCAGCAGGGGTGGCGTCTGCTATAAACAAGGCGAAAGCTGCTCAAGAAGAACTAAAAGAAATGAAAAGACACAATCGAATGATAGAAGCAATGCGAGGAAAAGGAGGTCAAGGCATTTATTTAAATCCTCCTGCATACAAAAGATAATTAACCAAATACCAAATAAAGCATTAAGTAATTTCGATTTAGCTAAATACGCACATCAATTAAAGATTCCAAATTTTAGAGGAGTCTTTATGCGAGATACGTTACCAAGATATCCTCGAAAAAATGAAAACTGTATTGTTAACCTTGAACCGATGGATAAATCCGGTTCACATTGGGTAGCTTTCAGTAAACATGGTAAATATGTGCATTATTTTGATAGTATTGGTAATTTAAGACCACCATTTGAAATTTTAACATATCTTAAAAATTGCTATCTACAATATAATTTTCATTCATATCAATCGATTACTTCTTCGATTTGTGGACATTTATGTTTAGTCTTCTTGTATTGTATAAATAAGGGAAACACAGACCGTCTTTAAACATTTCAAAGATGGCTTTCGAAAGACGGATAACTCTTGAAGGTAAAGGCTCGAAGATTGATGTTACATTGGAGAACCCGATTCATCTTGTAGGAGCAGAGTTTTTTGAAATAGGACTTGCAGGATTGTATACATCTAATTCTATTCGAAATGTTACCAACAGAAATAATAAATTTCGCATTCATTTTACTAATTTTTTATCAATTGATTTAGTGGTACCACCGGGTATTTATGAATTTGAAGATCTAGCCTCAGCTTTTGATGATTTACTTAGTTATCACTCATTGTCGAAACTTATACCAGAACATTTAGAAAAAACAAAATTGTATGTGGAAGAGGATATAGATGGAAAAAGAGACAACCGTCTCGTTTTGTCTTCCCCGTTTAATATTGATTTCACTGTAGCCAACAGTGTAGCAGGGCCTTTAGGTATTGAAAAGAAAGTTTACCCTAAAGAGAATAAAAGAGAAATTGAAATTCATCGAAAAATAGAATCGATAATGAAGTTTGCAATTAACGAGAATAATAACATTTTGGCTATAAAGTTGAACGAAGCGGATAGAGCGATTTTAATAATACCCAATGCTAGCTATACGTTAAAACAATTAAGTGAAAAGATTGATGATTTATTAGTTGAACATTTATTAGGCGACAAAGACAAATTCCCATCATTTTATATTAATTATGATAAAGTCTTTTATCATTGTAAACTACATTCGAAAGTGTTTGCTATAGATTTTGGTGTTGCAGATTCTATTGCAGATTTGTTAGGCTTTTCTCATAGAAAGTTCAAGGCAAACACAACTCATCATTCTGAATATATGATTAAAATTAACACTGTTAATAGTATTCGAGTATGTTGCAACCTTGTGCTTGGTACGAGTTCTTATTTGAACCATAAACCAACACACTCTTTATATAATTTTAAAGCTCATGTTCCTGCTGGTTACCCGATTGTTGTACAACCAACAACGATTAATTTTTTGCCCATGAACACCAAGCTTATTCAACATGTATCTGTGCAACTTGAAGATCATCTTCAACAGCTCATTGATTTGCAAGATGAAGATTTAACTGTAGAATTAATTATTCGTCCAGCACGATATCTTGCTATATAAAGTAATGAAATACTGTTATGTTTTCATTCTACTTGAGTAAGCATACTAGAAAACAATCACAAATATGGTTATACTATATAATACTCAAAGTTTGAAAAAAAAGAAGTCGACTCTGATTCGAAAAAATAATATAAATCAATCAGCTAAAATTTGTAAAAAAAACAAACAACGACATCGCACCTTGAAATCTAAGAAACAGTTATCGAGTAACAACAAACAATTCTTACAGTCTTTAGGCTATCGCGTACTTTAATTTCAATATAAATATATATGCAATTGTTAATCTTATTTAGTTTCTATCTATAGTTGAAGCTGTTAACATGTTTAACATAACAGATAAAAGAGAGGTTGACAACAGAGTTGTGCGACGAGAAGAAAGAGTTTATCAACCTTATTCAGCTAATAAATTCGAAAATAATGATGAAATTCGAATACCGATTCAAAATGAAGAAAACATAGTTTTATTATCAGAAGGTGTTCTTCACTTAGAAGGTCAAATTATTACTTCTAACATAAATCCAGCTGCTTCTACTACAGCGCATCCTGACCAAAATTTTGGGGCTAATCTTTTTAGCGAAATTCGCATCACGTTAAATGGTAAAGAAATTGATCGTACACGCCATCTAGGTATAACAAGTTCTATAAAAACCTTTGCATCATATTCAAAAAACGAATATACAGCTTTACAAAATGCCGGTTATTTTCCCTCTTTAACAACGCCAGCAAGTGAAGCAAATATTGTTGATAGTAACACAAAACGTTTTCATATAATACTTCCTTTAAGCAACCTGTTAGGAATAGCAGAGGATTACAGAAAGCCGATTTTAAACTGCAAGCATGAGGTAATACTTCTCCGATCGTCAAGTGACGCACGTGCGTTGCAATCGACAACCGAAAACGATCTTTCTAAGGTCAAGTTATTTAAAGTTTATCTAAAAATTCCCGTTTTATTATTATCAGACGAAGAACAAATTAAAAGATTAAAACTAATGCAGACAAATATTCCCATTCAGGTTGGTTATCGATCGTGGGATGTTCACGTCTTGCCTTCTCTTCCTAGAACAACTAAATATAGTTGGACTGTAATGACAACTTCTGAAACTCAAAAACCGCGTCAATTTTTATTAGGTTTTCAAACTAGAAGAAATTTACTAAACACATGCTCTTCCTATTTCGACCATTGTAACATTAAATCTATAAGAGTTTTTTTAAATTCAATTTTTTATCCCTATGAAATGCCAACTTCTGAAATTGCCATAAATGACTACAGCGAGTTGTATGACATGTTTGTTAAATTTCGTAATGTATATTATCAGATCGATGATGTTCGTTCAGAGACTCTGGTTTCACGAGATGAATTTAAGTCTCTTTGTCCTATTATTGTAATTAATTGTCTCGAACAAGTGGAAGCAGTGAAGACATCTTCAGTCGATGTGCGAATTGAAATCGAGACAAGTGAGAATATACCTGAAGATACAACTCTTTATTGTGTTCTTATTCATGATCGTCAAATATCTTACAGACCATTAACGAATGAAGTAATTATCTAAACCAATATTTGCTAAGTTATAAGCAAGCAAGTAAACAAGTATTCTCACTTTAGTTGCAATCATGGAATTGACAACAACAAACTCTCCTTCTACTGATGCTGGCACGTGGAATAAGAAGCAACCAATAGTTGCAGACATTCGCAAGCTACCAAACGGCAGTTTGGAACTTGCTTACTGTATGTTAAATAACGGCAATATACCTTCATTCAGCCCCGTGATCACATGGGTTGCAGCATATTGTGAAAAAACTCTTTCTTCTTTTTTTGAGTCTATTAAGAATAAATATGATTATTTAGTTGTATATAATTTGCCACAGGAATTTTCTTTGTTTGCACTAAAAGCACTTTCCCCAGACTCATTATTCGATCTTAATACGATTGATGGAATGTCAGACCTAATGTTGAGGCATAGCCAACGTTTACCTACAGATTGTCCAAAACATTTACCATCTCTAGCAATGGGAAGCAATAGTTGTGCTAAATTCAACGTCAATGCTGTTCAACATTGGTTAAATTCTTCTGATGGCATCATGAAAATCGTGTGTTCGATAATAAACAAGTTTCGAAACAGTGGACTTCGAGGTTTTAATAAGTTTGATTGGAACTACTTTCCTATAAACGTGCTGACTATATATGAACCACAACGAATTCGTCTAGAGTGGGAACATCTACCAGATCATCTAAAGAGGAAATTTCAACTGTTTCATCTTCGCTGCAAATGTGACAACTGTAATCGCTATCTATAAAAGGTGAATAATTTAGATCTACTACTGAAGTTGACAGCTATACATATTTTGTTTTTAGTTTGCTTTTTAACACAGTGTATCTTTTTTTTTTGTCTACAGAAAATAATCATCTGGACAACTAAAAAGAAGAAGATCATCTCAACACAGCCACACTCATCTGGACAACTAAAAAAAGAATGAGATTACTTCAAGAGAAATAAAATTGTATTAATTGTAATTCTAAATGAATAAAGAAAAAAAAAAATGTCTTTTGTACCATTTCATATGAAAGTTCTTATTAATGATCAATTACCTCCTCACTCTACATGTAAATAAAATAATAATAATAATAATAATAATAATAATAATAATAATAATAATAATAATAATAATAATAATAATAATAATAATATTGTCAGGTGAGGGATTCGAACCCTCGCTTTCAATTTCTGAAAATTAGATCTTAAGTCTAACGCCTTAGACCGCTCGGCCAACCCAACACGTGCATATTAGCCAACGTGTTTTGTTGATTCATGTCAGTTCGCATTTAGCTTTGTGTGGTGAACATCTTTTCTTTGTGAAGTAAACCAGCATCATGAAGTATTTTAATTGTGTAAAGTATTCCAAAAAACAGTTAATGCAAATGATATTGAGTCAAAAAGAAATGAATTTAAAATCTGAAAGAGATCGGCTAAAAACATTTAAGACCTGGTCTTCAGACAGTTTTACGAACACTGCATGGTTAGCAGCTGCAGGATTTTTCTATTTTGGATATAAGGATATGGTTAGGTGTGCTTTCTGTAATCTGCAACTTAGTTATTGGGAAGAAGATGATGATCCGTTTGAAGAACATAAGAAATGGGCTTTTTCTTGCCCCTACGTAAACAATATTTCTCCTAGCATAGAATTGAAATGCGAATATGAAAGACTTAAAACTTTTCAAAATTGGCCTCTTCCCTGTCCAAACGAATTTTGTTTAGCACCAGCAGGGTTTTATTATACTGGACATGGTGATAAGGTGAAATGTATATTCTGTAAGATTGAAATTGAAAATTGGAGGGAAAACGATAATCCTTTAAATGATCATGAAAAATGGGCGCCATATTGTCCATATATAAGAGGGTTTTACGTCGGCAACGTTGATTTAAATCCTGAAAATCCTACTATTATTCCACATAATACAAGTTATGATACGTGTGGAAGCAATATATGTTGATGTGATGTGATTTTTTGTGCAGTGTGCATTCTCAGACGTAAACGTAGACATGTTGAAGTTTGTTAAGCAGTCAAACACTCTACCAGTAATTTCATTTACTAATGCTGAAAACCAGAGTAAAAGTGAAAAAAGAAAGCATGGTGTTTTACTACCGAACACAATTCGATGTATCATTTGCGGTCCATCGAACTGCGGTAAAACAAACGTAATGCTAAATTTATTATGCCACAAAAATGGAGTTCGTTTTGAAAACGTTTATATTTATTCTAAATCACTTGCTCAAAGTAAATATGTTGAATTAAAAAAGTTTTTGGACTCCATAAAAGAAATAAAAAGTGATTTTTTTTCCGATAATGATGAAGTAATGCCTCCAGAAATGGCTAGAAAAAACTCTATATTTGTTTTTGATGATGTAGCCAGCAATAAACAACAACACATGAAATATTATTTCAGTAGAGGTCGTCATCACGACGTTGACGTATTTTATCTTTGTCAAACATATTCTTGTATACCTAAACATCTAATTAGAGATAACGCTAATTTTTTAATTCTTTTTAAACAAGACGGAACAAACTTGCGTCACGTATATAACGATCATGTAAATACAGATATGAGCTATGAACAGTTCTTTGATATTTGTTCGTATTGTTGGCAAAACTCTAAGTTTGGTTTTTTGGTTATCGATAAAGATAGCGATTTACAAAATGGTCGATATCGCAATGGATTTGATGTTTATTTTCAGTTATAAATATGACTTCAAAAAGAGGTAAATGGCCATTCGTGTTATAGCTTTTGCGTGGTTAACAACTTAACTATGACATCGTTTAACAAAACCAATAATGTGTCTATCGGACGACCGACCTCACGACATGATATTGCAACTAAATCATATGTTGATGATAAGCTAGTGCAATATGAAAATCAACTAACAACAACAACAAGCGACGGACATCTAAGTATTAACGGCAAACGGTTAAAAAATGTTGGAATGCCAATACATGTTGAAGATGCATGCAACAAAGGTTATGTAGTGAAGTTATTAAATGAGCTAAATAAAATCGAGTCTAAAGAAGACATACAACGAAACTTTAACGAGCTTAAAGGTTTAATTTTTTCAATTTGTAAAATAGAGAAAAAAGAACTTGACTTTCAAAACAAACGTCTCGCGGGCTTAGCTTTACCATCATCTGCAAATGATGCAGTAAACCTTATTGCAATGCAGCAACATACATCGAATATAAAAAAATATCTTGAGACCCGAATAACAGAAGTGTTACAACGAGTAGAATTCATTCATGGTTTAGTGCGAGAATTTTCAGAAGATCACTTTCCGTATGATCAAGATACTCTCGACTTGGGTAACAAAAGAATAAGAAATGTTAAAGATCCAATTCAAAATCAAGATGCGGTAACGTATTCTTTTCTTAAAACTCATGTAACAAATGAACTCGATGAAATTAAAAAATCTCTTTTGAATATAAACAGAGATGATGAAACTGTAGATATGTTAAATAGAAGAATAACAAACATATCTCAACCAATCGATTCGTTAGATGCAATAAACAAATATTACTTAGAAAACTTTGCTGCCTCTCGAAAAGATCTAGAAGACTTAATCGCTAAATTTAATAAACAAAACGTTTTAAACGTAGACGATGGTGGAACTTTAAATATGATGAGTAGACGAATTACTCACGTAAACAACCCCATATACGATAACGATGTTGCAAATAAGACGTTTGTTGAGCAATATGCCGCTTCCCAACATGAATTTGATCAATTGAAACAAACTGTAAACAATCTACAACATCAAAAACAAACAAATGTTGAGTTCCCTGTTAACGACCAAGACGTGACAAATAAACGGTTTGTAGAACACTATGCTGCGTCACGAACTGAAGTTAATCAACTAAAAGAAATTTTAAGCAATTTACAAACTCGTATTGAGGGTGTTGCTAACAATCTCAATATTGTTAAAAAAGAAGATCTTGAAAGTTATGCTGCTGAATCCAAAGAAGAATATAACAAGTTAAAAACTGAACTGGAAAAAATTGAGCAAATGGTTAACAAAGAACCACTCGAAAGTTTTACTGCATCCAAAGAAGAATATGGTATATTAAAAGATGAAGTAAAGAAAAAGAACTTATCGAAATTTATTCTGAAATTCTCCAACACACCATCAATCCATTCACCAGTATACACGCTTCATAATCATAACATACAGTACCAACTTCCCTACAAAGGTGTATTAAAACCAATTTTTGTTTCACCAAGATCTCCAATTGTGTATGCAATTTTAAATATACGTCAAGAGATTGAACTGGATGGCAGTGATATTGTCGTTGAAGAGCAAGATGAAATTCAGTTTCGACTTAGAGACCCGAAAAAACATAAAACTGATGATCTTCCTCTTCAAATCGATTTTGAATATACTATAAATAAGTAAAACAACCACAATTTCCGTTTAGTCATGGAGAAGAGCTCAAAGATTAAAGCTGAAAGTCGAGTAAAGGATAAACTTTCTCGCTTAAAAAAAGATGTTAAAGACAAGTATCTTTCACTTCAAGATGATGTTAGACGAAAAGAATTAGATATAGAGACTAACTTTAAACCAGTAACAAGTTCATTAAATCAACTTGTAGCTATTGCTAATACGTCGACTCAAAATAAAGAAAATCGAAAAAGAAAAGGAAAATATGACGATTCTGAATCCACTGCTACTTCAGACGAAGAAGATGGAGATAGCATCAAAATAATTTCACTACTTAACCGCTACTTTGATCCGTTCATTAAACAAAACGTGGATAGAACATTTGGTATAACGATAAGAAATGATAAACAATACTTGGGACGCGAACGAGTTTTCTTCGATAAAAAGTGGATAAAAGTTGGCGGTGAAAAATTTCCTATTACAGAAGGTCTACTTGAATTGATTCAAAGGAAAGTACCAGACCCCACTCTAATAGATAGGAGTGATTTAAGTTCATATTTGAAATTATTAAATGTTTCAAACGTGCACAAAAGAAATTATACAAGCAATGCAGCTCCAAGAGGAACGCAATCTTATAAGTATAGACATATAATTGAACCCCTTCTCACTGAAGACATAGATAGAATTATAAAAACAGCAGATGAAAATGAAGAAGCAAATACTACAATGCATACTGGATATGGTCAAAAAAAACACATCGCGCCACAAGCCATTTGGAAATTTGAAGGCGGAAACAATATTGAATTCGTTCACTGGAATGAACCAAACAAATTGGTATCAAGACTTAAAACATTAATTGCATCGAAAGCTGCAGGTCACACAGGACTAGACAGCGAAATCTTTGCAATAGAAGAAGAACTAAGAAATGCTGGATATATTGAATAAAAATTCCAACGTTTGTAAAACAATGCACAGTATGTTATAAAACATTGTTTGGAAAATAACTATGAACGAAATCAGACGAGAAATTGCAAAAGAACTTCACGCACCGCTTAGAAAAAAGTTTAAAAGACGACGTGTTATTAGCAAAGGAATCGATGACCTCCATGAAGCTGACCTTGTGGACATGTCCAAACTTGCAAAATGGAATAATGGATTTAAATATTTATTAACCATTATTGACGTTTACTCGAAATATGCATGGGCAATTCCTCTTAAAACCAAAAAAGGAAGTGAGATTGTGAAAAGCTTAAAATTTGTTTATTCTCAAAGTAAAAGATTGCCCAATTATTTTCACACCGATCGAGGAACGGAATTTTATAACAGTGAATTCAAAACATGGTCTCAGAAACAAAATCTAAAGCATTATTCCACTGGCAGCTCCATTAAAGCGAGTGTGATAGAAAGATTTAATCGAACTCTTAAGGAATCGATGTGGAAAGAATTCACAACACGAGGTTCTTACCGATGGGTACATATTTTGCCTGAGTTACTAGTAAAGTATAATCACAAAATACATCGCAGCATTGGCATGAAACCTAATGATGTGAAAAGAAACAATCCACCCCGCTTGCCAACACAATATAATGAAACTTTAAGAAAACCAAAATATAAAATCGGCGACATTGTAAGAATATCAAAAATCAAGAAACACTTCAGTAAAGGGTACGAAGGTAATTGGACAACAGAATTATTTACAATTTATAAAGTTCAAAATACTAATCCACGAACATATCTTTTAAAAGATAATAAAAATATCCCAATATTTGGTGCGTTCTACGAAGCAGAGTTACAACGAACAAAACATCCTAATATTTACTTAGTCGACAAAGTACTACGTAGAAAAGGAACCCGAGCCTTCGTATCTTGGCTTGGATTCGATTCAACTCACAACTCTTGGATCCCCAACAAAAATATCTTATAATTAGAACAGTGTAAGTTTTTTTATTTTTATTTTTTATTCCTCACAAAAGATATTATTATTATTATTATTATTATTATTATTATTATTATTATTATTATTATTATTATTATTATTATTATTATTATTATTATTATTATTATTATTATTATTATTATTAATGTGTCTCTATATATATATTTTTCAGCTCACTAAAACCAACACACGCAAGAAAGAAAAGAATGATTGTACTTACCCCGTGCACAAGACCAGCATATTCCACTCTGCAAACAACACAGCATCTTCAATTCTCTCTGCCGCTTGTTGGAAAAAGAACTACTTACCACTTTAAGAACGAAGATCATATCATTTTTCACTAATTCATATTATATAATTAATGTAAACCACAAATGATCAAATAAATATATTTTTAAAAAAGATTTACACCACACAAATTATTATTATTATTATTATTATTATTATTTTTTTTTTTTTAAACACCCACTGTCCAACGTCCATTTAATTAATCATTTGGACTTCTTCTTCTTCTTCTTCTTCTTCTTCTTCTTCTCCACCTTCATCGGCATCCATACGATCTTCACCCCCCACACTCTCTTCCTCCAGCGGTGGAAAATCGAGCAGCTCGATACTGTCGGAGTCGATTGATTCCAGCCGCTGAATGATCACCCCCAATATGTGGGGGGTTACGCCATCCGCTGTCAACTCTCTACAATGCTGGCGGTCTCGAATTATTTCCAATAACTCGCAATTATACATGTCCTGCTGAAGATTGCTAAGCCCGTTGAACCAAACGTCCTCTTCCACTTTGAACGCGCTCACTGCGAAGTTTAGCCCCAGCCTCTCTGATAGTTCTCTCAGAGATTTTATCTCATAGAGCTGCTGGAGCTTAACTAAAAGATTTCCATACATGGTCATGTTGATTGTTAACTGAGTTGCTTTGAAACTAAGTGTTACTTCATAGCTATGTGCTCTTATATATTGCGAATATCAAACTGCAAAAAGCTATTTTAAACATTTTCACATGGAGCTCTGGGAACCGACATCCAATCTCGTTCTCGCATTAAAAATTACAGACTTGACTAATGACATCTGGGAATCTAAAAACAAACAGATCGAAATTCATTTCACACACTCAAAGTTATACATGTCATATAAAACACTTTAACCAGATTGAGATCATGAAGCAAGCCAGAACACAAAAAATGTTAACATCATTTAAATTAAACAGACATAACATAGCGAGAAGGAGTAACACAACTCCACTCCCACGCTGTGGTAATATATGTCGTACTTAAACAGAGTGTCGCATTACAACATCTGATTACTTATTTAGCTTGCGCGAGCAAAAACTTTAACGACAACCATGCACTACATGCGCTGGCTACTCTCATGGCTTGCCGCACGGCGCGAGCAAAAACGGAACAGCTGCACACCACATGTCTGGTAGCGATCCGGCTATGTCGAGTGCCTCACCGTACACTCTCATTCAAAAGTTATGACACACAAGACTCTCTACACTTCCTTGGGAAATTACCAAAATATAATTCAATAATCAATCAATACTTAATAACCATGATACACAGGCTGCCCCGGGAATTAAATAACAAAACACAGAATCGAACCAAGAAACTCCCCTGTAGGAGTGGAAGAGGAGTCTGAATTTCGAGTTACCATCCTAATAAACAACCCCCATGCCGTCAACACCCATTAACTTTTTATCACAATCACATAAACAAGCCAAAAGGTCAACCCCTTCCCACGCTAACACGTGCAGTGCACATGCCCCGCTCCTGGACCACGTGGTCGCTCTAAGGACCCATGACGTCATCAGGATTACGCAATTTCTGGTCATGATGATGCAATATTTGGAGTGTAGCAAACGCTTACTACTTAGCATGGACGTTATATGCAGTTAAACATTGGATCTAACAGTGCACGTAAAATCATGTTGGCAACAATGACATACGGTACATGTATTGGTCAGAAATAATCTGAAATAATATGATCTATTGTTGTGTCAATTTTGAATGAAATCCATTAATTCGTTTAGAAGTTACATGCATTTTAAAATTGGACCTATCAGCAGGCTTAGAATCATGTTGGCAGCACTGGTGTAGGCCTATATTAGTTACTCCAAATTAAACTAGAATGCCATGTACTATACGTGTGCAAAGTTTAGAGTTATTGGCTTGCATACTTTCTGATATATTGATATAAGGGTAACAAAAATAGAGACAGTATTTATTAACAGTTGGCAGCCCTGGTTACTATTAAGAATCGGCATAGTCATATCTCTTATGGTACACATAGCACATACGAAATTTGGTTGAAATCCAAATGATAGTATAGAAGTTATATGTATTTAAATTTGGACCTCTCAGTAGGCTTAGACTCATGTTGGTAGCAATGACGTTGTAAGTTACTCCAAATTAATATAGAATGTCAGGTACTATACGTGTGCATAGTTTAAAACTGTCGGCTTGCATACTTTCTGATATATCAGTATTGTGATAAAAAAAATTGAGAGCATTATTAACAGTTGGCAGCCCTGGTGGCTCTTAAGAATACGCTCAGTCGTATCTGTTTATGTACACATAGCACATACGAAATTTGGTTGAAATCCAATTGATAGTGTAGAAGTTATATGCATTTAAATTTTGGACCTATCAGCAGGCTTATAATCATTTTGGCAACACCGCCATGTATGGCCTCCTGGAAATTAAACTGCAATATTATTATCTATACGTGTGCCAATTTTGAAATAGCTCTCATTCATACCGTCCAAGATATCCAACATGGAGCTCAAATTTTAATTGTGATTTTTCAGCAGTTGGTAGCACTGACATCATTTTCAAATATGGCCGTGAGATATTTAGGTATAGATCTTTACTCCTGCCAAATTTTGCTTCGATTGCTGCAGCCGTTTAGGAGTTGATAGGGGGGTCACACACACAGCCAGACAGGCAGACAGACAGAAGGACAGACCGACAGACAGACACACATTTGCCCGATCTCATAAGTCTACTTTTTGCTCATTTTTTCAAAATGTGAAAAGTTGGCTAAAAACGCGATTTTTAAATTTTCCACAGCCGCTAACTTGTCGTTATGAAAAAAATGTTCATGCCATAAATCTATGGCATGGGCTTTAAGTCCCCTCTGAAGGAAGGCACACTGATTTTAACGCTCTTAAGACATTCGACGACTTCAACCGGGTTTGAACCCTCGATCTTGGGCTTAGCAGTTCAGCATGCTGACGACTACGCCACCGAAGCCGCTGTCATACACTAATTAAGCCTAAGTGAGGAGGATTGAAGATGAAAGGATGACGTTCGAAATATGTCATCCAATTAAGCACCCGGTACTTTTATCATTTTAAATGATTATATCGACTTCACTGGGGTCAGACGTTACGTTACGGTGACGGGACGAAATGTACCGAGAATGCAGTGATGTGTGTGACGTCATAGTACTGCTTGAGCTTCCTCCTTTCCCCGCGCGCTTCGGTGAGCATGACGTCCTCAAGCCAGCTACCTCCTTTTACCTTGGTTTGCAGTTGCTTTTTTATTATTTTTATTTTTCTTTTTTTCTATTTTTTAAATTATTTTTTTCTTTTTTTCTTTTTTCTTTCTTATTAGCCTACTTTTCACATTTTGCAAAAATGAGGAAAAAGTAGACTTATGAGATCAATCCGGGCAAATGTGTGTCTGTCTGTCTGTCTGTCCTTCTGTCTGTTTGTCTGTCTGTCCTTCTGTCTGTCGGTCTGTCTGGTTGTGTGTGTGTGTGCCCCCCCCCCCCCCCTATGAACTCCTAAATGGCTGCAGCTATCGAAACCAAATTTAGTAAGAGTTAAGATGTATACCGGAATATCTCACGTCCATATTTGAAAATGATGTCAGTGCTACCAACTGCTGAAAGAACGCACTAGAACTTTGAGCTCCATGTTGGATATCTTTGAAGATATGCATAGGAGCTCTTCCAAAATTGGCACACATATAGATAATACTATTTCAGTTTAACTTCCAGGAGGCCAAATATGACAGTGTGGCCAAAATAATTTTAAGCCTTCTGATAAGTCCAATTTTCAAATGCATATAACTTCTACACTATCAATTGGATTTCAACCAAATTTTGTATGTACTATGTGCACATAAACCGAAATGACTGAGCGTATTCTTACGAGCCACCAGGGCTGACAACTGTTAATAATTGCTCTCTCTATTTTTTTATCCAAATACCAATATATCAGAAAGTATGCAAGCCGACAGCTTTTAAACTATTCACACGTATAGTTCCTGACATTTTAGATTAACTTGGAGTAATTTATATACTTCAGTTCTACCAACATGTTTCTGAGCCTGCTGATAGGACATATTTTTAAATACATGTAACTTCTTTACTATCAGTTGGATTTCAACCAAATTTCGTATGTGCTATGTGTAACGTATCATATATGACTATAAGTATTCTTAAGAGCAATCAGGGCTGCCAACTGTTAATAAATGCTGTCTATATATTTTTTACCCTAATATCAATATATCAGAAAGTATGCAAGCCAACAGCTCTATATTTTGCCCACGTATAGCACCTGACACTCTAGATTAATTTGGAGTAATTAATATAAGTCAGTGCTGCCAACATGATTCTATGCTTGCTGATAGGCCCAATTTTAAAATACATGTAACTTCTATACTAACAAATGGATTTCATCCAAAATTGGCACAACAAGATATCATAACATTTCCGATTATTTCTAACCTGCACACGCATTGTTGCCAAAATGCTTTTACGCGTCTAACTGCATGTAACGTCTATTGGACTTCAACCACATTTTGTATTCTGTACCTTAAGAGATGGAACTAAGAATATATTCAGTCACCAGGGCTGCCATCTGTAGTGCTCTATTAGGCTACATTATGCCAGGAATATTTCGAACTAATTAGACATTTCGATATTACCAACTTAATTTCGTCATTATTCTAGTTAGATTCATGTAGAATAATAATTGGCCTGAAAAGTAGGCTCTTTAGTTCGTCACGGAACTTCTTGTTTTTATTTTTATTTTTTGCTAACGGACTTTGAGTTCACGCAGCATTTGTAGCATTTAAAATTATATAAAGTCTAGTCTTTCAGTGTTTTTGTACATAAAAGCGTGTTATTTTGTGTTAAATATCCAATGTAGTGTTTTCAGGTTAGCGTATATAAATACTTGTTTCCCACCTAATGCAATTGGGCACAACTTGTGTTGACCGACTGAAACGCTTGCCATAATAGAATTAAGCGACATTGAAAAGTGGTTTCTATTGCTTCAATTATATTAAAAAGGCCCGTCTTCTGAAGAATATTCATTTACCATTTCATTTGAGAGGAGACCGTACCTTATTTAGGCACGAAAATGCAATTTTCTAATTTTGCCAAAATTTGGTACCGGTAATTTAGAGTCTGTTGTTTCTGAATATGTATTTATTTTCCCTCTAGCAATGTTTGAAGAACTCTATGGTGAAGGGATGTTCTAAATGTATGCATCATCTTTAAGTTCAATTTCCTTGAATTGACTTTTTTCCATGCTAATACCCCTTTTTCTCAGTAACTATAAATCACAAGAACATGAAATTTTAACAAGAAATGTGGCTGAGTTACAAGGCAGTTCATTGTTTAAATTCAATGTTAAAAAGGCATTAAAATCTATTTTAAGCCCAATATCAATTTATAAAATGTCAATAAATCTATGGATGCCAAAGTTGGTCATTTAGTAAATGTCAGACAAGACTGTTCCAGATCTGTCAACGGAAAATGGAAAGGAGAATCCTATGCGTTAAGCTAAGCGACAGAATCAGTATCACGGATCTGAGAAAAAGAAGTGGGTTGGAGGATACAGCAACAAGAGCTCGGCGCTGGGGTGGACACATATCCAGAATGGACCAGGATAGATGGGCCTACTCCACGACTATGTGGGATCCAAGAGCTGGCAGAGAAGCAGAGGACGCCCCCGTCTCAGATTGTCGGACGAATTTAGGTTGGAGGCAGGTATTATGTGGACCAGAAATGCCGGGGATAGGAAGCTATGGAAGGAAATTCAGATCAGTGTAATAGTGTAACAATGTAAATACCGTAGTAAGGATGTGTGTTAATTTATTTTTAGCCTACTTTTCACATTTTGCAAAAATGAGGAAAAACTAGACTTATGAGATCGGGCAAATGTGTGTCTGTCTGTCTGTCCTTCTGTCTGTCTGTCTGTCTGTCTGTCCTTCTGTCTGTCTGTCTATCTGGCTGTGTGTGTGTCCCCCACTATCAACTCCTAAACGGCTGCAGCAATCGAAACAAAATTTGGTAGGAGTAAAGATCTATACATGAATATCTCACGGACATATTTGAAAATGATGTCAGTGCTACCAACTGCAGAAAAATTGCAATTGAAATTTGAGCTCTATGTTGGATATCTCGGAAGGTATGAATGGGAGCTATTTGAAAATTGGCACACGTATAGATAATAATATTGCAGTTTAATTTCCAGGAGCACATACATGGCAGTGTTGCCAAAATGATTATAAGCCTGCTGATAGGTCCAATATTTAAATGCATATAACTTCTACACTATCAATTGGAATTCAACCAAATTTCGTATGTGCTATGTGTTCATAAACAGATATAACTGAGCGTATTCCTAAGATCCACCAGGGCTGCCAACTGTTAATAAATGCTCTCTATTTATTTTTTCCAAATACCAATATATCAGAAAGTATGCAAGCCGACAACTTTAAACGATGCACGCGTATAGTACCTGACATTCTGTATTAATTTGGAGTAACTTATATACATCAGTGTTACCAACATGATTCTAAGCCTGCTGAGAGGTCCAACTTTAAATACAGGTAGCTTCTATACTATCATTTGGATTTCAACCAAAATTTGTATGTGCTATGTGCACCATAACAGATACGACTATGCGTATTCTTAAGAGCAACCAGTGTTGCCAACTGTTAAAAAATGTTGTCTCTATTTTTGTTTCCCTAATATTAAAATATCATAAAATATGCAAGCCATTAGCTCTAAAATTTGCACACGTATAGTACCTGACATTCTAGATTAATTTGGAGTAATTAATATACGTCAGTGCTGCCAACATGATTCTAAGCCTGCTGATAGGTCAATTTTAAAATGCCTGTAACTTCTATACTAACAAATGGATTTCATTCAAAATTAACACAACAAGAGATCATATTATTGCAGATTATTCCTGACCATTACATGTATGTCATTGTTGCCAACATGATTTTAAGCGCGCTGTTAGATCCAATGTTTAACTGCATGTAACGTCCGTGCTATCCATTGGACTTCAACCAAATTTTGTATTCTGTACCTTAATAGATGGAAACAAGAATATATTCAGTCACCAGGGCTGCCAAATGTAGTTCTCTATTAGGCTAAATTATGCCAGGTATACAGTATTTCGAACTAATTAGAAATTTCTATATTACCAATTTAATTTTGTCATTATTCTAGATAGATCCATATAGATTAATCAATGGCATGAATTTTAAATTTTAAGAAAAGTAGGCTCTTTAGTTCGTCACGGAACTTCTTGTTTATTAATGTGTGTGTATTTAGGAAAGACATCTCTCTAGAACTGGCTCCTCTTGGGAGACTACTTGAGGCACCCTCTACCACTACGGTAGGAGGCCCTTGCCCATCAGGGATCTACGGGCTTATCTTATCTCTATCTTATCTTATCAATATATGAAGAAAATATTGCTCTATAATTACACTAAAATAAAGTAAGATTCATGCACTAGCTTCTGAGAAAACGGGGGTACCAACTTCCAAAATTTAACAAGGGTGGTATACAAGGCACGGTCTCCACTGAAAGTACTGTAGTTGTCCATATTAGATCAGTGCACTCGGTGCTGTTCAAACCAACAAACTTAGCCAACAACCCTTTTCTCATTGCGAGGTGTACAATAAGGAACAACAAGTTAGACATGAGAGGTTTTATTTCCTTGCCACCTCGGGCAGTCTCACGAACTCTCCTTTTTATTCAGAAAACCGTGAAAGGAGAAACTTTTTATTACCTTTTTATTACGTGAAATAAAGGAGAATGGGAATTACTTTTTGTGCGTATGTTTTCTATCTTGCGTTACCTAGTCCAATAATGTGATCAATTTGTAGCCGCGTGGCAATCAATGGTATACGAATTTACAATTAGATTAGATGGACAGCGGCACCCTCTGAATACAGAATAAGGCTTGTAGCCCGTAATTACAAGCTCCAATATAAAATTACCTATGTATTTACATGTGTAAGCCTCGTGTAGTCAATAGATTACCATGTTTAAAAAAATGGCCAAAGCATATGTTAAATTTAGCATGTCGATTAAGTGCCCTCTGTTTAGGTGTTAGACTGGCCAAATCTGAATTACATGGCTCTGTAATTGAAATTATGCAGTAACCTGGGTAAAGTCGGTGCTGTAACATTCATTACAGAGCTGCTAGCTTCTCTACGGAAACACACCTAGCATTGCGCGCATGTTTCAAAACCTGTTTTGTGAATTAGGTTAAATAATACTGTAATATTGTTATTGGTTTTACGTCCCTTTTAACTACTGTGGCTTTTAGGGACGCCAGGGTGTCAGAATTTCTCCTCGAAGGGAATCTTTAATGTGCCAGTAAATTTACTGACACGGCTCCCTCGTATCTGCGCACTCTCAAACGCCAACACCAAGACCAGCTCGTGGCGCAGTGGCTAGCATTGTTGGTTGTCACCCCCGAGGTACCTGGTTCGATCCCTGGCTATGACAAGAATGTAAAAGTCTTGGTATGGTCTGGTACGGGGTCTCCCAGTACCGTGATGAAAAATGGGAACCTGCCGGGTGCTATGGCAGGAGGAGAAGTGAAAAGGAACTGGCCACCCTACCACACGCAAACTCCGGCTCAGGATGCCTGGTTAGTGACCCCTTGACGAAATCAAGGGCTGTAATTTAGGTCACCTACTTCCCTGGAGGAGATATTGCACTCTAATTAATTAAGAAATTAATCGCCAAGTGACTGCGCCAGGATTCAATTCTGCAACCTTGAACTTAGAAAGCGAGAACGTTACCGCTGAGCCATCCAGGCAGCCTCAAATAAATTACACACACACCCAAAATAAGCGAGGCTTTATGACCAATCAAACTTAGGAGGTGGTTTGCAAAATGTTTAGAGTGGAGTGTGATGTCTTATGATTCGGAAACATGGACCATCAGACAGAAAGAACAAAAATATTTATACAATTTTGTTATGCGGTTACAGAGAAGAATGGAGAAAGTGAAATGGATCGATAGAATGAGAAATGAGGAGGTGCTAAGAAGGGTAGGAGAGGAGAGGAAGACGGCGTCGCTGGCGTATTTGGTAGCAAGCTGAACTTCTATGCCTGAGGTCGCGGGTTCAAACCCGGACGAAGTCGTTGGATTTTTTAAGTGCGCTAAAATCCCTCGGTATGCCTTCCTTCGGAGGGGAAGTAGAGCCGGCGGTCCCTTGTCATAGATTTATGGCATTTAAGAGAACCTTCCACTAATTTCACTTGTGTGAAGCTAAGTAATATGTTAGATATTACTAACGCTCTTAGGTTCCAATGTTCGTTGCCATAAACCGACTGTGGTGGCATATTGTAACATGTTTAGTACTTGCTGTCGCTGACGGTGGCGTTTGGTAGCAAAAGTAGGTACTACTTGAAAATTGAATGTCTGCAGTCCTTACTTGAATTAAAAAAAACGGATAACACACACTATTACAGCCATCACAATTGACACCAGTTATCAGACAGATTCTACACACACCCAAAGTACACGGGGCTACATGACCGATTTGTCACAGCCCCTAAACTGAGGAACCAACCAACCAGAGGAGAGGAGTTATAAGTGGATGGTACAGAAGGGGAAAAAATCGTGGATGGGTCACATACTACGTAGGAATACTTTACTACAAAGAATCATGGAAGGAAAAGTAGAACATGAAACTGGGAGAGGAAGAAGAACGTTTGGAATGTTGACAGATGCCAAGAGAGAAGAAAGTCATAAGCAAATGAATGAAGATGCTCAGTACAGACAGAAATGGAGGACGTCCTGTCTGCGGGCGGATTTACTGAAAGAGATATGACCACGTTGTCGCACCCCAAAAAGAAGCAAAATCAACAACAACCACTATGATTTGAAGCCTCTAAACACGGCTTGCGTTCTTGGCTGTCATCCCAGAGGCCTAGGTTCGATTCCTGGCTCTGGATACTACAGGGAGATTCTTTTGCTGGAGCGGGACAGACGCACGGCTGCCGGGCGCGCGCGTCATCTGCCAACCAACCGAGCTCGGTCCGCGGATTGTGCGCAGGTGGAAACTGTAACAAAGTACATTAATTAATTGTAAATTCACCAGCAAATCATGACTAAAGAACATACCTTTTCACAGAAGATGCTCAGAGTGACCTCCTTCAGTTGACAGACAGGCATTGTACCGTATAAATAAATTAGCGTTTACACGCTGTAATTCCCTTCTGTTGTGAGGGATATCTGCTGCCGTATATTGTTCTCCAGCTCCACTAGAGTACGGGTAATTGATCTGTACACTTTAAATTTAAAATTACCCCACAATGAAATAATGTACAGCCCCCCGGGGGGGGGGGGCTGTACCCCCTGAGAGCCACTCCCCATCTTTTACCAAAACCACCCCAACTGGCAACACCATAAGACCAGAACATTATCCATACACAGCAAAAGGCGGCCACCCAGCCTGGGAGGTTAGCCAACAACTTGCAAAACATACACAAACATCTACACTAACAACTATCTGGGGCAGCTACAGTGACGTAATGCTGACCACGCAGCGCCGAGAACTATAAGAATGGAGTCCTAACTAGGAGCCATTATCTGTTCTACTCAGTGCGTCGCCAGCGGCCCTAGCCGACGCCTGTTCCAGTTTCATCATCAGGTGAGATTCAGCGTGCTCAGAATCCTTTATTTTGTGAACACCTACCCCCAATTTGTACTCACCAATTGTATACTTGTCTACACTCCCCAAGAGGGACTTACCAATTTACATCTACTGACCAATAAACATCTGGTCAGTAAACTACACTTGCATTTACTACTTACACTCCTCTTCACGTCCTAATACCCCGCATGACCTTCGTCACAATTGTCCGTGACCGTAGTAGCCAGTAATTGCTTTGTCAGACTCCATTGTGCTCCCAGCACGCGACTCGACCGCCTAGCGTCGAGCCGCTGACACAGCACGTTATTGTATTACTCATCCCGCCCAGCTGGTAGGCCAGTATAGTAGCCTGCATTTAGAGATCCATCCCCTAACAAACACTTGCATTTTTGCAGGAACACCCCCTAGCGTTTAGACACTAAACAACACACTACACTAGTAAGCTCTCCCAGCTACGGGAAGCTACTCTCGCCTAGGAACTATCTTCCAAATTAGCACAGTGACACAAGTGTTTTATCCCAAACTACCCCCCAACTAAGGGATTAAAACAATATCAAATGAGCTTAGGCCCGTGCTTCGATTAATTACAATAAACACGCAGGGGGGAACAGGAGTAGCTACATAATGTAACGATGTAGTTTCCAAAGTTACTGTCTGTCAGCTGAAAGAGTACATTTTCAGCATCTTCCGTGAAATGGTATGATTAACCGTTATATGGTGACATGAGGTCATCCAGACTCCCAAGAAATTAAAAGAACATATCTGCTTTTTTAATTAAATCTTGCAGGAAGCTGTTGTTTATGTTACCTTCGTATCTGTGCGCTAACAATTCGCACCCACGATGATGAAAGTTGAGCGACTGGCGTTAATGACCCTGGTTAGCTCTCCTCCGCGCAACCCTGCGGCCCGAGCAAGTTTGGCTGGTGGAAGACGCGCGCGCCCGGCAGTCCGCCGCTGGCGCCGCTCTAGCAAAAGAATCGCACTGTATTTTAATGCTGGTCTGAGGACTGGACTGGGATACACTAAGCCTCGTGAGGCAAAATTAAGTAGAGATGAGGTTGACTCACTCGTCACCAATCCTAGAAGTGGTTTTCCGCGGTTTCCTCACTTCAACTACAGGTAAATACTGAGATGGTTCCTAACTTAAGACCAGGGCCGAATCATTCTCCATCCTCACCTGAACACACACACTAATACAGTCATCATAAGGCGGCTTCTGTGGCGTAGTTGGTAGCAGACTGAGTTTCTATGCCCAAGGTCGCGGGTTCTAACCCAGCTGAAATCGCCGGATTTTTAAGAGAGTTAAAAATCCCTCAGTATGCCTTCCTTCGGAGGGGAAGTAAAGCCGGCGGTTCCATGTCATAGATTTATGGCATGTTAAAGAACCTTCCACTAATTACACTTGTATGAAGCGAAATTATAGGCTAGATTTGATTAACGCTCTGAGGTTTCAACGTTCGTCGCCAGCAGCTGACTGCGATGGTATCTAGTAACTAAGTTCAGAACTAGTTGTCGTAGGTGGCGTTTGTTAGCAAAAGTAGGAACTGCTTGAAAATTGAATGTTTGCAGTCCTTACTTGAATTAGAAACAGATAACACACACTAATACAGCCATCACAATTAACATCGGTTATCAGACCGATTCTACACACACCCAAAGTACACGGGGCTACATGACCGCGTTGTCGCAGCCCCTAAACTGAGGAACCAACCAACCAACAGTCATCATGATAACATAAGTCATCGGACAAATTTCCACACACACCCAAATACACAGGGTCTAATGGCCAAGATACTTAAGTCCCTCGAATGAAACAACAACAATAGCTTCTGAAGTACAGAGGGGTGCAAATTATATTAGACTTGAATCAAGTTCCCAACATTTCACTATTTGTCTTTTACGGCTTAATGCAATGCATATGTTTGCAAGGCGCTGAAATAATTTCAAACTAGCATTACCCTTCGCGGCTTCTCCCGCGAATATTCTAGTTGTAAAGAGTACACTTAGCAAAATCTCAATCATGAATGCTATGACTGATTTATCCTTGGTATGAATAATCAGACTTTATCAATTCAGCTACTGGTGCAGTGGTTAGGGGTTTGTCATACCATCATAGGTATGTCAGAGCAAAGTTAGTTTTCTGGGAGTATCACAGGCACTGTTAATTTAGAGGCATTTAAATGTGGTTTTCGGAGACCCTTTATAGTCGGGTGAAAAAGACCTTTCGTACAACACTCACACGTGAAAATTGCGTGAAAATACTAGAGTGCCCCTTGACCCCCTTAAGCGCATTATACTGTATGTATTGATGAATTTTACGGCTTAATTTGGTTCAGTGAATACCTTATAACCGTCTGGAAACTTTCACAGTAATGTAATAATTGGAATTGCATTGCGTCTCACAGAAATAGATGGACCTGTGAGATTCTGTTACTATGGTTACCGTGTTGCATTCTTTCATTATTTCATTGTAAATATACATGTTTTAAGGTATTTATTTAATTGTGAGGCATTTAAAGAGTGAGTGAGTGCGTTTCGCTCACGCATTGGGTTATGCTGAACCTGTAGGTACCCCATATGTGTAGGTTGGTGCTAATGGTACCTTATATTCGGTACAAAACTGTAATGGGCCTTAGCAGAATAATATAGGGAGGGATAACATAGCCAATAGTCTTGATGACAGTCTCCTTAAACAAACTCGCAGGAAATAGTAAATTATGCAACGAGCCTATAATCGCAATAATTAAGACACGAGTATGTGTATAAAACGAGTGTCTTATTTACCATTATAGGCGAGTTGCATACGACTGCTTATGTTCGAGGATAATTATAACTTTATTATATGTTTTAACATAAATATTCATAAATATCTGGGGGATTCAGTAACTTCAGTTAGTGAACAGAGCGCGCTGGGTGGTGTGCTGACTGAACAGAGCGCATGCGTGGGTCAAAGAATTTCTGAAGCAGAGACCATTTACTTTTTGCTTGGCAATGCTATTGTTTACAGCCTGCATGATATCTAGTGCCGATCAGAACTAGCATTCACTAATATTGTCACCGAAGTCGTTTGAAAGCAATGCGCTGTGTGGAAATTGGAGTTGGGGATATTAAGGTACAGTGCTATTTGTTGTCTCATATTCGCCAGTTTATTTACGGGAACATATGGGACGGTGCACTTTCCATGTCGGTAATTTATTTAGAAGGATGCTGTGTTGCTAACTTCTGTACGTAGATTCATAAATTTCTTGCATATATCATAGTATTTTCTTGTTACCGTAAAGTTCCGTGCTGATTTTGTCTTTGTGTTTGGGATTGTAACTACAATGGTTGATCCGATATCCAATGTGAACTTTCCAATCATGTAATTCATGTCCGACATGTTGGATTTTGAGCGCATGCGCGAAGGTATCCTTACCTAATTGGTCAATGAATGAGCTCTGATTGGCTGGAGAAACTGTCTCATAATGAAAAACAGTACTATAATGACCATCATTATGATACAGTTTTCTGACGTATAATATTTACATTTCGACATCATCGAACATAAATTATATTTTAGAATTTCCACTAAATATAATTCAAAATTCCACACGTTTTATTTAGTTAGGGCTGCCGATCGATTAAGAATTTTGAACGGTTAACCAAATTTCCTTAAACGGTTAATTGGTCGATTAATCGAATTTTAGTCGGTTTCACACAGTGTCAGTTCGAGAAATAAAACCTTTGAATATTATATTTTAAAATGTTTACAATTCCATTTGCTATGAGGAAGGTATATATATATATTGATTGTGTTGCTGGCATTCAAGTAAAAAACAAGTAGTCCCGTGAAGAACTAAAGCCTATTTTCATATGTCCTACTTATGTTAATTGCCTCTATCAACATACAACATTTCAGTTTGATTTTGATTTTAATTTTAATTTTAATTTTAATTTTGATTTTGATTTTGATTTTGATTTTAATTTTGATTTTGATTTTGATTTTAATTTTAATTTTGATTTTGATTTTGATTTTGATTTTAATTTTAATTTTAATTTTAATTTTAATTTTAATTTTAATTTTAATTTTAATTTTAATTTTAATTTTAATTTTAATTTTAATTTTAATTTTAATTTGGATTTGGATTTGGATTTGGATTTGGATTTTGATTTTGATTTTGATTTTGATTTTGATTTTGATTTGGATTTTGATTTTGATTTTGATTTTGATTTTGATTATTTAATTTTAATTTTTAATTTTCAATTTTTATTTTGTATTCTAATGTATTTTTATTTTGTATGTTAATGTATATTCATATACCCGTGTATGAACAATTGTTTGCTACTGTAGTTTGGGGCACCGCCCTGTTGTGGCAACAAATAAATAAATAAATAAATTGCTGTAATAGATTCGTAGACATTGTGAACCGTTTAAATATTTCGGATGGTCGCCATGTTGCATTTTTATAAATGCACGTCTTAGAGTAATGTACTATTATATGATAATTATTGTGCAGGTGTAGTATTCAAACTTTAATCGCATGGTTAGGACAAAAGATGTAAAATCGAGATTTTAAAATTTCGCACAGCCGCCATCTTGAGGTTATGTAAACAATTCAACTAAATTAGATGCCAGTGCATTATAATGTGTATAAACATTTACTGTACCATATTTCACAGCGCACAGATGGTTAAATCACGCGAAAAGCGAATAAAATGTTTCAAATTCACTTGGACACCATGTTCGTTTTATACGTTACAGGTTCTTAGAAGTTATATAGATGAACTTGTAGTAGTGCCCTTTATTACCTTACAAAATTTCAAGGTGGTATCATTAACAGTTTCGGAGATATAGAATACCGGTGAAATATTTTGCACAGCTGTCATCTTGAGGTTATGTAAACAATTGAACTAAATTACATGCCAGGGCATTACAATGAGTATGAGCATTTGCTGTACCAAGTTTGGTTGCGATTGGATGGTTAAATCGTGAGAAAATCCTATTTGGAAGTTTCAACTTCGCTTTGCCGCCACGTTGTTTTTTTTGTTAACTTAACAGGTTTTTGAAAGTCTCATAGGTGAACTTCAAGTAGTGCCCTTTATCACCGCACAACATTTCAGCGTGATATCGATAATAGTTTGGATTGGTGATACGTAAAAAAAATGAGGGGGCACGGTCGGGGTCGGCCGATATGGTGCTAAGACATTACCGAGTTTCATTGAAATTGGTCCAGTCGAGCAAAGGACACCTCAGTGTCATGTTTTATATCGCCGCCATCTTAACTGAAACGTAATGGCGGCCACACAAATGTTCAAAGCTTAAATCAAATTACGACTAACCTAATCATCCGATCTCTACCAAATTTTGCAACAACATACCTTTATGGGAGGAACATCCTTTGACCAAACCAATAGGCCATCAGCGTAATAGTTTGCGGATGGCGGCCATCTTTGTGTGAAAATCGATTCCTCCTATTAATTCGAACACGGTGCAACCGAATGGAATGAAATTTGGTACAGAGGTAGTACTAACAAAAGGCACCTCAGTGTCATGTTTTATATCGCCGCCATCTTGACGGAAACGTAATGGCGACCACACAAATGTTCAAAGCTTAAATCAAATTACGACTAACCTAATCATCCAATCTCTACCAAATTTTGCAACAACATACCTTTATGGGGGCAGCATCCTTTGACCAAAATAATAGGTCATCAGCGTAATCGTTTGCGGATGGCGGCCATCTTTGTGTGAAAATCAATTCCCCCTATTAATTCAAACACGGTGAAACCGAATGGAACGAAATTTGGTACAGAGGTAGCACTAGCAAAGGGCTTCTCAGTGTCATGTTTTATATCGCCGCCATATTGACAGAAACGTAATGGCGGCCACACAAATGTTCAAAGCTTAAGTTAAATTACGACTAACATAACCATCCGATCTCTACCAAACTTTGCAACAACATTCCTTTATGGAGGGAGCATCCTTTGACCAATCTAATAGGTTATTAGCCTAATAGTTTGCGGGTGGCGGCCATCTTTATGTCAAAATAGATTCCCCCTATTAATTCGAACACGGTGGAACCGAATGGAACGAAATTTGGTACAAAGGTAGCACTAGCAAGGGGCACCTCAGTGTCATGTTTTATATTGCCGCCATCTTGTCTGAAACGTAATGGTGGCCACACGAATGTTCAAAGCTTAAATCAAATTACGATTAACCTAATCATCCGATATCTACCAAATTTTGCAACTACATACCTTCATGGAGGGAGCATCCTTTGACCAATCTAATAGGTCATTCGCCTAATAGTTTGCGGATGGCGGCCATCTTTGTGTCAAAATCGATTCCCCCTATTAATTCAAACACGGTGGAACCGAATGGAACGAAATTTGGTACAGAGATAGCACTAGCAAAGGGCATCTCAGTGTCATGATTTATATCGCCGCCATATTGACAGAAACGTAATGGCGGCCACACAAATGTTCAAAGCTTAAATCAAATTACGACTAACATAACCATCCGATCTCTACCAAACTTTGCAACAACATACCTTTATAGAGGGAGCATATTTTGACCAATCTAATAGGCCATTAGCCTAATAGTTTGCGGATGGCGGCCATCTTTATGTCAAAATTGATTCCCCCTATTAATTCGAACACGGTGGAACCGAATGAACGAAATTTGGTACAGAGGTAGCACTAGCAAAGGGCACCTCAGTGTCAGGTTTTATATCGCCGCCATCTTGACGGAAACGTAATGGCGGCCACACAAATTTTCAAAGCTTAAATCAAATTACGATTAGCCTAATCATCCGATCTCTAGCCAATTTAGCAACAACATACCTTTATGGAGGGAGCATCCTTTGACCAAACTAATAGGTCATCAGCCTAATATTTTGCGGATGGCGGCCATCTTTGTGTGAAAATCGATTCCCCTTATCAATTCGAACACGGTGAAACCGAATGGAACGAAATTTGGTACAGAGGTAGCACTAGCAAAGGGCACCTCTGTGTCATGTTTTATATCACCGCTATCTTGACGGAAACGTAATCGCGGCCACCCAAATGTTAAAAGCTAAAATGTAATTACGACCAACCTAATAATCTAGTCTCTACCAAATTTTGCAACACCATATCTTTATGTGGGAAACATATTCAGACCAAACTGCAAGAACATCAGCCCAATAGGTTGCAGATGGTGGCCAAGTATGTGTGCAAATCGATTCCCCCTATCAATTCAAACACGGTGAAACCGAATTGAACGAAATTTGGTACAGAGGTAGCACTAGCAAAGGGCACCTCATATTCATGTTTAATCTCCCTATAGCACGTTGTATTTCAACAAGCTACTACAACCAACCTTCAATCATACTCCTTGAAAAGGACAAGGAGTTATAACAATACCCATGCATTTAGGAGAAAGTAGGCTATATGTTCTTTACTGAACCTCTTGTTTCATAAATGAAAATAGGTTAATCAATTAATTCAAATGCTTTAAGGTAATAATAGGCCTATTATTTAAAATATATTTCAATATTGGTTATATAATGACACAAGAGTTTGAAGTTGAATTTCACAGTTACTTACAGTCACACTTCTTTGCTCCAGGACTTCAGACATCCTCAGAACTAAGGACTGCTCTTTTCTTAGTAACAATATTTCCAGTGTTACTCAACACACTCTCAAACGGAACTGATGTAGCTGAAATGCAAAACAATTATTTCGCTATGCGTGCATAATTTGGAAGATGGACTGAATTCATTTTCCACCATTGAAGAGGGTCTGCGAAGACATCTTCCATATATTATCGATTTTATCTTTCTGAAGCAAAGGCATGAGCATCAGCTAACTTTAATGACCTTTCAATCTTACAATATCTGGCCTGTTTGCCATCTCTTGAAGAATGCAGTACTTTTGCATTTGTCTGTTGGCACAGGCTAGAGTAAAATGTGGCTTTTCACCGATGTCTCAGTCTCACTCATGGCTGTGATTATATGGAAGCTACTGAGGTATGAGTGGTGCTTAGTAATGACATTTCGGGGCCCAGTCAGGGCCTGTGGAGGTTGTGAAAGGTTATAGGCTACTCATAGGGTTAGTACTGCTGTTCTGACTCAGTGAGGAAAGCAATGGCAAATTACCTCACTCCTCATCTTGCCTAGTACGCCTCAATATAGCGCTGCCTTGAATATTTGTGGGTATCTATCCACATAACCTAACGGCGTTACTTTTTGAGGATTCAACCGGCCTTCGGGCTGACTACCTAACAGACAGAATATCTGATGCTATCACGCCAAATGGCGAATACAATACACAGGTTCTGTGCTTCACAAAACAATTAATTTTCCTACAATTTTAACCGGTTCGATTATTCCATTAAATCGACAGCTCTAGTATTGATGTGTTATTCTACTTTTCACGTGAATTTAGAGCAGAGGGATTTGAGGTCTTCTTTTGATGCGTAACATCATTCCACACGGTTGCTGGATATTTTTGTGGGAGTGATTTTGAAAAATGCGACATAAGTAGATCGGACGGAAGTGTGTAAGAAGCTAACTCAGCCGGGAGGGATGCGATCAAGCTGGCAGTGATAAGAATAAACAATGAGCGCACGGTGTTGGAGGCGCCTTTACAGATATTCCTACGATAAATCATCTTCAAGTTGTCGTTCTTTGGAATAAAAATATTCATTAAATCATATTTGCTGAAAACAATTATGATTTATTAAGTGTCTGTTTTTCACTCTCTGGATTAAAGTGATGGGCATCCTCCCCGAGTAACTTTGCTCAACACTTTCATACTAATTGGTAAACGCTCATGCTAACTCTGGTGTAGGAGGCTTCGGTGGCGTAGTTGGTAGCATGCTGAGCTTCTATGCCCAAGATAGCGGGTTCAAACCTGGCCGAAGCCGTCGGATTTTTAAGAGCGTTAAAAATCCCTCAGCATGCCTTCCTTCGGAGAGGAAGTAAAGCCGGCGGTCCCATGTCATAGATTTATGGCATGTTAAAGAACCTTTCACTAATTACACCTGTGTGAAGCTAAATTGTATAGGTTAAGAATGTAAACAACGTCTTAGGTTGCTACCTTCGTTGCTAAGAGCCGACTGCGGTGGCGTCTAGTAGCTAAGTTCTGAATTAGTCCTAGCAGTCGTTGACGGTGGCGTTTGGCGGCAAAAGTAGGAACTACTTGAAATTAAATGTCTGCAGTCCTCACTTGAATTGCAAACAGATAACACACACTAATACAGTCATCACAATTATCACCGGTTATCAGACAGATTCTACACACACCCAAAGTACACGGGGCTACATGACCGCGTTGTCGCAGCTCCTAAACTAAGGAACCAACCAACTAACTCTGGTGTCAACTGATTGAAACTCAAACCAAATGTTCAAAGTCTTCGTATCAGTATTTAAATGATGATATGCTTAAATATGAAACATTGTATCGAGTCGGCGAAGCCGGGATTATATTTCTGATCCACATTGCGGTAATGCAGTGATCAATATAATATATATCGATGTTTTTATACGGTAACTGAGCTAGCCTTTCATAGACCACTATACGAATTCCCTTTACTGCCAAGTAGGCGTATTCATAACTAATTTTAAACTCAATTCCAGGCAGGAACATTATCGAAAAAAGGCAAAATATTAATGGAGCATAAAAATTTACTTCCATATTATTACCGGCACTTGGAAATAAGTAACTGTCTTGTACTCTAAATGTCCGTGGTTGTAATGGCTGCGTGGATAACGTCTTGGTCTGCGAATCATGAGGTCTCAGGTTCGAACCCTAGTCCCGGCAATTATTTTCGCTACAAGATTATCGATTTAAACGGTATCTATCATAACATTATGCGACATTTTAACAGAAATTACATGAAATTACGAGATATCTAATGTTAATGACAATAGTTTGCACCAAGCAGGAGTTGGGAAATTTGATTGTATTCAACATTATTTCTAGTAGTCTATAGATGTGCTAGAGACTATGGTCTCATTCCTCCTTTTAATTTACAATATAACATTGTGAGGTTTGAAGCCATTTTGTTTACAATATAATATGTGATGTTTGTACAAACAAGTGTGACAGTAGCATATCTCCAATCAATCTATACAATCATCATAGTACCAGTATGATAACGGAGCGTAAATTAATATTTTAAGAATGTCCAAGCTGTACAGTATACGAGTAGGATAACATGTCAGATGACTTCACATACATTTCATATCAATTTCATAGTAGGATAACATGTCAGATGTTACACATCATATGCGACTACCGTAAGGCTCGTATTTTTTAGCCTATTTTCGATCTTTGCAAAAAAAAATGAAAGTAGACTTATGAGATCTACACAGGGCCAAAAATTGTGTGTCTGTGTTTGTGTGAGTGTGTGTGTGTGTGTGAGAGTACTCTGAATGTCTGCCCCCCCCCCCCCCTATCAATTTGAACAAGGTGTAACCGTATTAAAAAGAAATTTGGTACAGAGGTAGAACTAGCAAAGGGCACCTCAGTGCCATGTTTTATATCGCCGCCATCTCGACGGAAACGTAATGGCGGCCACCCAAATGTTCAAAGCTTGAATCAAATTACGACTAGCCTAATCATCCGATCTCTACCAAATTTTGCAACGACATATATTTATATGGCGAGCGTCTAAACTACAAGGTCATCAGCCCAATAGTTTGCAGATCGCGGCCATGTATGTGAGCAAATCGATTCCCGCTATCAATTCAAACGCGGTGAAATCGAATTGAACGACATTTGGTGCAGACGTAGCACTAGTATAGGGCACCTCAGTGTCATGTTTTAAATCGCCACCATCTTGACGGAAACGAAATGGTGGCCACCCAAATGTATGTATGTCTACCCCTTATTATTCCCGTTTTTCCAACGGGGTCGGGGATGAGATGCGATGGAAGTCTTTGTGGCGATGGTTTTTACGGCCGGATGCCCTTCCTGACGCCAACCTCATGAGAGGCGTTAATGAGAGATGAAATGAATGATGTTGAATGAAACTGGGCAAGGATGCAGAAGGAAACGGCCGTGGCCTGTGAGAAGGTACCGTCCCAGCATTAGCCTGGTGTTGAAAATGGGAAACCACGGAAAACCATTTCATGGACGGCCGACGGTGGGGCTCGAACCCACGCGTCTACCGGGTCAGCAGAGAGCTTGGCCCCATGACCTAATGCTGCGCGTTAGCCAGCGTAGCCACTACTGTCGGTGGTGGCCACCCAAATGTAAAACGCTTAAATCAAATTACGACCAATCTAATCATCTGATCTCTACCAAATTATGTAACAACATACCTTTATGTGAGAAGCATCTTTTGACTGAACTACAAGGTCATCAGCCCAATAGTTTGCAGATAGCGGCCATGTATGTGTGAAAATCGATTCCCCCTATCAATTCAACCACGGTGAAACCGAATTGAATGATTTTTTTTACCGAGGCAGCACTAGCAAAGGGCACCTCATATTCATTATTAATATCCGCATAACACGTTGTATTTCAACAAGCTATTTCAACCATCATTCAATTACTCCTTGAAAAGGACAAAGAGTTATAACAATACCCATGCATTTATGAGAAAGTAGGCTATATGTTCTTTACTGAACATCTTGTGTTTTTTTTTTACTGACGGTCCGCTCTTGAGCCATTGAAAATTTCGTGGATCATGGACTGAATTCACCTGATTTAGAGGACACATTCCAAGATCATTGTAGAAAAAGAGAGAATGGACTCAGGTCTGTTGTCCCTCGGAATACCCAATTCCGAAAACCTCAGATGCAATTACTTATGGGAAAAGTTTTGAGTCCATGGGGAAAAATCATTACAAATAGGGTAATAAAATATGTCATCAGCTGGTCAGAAAAATTATTTAGAACTAAAAAATGTGAAAGTTTAAATTTTTTATTTGAGTCTAATAATAATAGGAAGCAATATTACAGACAAATGAACTAAAAAAAATCGCCGGAAAAACAGGGCTACAAATCTCTTTTCCAAAAACAGAGATGATGGACATATGGAAGGGTAAAAGTCACGAAACAGTTTAAATACCTCGGAGAGATCATTAGCAACAATGGACTAGACAAAGAGTCAATGGAAAACAGAAGACTTAAACTAGAAAAACTCAACCTCTCCACTAAAAATATATACAACAAAAAGAACCTCTCCCTTAATGCCAAACTACAACACTACAATGCTGTGGTAAAACCGGTGATCTTATATGGTGTGGAGACGGCAAACTTGATGAACCTGGAAAAGCTTCTGAAGATTGAAAATAGGATATTGAGGAGTATTTAAGGGCCAAGAGTGGTACAGCGAACCTACAGAAAGGGTGGAAGACCTGGAAACAACAATTAGGAAAAGACGTTTACGTTTCTATGGACATATGGTTAGAATGGATCCAACAAGAATAAATACACAAATTTGTTACAAAATATATAATCTGAAGAGTCAAGAGGGTTACACCAAGCAGATAAAGGAAGAACTCCGGAGGCTAGAATTACAGATGACGACTCTCGAGACAGAACACAATTCAGGGAAATACATTCGAACATGAAGGTTCTTGTGGGAGAAAAGAGAGAGCGCAGGGGAGGAAGATGGACAGCGCAACACTCTGAAAGGATGAACGAAGTGTGGAGGAAGAGAAAGGAAGAAAGAACTATGATATGGAAATGAAATGATATTTGCATGGTCCTTAGTTTCGGCCGGTTCGCATAATGTAATGTAACGTAATAATAGACCAGTTTGTGAGACTCTCAGGTATTCTAAAATAGCATAATACTCTTTTCAAAGCAGGCAGAACAATCCATAATTATATTCCCTACATTCAAAAATGTATTTGAGAAATGGAGCTGGAAACAGCGCATATTCTCATTACCTCACTTTACCGTGTGTTGCCGGACGAAAAACTGTGATTCTGGATGCTCTGAGAGAAATGAACAAAATTACGTTTGTTCCTGGAAATCAATTTAAAAGCTTAAAACAGAACGCAACGGATAAAAGCCGCCCTCCACTGAACTACAGTTCTTTTATGTCTATGAAAATAGAGCTTCATCAAAGAAGAGTTCGGAGGGATGTCGGCACGCGGGCAACATATTTGACTGGACATTGTACTAGCAGGGCACAAAGACTCCCCGCTGATTGTCGCTGAGTGTGGATTCTGCTCGAATGACAGCGGGAATGCGACGAGGTTGCTGGCTGTATTCAAGCTAGCTCGGAGCTGACAGTTTACAGGGGGCAACAGAATGCCTACCTCTCCGGCTCGAGACAGCTTAAATAGTTTCATAAATAGTTGATGTTCCGTTAATTGCTACCACATATTGTGACCGACGTGACGCGACGTGGTGGAGGGAAATTCTTGACGCTTATCGTGCAAGTGAGAGCACTGACTAGCTCTGTGGTCTGTGGTCTCCTGCGCAGTGTGAGTGTTCTGCACAAGACAGACAAGATATGAGCAAGTTGGAGGAAAGGCGATGCTAAAAGTTAGTTAATTATTGGTGGTATAAGGGGCGAAACAGCGACGTTATCTGCCCCTAGCGATGTTGTTGTTCTTTGAGACATCAGTCCTTTGACTGGTTTGATTCAGCTCTCCATGCCTCCCTGTCCTGAGCTAATCATTTCATCTCTGCATAGCTACCACACCCTACGTCCGGACATATTCTTCCCATGGTCTACCCCTACAGTTCTTGTCCTCAACCCTTCCTTCCATAACTAAGCTTGCTATTCCTGGGTGTCTTAGTATGTATCTCTTCTCTTCATTAGCAGTCGCCAGAAACATCTCTCCTCTCCCACTTGTCTTAATACCTCTTCGTTTGTAACCCTATCTACCCATCTGATCTCCATCATTCTCCTGTAACACCACATTTCAAACACTTCAATTCTCCTCATTCCTGCTGCAACAATAGTCCAAGTCTCACTTCCATTGAGCGCTTCAAAAATGACTTCCTAACACCTAAATCTATATTCAATGTCAACAGATTCCTTTTCTGTACAAAATGCTTTCCTTGCCTGAGCTAATCTACCTTTTATATCCTCTTGGCTTCGCCCATCACTGGTAACAGAAGTCTCCTACTTACTTTAGTTTTTCACCTGCCAATTTGATGTCCAAAGGGGATTCTGATTTATTTTGGCTGCATTCCAATATTTTTGTTTAAATTTATTAATTTTCATCATGAATTCTTTCCTCAAGACGGAGTCCATACCAATCAAAAACTCATTCAATTCCTCAGGCTTGTCGGCCAAGATGACGATGTCATCGGCAAATCTCAGAGTTGAAATTATTTCTCCTTGAATCTTTACTCCCACTTTAAATGTTTCTCCAATTTCCTTCATTGCGTGTTCAATGTACAGATTGAAAAGTATGGGTGATAAGTTGCAGCCTTGCCTTACACCTTTCTGAATACCAGGTTCTCTCTCGTTTCCTTCAGCTCGAATGACTGCTGTCCGGTTTCTGTATAGATTGTATATCACCCTCCTATCCCTGTACTTTATTCCAATCGTTTTCAAAATGTCAAACGATTTTATAATAACGACATCCTTGACAGTACCCATAATCCCTCCCGGCTCGCTGGAAGGCGAAGGTACAGTAGATTTCACAGGGCAAAGAAATATATTTCGAACTCAGTGAATTTAATCTCAAATTATAAAAGCGGCCTTGTCAAACACTGGAGAGAAGTTTAATAATTAAATTAACACGTACATGTTTCGTTATATCAAAGATAACTTCGTCAGCGTCAAAAACTCTTAGAAACTATCTTAACAAAAGAAAAGGAAAGTGGATATCTTTACAAAAAGTAATTAATTTAAATAAATGAAAGGTCATAAAAATGAATAAATAAATAATTATAGGATGTGTGAAATGCTTGGAAATTGATATTCCAACCGTAAATGAAACGATAATATTGCACCACATTCACCTGAGATATCAGTCGCTTCAATAAATTTTTCACATGGGAAAGTTTGCTTCAGGACATAGACCAGCTGAAAAACAGCTGTCGTTTATAAATTTATTAATCAGAAGGTTGAACAACGTAACACATCCAACTGAGATACCAGTCACTTCAATATATTTTGCACGTAGACTCCAAATCTGTTACTTGGTTATCTCCGTCCGCTGTTCAAAATAATTACTGTATATTTGCTGGGTAATTATATAATTATAGGATGTGTGAAATACTTAGACATTGGTATTCCAACCGTAATGAAATGATATATAATTTGAGATTAGTATCAGTCAACACGGATACTATTTAATACCATCTTCACAATGGTTAAGCCTTTATAGATAATAGTACATTATGCAACGAGCCTATAATGGCAATAATTAAGACACGAGTATGTTTATAAAACGACCGTATGCGAGTTTTATAATTTCCATACGAGTGTCTTAATTACCATTATAGGCGAGTTGCATACGACTGTTTATGTTCGACGATAATTATTCTATTTTATGTTCAAACATACATACTCATAAATATCTGTCGAGATTTCACCAGTTTTATGTACTGAACAGAGCGCATGGGACGCACAGAATACCTTGTATTTGACCATGGCCTCCTCGATTGCCCCACTATGACACTAGGTCAGGCAAGGAAATTTAAATTAGAAGGCCTTGGAACTTAGCACAGATGCGTTGCTATCGTCACCTAATTGGTCAAACAACTGTTTCTTGAGCTGTGATTGGAGGGAGAAACTGTTTCATAATGTTAAATAGTGTTATAATGACCATCATTATGATACAGTTTTCTGACATATAATAGTCAGGGTCGAACATAAAAACCATTTGTTATATTTATGTGTTTCTACATTTTAATTTATTTTAATTATTATATTAATTGTTAATAATGTTCTTTATGTTCGACGATGTCCAAATGTAAACAATATGTGTCAGGAAACTGTATCATAATGAGGCTCATTATAACACTATTTTTCATTATGAAACAGTTTCTCCCACCAATCAGAGCTCAAGAAACAGTTGTGTGACCAATTAGGTAAGGATACCTTCGCGCATGCGCTCAAAATCCATTACCAAGCACACAGAGCGCATGCGCCGGTCGGTCAGAGATCTTGGAAAACAAAGATATCCTACCCAGCGCTGCACTCCGATTACAAAATTCTAGTGACAATCTCAACAGATATTTATGAATATTTATGTTTAAACATATGAAAAAGTTATAATTATCGTCGAACATAAACAGTCGTATGCAACTCGCCTATAATGGTAATTAAGACACTCGTATGGAAATTATAAAACTCGCATACGCTTGTTTTATATACATACTCGTGTCTTAATTATTGCCATTATAGGCTCGTTGCATAATGTACTATTAAGTTTCTCAAATTTTAATGTTTATTTTTGATTTGCAATTTATGTTCTTATAGATTTAATATTGATATTTAATTGAATCAATTAATTAACTAACTACGAATTGATTTTTACAATAGTTTTCAAAATTCTTTTATAGTTAAGTTTATTATTTTAATTTTAATATTTATTTTATTATTGTAATTTTATTTTATGATTTTTAGCCTAATTTCAATTTTGAAAAAAAATAGGCTTATGAGATCACCTTTTGTCCGTGTGTGTGTGCGTGTGTGTGTGTGATTCGTGTGTGTGTCCCCCCTCCCCCCTAATAAAATCTAAACGGCAGGAGCGATTTCAATGAAACTCGGAAAGTTCATAGCACTATTTCGGGCGACCTCGACCGTGCCCTTCAAATTTTGTTACGACTCACCAATCCAACATGGTGGCTGTGCGAAATATTTCACCAGCATTCAATATCTCCGAAACTATTACCGATATTACCCTGACATTTTATATGGTGATAGAGAAAACTACTATAAGTTCACCTATGTGACTTTTGAAAACCTGGTAACTACAAAACCAACATGGAGGCCAAGCGAATTTGCGACTTTTAAATAGACGTTTCTCGTGATTTGACCAACCAAACGCAATGAAACTTGGTACAGTATATGTTTATATACATTGTAATGCACCGACATCTAACTTCGTTCAATTGTTTACATAATCACAAGATGGCGGATGTGCGAAATATTTCACCGGCATTCTATATCTCTGAAACTATTAACGGTATCTCCCTAAAATTTTGTACGGAGATAAAGGGCACTACTGGAAGTCCATCTATAAGACTTTCAAAAACCGGTTAACTACAAAACGAACATAGCAGCCAAGCGAATTTGAAAATTTTAAATAGACCTTTCTCGCGATTTTATGTTCCAAGCGCACTGAAACCTGGTACAGGAAATATTTATACACATTGTAATCCACTGGTATCTAATTTAGTTCAATTGTTTACATAACCTCAAGATGGCGGCAGTGAGAATTTTAAAATTAAGTTTTTATTTCTTGTGATGTAGTCATGCGATCGAAGTGAAAGTTTGAATAATGAACCTACGCAATAATTTTCCTTTAATGGTACATGACTCTATGGCCTGTACATTTAACAATCCAACATGGCAACCATACGAAATATTTAGACGATACTGAATATCTACGAATCTATTTTAGCAATCAAACTGCATTTTTTAATGTTCATAGGGGCTATGAACTTAAGTTCACCTATAGGACTTTAAATAACCTGGTGATCACAAATCCAACATGGCGGTGACGCGAAGTATAAATATTCACACGGACGTTTCTCGCAATTTAACCATCCGAGTGCAGTGAAACTTGGTACAGTAAATCCTTACACGAATGTTAATCCACTGGCATCTAATTTATTTCAATTATTTCCATAACCACAAGATGGCAGTTGTGCGAAATTTTAAAATCTCCTTGTTTTTACTTGTGTCCTAATTATGCGATTGGAGTTTGAATACTACACGTTCACAATAATCTGCATGTAACAGTACATAACTCTAGGACCTACATATATAAAATCCAACATGGCGACCATCCGAAATATTTAATCGGTTCTTAATATCTACGAATCTATTACAGTAATCAAACAGAAATTTTGTATGTTGATAGAGGCAATTAACATAAGTAGGATATATGAAAATAGGCTGTATAGTTCTTCACGGAACTACTTGTTATTTCTATATTTATATTTTATTTTTACACTAATTGTTAAATGTTATTAGTTTTTTTTATTTTATTTTATCCAACACATTACGTCACATAAATACGTACCCGATATAATACATGAATTTTAGAAATACTTGCACTTTGGCATGAAAATTCTCCGAAATTTGTCTGAAAGATTCAACTATCAGCATCTTTGAAAGCTTAAACTGTCCTTATGACAGGTGGTTAATATAGAGACCACTATCCCATAAAGGGTTAATGTCTATTAATTCAATTTGGCAATTGTTGAATACGTACAAATATTCAATATAGCATAGGAGAAGTCCCATTTCCTTATAATTCTGAAAACAGTTTGCTCATTCCTTGGAGTAAGGGCGGGTCATGTCAAAAATTATTTCAGAAAAAAGGAGCTTTAAAAATTATTGTTTTCTCCCAAATCTCCATTTTTTCCACCCCAATGGTCAATGGTTGGGACTATCAAAAACTTTAACTGAGATTGCTTACGTTTTTGGCCCTTTGCTGAAGAATAGTACGAATTTTGAATGGATTCGATTTTTCACATACTTATATGATAAGTATCAGGTAAGACAGGTCGAAACCTATCTTGAAACATTGTGGACGCTATCGTTACACTATAAGAGGACAATGTGCGAAAAATCACCCGCCAGCTTGAAGTGCGAGGCTCCGAAATTATGTGGCAAATCTCTCATATAAATCAATGGGAGGTAGCGAGTATCGTACGTGTTGGAATGGACAGCCCTGACCACCCTAGCACTCAAGGCCGGTGGGAAGCAGCCGCACGCTCCAGCCAACATATACGCCCCGCCTCGCTACTACTCCGAGTGCCACAGGGATGTCCAGCTACTCCAACCTACATGCTTGCGTACCAGAATGTCTGGTACGATAAATATTAATATCATGTACATTTTTTCAGGATTAGGGAACAACCCATCTCATTCGGGTACAATCGTGTTGACTGACTGAAAAGCATCAAGCTTTTGTTTACAAAGGCAACACTGTAAATTAGCTTCAAACACCATAATTTGTTAAATGTTAATCTTATTTCAGTTATTTGTGTACATGCAGTAAATTAAACTGCCCAAGGTAATTGGGCTTCCCTATGATATGTTGACAGATTGAGAAGCAATTACATAGCGGCATTAATATGTGAATGTTTTCGATGAAATATATCACACCTTGTTCCATTCATGTATCGAGACAGCATTCAAACAAGCCCCTTAAATCTCTCATTGGATTTATAATCCTGCTAGTAAAAGCAGACCAAGTTGAGAGGCTACAGGAACATGAGTGAATGTCACGTTCCCACTTCTGATCAGCTCTGTCAGCTATTTCATCCCACAAGCGAAACCAGCACAGCGAAGAAAGCAATAAACAGCACATAAAAGAGAAACGAATGGGACATCAAAGTCACACAATCTGTGTAGTACATTTATGGCACTTTGTGCCTCTGCAGAGTCAACACAGTGCTCATAAGCATTATAAGAGACAGTAACATTCCTTTGTGGAACAATACAGTATTATAAAGACATCGGAATGTAATGTTTTATCAGTCGGTCAACACGATTGTACCTCGTTCTAATGTGTGGTACACTAATTACACGACGAATGAGATAACAAAAATTACACAGATGACAAGTTTCGATCCTCAGGTGATCGTCATCAGATCCTATACACATCATCATCATCATCATCATCATTTATTGCATTTGTGGGTCTTTAATGCCTACAGCGGAAGAACAAAAGAAAGAAGAAGAAGAGGAAAAGTGGCAACAAAGGAATCAGTCACGAAGGAGGAGGTATCAACGCTGGCGGTCTCTAGCTTCATCTTCCACCACATTCGGCTCCACTTGCTGAAGTATTGTCAATACTCGATCCTTCCATCGCGTCCTGGGAAGTCCCCTTGGACGTCTTCCAGCAGGTTGTGTATAAAGGACTCGATTTTGGGTGGATTCATCAGCTCGATAGATGTGGCCAAACCACTGTAATCTGTTCTGTCTTAGTTCTCCGAGATCCCATACACTTAGGCCAGTGGTTCCCAACTTTTGTCAGCTGACGCCGCCCTTTTCAGATACGGGAGTTCATCGCGCCCCCCTCCTACCTCCCCCTTCCCTCCACTCATCGCTTCTATAACCTCTTCGATTGACGCGGAAGATATAGACCTAACCTAATAAAACTACATAGGCCTAATGGAATAGACCTTTCTATTACTTACTAACTTCATTTAACACAATACAAAGAACACACTTTTACAACAAATCCTCAAATTAGTCAACAAATGTCAGTGAGAGGGTTGACACTGTTTTCTCTTGGTAAGATTCGCTATGATTGGTTTGATATTTGACAGAGCACAGCGGAGATCACTTGCAACATCAAGCCGACAGCGCTGCTTTGTTTCTATGACACTCAGCGTTGAATATCCTGACTCGCATAAATACAGTATGTCTTTGAAAATGGGACAATGACACTCAATGCAAATTTGGCTATTACAGGATACACTGCAAGACAGTTTACCCAAAAGTCACCCAGTCTTAATATTTTAGAATCATCTTTTAGCTTTGATTCGCACTTCAAATCTATGGCTTATTCTTGAAGCTGTGCGGGCAGTGCTTCAATGTCAATGGCAAACGAATTCCTTGGTTACATCCTAGACCATTCTTCCGACGAGATATCAGGAAAGTAGAAGTTGAATTCTTGTACCAGAGAATCCGAATGTGACTGAATTTGCACCTAAGTTTATTACGATCACGTTCATTTTCCGGCAAAATTTCATTAAGGCGGTGAAAGGATGAGAAGTTGTTCAACTGAAGCCGGCGTTTCCATAACTGTATTATTTCCAGGAATGCATAATATTGGAGCTTTTTCCTTTGTGCTTTAAGTTCAAACTGTTCATATCTTCAAAGAAATCGCGAAGATATGCCAACGAGACGATAAAATTGGCATGATTTTGCTCCTTACAACATAGCAAATGCCTTATTTCACCTCCAACCTCGCGTCTCCACGGAGGTTTGTGCCGACAGTTGGCAATTACCAGTGCTTTTGAACGATTGGCTTGGTGCGACAATCACTTGGAGAGATTCGAAAAATGTTTATTTTACAAAATTGTAATATTCGAGTTAAAAAAACTTAATTAGGAAATCACTTCACTCCCCCCCCCCCCTCAATAATGCCCCCCCCCCAGGTTGGGAACCCCTGACACTTAGGGTATTAAATCTGTGTTTATAATTATGGGTTATAATATTTACACCGTAAATTATTTACACTGCAGTGATTGTAATCACAACTTGTCAAGATACATGATTTTGTGTTGAGATACTGATTGTGGTGATTGACTTTCAAGTTTATCATCTAGGCTTACAGGATGGAGGCATTTTGTGTATAGGTGAATGTTTCCCGACGTTTCGACTGTCTTTGCAGCAACCTTAATCATGGGTAGGTACGAGTTGGTGTCTGTACTCAAACTAATGGTTTCTGCAAGCCAGAGGTGATTGCTTGCCCTGCACTGACGTCCTGCTGCTCCCTGATTGGTCCGTGCCCCAGCCAGTCGCGCGCTAGAAGAACTTTCCAAATGTTGCTAAGTCTGAAACCATCTTTGCGATTGAAATTATTCGGAAGCTTCACGACATCTATTTCATCTCTAATGAATCTGTTTTGATATCCAGGAATTTGATGGCGTGTCTCGTGACGTCAGCATGTTCAGCTATTGCAGATCTGTAGTTATCTGTTTTGTCTTTAGAATGAGATCTGAAATCCTAATGGAAAAGCGTATTTTTAAAGATTTCCTTTATTGAAACGAAAACTGTACATCCTAACTGAAAACACAATAAAGGAAAAAGGATCGCCCGAATGGCCATTAATTTTTACTATAATTACTTAATGATTTACATATTTTGCGGCACGTCGTAATATGCTACCTGGTACACCTTTCGTTGCATAAAATACAAACACAATACTGTCATTCGCACTATGGAAGGTTCTGTTAGAGCATATCTTATGATGAAATCCGTGAATGGCGAGTCTCGTTATTATGTGTCTTTGATCTTGATTCTCGTCAGTCCACGTTCTGTTCATCATGGCATGAGTGATATTAAAGTCTGGATCTATCTCACGTCTCTTTGCTTTTCTAGACTCCAAAAAAAACCAGTTCAGGATCTTGTAGCCGGAGAATATACTTTCAGTCTGAGGTCTTCGATGAAGAAGATTTCCTTTGCTAACTCGTCGACTAATCTTGTGGGAGCATTTTTTGTTCGCCCCTGTACCTCAGAACCAGACGAACGTAAGTCCAAAAATTACGATTTTCAGGTAATTACATCATTGTATGTAGAATTTGATTCTACATTAAGCCATTACGACTTAAGTCCGGTGAAACATCGCGTTTTGTATTTACTAAGGGTTGAAAGAATTTAACTCCCAACCTATGATTGAGCCAGACAAACTTAAATCCACTTACGTTATTGTGGTTCTAAAGCGTTAAGAATACATTAAAACGCAAGTCTTATTAACACACCTTGTCATAGTGCTAAGTCCTAAACCTGGTTTTATTAGTACAGCCAATATAACGCATGTCCAGTCTTAAGACCTAGAACTATTTTATTAGTACAGCCAATATAACGCATGTCCAGTCTTAAGTCCTAGAACTATTTTATAAGTACAGCCAATATAACGCAAGTCCAGTCTCAAGTTCTAAAACGATTTCAAAAGTACAGTCAAAAAACGTAAGTCCAGTCCTGACTGAATATTGCGTTAATTCTAAAGGAAATACCAATAAAGGGGTTAAGTATATACAACTTTAATAATGTCAATAGTATTTTGCTGCCTAATTCAAGTGTTAGCCATGCAGTCAGACATAGAGTTCATTTTCTACAGTTTTTATGCTCTCCTGAAAAGTTGGCATAATGTGACTTACGTTAGTCTGGTTCTGAGGTACAGCTATGTAAACCTGTCCACAAGAGCAAGGCACTCCTGCGTCCTGGTTTGGCTGCTCTATCTCGATTGATTTACGCACCACTTGCGTCAGCTTGTTTATTGGATGCATCACCGTTGTCACATTGTGTTTCCTTAGCAAACGTCGGGAAACAATCACCGATACACGACGCGGCTTCATCCTGTAAGCCTAGATGATAAACTAGACACCAGCCGCGGAAGCCTACGATCTAGACTTTCAAGTTTGTTTGGATTAGGGTACCACTCATTACAAATGGGTACAAATGTGTTGAGCGACTGGAAACATTACATTTCGATTATTTAGGCAATACTGAAGGACTAAGCAAAGAGGATATAAAGATAGGTTAGCACAGGCAAGGAAGGCATTTCTACAGAAAAGGAATCTGTTGACATCGAATATAGATTTAGGTATTACGAAGTTATTTTTGAAGCCTTTGTCTGGAGCGTGGCACTCTATGGAAGTGAAACTTGCACTATTGGTGCAGCAGAAAAGAAGGAGAATTGAAGAGTTTGAAATGTGTTGTTACAGGAGAATGTTGAAGATCAGATGGGTAGATAGGGTTACAAACGAAGAGGTATTAAGACGAGTGGGAGAGGAAAGATGTTTCTGGTGATTGCTAATGAAGAGAAGAGATAGGTTGGTAGGACACATACTAAGACACCCAGGAATAGCAAGCTTAGTAATGGGAGGAAGGGTCGAGGACAAGAACTGTAGGAATAGACCAGGGTTAGAATATGTTAAACAGATTGCCTCGGATGTAGGGTGTGGTAGCTATGTGGGGATGAATTGATTAGCTCAGGACAGGAACGCATCAAACCAGTCAAAAGACTGAAGACTCAAACAACAACAACAGACAACACTGAAAAATGGCTTCAAATACTATAATTAGAAAAACATCTAGCTCCGTAACTTGTGGCCACCCTTTGGTATTCCCCTATCTACTGGATCACGGCACTATGTCCCCCCACAAGCAAACATCTTAATGAAAACGAAATTAATGAAGATGGCAAAGAAACAAGATGTTCAGTAGAGAACATATAGCATAATTTCTCCTAAATGCATGGGTATTGTTATAACCCTTTATCCTTTACGAATGTTGGTTGTAGTATCTTGTTGAAATACAACGTGCTACACGGATATTAAACATGAATATGAGGTGCCCATTGCTAGTGCTACCTCTGTAAAAGATAAAAACATTCAATTCGGTTTCACCGTGTTTGAAAAGTTAGAGGTAATCGATTTGCACACATACATGGCCGCCATCCGCAAAGTATTGGGCTGATGACTTTGTAGTTTGGTCTGAGTATTTTTCATACATAAAGATATAATGTTGCCAAATTTGGTAGAGATCAGATGATTAGGTTGGTCGTAATTTGATTTAAGGTTTTAACATTTGGGTTTTCGTCAAGATGGCGGCGATATAAAACATGACACTGATGTCTCCTTTGCTAATGCTACCTCTGTACCAATTTCGTTCAATTCGGTTTCACCCTGTTTGAATTGATAGGGGAATCGATTTGCACACATACATGGCCGCCATCTGCAAACTATTGGGCTGATGACCTTGTAGTTAAGTAATAATACGCTCGACATATTGAACCCAATAAGAAAATGTTCATGAGATATTTTTCATTGCAACGCATTTTTGATGTATCATCTTAGAACGCACTCACCGAACAGCCATTCTGTCGCCACATGCTAACATTCTTTGGAGTTATAAATGGTTGATCTTTTGACTAAGTAGAAAACCATTATAATATAATCTGTGTCTTTATTATAACACTTCTACTTTCTACGAAGCTCAGATATTCCCATGTTGTAATTATGTTATTTCTACTTTTGGTAAGGTACGCGAACCGCAACCAATCAGTCGCTGACTAGTGTATTTGTAATTTCCAGCAGCGCAAGATTGAGCTCTTCGCACATGTGTAGGATTTTCCATCCTAGTTAGATGCGTATTGTATGTCCGTCTTCAAAGACGAGGAAATTGTCCGCCCGAAGGCGAGGAAAACCATCGTAAGACATCGTGTTGTATTTAACACCAAATAGTGAATCAACCAAGTTATTGTTAAAGCCAAAGTAGGCTTGTGCTACGCAATTCATCGAATTATAAAATGTGATAATTTTTGTATGCCGTGGAACACCACATTTTTTCCACGTGCCACGTGAAAAATCATGTCTTCAAGCAAGACGAAAATATATGAATAACTGTGAAATTATAATCAACAGATGTGTAAATTCAACGCCAACAGTTATAAATGTTCTTATGATCGCACGATAAATTCATATTTTCAGTGCATAACTTCGATGCCACGTGATTTGGTGGAACATCGAATCTGTGAATGTGAAGCAGATAAAGTGCATGGCCAATTTTTCAATCATCTGCGCCGTGTAGACTCAGTGAGATTGCTACCATTTTCTAAATTTTTCAGTAGTTATTTTCTACTTAAACTTGCCACATTTTTGTAAACACGTGTATGACCATTTTCATTACACATCATCTGTGGGGATGAGCAGATAAATCTCATGATGTGAGGGAGAGTTCCAGAGAACTTCTGCAAATGACGGAAGAACCATGACTATAGCACCAGGTAAGCCAAGGAACAAGACGACTGTCACAATGGAGAGGAATCTGCTTATATCACGACGTCAACGCCGAGGACGAGTTAAGGCCATGGTTAAGGACAGAGCACATGTGGAGGCCCAGATTGGACAACCCTTGTCCGGAGATCAAAAGCCTAATTATATCCCTCAAGTCGTTGGAACCTTTTGAGATGTAGACATCCTTTCTTTTGAGTCCGATTAATCTATTCCTTGTGAGGTTCTTTTGTGGTGTGGTTTATTGTAGTTAATAGTAGTGACTGTAGTCTTTGTTACTACGTTTTGCTCTACCCTAGGCGGGTGATTTTGTGGATAGTTGTTTTGGCATGACGACTAGACGTCATGGCCAGTGTTATTTCATAACACCCCTTTTTAAGTAAATGTTTGTCACGCCACTGATTTTGTTAGAACAGTTCGTATCGGTAGGTAGTCAACTGAAACTACCAGTTTTGCAAAATAATATCATGTTTCATTTTGATGTGCTATGAAGCCATCCTCTTCAAGTACAGAACACATTCAGGGAATTATATTTGTATGCAATCTAGCATCGAACCCTGTAATTACTACCGTATCATTGGCAAACTTAGCAATTGTAAGATTTGCGCCTTTATGTTTATTTTGTGTCAGGTGTTTCTACACACAGACATTGTTTGGTTATTGTAAGATAGAGCAGTTATGAAGTGACATATCTGCAGATTTCAAAGACGTTCAGAATAAGTGCTATTTCTGTATTTTACTTTTCTTTGACTTAATGAACAAGCCACGCCTTTGTGTATAGTTTTGAGGCGTGATTTTAAGCTTATGCTTATTCTATTTGTGTATTATATTTGGGACCAGATGACAAGGCTAGTTTTCTGATAGACTTTTTACGAAAAAGCTGCCTGCCTTCAGTCTTTGTTTAATTTCAAACCGTCCAAGTAGATGACTGTAGATTGGGAGCGCGACTCCAGAGTCATGGACCGGTTAGACGAGTTCCCAGCATGCCGCTAGAGCAACACTCATTCAGTGAGACACATGTACTGTATTAGACTTTTGACAATGCTAGTAGCATTATTTACCGTTAGATGTTGTGTTTCATAAGTAGGTCAATGTCCAGGCCACCATTTTGTAGAAACCATATGTTTTGTTACAATGACCTGATTGGCAAATGCCATATGCTTGCATCGCTATTGAAGCGACTATCTTTCAACTCTATTTGAGAGTGATTACACATTATGTCAAGGTTTATTTGTTGAGATTAAAATGCTAGAAAGAGACGCCTGTGTTAGAGGCTATTCACGTATGTCCAGACTTTGTTTCTGTGGACTAGGTATTCAAGGGAGTTAACTGAGGTGCTTGCCAGGCCTGCCCAATGGTAAATTAAGTGAGCCGAGAGCCACTAATAACCTGTGTTATTGTTATGTCCGAGCGTGGAGATCTCGATGATGGTATTTTATAGCAGAGATTGATCTCGCATGAGACTGCTACTGCTGATCCCAAGGTATTCAGGATCGTCAGCCTATTCGACATAAACCAACGATAATTTAAACCGACATTATAATAATCAAGCGCATAATTATTATAAACTGATAATAACTAATTGTCTATAGCTTTTAATCTTGATTTACTTGCATTTTGGACCTGCTGGCCGACACCTGCTTTTGTTCACGCTTCTTTATGGAAGTAATCTAGGACAGATGACACTAATTTTGATCGACGGAGTGCTTGCATAACCTGTAGTTAGTAGCTGGTGGAGCTTGAGCCTCATGCGACGTTAGACGTAGTTTTCACGACGCGATCGCCACCGTAAATGACATGCACTTAGATAACACTGGTTTACAAAGAGTAACCCAGGGCGAAGGCAGGAATAATATTTATTGTGGTCTTGTTGTTACTTATTGCACTTTATAAAATCCCCATGTTTACCTTACTTTTATTGTAAGAGTGCATTTAATGATTTTTTTGACGGCTTGTCATGTAGTTTTGTATTAATTGCTTTGCTTTACGGATGTCATCGCAGTAAATTTTGTATTAATTGTCAGGAATTAGCTAGATTATTTAACACTAAATGTAAATAAGGAAATGGTATCATCCTAACTTAGGTTTGTTATTGCTACCCTGTTAAATGTGAATTCCGTTATTAGCTTATTTTTGTAACATGACTTAGGTATTATTGCCGTACCATTTTCCTAGCGTTGCTGTTGTTGCTTAACTTTGTAAAATAGATCTTTCGCGAGGGTTTATCGTAGTTTACAGGTAGGGTCTTGATCTTTATTTTTGTTTATTTATTAGTTTGCGGATTAGCCGATAGAAACCCTCCGAACTAGTCTAGGTGCCTGCATATTTTGAATAAATATTCCTACAAGTTTTACTTAAGCCTGGAAGTTTATTTCTCCGTCTAGCTTTACGAGGTGTATTTTCTTAGGCTCTCTATGACCTTTTTAGCAACCATGTTACCACGGATCCCTTGGATCATGGACTCTTGTGCCGCCTTGGCCTATAAGAAATTCACCTGTTCCTCATGGCACATGGGTCCGGCAGGTGAGGTGTTTGGGATGTCATTTCGGTTGTTGGCAACCCTGATAGCTCCTCTGAGTTGCACAATATAAATATAAATATAGATAACCCAGTAAGATAGATCAAATAATACTAAGACATCGGACAATAGATAGTTTTGTGCAAACGCCAACCAGTAATGTAAGCAAGTTCGGGAGTTTCAATTTTGTGATCGCAAACTTATTCAAAATCACAAACTCTTTCAAAAGACAAGGAAACAAAAAAGCATTCTTAACAAACAACACACTTGGAAAGCACCCTCACAATAGCATAGCCCATTCTCAAAATAGGATGTGTACTCATTATCATGCCAAGAAATAAGGTGTCAAACATAAGCATTTTACGTAGGACAAACAGGAAGAAGGATGGACACACGTTATATACAACACAGAAATGCATTCAAACACAGGGAACACTCGGCAGTATGCGTACAACGAACATAGCTACACAAATATAGAAACATACCTAAGAATCACACACTACGAAACAATAGGCAGAACTTGGCATAAAAGAAGCCATACCCAGAGAACCCAGTTAACCTAAATGAAGATGATGCGTCAGTTAATCTGCTGGTCAATGCTGCGAGGTTTGGACACGTCGATGCCATGTGAGCGGACACTCCATCTTGACCAGCTTGGTATTGACAAGTAGATGAGGTAAGTCATTACTGAAATAACTTGCAATCCCTCAGAGAAACAGAGTCGAAGGAAAAACATATATTTTGGAAACAAGTCCCATGTTCGAAATATATATGTATATAGTGGTAAGATATGAGGCGATTTGCCGGACAATGGAACCGCAATTCTAGGAACAAAGCATCACGATTACACATTCTTGCAGCGTGAAAGATAAAACAGAAGGAAATCAAGAGAAATCGAAGGGCGTAAGGGAGATCATAACAGTGGCTCACAAAGCGTGAGTAATATAAAGAGTTGTGTAGTTGTGGATCAGCTGGGGTTGTTATGGCTTTAGCTTCCCCTTAAACACGTCAGTGGCCACTTTATGAGATATTCTCCCTCATCATTTTAAATTTAAGGAAAATCAAAAACAGTAAATCGTCGCTCTGCCTACCAAATCCACTCTGTGACAATGTTGTACACTTGCATCCTCTTATTTAACGCTAGTCACGTCTCCAACGCCTGAATGAGTGTACAGTCCAACCAAACAATTCACTCTAGGTTATTTTACTATAGAAAAATATCACCAGTGAGGCCCGGGTTCGATTCCCGTCTCTGCCAAGAAAGTTAATTCTTGTCTGAGAGATGGAATGGGGTACATTCAGCCTCGTGAGGCAAAAGTAAGAAGAGAAGGGTTCGATTTCTACCTTAGTCATCCTGTAAGTGGTTTTCCACTTATACTGCAGGTAAATACCGGGATAGTACCTAACTTTAGGCCACGGATTCTTCCTACCAAAATCCTTCCTGAATTACAAATACAGACACAAGTATAGACATCACAGAGACATAGGTTATCAGACAAATTCTACACACACCCAAGTACACTGGGTTACATGACCACGATGTTGGAGAGTCCATAAAATAATCAACAACATCACTATACGGAATCTATATGAAGCTGGCAGTGGAGGAAACAATAATGTAACATAGTGGATTTTGCAGGAGCAGCGATGTATCTAAAGGATAAACGATTTTAGACTTCCAACAGTCGTTTCATATAATTGTAATTAGTTCGAATGTTACCAACTATTGGTGAATGTATTGGCAGTACCAAACGTTCTACTGTTGCCTTTTATATCCTACTTACAAAATTCTATAACTAATTTAGACCAATTATTATACGAACAGAGTACGCATTTCCAACAGATATTTTATATTTATTTAAAAGGTTTACATATTGCCAAATGTTATTAATCGATAGTACCAACCTTACAATTACACTTGAAATACTTGCAAAATGATCAATCAATTGAAACTAAACATTATACGAGCATAATATTAATAATAATGATAATGGTTTTAAGTCTCTCTTCAGTACAAAGGCTTTTAGAGACACTCGGGTGCCAGAATTTTGCCTTAATAGGAATTTTTAACGTGCCAGTAAATCTACTGACACGGCTCCTTCTCATTTGCGCACCTGCAAATGGCATATAACTAAGAAAGGTTTCGATCCTACAAATTTTGCACAGCAGGCGAGAACGTTACAGCTGCACCAACAAAGTGCACAGGCACACATCCAACACAAGTTTTATATAGTTTTAATCGGTTCCAGTGAATCCAACTCTTAAACATAGGTTGTAACATTCTTACAGTCACCAAAATAAAACTCGCAAAACACTCATCGGATTTTGATTTCACATGGTGCCATATCGGTACGAACGTACATCACACGTACCCGTAATATGTTGTATCAATAATAAGCAATAAGTTAATGGTTGATTTGTAACCGACTTATGCAATGTTGAAGGGACAAAGAAAACAGTTGCAACGCGGAATTTATTACGTAATAATTGATTTAAGTGCTGCCATAAGTATTTAATGAGCCTCCGTGGCTTAGGCGGCAGCACGCCGGCCTCTCACCACTGGGTCCGTGGTTCAAATCCCGGTCTCTCCGTGTGAGATTTGCGCTGGACAAAGCGGAGGCAGACAGGTTTCTTCTCCGGGCACTCCGGTTTTCCCTGTCGCAATTTCATTCCAGCAACACTCTCCACTATCATTTCATTTCATACGTCATTCATTTAATCATTGCCCCAGGGGAGTGTGACAGGCTTCGGCAGCCGGCACAGTTCATATCCTCGCCGCTAGATGGGGGCTTCATTCATTCCATTACATGACCCGGTCGACTGGAAGCAGGCTGTGGATTTTCTCATTTTTCACATGTATTTAATAGCGTGCCAGTTACCAACTTTACGGTAGCCTTGAATAACTATTTCCTTGTAGATGAGGGATGGTTAGTAGCGAACGACTACTGGCTCAAGTTTCTCAAAGCCTTTTGGGAGGATGATTGGTAGATTCATATTTATCATAAGAATTCTATTATGCATATGTTTACTTATCTCAGCGGAGGCATTGGTCGTCTGCCACTCAAGGATACATAGACCTAATAATAATATCGTAGGACCTCGGGTGCCAGGTGCAAGCTTTGTTATTTGACACCCAGAGGGCAGCTTGAATGTCAAATTTTGTTGTTCCACGGAGCGCTATGAGAGTCAAGGAGGTCAGATATCTAAACTCCTTGACACTATAGCGCTTTCTAGTGGAGAAAGGAGGAACTTTTATGTTGGTGAAAAATTTCGGGATTAATTTTTCCATTATGAACACGGGCTGCTGAATTCAAATGGTTTCTTTAATACGCCATCAACGTATGAAATGCGTGTCGTGTTTCTGTCACATTTCAAAAATCACTTACCATGGCCAGGAGCGAACCTGCTAGCTTGGGGTTGGTAGTCCGACACGATAACCACTCACCCACCGTGGCAAGCTACATTCGATGATGATGCTGTAGGATGTTGTTTGAAGGGGTTGAAACCCGTCCAGGATGCATATGAACATCATCTGCCTCTCCGGTTTGAATGTACCACATGACACCCTTCACATTAATAGTGATATGATTTGCATTATTTGTTTTGGGTGTTGATGCTTTGAACTATTCATTACATTGCACAATATAATAACAGTTTTGCTCTGCTTTGCCAATGAATAAGCTAAAAGCTATTTTAACCAAAGCATCAATTGATATTTTGTTTGCAAATAGATGTAACGTTAGTAATAAAATCCTGGAATTTGTCAATGAATGTTGAATATGAAATATGAATGGCATGTAACATAGATACATAGGCTAATTGAAATACGTAATTTTTTGGCTCACCATTACCGCTTTCCTTTTCACTACGATCACATCCAGCTCTGCGCAGACAGTAAGGACCACTAACCTGTAAGCAACAACAACACAATATATAAACACGTAGTTAGATTGTAAGAATAATGTGGTATTGGATTAAGAAGATAGTCAGGGATGATTGTTTATGTCTAATACGATCCTTAGCCCTTGAGAATTGGCGTGAAATAATATAACACGAATACTGGAGCCGGGTCATTTTGACCCATAGTGTGTCGCTCCATTTCTTTCGTAGTCGTACGGATTTTAATCAAGTAATTTTACACCTGGTGTCTTCCTATGAACTATTCCCAATATAAAATGAAGTTTATTTATATTTTAGCATACTTTTCACATTTTGAAAAAAAAAGAGGAAAAAGTAGACTTATGAGATCGATCCGGGAAAATGTGTGTGTGTCTGTCTGTCTTTATGTGGTGTCCCCCTCCTATCAACTCCTAAACGGCTGCAGCAATATAAACCAAATTTGGTATGAGTAAAGATCTATACCGGAACATCTTATTGCCATACTTGAAAATGAAGTCAGTGCTACCAACTGCTGAAAAAACGCAATTGAAATTTGAGCTCCATGTTGAATATCTTGGAAGGTATACATGGGAACTATTCCAAAATTGGCACACATATAATGTTATTTGATGATATACAACACCAAACAATCAAATCAACAGTTTTCTACGATATAGCATTTAAAAATAACACTTTCAGCGACTATATCTATGTTTAGGAGTTCTCCTGACCACATACGCAATTTGCCAAACAGTGGTGGCCAAACAGTAGGATATCTTACAGGGGAGTCTTCACTCTCGTTTACGGTCGGCGGCAAACTTCTATGAAGAAGGTATCCAAAAACTTGTGCCACGCTATGACAAATGCCTGCAAAAGTTATGTGGAAAAGTAGTTTAAGAGTTGTAGAATGTTGTGCAATAAATAATTGTTCTGTATCTGTACACAATTTAATTTTATTATCAAACGGAACTTACTTTCTGGACGTGCCTCGTATACAAACCAAGATAGCCAACCAATGCATAACTGCTTTTTACAATAGTCTAAACAACGAATCTTCTGCGTTATGTCTAATGATAACTCGCAGCGCGCTGATGCCATTTTGAAGGGGCGTGGCACATGACACGACATTTTTAAATGGCCAATGAAGGTATTACATCGAAACCCCCAACAAAATATATATTTTTGGGTTCAGAAAACAATGGAGAATTTTATGGGACCAAAATTAAAAATTCGATTTTTTCATCATATAAGAGTACCCGGTGTTCTTAAACGCATTTGTTAAACAATTTGGCGATATGTATGATATATCAGAGTCCAATTCGTCAGTGATGAGGGTATTTTTTTCGTTTTGAATGCACGATTAGTTACTTGTGACGGTGTGTGGACCACCCACCTTGCTTTACTGTTATGTGGGCTGGACGCAACACAGTTCTGATAGTGACTATCGTCTTGTTTATTTGTTTAATCACGCCTTTTAATATATAGCCTACTGTATTTCTGTTGACTTTTCAAGTTTGCCTCTACTATTGAGACGATTCGGAAGATTTTGGTACAGACCGCACCCTCTGGCTCCCTCCGGTGTAAAAGATGAATTTTGTCAATCATACACTTCAGCGCCCCCCTCCCCGGATTCGCCCGGTATCTTTGTCGGTTAACCCAGCGTAAGCTAAAAAGGTGCATAGATGTCAGATCCCAGATGCAATTCCGGAAAGCCGAGGTGAACAGTCAAACTCTTCTCTGAAGTCTTAACTCGATACGGCTCGACAGTTTGATGCTGGCCGAAACTGGCTCGTAATCTCGCTCCGAAGCTATGAATTTTGCACTGATTGGAGATTGTTGGAAGAAATTAACGCGTAAAAAACCCTTATAGTGGGCGGTGGATTAAAGAGAGAGATCCACTGTCGCGGATTTTATAGGAGAACTTTCCATGCTGAACAATGTATACACTCATAGTATAAAAATAATTATTTTTAACGGTTTACCCAGTGTAAGCTGAAAAAAATCCTCTCGGCACGCCGGAAGGCGGAGGTAGATTTCACCGGGCAAACTAGGGGATAGGCTATAATAGGCAAAATATGCAGGTTTTCGTAGCAGGATCAGACCTCATTTATTGCGAGAAAGTATTTTACAATTGGAGGTTAGTTAACATTTTTTTCGTCTTTCTATGCATATTATAAACATTTTACTGTCTTATGGGGATGGTAACCTTCTTGTCATGTGGGGTTCATTTTTATACTTGTGATCACACTGTCCTTATGCAAGGTTTGGAACTAATGTGTAACTATCTAACAGTCTGTTAGTTCTTCACGCAAAATTTTATCTCCCGCAGAGATGTTGGTTGGTTCCTCCGTTTAGGGGCTGCAACAAGGTGGTCATGTAACCCCGTGTACATTGGGTGAGTGTAGAATCTGTCTGATAAACGGTGTTATTTGTGATGACTGTATTAGTCTGTAATTCAGGTAAGGACTGCAGACGGTCAATTTTAAGTAGTAGTACCTAATTTTGTACCAAATACTAACGTCAAAGACACCTAGCTGTGAACTTGGCTGCTAGATGCCACCGCAACCAGAAACTTGCAACGAACGTTGTAACTTCCCCTCCGAAGGAAAGCATGCTGACGGATTTTTAGCGCTCTTAGAAAATCCGGCGACTTTGGCCGGCTTTGAACCAGCGACCTTGGGCATAGAAGTTCAGCATGCTACCAGTTAGCCGCTTCCCTCATAGTCAGATGGAACAAGAAGTTCCGTGACGAACTAAAGAGCCTACTTTTCTTAAAATTAAGATTCATGCCATAGATTAATCTACAGTATATGAACCTATCTAGAATAATGACGAAATTAAGTGGGTAATATCTAAATGTCTTAATTCGTTCGAAATAAGGTATACTAGGCATAATGTAGCCTAATAGAGCAATACAGTTGGCAGCTCTGGTGACTGAATATATTCTTACTTCCATCTCCTAAGGTACAGAATACAAAATGTGGTTGAAGTCCAAAGGACGTTACATGGATTTAGACATTGGATCTATTAGTACACGTAAAAGCATGTTGGCAACAATGTCATGCGAGTGCTGGTCAGAAATAATCTGAAATATTATATATTTTTGTGCCAATTTTGGATGAAATCCATTTGTTGGTATAGAAGTTACATGTATTTAAAAATTGGTCCTATCAGCAGGTTTAGAATCATGTTAGTAGAACTGACGTATATAAGTTACTCCAAATTAACGTAAAATGTCAGGTAATTTACGTGTGCATAGTTTAAAGCATACTTTCTGATATATTTGGATACAAAATAGAGAGCAATTATTAACAGTTGGCAGCCCTGGTGGCTCTTAAGAATACACTCAGTCATATCTGTTTATGTACACATATTACATACAAAATTTGGTTGAAATCCAATTGATAGTGTAGAAGTTATATGCATTTAAAAATTGGACTTATCAGAAGGTTTAAAATTATTTTGGCAACGCTGTCATGTATGGCCACCTGGAAATTAAACTGAAATAGTATTATCTACATGTGTGCCAATTTTAGAATAGCTCCCATGTATACCTTCCAGGATATACAACATGGAGCTCAAATTTCTAGTGTGTTTTTTTAGCAGTTGGTAGCACTGGCATCTTTTTCAAATATGGGCCTGAGATATTCCGGTATACATTTTTATTCATACTAAATTTGGTTTCGATTGCTGCAGCCGTTTTGGAGTTGATATGGGGGGACACACACACACAGCCAGACAGACAGAAGGACAGACAGACAGAAGGACAGACAGACAGACAGACAGACAGAAGGACAGACACATTTTCCCGGATATATTTCATAAGTCTACTTTTTCCTCATTTTAGAAAAGTGTGAAAAGTAGGCTAACAAGAAGTTCCGTGACGAACTAAAGAGCCTACTTTTCTTAAAATGTAAGATTCATGCCAATGATTAATCGATATGGATCTATCTAGAATAATGACGAAATTAAGTTGGTAATATCGACATTTCTAATTATTTCGAAATACTGTATACCTGGCATAATGTAGCCTAATAGAGCACTACAGTTGGCAGCCCTAGTGACTGAATATATTCTTAGTTCCATCTCTTAAGGTACAGAATACAAAATTTGGTTGGAGTCCAATAATTAGCATGGACGTTACATGCAGTTAAACATTGGATCTAACAGCGCGCGTAAAATCATGTTGGCAACAGTGTCATGCATGTATTGGTCAGAAATAATCTGAAATAATCTGATCTATTGTTGTGCCAATTTTGAATGAAATCCATTAGTTAGTATAGAAGTTACATGCATTTTAAAAATGGACCTATCAGCAGGCTTAGAATCATGTTGGCAGCACTGACGTATATTAGTTACTCCAAAGTAATCTAGAATGCCAGGTACTATACGTGTGCAAAGTTTAGAGCTATTGGCTTGCATTCTTTCTGATATATTGATATTAGGGTAACAAAAATAGAGACAGCATTTATTAACAGTTGGCAGCCCTGGTTGCTCTTAAGAATACGCATAGTCATAGCTGTTATGGTACACATAGCACATACGAAATTTGGTTGAAATTCAAACGATAGTATGGATGTTACATGTATTTAAAGTTGGGCCTCTCAGCAGGCATAGAATCATGTTGGCAGCACTGACGTATATAAGTTACTCCTAATTAATATAGAATGTCATGTACTATACGTGTGCATAGTTTAAAGCTGTCGGCTTGCATATTTTCTCATATATATTGGTATTTGGATAAAATAAATTAAGAGCATTTTTTAACAGTTGGCAGCACTGGTGGTTCATAAGAATGCGTTCTGTCATATCTGGTTATGTACACATACAACATACGAAATTTGGTTGAATTCCAATTGATAGTGTAGAAGTTATATGCATTTAAATATTGGACCTATCAGTAGGCTTATAATCATTTTGGCAACACTGCCATGTATGGCCTTCTGGAAATTAAACTGCAATATTATTATCTATATGTGTGCCGATTTTGAAATAGCTCTCATTCATACCTCCCAAGATATCCAACATGGAGCTCAAATTTCAATTGCGATTTTTCAGCAGTTGGTAGCACTGACATCATTTTCAAATATGGCCGTGAGATATTCAGGTATAGATCTTTACTCCTACCAAATTTTATTTCGATTGCTCCAGCCGTTTAGGAGTTGATAGGGGGACACACACACACACAGCCAGCCAGACAGACAGACAGACAGACAGACATTTTCCCGGATCGATCTCATAAGACTACTTTTTCCTCATTTTTGCAAAATGTGAAAAGTAGGCTAAAAGTGAATGTGATCTCGTCAATGGTGTTGTCTTGGCAACCTCTGATAGATCATCCCTCATCAATTTAAAAGCGTTGTTATGGTAACCTCTGATGGCACTTGACATTTTTTAAAATTCCGAACTAATTTTTCTCATCCCTTGGCGTAATGGTGGGTCATATCAAAAATTCTTTCAGACAAAAGTTTTAGGTAATTATTAGGGGAATATTTTCCATTTTGTACAGTTTTGATATTGTGCCTATTAAGAGAGATATAATTAATGTTTCCCGAAAAACCCACTTTTTTCCACCCCTTTGGTCAATGGTTGGTGCTATCAAAAAATTTATTGGACATAAATTGTTGGCACGTATCCGACGCATATTATGAACTTTGAATGGATTCGATATTTCACGTATTAAGAGAGTTATAGCGAAATTTCACTTTTTCGAAAAAAGCCCCCCATTTTCACCCCCCTCGACCGATTTTGCCCATTAACGAACTCGACCGACATTTTATAGGGATACATATTATGTAAAAAATTCAAAGTGATTGGTGGAAAATTACGGCAGTTATCGTGTCCACAAGAAACTGATATATATATATAGAGAGAGAGAGATAGATAGATAGATACATATATACATAAATTATATATAAACTTTTGAACTGACGGTGGTTTTGGGGTCTGGGGGATGTGAAACGCGAAGATATGTCGAAATTTTCCGGAAGTCGAAACATGGTACCCATTGCAATAGTTAGCTTTCTAATGAAATCTACCTAAAAGGCGCATGGACGGCAGGTTTATCTTCTACCCGATTCACTGAAATCGTTACTGTTCGGTTTCCTTTAAGCATAAATGTATAATTTTAAATAGAAACATTCCTTGAGAAATCCTTTACAGAATTGTGAAAACCGCTTCAAAATCCATTGAAGTTAGTGCTTCTCGAGATTACAGGTTACATCCAAGAATCGAAGGCATTGTTTTATACTACGTAGAGATTATTCATATTTAAATATTTCAGTTTATATTTCGCATGTCCCAATAATTGGGATTTATTTATTTATTTATTTATCGTATGGCTTTTAGTGCCAGGAGTGTCCGAGGACATGTTCTGCTCGCCAGAGGCTGTAGCTGCTTCAACCGGACACTCATGGGGAGAGCTACAAGTTCCGTTCAATTTCAAGTAGTTCCAACTTTCGCTACCGGAAGTCACTGACACTTGTGGTGAACGTTGGAACTTTGATAGAAATTTAGCCTCACCTAAGTGTAGTTAGTGGAAGGATCTTTTACGTGCCATAAATCTATGGCATGGGCCCGCCGGCTTTACTTCCCCTCCGAAAAAAGGCATAGGCCTACTGAAGGATTTTAACGCTCTTAAAAAGTCTGATGACTTCGGCCGGGTTTGAACCCGCGATCTTGGGCACAGTAGTTCAGCTTGCTACCAACTACGCCACCGAAGCCACTGCAATGACATCTAATTTAGTTCAATTGTTTACATAACCTCAAGATGGCGGCTGTGTAAAATTTCTAAATTAAATGTTTATTTCTTGTGCCCCAATCATACGATCGAAAACAACGTTTGAATAATGAACCTAAGCAATACTGACTCTTCATCTAACAGTACCTAACTCTAGTACATAACTGTATGGCCTTCATACATAAAAATCCAATACTGCAACCATCTGAAATATTTAGACGGTTCTCAATATCTACGAATCTATTACAACAATCAAACTGGAATTTTGTATGTTGATAGAGGCAATTAACATAAGTAGGATATATCAAAATAGGCTATTTAGTTCTTCACAGAATTACTTGTTAACCTTTCAAATACTGAGGTTTTTTTAAAATCATTTTAAATGATCTTGTCGACTTCGTCGTTACGCAGGGGTCTGGCGTTACGTTACGGTGACGGGACGAAATGTACCCAGATTCACTGAGGTGTGTGACGTCATAGTACCGCTTGGTGCATGTGTTCCCCGACAATCTCTACTTCGTTAGTATAAGACAAAATTCCCCGATTCTTGGATGTCATGGGTAATCTTGAGACGCACTGGATGGATTTTGATGCGGTTTTCACCATTCTGTAATGGATATCTCGAGAAAAGATTCTGTAGAAAATAATTTATGTATGAGCAAAGGAAGCCAAGCAGTAACGATTTCAGTGAAAAAGTCGAAAAGAAAATTGGCGTCCGTGCGCTTCTTAAGCTTACGCTGGGCAAACCGTTAAAAATATTAATATACTATGAGCGTCAGCATGGTCAGCATGAAAAGTTCTACAAAAAAAGTCCGTGAGAGCATATCTCTATCTTCAATACATCGCCCACTATAAGTGTTTTTAGATTGGATGGAAGGGGCACGTCTCCGCGCGCTCTGGTGAGCGTGACGGTACCCCACGCGCTTCACCTTACTTTGCCCTTGGTTTGCACTTGCCGTTCGCGAGTAATTTGAAACAAGATAAGCAAGATAAGTATTATGCAGATCATTTTCTAACATGTCAAGAGTCTTTGGCGAAGCGAGAAGCCTCCAGCCTTTCTATAATTTTCAGCATTTAAAATGATACAAAGTCTAGTCTTTCAGACTGACTGACACTTTTTGATTTGCATTTTACAAACATTGTAGAAGTCGTAATTTTTAACTTATCAGGAGTCTTCAAAATGTCTATGGGTTTTGAGTCTTTATAATCCCAATTTAAATTCAAAATACTACATTTATATTAATATTCATTTTGAGACGAATCGAAATTAAATATTTTGTGCCAACGATTGTATAATATCCTAACCAGGTCCCAAAATAAAATAAGTTTCTAAAATCAGTAGGCAAGTAGTAATCCTTGTTGCTCCATACTAGTACAAAAATTGATTGAAAACACAACGCGGTGTGAAGTATCTTCCTGTTATTCCACCAGGTTTGTTTGCATCACAGATGAACTCCAACTGTAGGGGAGAGACGTCTACAAAATGCAGTGTCAGTTAGTTAGGGAAGAAAACATCCAAATTCAAGTAGTACTACATAATGTCGAACAGATGGCAGAACAAGCCAGAGATCGACTCAGCTCTCGAAAGCAAATGCAGAATCTGAAAAAAGAAAAAGATCTCGTTTACCGCGTTTATGGACGGGCGAAGCACTCAACGGGTTAAAATCGTAGTATCTTTTGATTACTTTCCCTTTGTTCAATGAGCCAGCCATATATTTCACCATGTATCTTAACCCTCTACTTGTGAGGTGCGGTCAAGGTTATCGCAAGAATATTTTGAAGTGTTATTTTTATCCCTTCTATTGCTAGTTCCCGCCTTTTCTTTTGTCTACCTTCCGAGCACATGGCCTTGAGTCTCTGCTTAGCTCAGTGCAGCTCCAGCTGCTGTTACGTGCGGGCGATTGTGTTGTCAACTTTTCGAAGTGTATCAGTGACCGGACCTCTCACTTAAAGTTCCATGCGGGAGATACACTTTCAGCTGTCTCATTGTGTCACCCACGTATATTTGTTTCTAAATAATATTTGCATACTGATATTTTGTTCAGTTTTAATTTTTAAAATTAATTAAATCTAAAGACCAGAGAAAAATTTTATGTTTTCGCATTAGAAACCTAATATGAGTACAAAAGATTTATACGTTGATTTTAAGAGATGTTTGTATTTGTATCGGGTGTTAGAGTAGTTGAAGTACTAACACGGCAAATTTCAAGTAAATAATTTTATTGTGTGTGCTTATGAACAAGCAGGATTTATCGCCGGTCACCCAGAATTCACCTTACAATTTATTAGAGGGTTAATTAGTTCCGACTATGAACGTAAACAGATAACACGCACGTAAAGTCAGCTGACTAAAGCATGTTAAAAGAATACTTCTTGTGACTCCAATTGTTCACCAAACTAAACACATTGATATATTCAGGAAGGTAATGATTCCCTCGTTGTCTGGGTTACAACGTTGATAGGAGAGCGTGGCTAGAAATAGTAATAAAACGTTTATAAAGAAGGGGCCGATATATTGGTCCCCTGGCACTTTAAGGGTTAGTGTATTCCTAAATGAGGAAGCCGATAGGCTATAGAGCCTTGAATGTCACTCGCTCACGTTGCTCACGATCAAGTGTACAATAAACACACCAGAGCAAAAATACCAACAGAGGATATGTAAATGAGCAGATTAGTGTACTTCCTTTTTATGTTTTTGAAACACAGAAAGCTCATTCAGCAAAACATTTTAATGGCATGGATGTTTAAATTAAACGGTCAATCAAGCAATAAATCAAGAATATAATCGATCAAAGAGGCAATATCATTTTAAGTGTAAAATGTCACCGAGCTTAACTGGATAGTTAGAGCGCAGATATTGAATCTGAACATGGAACTACTCTGATGTGTATTTGGCGAAATATAAACCTCATGTATGGAATTTAATTAGAAGTACAAATTACGTTTTTACTGGTTCGTTGAATTTCAAAGGGAAACAAAAACAACAATTTGCTCTCAGTTGAATAAGTTCTAAACGCGTAAAGAGACGCTGGAAATTGGTTTGGAAATATGAAAGCTCATACTGTGTGCTACTTGTGATGAAGGCGGAATCGATAGTGAGGTTTGTACAATATCGGGATTTGTGAAGAAGGTTAAATTCTGAAACATGGTAACTGGGTCAGGGGTACAAACATCCTCAACTAAATACAAGAATATTCCAGTATAGATGTATAGCAGTAGAGCACTTTCAAAAGAAGACAAGATTTGCCTGATGCAATCATAACGTGTGAACATGATGATATTGTGGGGCCTAACATCAGGGTTATCGGTCCCTAATGGTTTGCATGATCGTGAAAATGTAAATGAAAATGAAACTATAACACGAACTAACTCCTATCTACTGACTTGTATCATAGAAGAGGAAATGGAAAACAAAAGAGGAATAAGTCAACCCTTTATAGGGCAGACTAAATTTTCTACTTCATATTTCAAATTGCTTGTATTAAAATTTTCATTTAAACTCTAATTTTTAATTTAATTATTATAATTTAAATTTTGATTTTAGTTATTATTCATTAGGCCTATTTTTAATTTGTAAAATCATTTTTTAGCCTACTTTTCACATTTTGCAAAAATGATGAAAAAGTAGACTTATGAGATCGATCCGGGAAAATGTGTGTCTGTCTGTCTGTCTGTCTGTATGTCTGTCTGTCTGGCTGGCTGTGTGAGTGTCCCCCCCCCCTATCAACTCCTAAACGGCTGCAGCAATCAAAACCAAATTTAGTATGAGTAAAGATGTGCACCGGAATATCTCACGTCCATATTTGAAAATGATGTCAGTGCTACCAACTGCTGAAAAAAGCACTAGAAATTTGAGCTCCATGTTGGATATCTTGCAAGGTATGCATGGGAGCTATTCCAAAATTGGCACACATGTAGATAAGACTATTTCAGTTTAATTTCCAGGAGTCCAACCATGACAGTGTTGCCAAAATAATTTTAAGCCTTCTGATAGGTCCAATGTTTAAATGCATATAACTTCTACACTATCAATTGGATTTCAACCAAATTTTGTATGTAATATCTGTACATAAACAGGTTCTCTCTATGTATTTATTTTATCCAAATACCAATATATCAGAAAGTATGCAAGCCAACAGCTTTAAACTATGCACACGTATATTCTGACATTTTAGATTAATTTGGAGTAACTTATATACGTCAGTTCTACCAACATGATTATAAGCCTGCTGATAGGACCAATTTTTAAATACATGTAACTTCTATACTATCAGTTGGATTTCAACCAAATTTCGTATGTGCTATGTGTACCATAACAGATATGACTATAAGTATTGTTAAGAGAAATCAGGGCTGCCAACTGTTAAAAAATGCTGTCCATATTTTTTTACCCTAATATCAATATATCAGAAAGTATGCAAGCTAACAGCTCTATACTTGGCACACATATAGCACCTGACATTGTAGATTAATTTGGAGTAACTAATACAAGGCAGTGCTGCCAACATGATTCTATGCCTGCTGATATGTCCAATTTTAAAATACATGTAACTTCTATACTAACAAATGGATTTCATCCAAAATTGGCACAACAAAATATCATAATATTTCAGATTATTTCTGACCAGCACACGCATGACATTGTTGGCAACATGCTTTTAAGCGTGCTGATAGATCCAGTGTCTAACTGCATGTAACGTCCATTGGACTTCAACCAAATTTTGTATTCTGTACCTTAAGAAATGGAACTAAGAATATATTCAGTCGCCAGGGCTGCCAACTGTAGTGCTCTATTAGGCTACATTATACCAGGTATATTTTGAACTAATTAGATATTTCGATATTACCCACTTAATTTCGTCATTATTCTATATAGGTTCATATTCTGTAGAATAATCATTGGCATGAAATGTAGGCTGTATAGTTCTTCACGGAACTACTTGTTTAAATTTATTATCATTAATTTTATATTTTAAATTTTTTAATTTTATAATCTTAATTTTATTTTAATTTTATTGTGTTTTATTTTAATTTGTATATTTATGTTTTATTTTATTGTTTAATTTTAATATTTTGATTATATTTACTAGCCTAGTTGAAATTTTATCCAGCACCATAAAACTCGACATCTATGTATATAAAATCAATGTTACGTGATAGTTTGTGGGTGTGTATGTCTCCTATGCGTTCATATACTACTCATCCGATTGCGCTATAACTTGGGTGAGATGTTGAGTATACTCCAAGGAATGTTTCTGGCTCAGTAAATCAATGTTACAATAGGCAGCGCACGAGTAGATTCAACAAAAGAGCGCCGACGCGCGAAGCGTTTAAAAATGTCCGTTATGCATTTATATACCGTTCATTCGATTGCGATAAAACTAGGGTGAGATGTTGCGAAGGAAGGCTTCTGGCTTAGTAAAGCGCATGAGTAGATTCAACAAATGAGCGACGACTTGTGAAGCGTTTCAACAAAGTCCGGTATGCGTTCATATACCATTCATCCAATATCAATGAAACTTGGGTGAGATATTCTGTGCACTCCAGGGAAGGTTACTGGATTAGTAATTCCAATTTACAATTAGTAGCCCACGAGTATATTCAACAAATGAGCGATTCAACAAAGTCCCGTATGCGTTCATATACTATTCGTCTGATATCGATGAAATTTGGGAGAGATATTGTGTGCACTCCAGGTAAGATTTCTGGCTTAGTAAATAAATTTTACAATAGGTAGCGAACTAGTCAATTCAACAAATGAGCTACGACGCGCGAATCGTTTCAACACAGTCCCGTATGCCTTCATATACCATTAGTTCGATAGCGAAGAAACTTGGTTGATATGTTGTGTACACTCTAGGAAAGGTGTCTGGCTTAGTGAATCAATTTTGCACGAGTAGATTCAACAAATGAGCAACGACGCGCGAAGCGTTTCAACGAAGTCCCGTATACGGTCATAAACGATTCATCCGTTTGCGATGATGCCTTGGTGAGATGTTGAGTACACTCCAAGCAAGGTTTCTGGCTTGGTAAATCCATTTTACAATAGGTGGCCTACGAGTAGATTTAACAAATGGGCGATGGCACGCGAATTATTTCATATACCATTCATCCGATTGCGATGAAACATTGGTGAACGTTGAGTAAATTTCAGCGAAGGTTTCAGACTTAGTAAATCTATTTTACAATAGGTAGTTCACGAGTAGATTCAACAAATGAGTGATATGGGCGAATAGTTTAAACAAAATCCCGTATGCGTTCATATGCCATTCATCCGATTGCGATGAAACTTTGGTGAGTTGTTGTGCACGTTCCCACGAATGTTTCTAAATAAGTAAATCCATTTTACGATCGTTGAGAGGCAGTTAACGGGAATTGAAAAAATAGTGTATCCAAAAGCACTTCAAGAATGAAAATTAAAACACCAATACTTACTTTGATTGGAATTGCAACGCATGCCGGGTACAGCTTGTATATAATATTTGTTTATCAGAAAGATCACATCTACAAGAAATGTCATTGTAATTAGGCTGAAAGTTTCAACTATTTGCAACTTTGATAATAGCCTAAAAATTATTTTTATAGTAGGTAGTTAATATACTATCCTATAAAGCAGGCATGGGCAAACATTTTAGGGACAGGGCCGGATGCAATACAAAAAAAAATATAGACAGCATTTATTAACAGTTGGAAGCCCTGATTGCTCTTAACAATACTTACAGATATTCTGTTATGGTACACATAGCACATACGAAATTTGGTTGTAATCCAACTGATAGTATAGAAGGTACTATCAGCAGGCTTATAATCATGTTGGTAGAACTGATGTATATAAGTTACTCAAAATTAATCTAAAATGTCAGAATATACGTGTGCATAGTTTAAAGCTGTTGGCTTGCATACTTTCTGATATATTGGTATTTGGATAAAAAAAATAGAGAGAGCAATTATTAACAGTTGGCAGCCCTGGTGGCTCTTAAGAATACGCTCAATCATATCTGTTTATGTACAGATATTTCATACAAAATTTGGTTGAAATACAATTGATAGTGTAGAAGTTATATGCATTTAAACATTGGATATATCAGAAGGCTTAAAATTATTTTGGCAACACTGTCATTGTTGGCCTCCTGAAAATTAAACTGAAATAGTATTATCTGCATGTGTACCAATTTTGGAATAGCTCCCATGCATACCTTGCGAGATATCCAACATGGAGCTCAAATTTCTAGTGCGTTTTTTCAGCAGTTGGTAGCACTGACATCATTTTCAAATATTGACGTGAGATATTCCGGTGCACATCTTTACTCATACAAAATTTGGTTTTGATTTCTGCAGCCGTTTATGAGTTGATAGGGGGGACACACACACAGCCAGACAGATAGACAGACAGACAGACACACATCTTCCCGGATCGATCTCATAAGTACTTTTTCCTCATTTTTGCAAAATGTGAAAAGTAGGCTAATAATATATGCGGGACGTAATAAAAGAACAACAAACTTTTTTATTTCAGAATTTTAAATTTAAATTTAAATCAAACCAAACTTATGGAAGAGGGGACTATGTGACAAGTGAAACTGTGACTGTACTTCTAAAAGTTTGTCATAATCTGAGATGAGCTGATTCTTAGTAGCGCAGCTAAATGGTGGTCTGTAAGTCTATTTTCGATGCTATTTTTGCGAAGCTACATTGTAGGCAACACCTGTTCAGAGATATAGGAAGACGCAAACATGACAGTTATCTTCTGTGCATGAGATTTCAAGTTTGGGAAGTTTGATTTTGGTAGGGCCTTGTAGAACTCAATTTTCAAAACGTTGAGGAATAGTTGCTTCAATTCATTATTACATTGTAACTCAGTCAGTTCTATTACACAAACCGCATAAACACAATGAGATTGAAACAGTTTTTCACTTCTAGGTACACAGAACAGAAAGTATGACCGATGTGTAATGTAGGTAGTGTAATTCGAAACCATGTCGCGGGCCGGATCAGACTAGCTCAAGGGCCGGGCATTGCACACGACTGCTATAAAGGGTTGAAAATTGACTGACGATTTGTGTAAATACTTCAGTTTTATTGTTATTGAATTGTTGTTATGTATAAGGTGCGTTCAAAAAGTAACTAGCCGGAGGATGTAATGCGCAAACTGGTGACCACATCGGCTAATCGTGGCGTGTGTAACGAGGTGTGGTTCCGAACAGAGCGTGGAAGGTCACAGCCCGTCGCTATACAAGGCGAGCAGCAGCATTCATCAATCGTCCAACGCTGACAGTCGCATTGCAAACAGTGACATGGAGGCGTCAAACGAAGAGCAAAGAGGTGTTGTTCCGTTTCTGACAGCTGAAGGAGTAGGGGGAACGGACATTCATCGCCGAATGTCACAAGTGTACGGTGAGCACTGCATGTCCCTTGCAAGGGTCAAGGCGTGGCACAAGCGCTTCAGGGAAGGACGGGTGTCATAAGCCGATGATGCCCGGTCTGGGGCACCCCTCTGCATTACCGATGATAACATCCAGCTGGTTGATGCACTCATTACCCAGGACCGCCGAGTGACAGTGAACGCCATAGCCGCCGTGGTCGGATTGAGCGTCGGAAGTGTGCACACCATCATGAAGGAACGACTGCACTTGCGGAAAGTGTGTGCCCAATGGGTGCCCCACAGTCTTCAACCACACCAGGAAGCATGTCGAATGGCCTACTGTCTTGGTCTTGGTTGGACGATTGATGTATGCTGCTGATCGCTTTGTATCGTCAAGTGACGTGCATGCGTGCCCTCTAGAGGCGGGCTGTGACCTTCCACGCTCTGGTCAGAACCGCACCTCGTTACACACGCCACGATTAGCCGATGTCGTCACCGGTTTGCGCATTACGGCCTCCGGCTCGTTACTTTTTGAACGCACCTTATATAAATGTTTATTAGTTAAGTATACAATTTGCCAGAACCTGGGGATACACCCCCGATTGCAAATAAATGAATTAATGAACACGAGGTAGTCACAAACACCTAGTTACAGTAGTTATTAAGGTTTTAATGGACGGAACAGCGAGTTCATCTGCCCCGACACTTACTTAAATACAAGAACAATGCCCTAAACCAAAACTGTAACAGCACGCGCACAAGTTCACGTTTAGCTTTACAGTGATTGCAGGAAAGATCAACTAATGCCTGTTATGGACAGGATTTGATAAAAGCTATTTAAACTGCCATAACCAATAGAGTTCGCAGTCGACTGCACTGCGTCACGAACAGTTTGCGGGAGATAAAAGAGGACTACATCATGGTAGCTGTCAAAAACTATGAAAGAGGGTATTCGTTGTGTGCGTGTGTATTTGAAAAGAGCACGATTTATTCAGCGCACAATTTCACTATCACAACTGCCAATTACTGACAATACTATGATTAAATCTATACGCCATTTCATTGGAGAACAGAGCAAACGTGGGTGTTCTAATTGAAAACACTATTTGTCTAATTTTATCACGGTCCTTCAGGCTGCAACATGCGAACTGTCCATGTAAACAAGCCATATAATTGTAGCATTTACCACGTAATGCAATGTGTGTGAGGCGACCATGTGGGGTACTTGCACCCTCGTTAAATATATGCTGCAAATTCAATTACCACACTTGCCGAACAAATAAAAAATAAATCAGATAAATAAATAAATTGATAGATAAATAAGATAAATAGTTAAATAGATAAAATAGAGAAATAGTTAAATAAATAATTTTTATAAATAAATAAATGAGATAAATAGTTAAAAATAAATTAATAAATATAAATAATTAAATAACGGACACCATTCGCAAATGAAGAGTCTCCTTTTATGGCCATTTAACACGAATGAACTCTGGAAGATTGACCAATCGAATCTGTGCTTACTTTGTGGGAATGAAATCCAAAGGGATCTGGTTTACAGAGGTGGCAAAAGACCTACAAGAACTGGGGATATCACATGAGGACATCTTGGAACGTGACACTTTGAAGAAGAAACTTGCGGAGATACAGAGTTTTCAGCCAAAACCTATATTGAAAACCGGCAAGAAGTGGACCGAAGAACGGAAGGAAGGTCACCGAAGAAGAATGCGCGAATACTGGGCCAATGTGAAAGAAAGAGGGAAAAGGCAGTTGAAATAATGTGGTCCATAGACGACCGAAACGATTATAAAAAAATAAAAAATAGATAAATACATAAATCAATAAGATAAATAGCCAAAATAAATAAGTAACTAAATGATTACAAATCAGAGAAGGAAGCCTTCACATCAAGAATGAACAAGATGGAAGTGGCCTACCAGCTAACGAAAGGAGTATACAACAATCGAACAGGGCCCCGCAATGCCAAACTAAGACACTATCCGATCTGAGGCACTGGACGCAGCAGAATAGAAAGGGTCTGGTTGAGAAATTGGAAGCCAAGGAAAGGAAGATCCTCAGGAGGATCTTAGGACCGTTGGGAGACGATGGTGAACAGAGGAAACGGCATAACAATGAGCTGTACCATCATGCAGAAAGGATATCTCAAGTAATTCGGAAGGGCTGAATATCTTTCTATGGCCACTTAACTCGTATGAAACCCGAGAGAATCAGGTATTTGCCTATTTACTTGACAAAGAAACCAAGGGCCCCTGTTTTTGTGAGGTAGACAAGGATTTGCAAGAAGTAGGGATCACCCACGCAGACATTATGGAACGTGATCTTTTGAGGGAGGAGCTTGGAGCACACCACCATTTCCAAGTAAAACGAAATTAAAAACCAGCAAGAAGTGGTCTGATGAAAGAAAGGAGTTTCACAGGCAGTGAATGCATAAACACTGGGCTAAGATCAAGGCCCAAAGACGTAAGCAGTTGAAATGACATGGTCCATAGCTGGCCTAAACGAAGAAAGAAGAAATACAGATAAATAAAAAACAAGTAGTTCCGTGAAGAACTTAACAGCCTATTTTCATATATCCTACTCATGTTAATTGCCTCTATCAACATACCAAATTTTAGTTTGATTGTTGTGATAGATTCGAAGATATTGAGAACCGTCTAAATATTTCAGATAGTCGCCAGGTTGGATTTTTAGCCTACTTTTCACATTTTTCAAAAATGAGAAAAAAAGTAGACTTATGAGGTCGATCCGGAGAAATGTGTGTCTGTCTGTCTGTCCTTCTGTCTGTCTGGCTGTGAGTGTGTCCCCCCTATCAACTCCTAAACGGCTGCAGCAATCGAAACCAATTTTAGTATGAGTAAAGATGAACACGGGAATATATCAATCCCATATTTGAAAACGATGTCAGTGCTGCCAATTGCTGAAAATACGCACTAGAAATTTGAGCTCCATGTTGGATATCTTGGAAGGTATGCATGGGAGCTATTCCAAAAGTGGCACTCATGTAGATAATAATACTCCTGAAAATTAAACTGAATTAAACTCTCATGAGAGTGTTGCCAAAATTTCGTATGTGCTATGTGTACCATAACAGATATGACTATAAGTATTCTTAAGAACAATCAGGGCTGCCAACTGTTAATAAATGCTGTCTATATTTTTTTTACCCTAATATCAATATATCAGAAAGTATGCATGCCAACAGCTCTATATTTTGCACACGTATAGCACCTGACATTCTAGATTAATTTGGAGTTATTAATATAAGTCAGTGCTGCCAACATGATTATATGCCTGCTGATAGGTCCAATATTAAAATACATGTAACATCTATACTAACAAATGGATTTCATCCAAAATTGGTTCAACAAGATACCATAATATTTCAGATTATTTCTGACCAGCACACGCATGCCATTGTTGCCAACATGCTTTTACGCGTGCTGATAGATCCAATGTCTAACTGCATGTAACGTCCATTGGACTTCAACCAAATTTTGTATTCTGTACCTTATGAGATGGAACTAATAATATATTCAGTCACCAGGGCTGCCAAATGTAGTGCAATATTAGGCTGCATTATACAAGAAATATTTCGAACTAATTAGACATTTCGATAATACCAACTTAATTTCGTCATTATTCTAGATAGGTTCATATACTGTAGATTAATCATTGGCTTGAATCATAATTTTAAGAAAAGTAGGCTCTTCAGTTCGTTACGGAACATCTTGTTATTTATTTATTTATTTATGTACTGTTACATGAAGATTATTGTGTACGTGTGGTATTCAAACTTCAATCGCATGATTAGGACACAAGAAATAAAAACGAGATTTAAAAATTTCGCACAGCTGCCATCTTCTGGTTATGAAAACAATTGAAATAAATTAGATGCCAGTGGATTAAATTTGTATAAGCATTTAACGTGCAAAGTTTCACTGCACTCGGATGGTTAAATCACGAGAAACGTCCATTTAAATATTTATACTTCGCGTCGCCACCATGTTGGATTTGTGCTCACCAGGTTACTGAAATACCTATAGGTGAACTTATGTTCATAGCCTCTATGAAATTCAGTTTTATTGCTGTAAAAGATTCGTAGATACTGAGAACCGTCAAAATATTTCGGTTGCTCGCTATTTTGGATTATTATAAGTATAGGCCATAGAGTTATGTACCATTAAAGGAAAATTATTGCGTAGCTTCATTATTCAAACTTTCACTTTGATCGCATGATTATGACACAAGAAATAAAGGCTTAATTCTAAAATTTTGCACAGCCACCATCTTGAGGTTATGTAAACAATTGAACTAAATAAGATGCCATTGCATTACAATATGTATAATCATTTACTGTACCACATTCCACTGCACTCAGGTGGTTAAATCAAGAAAAAATATATTAAAATATTTGAATTTCGCTTGTCCACCATGTTCGTTTTGTACTTTACAGGTTTTTGAAAGTTACATAGATACACGTATAGCAATGCCCTTTATCACCGTACAAAATTTCAGGGTGATATCTCGATTAGTTTCGGAGGTACTGAATGCTGGTGAAATATTTCGCACAGCCGCCATGTTAGATTGGTGCGACATAATACAATTTGAAGGGCACGGTCTGGGTCGGCCAGAATGGTGCTATGATCTTACCGAGTTTCATTGAAATCGCTCCAGCCGTTTAGATTTTATTATGGGGGGACACACACGCGAATCACACACACACACACGCACACACGGACAGACACACGGAGAAAAGGTGATCTCATAAGCCTATTTTTTCATAAAATGAAAGTAGGCTAAAAAGCAATAAATACATAAAATATACATGTATAACAATATATATATATAAATATAATATATATACTGTAAATTAGATAAATAGATAAATATATGCTTAAATATAATTAATAAATACATTGATAAATGCAGGAAAAATATTTAAAAATATAAAATAAATAAATAAATAAATAAATAAATAAATAAATAGATAAATCAAACAATAAATAATTAATATATAAAGAAATAAATATTGACGCGAAATTGATCATATTCAAATTGGATCCTTATTGACAACTAATTCAATTAAATACCAATGGCATTAAAGAAAATGCCCCAAATGTCAATCAAATAAATAACTAGCAGATGTTTATTGAACTAGTTTCGACCAGATTGTTGTCTTCATCAGCATAAACTACAATAACAAAAAAATTATAACACAATTGTGAGTCTAGCAAGTGGTGTCGTCGTCATTCGGTGTGAATCAAATATATTTGGTTTTCACAGAAAGCTGGTTTACTATAAATCTAAATAATCTAATACTGTATGTACTACAGTATCTATCATTGTGTGTAGTCTACCCCTTATTATTTCCGTTTTATCAACGGGGCCGGGGATGAGATGCAATGAAAATCTAAGTGGCGGATGGTTTTTACGGCCGATGTCCTTCATGACGCCAAACTCATGATGATGATGATAATTGTTGTTTTAAGGGGCCTAACATCTAGGTTATCGGCCCCTAATGGTCTGGCTGATCGTGAAGATGATAATGAAATGTAAACTATAACTAAAACTAACTACTAACTTATATACTAGAAGAAGAAATGGAAAACAAAAGGAGAATAAGGCAAAGGAAAATAAATGTCCTCAACCCTCGAATAATGCAGATTGCGGGACTGGGAAGGAAGGAGAGCCATAAAAGGCAGATAGGAAAGGGAAAGAAGAGAGGGTCCGCCCCACAGGTAATGGATAAAAGGGTGACCCAGCTCAGGAATCCCTCGGGGTCGCCAACTGCCGAACTCACCAGCCGTGAGCCCCTGAGGGTGTAGCAATATCTAGGGTGCACCACAAGTGGTGGGGCTACATGCACCCTGCCTCCTTGAGGGCCTTGAGCAGAAGGCAGGAGATAACATGAAAAGAAAATGAAGGCTGACCCCTCGCAGAAGGAGGGTATCAGGAAAGATTAGACAAGGGCCAATTAAGGCGGGATAGGAGGAGACTCCCTAGGCCTCGGATACTCTAATACCGTCGGGGTCGGAAGAGAACAAGAGTTGACCAAGTGAGGTCGACAGGAAAGAAGACGGAGAGGAGCCCGACACAAGTAAGTGGAAGCAATGCCGGACTCAGCAGGGACCCCGTGGTCGCCAATCCACGGCCCACTAGATGTGTGAGCCCCTGGAGGGGAGGCGAAGCTCATGACAGGAGTTAATGAGCTATTAAATGAATGAAGATGAATGAAACTGGGCAAGGATGTGGAAGGAAGCGGCCCTGGCCTGTCAGAAGGTACCGTCCCAGTATTTGCCTGGAGTTGAAAATGGGAAACCACAGAAAACCATTTCAGGGACGGCCGACGGTGGGGATCGAACCCAGGTCTACCGAGTCCGCAGCGAGCTTGGCCCCATGGCCTAGCGCTGCGGTTTAGCGAGCATAGCTAACGCTGTTGGTCATTGAAATTGTTAATTCAACACAAATTGTTATAGAGAAGTCCCTTAATGTCTTCGGTGGCGCAGTCGATAGAATGCTGACCTGCAATGCCCAAGATAACGAGTTCGAACCCAGCCGAAGTTATCGGAAACCTGACCCCTGAGCAGGCTGCACGACAAGTCCTTGAATCACAGGGCACCGAGTTTTACCAGATCAGTTTCTTCAAACCCGATTCACGCTATGACAAGTGTCTCAATGTCGGTGATAACTATGTCGAAAAATAGCGCAAGGTGTATGGTTCACGCTGCCATTTTGTATGTCAGTTAGGCAATAAAGGTTCACTGAAAAAAATGACGAACTTTTTTTCGAGACTTCCCTCGTAGTTTTAGTTGTAGGTTTATATATCTACAGCTTGTATATATGTATATCAAAATCAATGTTACGTGATAGTTTGTCTGTATGTATGTCCCATATGCGTTCATATACCATTCATCCAAGGAAAGTTTCTGGCTTAGTAAATCCATTTCACAATAGGTAGCGCACGAGTAGATTCAACAAATGAGTGACCGCGCGCGAATTGTTTCAGGAGAGCCCCGTAAGCGTTCATATATAATTCCGCCAATTGCGATGAAACTTTGGCGAGTTGTTGTGCACACTACCAACATTGTTTCTGAATAAGTAAATCCATTGTCCATTAGATGGCGCACGAGTAGTTTCAACAAATACTCACATGGTCAGCTGTATGTGGCGTGCTCACGCGTCGGAAAGCCTTCGGATCTATTTATATACGTACCAGACATGAAAACAAAGAATATTGTTTATCCAAAGACACTTCAGTAAACGAAATTACAATTCAAACACTTTTCTTTATTCTTTCTTTCTTTCTTGGACTGGCTGTGTGGCTCAGCGGTAATGTTCTCGCCTGCTGTAACCAAGGTTGCTGGATCGAATCCTGGCGCAGCCAGTTGACATTTGAGGGTGCGCAAATGTGAGGGGGCCATGTCAGTAGGTTTACTGGCACGTTAAAGATCCCCTTCGGGCAAAATTTCGTCACCCCCACGTCTCTAAAAGCCGCTTTAGGGACAGATGACCTCGTAGTTCCACCTCTTAAAACATCAATAACTAACTAACTATCTGTCTTTGATTGGCGTTGCAACGAATGCCGGGTGTAGCTCGTTCACTACAAACCATTAGGGGCCGATAACCTCGATGTTAGGTCCCTTAAAACAACGATTAAAGAACATCCAGGGAAAGTCCTCACCCACACAAGTAGAGTCCTAAATCCAATTCCAATGTGCAATACCTTTACTTTCATACGGGCCATTTCATTTGTTCTCGAAACAGGTCGAGCCCGTTAATAAAGCTGAGGAGAATTGAATGAATAAATTCAAAATCAATACATTGCTCTCCGTTCTCTTCTTTTCTCTTCTACCTTGATATATGAACTTTTAACACAATAAATTAAATAATTCTGGCCAGAGAGAACAATGGAGCTGAAGTATTGAATGGAAGGCAAAGAGTAAAACAATTGCCTGGTGGATAACAAAACATCAGGATTATTGAGTTTGTTTAGAATATCACAGTGGATATCTGCGGGCATACGGTCAGTAATCAATCAAAATAGCAACTCAAACTAACATTATTATATTTAATTTCTAAATTACGTTTACGGCTAATAGAAACCACGTTAAACATTTGTAACACATTCAGCTTGTCTCCTTTCCACCGTTGCAGATGAAGTCGTAGTTCCACCCCTTACGGTAAGAAAGACGCGTCTAGGAGCGAAAAAAAAAGGAATATTATTTTTTCGGCGATTTTAGTTTTTTACAATGTAGAGAACAGGAATTTGTCAAAAAAAGTCGAAGAAACATGAAAAATGGTGATTTTATAATAGATAAATGACTATGCTGACCATGAATGACAACGCCCACTTTTACAGAGATTTATGTTTGTGCGTTTAACTTCTGAACTATTATACATAGATTTCTCAACTCACTTCTTCTTTGCTCTGTTGCGCGCAGACTTTGTGTTGGTAACAATGACAACTTCCTGCATTGTTTATGTTACGAGTGGTTACTGAACATCGTAAGAATATTATAATCACTGTGATTTTGCACGAAGAAATATTGTTTAAGGGGCGGAACACCGAGGTCATCTGCCCCAATTAAAATACTTGAATTGTTGATTTGAAGAGGGAAACAATTCCACTTATTTTCAAGTGGATAAGTTGAAATACGCATTTATATGTTCATATTCTTTATTTTAACTTATTTATTTATTTGTTTACTTATTTATTTGTTAATGTATTTGTTTATTTAAAAGCTAAAGGAAGTAGGAGAAGCAAAATAATCAGTAATGGACGAAATGATGCAAGTTATGGGGCAGGAATGTTCTAAGAATTTTCAGAGGTAAAAAAAAATGTTATGAAAATCTTCAACCTCATTTTCCTCAGTTTAACATTTTTCACTACTTTGGTTACTAATAAAGATAGGTCCATAAAACATTTTGATGTAACAACATCATCCTGATGAACAGTAATAACAAGGGATATCCCTTTAAATAATATTCAAAATGAAATATAATTATTTTTTGACATAATCTTGGATTGATATATCGTACCTTAAGAAAATCATATTGGCAAAAGTATTTAGTTTTTTCCAATAATCCTTCTTATACTTGCAGACAATTATCCAAACAGTAATCCCTGAAAATTTCAATTGGCTAACCCAAACAGATTTTGAGTCAAGTGTATCAAAATTTGAAGATTCAACATGGACGAGATAGGCAGGTCTTTCTTAGCTTAAAAACTCCCCCCCCACCTTCCCACCGTCCACACGCTGTTCAGCTGCCATCCTCGTGAAAGCCCTTAATGTTATAGATCTGTCGGTACTTGATTATTTTAAGCAATGTATTCGCGCTTCTAGATCCTTCCTGGCCTTTCTGAACCACTTAGGCTTATCTGAGGTTTTAGGTCAGGCATCAAGTATGGTGAAAATTCTCTTAGTCAACCGCCTTTCGTCCATTCCAAATACAGGGTGGCGCACGAAATGAGACACAATTTGTATCTTATATAATTTATCGGTCACACTAGATATTCCGTAGAGAATGGTTGGTTGGTTGGTTCCTCGGTTTAGGAGCTGCGACAACGTGGTTATGAAGCCCCGTGTACTTTGGGTGTGAGTAGAATCGTCTGATAACTAGTGTTAACTGTAAGGAATGCAGACATTCAATGTTCAAGTAGTTCCTACTTTTGCTACGAAACGCCACCGTCAACGACCAACTATTTATGAACTTGGTTACTAGATGCCACCGCTGTCGGCTCCTGGTGACGAATAGAGCATGAAGAAACAAATGAGTTACCGGTACGAAATGACGCGTGAATCACGTTACCGCTTATGGGAGAGTAGTGTCCTACCAACCTATCTCTTCTCTTCATTAGCAGTCGCCAGAAACATCTCTCCTCTCCAACTCGTATTAATACCTCTTCGTTTGTAGCCCTATCTACCCATCTGATCTTCATCATTCTCCTGTAACACCACATTTCAAACGTTTCAATTCTCCTCTTTTCTGCTGCACCAATAGTCCAAGTTTCACTTCCATAGAGCACCAAGCTCCAGACAAAGGCTTTCAAAAATGATTTCCTAATACCTAAATCAGTATTCGATGTCAACAGATTCCCTTTTTGTATAAATGCTTTCCGTGCCTGAGACATCCTATTTTTTATATCCTCTTTGCTTCGTCCATCACTGGTTATTTCGCTTCCTAAGTAACAGAAGTCTCCTACTTCCTTCAGCTTTTTACCTGCCAATTTGATGTCCATAGAGGTTTCTGATTTATTTCGGCTTCATTCCAATATTTTTGTTTTACATTTATTAAATTTCATCATGAATTCTTTCCTCAGGACGGAGTCCATACCATTCAAAAACTCCTTCAAATCCTCAGGCGTGTCGGCCAAGATGACGATGTCATCAGAAAATCTCAGAGTTGAAATTATTTCTCCTTGAATCTTCACTCCCTCTTTAATTTTTTCTCCAATTTCCTTCATTGCTTGTTCAATGTAAAGATTGAAAGGTATGGGTGATAAGTTGCAGCCTTGCCTGACACCTTTCTGAATACCAGCTCCTCTCATGTCCTTTAGCTGGAATGACTGCTGTCTGGTTTCTGTATAGATTGTAGTTCACCCTCCTATCTCTGTATTTTATTCCAATTGTTTTCAAAATGTCAAACAATTTGGTGCAATCAATATTATAAAAGCCTTTTCTAAGTCTCCTGAATACTTTTATTGACGTGATGTGTGTTGTTTTGTTACCAGGCGCCTCAGTTAGCATTTGGATCACCAGAGATAGTGAGTGCAGGCAAAACAGTCACTCTTAAAACGGGCGATCTCCTGGAGATGGTCCGCTTGTCAAATGAACTCCTGAATAAAACCCTGCCTAGAGTGTTTTAACGGATGAAATATGACTTGTTTTCATATGGATTATATTGCCACGGTGGGTGAGTGGTCAACGTGTCGGCCTACTAACCCCAAGTTTGCAGGTTCGCTCCTGGCCGTGGTAAGTGATTTTTGAAAGGCGGCAAAAATTACGACATAATGTCATACGATGTTGGCATGTCAAAGAATTCAGTAGGTCGTGTTCATAATGGCAAAATTAATCTCGGAGGTTTCCGCCAACACAAAGTTCCTCATTTCTCTACTAGGAAACGCTATAGTGTTCAAGGAGCTTAGATATCTAACCTCCTTGACTTTCATAGTGCTTCAAGGAACAACGAAATTCCACATGGTGTCAAATAACAAATCTTGCACCCAGCACCCGAGGCCATACGATATTATTATTATTAGTAGTACAGAGTATGATTGCAATGGTGACAATTCAGCAGAAAGCACAGTGTGTGTTGTGGTTAGTGGAGTTGAAATCTGTTATAACTGTTCAGAGCACTTTCCGACAAGGTTATTGCAGGAATCGCCCTCATGTTAATGTTCTAAACGCTCTGAACGCAAGATTTTCTGATCGTTGGATTGGTAGGACCGGTCCTATTCAATGGTCTCCTAGTGGCCCCAACTTGACACCCCTGACTATTATTGTTACTATAGCGCTTTGCAGAGCCACTGTCAACCAAAATATTATGTGCACTCGAGTTTGAAGGTTGTTTGTGAAGTAACCAATAGACCTACATAAAATCCAATAACATTATCATTTTCGTCGTTCTATTTTACATTAATTCATGTACGTTTGGAATTTTTAATTTATTTTTTAATATTTTTATCGCAGTTGGAACACAAAAATATTTTAAGCGTGTTTCAACCATGCGTCACTTTTAAGAATTATTATCTCACAAACCCGTCATCAGATCGAATCCAAATTTTAACACAATATACATTGGAATGTTGTATAACTGGTTTATTAATTTTTAAATTTTGTATGTCCGAGAAAGAAATTTGTTATTATTTATGTAAGGTAACTTTTTCTCGGCTCGGGGTCGTTGGAAAATGTAGTTCTTGGTCGCGTTGTAATCCTTATACTCAAAAAGATATGATGTATGACTGTGAAACACGTAAATTAATTCACTTATTTTATATCGGTTTGTATGTGTACGGGGAACTGAGACATGGTTCACCTTCTAGCCGCTCCGGGGAAAGCTGTACAGCGTTGCCAAATGGAGCCCATCACGCATCATGGCGCGCCTCGCTCGGAAGTGTTGGGCCTCTTCTCAGCAACGCTGTACAGCATTCTCCGGAGCGGCTAGCTGGTGAATCATATCTTATTTCCCCGTGCAAATACAAACCGATATAAAATAAGTGAATTAATTTACGTATTTCACAGACATACAGCATAACGTTTTGATGTATAAGGATTACAGCGCGACCAAGAACTACATTTTCCTACGACCCCGAGCCGAGAAAAAGTTACCTTACAAAAATGATAACAACTTTCTTTCTCGAACACACGAAATTTAGAAATTAATAAACCAGTTATACAACATTCTAATGTATATTGTGTTAAAATTTGGATTCGATCTGATGACGGGTTTGTGAGATAATAATTCTTAAAAGTGACGCATGGTTGAATCACGCTTTAATACGGGCACGTTTTGTGTTCCAACTGCGATAAAAAAATATAGAAATATAAATTAAAAATTCCAAACCTACATGAACGAACGTAAAATAGAACGACAAAAATTATGTTATTGGATTTTATGTGGGTCTACTTCACAAACAACCTTCAAACTCGAGTGCACATAATATTTTGGTCGACAGTAAGGTAGCGCACGTAGAAACATTAATATAAGGTTTAGAAAAACCTTTTTGAGTTGGTAAATTTAACAAAAACATACTCGTTTTAATATCTCCTAGTTCCTGAGATATGATTTCTCGAAATTACTGCAACCTATTTCGATGACCATGTATTAGAACATGGGTCTGATGAACTTCTTCTTTCCTAGCTTTCATCCCAGTACGGGGTCGGCTGCTCTACTACCTCTTCTCCACTCTTCCTGTCATTGACATCTGCAGGTTGTAAGCCAACATCGTGCATATCCGTCTTAATGTTTTCGATCCAACGCTTCGCAGGTCGTCCGCGAGGTCGCATTCCACCTGGGTCCGGTTTGAAAGCTATTTTGGTGACAGAGTGCCCCGGCATTCTCATAACATGACAATGCCAACGGAGACGAACTCCCCTCACTTTCTCCGTAATTGGTGTAACACCTAATTGTTGTCGGACATGTGTATTTCTAACATGGTCATATCCAGTCAGTCCAAGTGTCCAACGGAGCATCTTATCTCCATCGTGTGCCGAGCCTGTTCATGTTTAGTTGTCATTGGGCGGGATTCTGCCCCATAAATTGCTGCCGGACGTACAACTGTCTTAAAAACTTTTGCCTTTAGGTATTTAGGTATCTTTTTGTCGCCGAGGACACCAGTGACCTGTTTCCATTTGAGCCAGGCCGCATTTACCCTCGCCCGCGTATTTAAAGTGACGTCACCATTTGGCGTGATAACCGACTCTAGATATTTAAAGTTATTTGTCTTGGGCAGATCTTGATCGCTAATTTGGACAGTGCCGTTGGTTTGCGGGCCATATTCAAGATATTCCGTCTTCTGGATGTTAAAGCGCAGTCCATAGACAGCCAGCCTTTCCATCCATATTTGCGCTTAATGCTGGAGTTCAAGGCGTGTTTCTTGTAAAAGTACAATATCGTCAGTGAAAAGAAGGGTCCAAGGGTGTGGTGTTTGTATGTCAGCCGTAACCGTATCCATGCAGAGGATAAACAACAGAGGCGCTAGTGCAGAGCCTTGATGAACACCGACGGTGATATCGAAAGAGGGGGAGATTCCGGCTGGGCAGCGTATTACGCTAGTTACATGGGTCTGATGAACAGGACTCCAAACATCATGGAGATTGAAATGCAGTATTTAAACTCAACTAGTGTACTGGAAATAATTATTATTACAAATAAAGAAAGTTGAGTTGTTAATATTTATAAGCAAACATTGGCCTGTTTATCATTTTTGATTGGGCCACTCGTTATAATAGGCACATTATTGCTATCATCCCCTTTCATTTATTAACTTTAGTGATTTACAAGTTAATAAACCTGAATATTGATGTTGAAATAGGCACGATTTATTTTTACTGTTCAGAACATCTATCAGCATAAATTACATTCGAATGCATTTATGGCGCCCTTGTGCTCCATAAACATTACAATTATTAGAAACACCGCAGATATTTCAACTGAATATAAAATATACTGCAGTTCAGTTATAGAAATTATGAAATGGCAACTCAAATAGAGTATAATTATTGCTATGTATGTGTATCGACAAGTTCCTGGTAAAGACTGCGAGTAATGTAAAATCTTTTTTTTTTTTTTTTTGCTACGTCGGAACTGTGCAGGATTTTTACATTGAGCAATATTACTTCATTCGGGCTACTTTATCAACCCTTGACGTTAGTTAAATTATTCGTCACTGCCATGGATATGCTATGATATTATTAATAATAAGAAACTCCCATCGAAGCACAATATTAAAGTCTATACTGTAGCGAACGTTCACTCACCGATCAAGCAAGGGAACAAGAGAGAGATCCGTAGGGAAATGAAAAAATCCTCGGAATAACTTGAAGAAATTATAGGCCTATCGAAGGTTACGACTACGCATACTTACATTTTGCCTGGAGACTTCAATGCCCAGGTAGGGAAGGAGAGAAACTTCCGCAACATTATTGGAAATTATCCTGCTCATCAAAGAACAAATTGCATTTGGGAAAGGATAATAGAGCTATGTAAGTTATTCAACCTGGTAATGAGGTCTACTGCTTTCAAATTCCTGCCCAAGAAACAGAAAACCTAGATATCGCCAAATTCCATTCTTGGTGAGTTCCAGATTGATCAAGTCGCGATCGCAGGGAATGCTCAGAGAAAAATTCAGAATTTGAATATTCTAAGAAACGCCTAACTCGGATTATAATCTAATATAAAAGTCCCGAGAAACATAAGGAGGGTTCAAACCAAAAAGATTAAGAGATTCGAAACAGATAAACTAGGATCAAACCAAGGGTTCACGCATAAACTACAATTCGTGTATATAGGGCACTGGGAACAAATGCGCGAGGCGCTAGTCGAAACAGTGAAAGCGTATTTTCGGCAAACTAATCCCAGGAAGCATGATTGGAGGAACAATGAATCCAATGCATTGATAAGGCAAAGGCAGTTTGCCTGGTGGAATTGGAACTCGCTAAAGAACCAAGTAAATCCGACAAACTTCTTTAATGACATTTATTTATCGTATGGCTTTTAGTGCCGGGAGTGTCCGAGTACATGTTCGGTTTGCCAGAGGATTTATATGCTTCTAGCGGACACCCATAGGGTGAGCTACGAGTTCCGTTCAATTTCACGTAGTTCCAACTTTCGTTACCAGATGTCAATGATACCTAGTGGTGAACGTTGGAACTTTGATTGAGCGTTACAACGAAATCTAACCTAGAAATTTAGCTTCAAACAAGCTCAGTCTGGGGAAGGATCTTAAACATGCCATAAATCTATGACATGGGACCACCGGCTTTACTTCCCCTCTGAAGGATTTTAACGCTCATAAAAATGCCGACGACTTCGGCTGGGTTTGTTCCCCCTATCTTGGGAACAGCAGTTCAGCATGCTACCAACTACGCCACCTGCTGCAGTGTTGAACGCATTTTTTATAAACACTGGCTGGCTCAAGTTGAGAAGGATTTGAAGCAGAAAAATACAAGCGAATTTTATAGAATATTCAAAGAAACTTGAGGAAATACAGTTCAGAGATTCCAATGGAAAACTAGCTCATGGTGACAAAGGAAATTGCTGGGTCCTAGCAAAATACATTGAGTCCCTTCTTAACTGCGCATCCAGAGTTTTAATTGAAGATAATGCAAAACACCATCCAATCTCATCGCCCCCCACACAAGAAGAAATCAGACAGACTACCCAATCTCTGAAGAACAATAAGACACCAAGTGAAAACTCGATAAGTGACGAACTGTGGAAGTTTACAAACTCAAAAGTTTGGTGCTTTTCAGTCGGTCAATACGATTGTATTCAAATGAGCTGGGTTATTCCCTAATCCTGAAACAAATGACATGATATTAATAAATACACTTGGATGACCAGTTTCGATCGTCAAGCGATCATCATCAGATCCATTACACATAGGCTATAAAATCTATGTCTGAAAATATGGGTGAAAATATTTACAAAATATACACTTATTTAGTTGCAGTATTAATTGAAATAATGCAACTCGTCAGTAGGCTATTTGTTAGTTATGGTCTATGTGATGTTTTGTTGAGATACTGGAAGTGGTCAGTCGAGTGCAGACAGTGACCAAATTAACTGCTCTCAACAGGACCGCGCAAGACCCAACCAGATAAGTAGCCTGTACAATAAAATCTGAATTGACCATTTACAACAACCACATATTCACTCCAATCCGGAGGTCAATCACCACAGATTTCAAGTTGTAATCTTCTGTAGTGCCTGGGGCTGCCTCATTATATTACATTATTTTATATATTATTTTTTTTTGTACGCAATTTTTTTAAAGCGTATGGAAGATCTTGGTCATCAGTCCCATATACTTGGGTGTGTGTTTTACTTATCATATAACCTGTGTTTATATGATGATTGTAGCAGTGTGTGTAGCTGTATTAGGGACAGGGATGGGGTAGGAACCCCGGGACTTGAATTAAGTTGGGCTGTACTCCCACCATTTTCCTGGAGTTGAAAGGGAAGATAGGCCAATAAGTAGCCATCCATGAAACTGGACAGACGAAGTTGTTAAGATGTTTCTTGCTTCTGCATGTATGCGAAAATGAAGGAGGCGGCCGTGGACTTCCGTCTAAACAGCGAAGGAAATGTAACACAGCTCACAGCGAGGCAATACCGCAATTTAAGTAATACGGACCGATAGACGTAAGCATAATTTTACGCAAAGCGAAGATTGTTTGCGGTGAAGAGTTTAAACAATTACTTACTTCGAGGAGCGACATAAGACAGTAAAACAAACTGCTCAGGGTAAGGCGAGCTTGGATTAGCGATTTATGAAGAAATAGTGCAATAAGCATTATGTGCCTTATAGTGGTGACGTAATTGTTGACGATGGAACATTGATTAGATGATTTATTTCGTGGAGTAGCCTCCGTGGCTTAGGCGGCAGCACGCCGGCCTCTCACCACTGGATCCGTGGTTCAAATCCCGGTCACTCCAAGTGAGATCTGTGCTGGACAAAACGGAGGCAGACAGGTTTTTCTCCGGGTACTCCGGTTTTCCCTGTCACAATTTCATTCCAGCAACACTCTCCACTATCATTTCATTTCATCTGCCATTCATTTAATCATTGCCCCAGAGGAGTGCGTCAGGCCACGGCAGCCGGCACAGTTCATATCCTCGCCGCTAGATGGGGGCTTCATTCATTCCATTCCCTGACCCGGTCGGAGACTGGAAGCAGGCTGTGGATTTTCTTCATTTCGTGGAGGACTAAGATTAGAAATGTTAGTGTTCTCTTCTCCAGAAAATGAATTTGAGTTAGCACTGACAAAGAGACACTGAGATGCGAATTGAGGACCGGTACGCGGAATCTGTCCACTAACAACCCATCCGAAATTGGTGTCATGAGCTGAGACGCCAGAGGCTAGGTGGCGCTTTTGATTACGTAAGCAATTCCAGAAGAAAACCCTGAGGAAAACACACTCCCAGGATAGCCTCTGTCAGTGCCGGGATGCGAACCGGCGATCTCCGGACTTGCTGCAGGTGCCCTCACGGCTGTGGTGCACGATTTAACGAGTACATTTACGCCGCGAGGGAATTATTTTCTTCTTACCTCGCTACAAACAGTATAGCCTACCGATTTCAGCACATTCGGGTCAGCAGTTTCTCAAATACAGAGTCCCATTAAGGCCTACTCTATTCCGCAGCAGGGTAGTGCTGATAGACGACTACTCTGCATCAGCACCACATTGAATATCAAGTGAAATCACGATCTTAATGGAATTCTATATTCAATTTTCTTTTCGTGTAAGGGAGATTGGTTTGAATTTGATGACCTTCAAGATAAGAGGAAGTTTCGTTCAATGAAACAAATCATCATCATATATATTATTTCAGTAGTATAGATCCCACCTGCGGCCCTCACAAGCGACCGATCGTAACAAATGAGCATTCAAATGAAAGAGAATAGACATTAGCAGTGACGAATTGCACTCTAAATTTCATAAATATCTATAATTTCTTTAAAAAATTACTTTAAAAAGGGTACGAAGTGTGCGATTTGCAGACACTCTTCTGTAGGAAATTACGCTCCATATTTCTGTCCACTTCATATTTTGGCCGCTGTGACACCTGTTTCGTGTCATATTAATATTCTAAAGTCTTTCCTTTATCATTTGGATGGATTTCAGAAACAGTAAATCAAAGGAATGAGTTCTCAAATCGTATAATTTCATAAATATTGAATAACCGGTGAGTGTTATGAAGATCCAATTTTCAGTCATTGCTTTCTTAAGTTAGGGAACGTAGAACTTGGAATTCTAACTGAAATGTAGCCTAAATAGTGTTCTAGAATCATTTGGTTGAATTAAAAACATTACAACCTTTCTCCTTAAGTCTCTCATTATAAACCTATTGGGGAAAGTGTGGTTTATGAACATGCGAGATTTCTCGCACGGCTCCGCTAGACTATGTTAAAATGTCGTGATGTGTTCTGTCCCTGTCTGCCTTTAAGCTCCCTTGTGTTACTGTTTAATCCGTACGTAGAATATCTAATAAATCACACGCTGAAAGAGAAGAAATTAATTTATACTTCAGATCTTGTTCATATTCTGATCATTTACATGGTCAAACAGAAGGTAGTTCTAAATAAATATTTTCCACAACATGTCTGTGATCGTTCCCTTGCCCAACAGTAAAAATTACTATACCTCGCACGGTCAGGTCAGAGAGACCCATCACGAACAGAAGCTCAATTCCTGTGACACTGCGGTAAATTAAATGTTAGAACTGTTCCCCTTAATTAAATGCCATCGATTGAACCTCTCATTACCCCTGTGACCTCGGGTTCACTCGAATTATCTATTGGGATTGCTCATCTCAAGGCACGACGTACATTTATTTTGATTCTAGATATTTTTAGCCAATTTTCATTTATGAAAACATAGGCATATGAGATCACCTTTTGTCCGTGTGTGTGTACGTATGTGTGTGGGTCCCCCCTAATAACGTATAAACGGCTGGAGCGAATTAAATGAAACTCGGTAAAGTCATAGTACTATTTTGGCTGACCAAGACTGTGCCCTACAAATTTTATTATGTCTTACGAATCCGACATGGTGGCTGTGCGAAATATTTCACCGGCATTCCATATCTGTGAAACTGTTACCGATATCACCCAGAAATTCTGTACGGTGATAAAAGTCACTACTAGACGTTTGCCCATGAGACTTTCAAGAACATGTTAACTACAAAACGAACATGGTGGCCAAGCAGATGGCGGCTGTTAAAAATTAATATTTTTGCTTCTTGTGCATTAATCATACGATCGAATTGAACGGTTGAATAATGAACCTACGCAAAAATCGTCATCTAGGCCTGTTGTTGTTTGAGTCTTCAGTCTATGGCCTACATATATTAAAATCCAATATGGCGACCATCCGAAATATCTAGACGGTTCTCAATATCTACGAATCTATTGGAGTAATCAAACTGAAATTTTGTATGTTGATAGATGCAATTAACATCGTCTTCTAACTCTATGGCCTACATATATCAAAATCCAATATGGCGAATCTATTAGATCAATCAAACTGAAATTTTGAATGTTGATAGAGGCAATTATCATCGTCATCTAACTCTATGGCCTACATATATCAAAATCCAATATGGCGACCATCCAAAATATCTAAACGGTTCTCAATATCTACGAATCTATTAAAGCAATCAAACTGAAATTTTGTATTTTGATAGAGGCAATTAACTTAAGTAGGGTATTTGAAAATATGCTCTTTATTTCTTCACGGTACTCCTTGTTTAATATATCAATCGCTCAGTAACAGTCGTAGGAAGTTATGCAAATTAGATCCAAATGAAATCTGAATGACAAACATAAGCCGAAGAAAGAATTCCTCGAATATATGTAATAACATTTATACCTTAAATTGTGCTCTTCGAAATTGTGTACTTCTTCAGAATATGCAGCGATATGACGAAAGGAAAATCTGTCTAAATCACCCTGACAAATCGACTAATCGCTGTGGCGTCGTATTTCACGAATCTTGAAACGCGTGTCATTATGAACGACAACTAGTCTAGAATAATTAGGGAGACTGTACGATTATATACTGATTCAAATACTGGAAACCAGTGGTGTAAATAGGGTTTTCTTCTTGAGGGGCATCAACTGATTCAAAATTACAAAGGGGGAGGGGTTGGGCTCTGACATAATGTGACATAATAAATGAAAGCTTATATACGGCCCAGAATTATCAAAACCTCCTATATATATGTTTTTTGTGTTTGATTTAATTTGATATATTGTAATTGCAGTTATAAATGTGCAAATGTTAAAAATGTTTAGACTACTTTTCGCATTTTGTAAAAATGAGGAAAAAGTAGACTTATGAGATTGATCCGGGAAAATGTGTGTTTGTCTGTCTGTCCTTGTTTCTGTCTGTCAGTCTCTGTGTATAGCCCCTATCAACTCCTAAACGGCTGTAGCAATCGAAACTAAATTTGGTATGAATAAAGATCTCTATCTGAATATCTCAATGCCATATTTGAACATTATGTCAGTGGTAGCAACTGCTGAAAAATCGCAATTGAAATTTCAGCTCCCTGTTGTATATCATGGAAGGTATGCCTGAGAGCTATATAGAAATTGGCACACATATAGATAATAATATTTCAGTTTTAATTTCCAGGAGGCCATGCATGACAGTGTTGCCAAAATGATTCTAAGCCTGCTGAGAGGTCCAATTTTTAAACGCATATAACTTCTACATTATCATTTGGATTTCAACCAAATTTCGTATGTGCTATGTGTACATAGACAGATATGACCGAGCGTAATCTTAAGATCCACCAGGGCTGCCAACTGTTAACAAATGCACTCTCTATGGTTTTTAACCAAATACCAAAAAGTTATATCAGAAAGTATGCAAGCCGACAGCTCTAAACTTTGCACAAGTATAGTATCTTACATTATAGATTAATTTGGAGTAACTAATATACGTCAGTGCATCCAACAGGATTCTAAGCCTGCTGATTGGTCCAATTTTAAAATTTATGTAACTTCTATACAAATAAATGGATTTAATCCAAAATTGGCACAAAAATAGATCATAACAGTTCAGATTATTTCTGGCCAACACGTGCATGACATTGTTGCCAACAATATTTTATGCGCGCTGATAGGTCCAATGTCTAACTACATGCAACGTCCATGCTATTCATTGGACTTCAACCAAATTTTGCATTCTGTACCTTAAGAGATGGAACTAAAATATATTCAGTCACCAGGGCTGCCAACTGTAGTGATCTATTAGGCTACATTATGCCAGTTATATTTCGAACTAATTAGATATTTCGATATTACCAACTCAATTTCCTCCATATAGATTAATCATTGGCATGAATCTTACATTTCGAGAAAAGTAGGCTGTTTAGTTCGTCACGGAACTTCTTGTCTTTATAGTTATTAAATTAAACGTTTAGTTTTCTTCCGTAATCATGTGGCGAATCTCTCATATAAACCACTGGGAAGTTGCGAGTACCGTACATGTTGGAACGGACAGCCCTGACGGCCCAAACACTCTAGGCCAGTGGGAAGCAACCGCACGCTTCAGTCAGCATATACACCCCGCCTCACTACTACTCCGAGTGCCACAGGGATGTCCAGCTCCTCCAGCCGTCATGCCTACGTACCAGGATGTCAGGTACGATTTCGGAGCCTTGCAGTTCAATCTGGCGGCTGATTTTCCTCACATTGTCCTCTTATAGTACAATGATTGCGTCCACAAAGTTTCAAGATAGTTTTCGTCCTGTCTTACCTGATGCAACCCTTGTCAAGAACTCCTCCAGATAAAGGAAAGACTGGAATCACTTGGCACTAAATCTGTAATGTAAGGTCATACACATGTAGGCGACCATCATTGGGCATTCGGATCTATTTCCTCACCATTCCTTTTGAAGTTGCAGTTTCACTACACAACTAACCAATTTGGTAATAATTGATTTAATGTTTCCTACGTTCAAGTTCATGGTCACTGTCGGCAGGCTACCCTAATATCTTGAACTTATAATACTCATTACAAGATGACCACGACGCCAATCTATGTTCCTGTGGAGCCGTATTCATGGTGGCCCACATTTTACACGGGTGTGTGGATCATACTGGACTACGGAGAAACCTTGGTTCCAGAATACGTACGATCCTATATTGGCAGATGATGTGGTGGCTGCTGATCTCGTCATCCGCTTTATAAGTGAGAGGGGGTTAGTGCCCGCATTCTAGATTATCAAATGTGTATTTACTCAAAGAACTTGTTGTTTTTTTGGATTTCTGATATTTTGCAACAACAATTTGGGGCTTTGTGACATCGAGGTTATGTAGCCCTCTTTATTTTGTTGCATGTGGAATCTGTCTGATAGCCTGTGTTATTATGGTGGCTATGGTAGTGCGTGTGGTTGCGAAGGAGGTGACCGTGTCCTGCAGTTAGGAACGATCCCGGCATTTGCCAGGAGTAAACGTGGGATACCACGGAAGACCACTCCTAGGATGTCTGAGGTGGGAAATGAACCCATCTCTTCTCAGATTTGCCTCACGTGATTGACTGTACCCAATTCCAACCCTCAGACGAGAATTACATTTTCTGGCATTCCAGGAATCGAAATCAATACCTTTGGATTCTTTCCAGAGGCCATACGCTATTGGATCAAATCACTAGTGGACTCCCACTACATGACAGTTCAAACATTACGCCAACAAATAGCGATCAAAGCAAAACGTTTGTGTTTCTGTCATTACTCTGCTTTGTCCCGTCTGGCTGAGCGGTTTCACAGCGCGCCAGACACATATTTGCGCCGATACTGTAAACAAGAACTGGTGGCATGTGCCCTGAGTAAAAACTCTATGAAAGAGAGGAGTTTGACACACGTACGTGGAAGCAATGAAGTACTCAGCAGGGATTTCGTCACCGACAACTCGCAACGTCCCTAATTGTGAGATCCTGAGGAAGGGTTCTCTGTTATCCTGTAGCAAACGATCTGCTACTGCACCTTGATTCGTACGACTCCGTCAGCTACAGGCACGCACTTACAGATACATGTGATGTTTGGGGTTAACATTGTTCATGATTGGTCCGTATTGACGAATGATAGTTTAAAATTTGAAAATACACTTATGTTCCGTGTAGTCAATACTTTAATGTTTATTTTCACACTAGGACATGTAGTCAGAGACAGTCAGTCTGAAAGACTGGACTTTATATCATTTTAAATGCTACAAATGCTGAAAAATGCTAGAAAGGCTGGAGGCTTCTCGCTTCGCTCGAAGCCAAATACTCTTGACATGTTAGATGATCAAGAAACAATCAGAACGCTAGAAAGTTACAAGTCATCGCGGTGAAAGGAGAGAGCTGGCTGGATGACGTCACGCCGTGTCGTTGCCGTCTCGTAACACCAGAGCTCACCAGTGAACTCAGTACACATGCACCAAGCGGTACTATGACGTCACACACCTCAGTGCATTCTCGGTACATTTCGTAACGTTCGCGTAACGTAACGCCAGAGCTCACCAGTAAACTCAGTACACATGCACCAAGCGGTACTATGACGTCACACATCTCAGTGCATTCTCGGTACATTTCGTGACGTTGCCGTAACGTAACGCCAGAGCTCACCTGTGAACTCAGTACACATGCACCAAGCGGTACTATGACGTCACACATCTCAGTGCATTCTCGGTACATTTCGTGACGTTGCCGCAACGTAACGACGAAGTCTACTAAATCATTTAAAATGATAAAATTGATGAAAAATGGTTGATGTGGATGAAATGTGATGAAGACATGTATAATTGTTGCAGTTGCATGCTATAAGAAACCCTTATGAAAATGAAAATCCACAGCCTGTTTCCAGTCTCCGACCCTTATAATGATTACAAATAAAGCCAAAGCACGGGAAGTAGGCTACACTTAATTTTCAGCAGCAAACAATCAATAACTGGGAAAAATAAGCTCTAGCCCATGAAACTTCCCTAATTAATATTCCTTTCATTCATATCTGCGTCTCGCTACCTCAATTGGACTATTAAATCACTGCACTGCAGTCCAATATTTTAAGCCTACTTTTCACATTTTGCAAAAAAGTAGACTTATGAGATCGATCTGGGCAAATGTGTGTCTGTCTGTCTGTCCGTCTGTATGTCCTTCTGTCTGTCTGTCTGTCTGTCTGTCTGTCTATCTGTCTAGCTGTGTGTGTGTGTCCCCCTATCAACTCCTCAACGGCTGAAGCAATCGAAACCAAATTCAGTATGAGCCAAGACCTATATCTGAATATCTCAAGCTCATATTTGAAAATGATGTTAGTGCTACCAACTGCTGAAAAACCGCACTTGAAATTTGAGCTCCATGTTGGATATCTTGGAAGGTATGAATGGGAGATAATCCAAAATTGGCACACGTATAGATAATAATATAACAGTTTAATTTTCAGGAGGCCATACATGGTAGTGTTGCCAAAATGATTCTAAGCCTGCTGATAGGTTCAATTTTTAAATGCATATAACGTCTACACTATCTATTGTATGTCAACCAAATTTCGTGTGTAATATGTGTGCATAAACAGATATGAGTGAGCGTATTCTTAAGAGCAACCAGGGCTGCCAACTTTTAATAAATCCTGTTTCTATTTATTTAGCCTAATATCAGTATATAACAAAGCATGCAAGCCAACAGCTCTAAACTTTGCACACGTATAGTACCTGACATACTAGATTATTTTGGAGTAACTCATATACGTCAGTGTTGCCAACATGATTCGAAGCCTGCTGATAAATCAAATTTTGAAATATATGCAACTTCTGTACTAACGAATGGATTTCATCCAAATTTGGCACAACAAGAGATCATAATATTTCATGCATGGCATTGTTGCCAACAGATTTTACGCGCGCTGATAGATTCAATGTCTAACTACATGTAACGTCCATGCTATCCATTGGACTTCAACCAAATTTTGTATTCTGTACCTTAAGAGATAGAACTAAGTATATAGCCTATACAGTCACCAGGGCTGCCAACTGTAGTGCTCTATTAAGCTACATTATACGAGGTATATTTCGATCTAATTAGAAATGTCGATATTACCAACTTAATTTCGTCATGATTCTAGATAGGTCCGTATAGATTAATCACTGGCATGAATCTTAATTTTGAGAAAAGTAGGCTTTTTAGTTCGTCACGGAACTTCTTGTTTGTCGTGAGTATCAGTTGTTATGTTGATTATCGCAATATATCAAACAGGCATTCTTCATTCATTCTTTAGTAGCTAAATCAAATATGAATGCATTGAAGTTTAAGTGACGCAATACTCACAGAGATCCTGTGGAACAATCGGGAAACTTTCTCCCGCGATGGAATTTAATGGCAACTTGGACTTGGAGCCACAAGTTGGTCGTGTGGCAGAGCGGGGACCCAGAAAGCTTTAACAACTTAATAATTAATTGGTGCCATGAGATACCGTGGCTTACCTCACCTCAAACATGCAGCCCTGTTTCAAAAGGATCATTCAAAGACTTCCTTAATTACACCACCAGAGAAATTCTCAAGGGGGCAATGCATCGCAAGAATATTATAAAGTCCTAAAATATATAACTGTAAAGCCACTAATACTTCCGGAAGAGAAATGTTATGACGCTGCTTAAAACGTACGTAGGCTAGTTCATTAAAATGTCAAAGTGAAAGTAATATTATCTGGCATTTTTGCCGAAGAGGCCATGATAGGCTAAAACAACTGGAAAGTCCAGAGCATGCAGTCCTGAATGTTATCATCAAGTTGCAATTTTCTCTAATTCTCTTGACACGGCCACACAATAAATCAATCAATTACAGGTGCAAGCAGCAAAGGCAGGTCTTCAGGTTTCGTTTGAGAAAACGCAGTCAGAACCCAGAGATCTTATGGTGAATGGAGGACATAACACAGGTAGAGAAATTCAAATACCTGGGTGAATGGATTGAGCCCAACATTCGTGAAAAGGAAGCTTTCGTGGCACGGATTAACAAAATGGAAATGGCTTGCCATTTAACCAAAGACATTTACAAAACACGATCAATGTCCTTCAAGGCCAAACTACGTTACCGATATTCGCCCGGAGGCGTTATATGCATCAGAATGCCTGGCGATGAATAAGAAAGGCCTGGCAGGACAACTCGAAGCCAAAGAGAGGAAGATTCTGAGAAAGATCTTGGACCCGGTCAAGGAACGAGGAGAGTATAGAAGACGACACAACGATGATTTTTATCTACATGTGGAGAAAATAACCGACACCATTCGCAAAATAAGACTCTCCATTTATGGCCATTTAACACGAAGATTGTCCAATCGAATCTGTGCCTACTTTGTAGGAGAGAAAACCAAAGGGATCTGGTTTACAGAGGTGGAAAAAGACCTACAAGAACTGGGGATATCACATGAGGACATCGTGGAACGTGACTCTTTGAAGAAGAAACTTGGGGAGATACAGAGTTTTCATCCAAAACCTATATTGAAAACCGGCAAGAAGTGGACCGAAGAACGAAAGGAAGCTCACAGAAGAAGAATGCGCAAATACTGGGCCAATGTGAAAGAACAAGGGAAAAAGCAGTTGAAATAACGTGGTCCATAGACGACCGAAACGATTATTAAAAGATATATAGTCTAATAATAATCTGTTAATACGAAAGATGGAAAGAGTGTATGGCATTACTAGGAATAACTACAGCTATTTTAAAAAGAGAAAATTGGATAATAAAATTTGAATGGGTTAAGGCACATACAGGTGTTGCAGGCAATGAACTGGCTGATAAAATTGCAAAGGAGGCTGCAAAATTAAGTGAGGTTTGTTTCGATAAAATACCCATCTCAAATTTAAAAAAAAAACTCAAAGAAGAATCAATTCATGAATGGCAGCAAAAATGGGAACAAACTTCAAAAGGCACACTTACAAAAGAATTCTTTCCAACAGTTGCAGGTAAATTAAAATCCAAAATCACCTTAACACCTAATATGACTACAATACTGACTGGACATGGAAATATTGCTTTGTACATAAACAGACCTAAAATTATACTTAATCCCGAGTGTTCCTGTAAAAGCAGACTATAGATCATATAATTTTTGTGTGCAGTGAAGTGAAAAATATTAGGCAATTCTTGATTATTAGTGTTAATAGAGACGATAACTGGCCGATTCAAAAATCTGTGCTATTAAAAAAGTATTTGAAGGAATTTTCTAAATTTGTTAACGCTCTGGATTTTCAAGCTCTTAGGAAAAACGATGAATAATATTGCTTGATATTGCTAAGATTAAGTCATCCAGAAATTGAATTATTGTAATGTAATTTATTTTGTGCGTTTATAAATTGTACTGTAAGTGCATGTAGTGGAGCATGCAGAGGGTATGAACAGTAAATTAAAAAAAACTGCAACAAAAAGTGTCTGTCTAAAGATCTTAAAATACAGCATTACAACACCTTAGTCAAACCGGAAAGCCTGAATGTCTCGTACTGAACTACACATTGGATAAATTAGTAGAGAGATGAATTATACGCAAAATATTCGGTCCTTTAAAAACTGCACAATTCTGGAAATTTAGAACTAATGATGAAATATATCGAAAAATTGAAAACATATCAGAAACAGTACGGAAGAGGAGATTGAGATGTTTTGTACATTTGTACAGGAAGAATGACAAGAGGTTAACCAAGCAGATCTTCACATTCCTGTGGAACAAGAAGTCAACAACAACTTAATGTCTACCCAGACTTCGCTCAAGGCAGCCCTCTGTGAAGACAGCTACGAGACTTATCAATGCGAACTTTGACATAGTCCAGCAGTGGTCTCATAGTTGGAAGATGTTTGCTCTACAGGAGCATGCCATCTGTCACTTCTAAAGTACCTGGCTTTGATCTTCCTCGTCGGATATGGTCGAAATTAAACAGGATCAGGACCAATTCTGGTGTTTGTGCGGACTCTTTGTTCAAGTGGAACAGGTTACAGTGTGACTGTGGAGCCGATATACAAACGGTGAAGCAGGACTGTCTTCTAAGAGCCTATGGTGGCAACATAACCTCAGTGACTCCTGCATCAGTGGACTACATTTTGAATTTAGATATTAAATTATGAGACAATCTGTTCTCTTTTTCTCTTCTTTTTTTTTTCAATATTTAATTAAGCTGTATTATGATGTAAGTGTGTACAATACCATACGATAAATAAATAAAATACAGTAGAGCGTCGTTTATCCGGACTAATTGGGACCGAAAGTGGTCAGGATAACGATTTTTTCCGATAATCAATCGCGTTTATTTCATAGGAAAAAAAATGCACAGTGCATTATAGTAATAACCACCAAGCTTCTCATTTAACTTCAACGCTTCATCACATAATACAGGTACAGGAATGGGATCTCCCTTACTTCTTGTCTGAATAAACCATAAGTACACCGCATCTTCAATTTTTTATCCCTAGCTGATCTCATGGTTATACTCTTTTTAGGCCCTTCTTCACTATCTGACTTCGATGCATAATTCAGATTTTCAACTTTCCTTTCTTCAAGTCATAAATTGTGGATTTTCTAACACTAAGTTTTATTTAGACACTGCACACTCTCACCTTTATCCAGTTTATTCCATTCCTCTCAATGGATAAAACACTGCGATTTCGTTTTTCACTCGTAGAAGCCATTTTCACAACGTAATACAGTACAGTACACACACTCACATACCGTAACACATTGAAACAATATACAGTAGAGTGAACAAAGTAACATAAGAGACAACAATTGAAAATGAGAACCGACTCACTACTGTAGGCGGCGCGCGCTACTCCGTCTTTTTTATTTTTCGCCTACTTTTCACATTTTGCAAAAATGAGGAAAAAGTAGTCTTATGAGATCGATCCGGGAAAATGTGTGTCTGTCTGTCTGTCCTTCTGTCTGTCTGTCTGGCTGTGTGTGTGTCCCCCCCCCTATCAACTCCTAAACGGCTGCAGCAATCAAAACCAAATTTAGTATGAGTAGAGATGTGCACCGGAATAGCTCACGTCCATATTTGAAAATGATGTCAGTGCTACCAACTGCTGAAAAAACGCACTAGAAATTTGAGCTCCATGTTGGATATCTTGCAAGGTATGCATGGGAGCTATTCCAAAATTGGCACACATGTAGATAATACTATTTCAGTTTAATTTCCAGGAGGCCAACCACGACAAGGTTGCCAAAATAATTCTAAGCCTTCTGATAGGTCCAATGTTTAAATGCATATAACTTCTACACTATCAACTGGATTTCAACCAAATTTTGTATGTAATATCTGTACATAAACAGATATGACTGAGCATATTCTTAAGAGCCACCAGGGCTGTCAACTGTTAATAATTGCACTATCTATTTTTTTAATCCAAATACCAATATACCAGAAAGTATGCAAGCCAACAGCTTTAAACTATGCACACGTATATTCTAACATTTTAGATTAATTTGGAGTAACTTATATACGTCAGTTCTACCAACAAGATTATAAGCCTGCTGATAGTACCAATTTTTAAATACATGTAACTTCTATACTATCAGTTGGATTTCAACCAAATTTCGTATGTGCAATGTGTACCAGAACAGATATGACTATAAGTATTCTTAAGAGCAATCAGGGCTGCCAACTGTTAATAAATGCTGTCTATATTCTTTTTACCCTAATGTCAATATATCAGAAAGTATGCAAGCCAACAGCTCTATACTTTGCACACGTATAGCAGCTGACATTCTAGATTAATTTGGAGTAATTAATACAAGGCGGTGCTGCCAACATGATTCTATGCCTGCTGATATGTCCAATTTTAAAATACATGTAACTTCTATACTAACAAATGGATTTCATCCAAAATAGGCACAACAAGATATCATAATAATTCAGATTATTTCTGACCAGCAGACGCATGGTATTGCTGGCAACATGCTTTTACGCGTGCTGATAGATCCAGTGTCTAACTGCATGTAACGTCCATTGGACTTACACCAAATTTTTTATTCTGTACCTTAAGAGGTGGAACTAAGAATATATTCAGTCACCAGGGCTGCCAACTGTAGTGCTCTATTAGGCTACATTATACCAGGTATATTTTGAACTAATTAGATATTTCGATATTACCAACTTAATTTCGTCATTATTGTAGATAGGTTCATATACTGTAGAATAATCATTGGCATGAAAAGTAGGCTGTATAGTTCTTCACGGAACTTCTTGTTTTTTTCTCCTCCGGATAATTGACGTTCCGGTTGTTTGACGTCCGGATAAACGATGTTCAACTGTAATGGGTACAAGAAGTCAAAAAGGATTTGGAAAGAAAGAATCAGAGAAGAAGAGGCCTGTTTGCCATCTCTTGATGAATGCAGTACTTTTGCATTTGTCTGCTGGCACAGGCTAGAGTAAAATGTGGCTTTTCAGTGATGTCTCAGTCTCACTCAATGGCTGTGATTATATGGAAGCTACTGAGGTATGGGTGGTGCTTAGTAATGACATTCAGGGTACAGTCAGTGCCTGTGGATGCTGTGAAAGGTTCTACTCATAGGGTTAGTACTGCTGTTCTGACTCAGTGAGGAAAGCAATGGTAAATTACCTCACTCCTCATCTTGCGTAGTACGCCTCACTATAGCGCTGCCTTGGGTTTTTGCGGGTATCTACCCACATAACCTAACGGCGGTGCTTTTTGAGGATCCAACCAACCTTCGGGCTGACTACCTAACAGACAGACAGACAGACAGACAGACAGAGAAGAAGATACACCACAAAGAGATATTTTCAGGCAAAAAGTGCTAAAAAATGAAGGATTCCAAGGGTGGAAGAGAAAGAAAACCGGCTCGAAATGGCCCGAGGAAAGGAAGAGGAAACATAGTGAGATGATGAAGGAATACTTGAGGAAGAAGAAGCAACAGCGAAGGACAAAGCATTGAAATTGGCTCGTGGTTCCTGGACGACCGAAACGAAAATAATAATAATAATAATAATAATAATAATAATAATAATAATAATAATAATAATAATAATAATAATATCTCAATGAAAGTCAAGTAAAACTGGCTTAGTGAAATAGATAAAGACTTTCAAGAAACTGGCATTACAGAGGAAATTATGCAAGAACGATTCCAGTTCATCAGCAAGCATCACATCTCTGAGATATGGCTACCAGGACCAAGAAATCATAGACTGAAGAATTGTGGAAGATTTTCAGTTCCCAGATGAAGAGACTTTAGAAGAAAAGAACAATAGTAGCTTATTTATTACTTAATTATAACAAGAGATTCATAAGTCCAGGTCCAAGATTTTCAACCACACTACAGTATTTTCTGAAAGATCAAACAGGTTGCTGGGGCTGCCGGAGTAGGCATGAAGAGGGCAGCGCAGGATGACATGGTCCATGGTCTGCTCCTCTTCACTGCATTCACACATTGGAGAAACCATCCAACCCCACTTATGGCGCATGAAATTGCAGCGTCCATGCCCAGTTCTCAGTCTGTTGAGGCGCGACACCATAGTTTTCTTGGGAGGTCAAATCCATTCATTTTCCGAGTTGGATTTCGCTCATGAGCATTAATACCAGATGTTGAATTTGACCACTCTTCCCTCATAAGTCGTTGTGGCGATGAGTTAACAAAATTCCTGGTGAACTGGTAATGAGGAAGATGACCGGATCTTCTTTGCTTCTCTCAGCAGAGCTTCCTTTCTCCTCAGGTGGGGTGGTGGGATATGACTAAGAACGGGTCACCAGTGGCGAGGTGTAGACTTTACAGTACCAAAACAAAAGTTTGGTGCTATTCAGTCGGTCAACCCGAATGTACCCAAAAGAGCTGGGTTATGGCTTAATCCTGAAAAGAATTACATGAGGTTAATAAATAAATTAGAATGACCAGTTTCGATCGTCAAGCGATCATCATCAGATCCATCACACTTAGGATATAACATCTATGACTGAAAATACAGGTGAAAATATTCACAATATATACAATTATTTAGTTGCAGAATTGGTAATGCAACTTGTCAGTGTATGCTAGTTGTAGAATATATGATATTGGGTGAAATGCTAAAATGGTGATAGAAATCCGGAATTTGTCTGTTTGAAGTGAATATATGGTTGTAAAAGTCAACTATGGTTGTACTGTATACTGCAAGTTATTACTTATCTGGTTGGATGCCTTCTGTTCTGTAGCTGCGAGTAGTATCAACTACTCTCCTGCAGCAGTGACAGTCGACCGTTTATGCCCCAAGAGTATGGAAAATGACCATTGGATTTCATAAACTTTGCTTTGCTCATGTGGAAAAGAAACACACTTCTAAATATATGCTGGTAGTTATTATATTATGTTCAATGCATTTTAATTGCATTCTTTGCTAGTTATGATTAAAAGAAATGGCAAAATAAATGAAAATACGTTAAGCTCACAAATGCAAAGTTCGACATGAATTTTCATGTTTTTCCTTCATTTTGAGACGCAATCAATTAGAAAATAGCATTTACTTTCCAAGGACAACAAGAAGTTCCGTGACGAACTAAAGAGCCTACTTTTCTTAAAATTTAAGATTCATGCCCATGATTAATCTATATGGATCTATCGAGAATAATAACGAAATTAAGTTGGTGATATCGACATTTCTAATTAGTTCGAAATACTGAATACCTGGCATAATGTACCCTAATAGAGAACAACAGTTGGCAGCCCTGGTGACTGAATATAGTGTTAGATTCATCTCTTAAGGTACAGAATACAAAATTTGGTTGAAGTCCAATGGATAGCATGGACGTTACATGCAGTTAAACATTGGATCTAACAGCGCGCGTAAAATCATGTTGGCAACAATGACATACATGTATTGGTCAGAAATAATCTGAAATAATATGGTCTATTTCTGTGTCAATTTTGAATGAAATCCATTAGTTAGTATAGAAGTTACATGCATTTTAAATTTTGACTTAGAATCATGTTGGCAGCACTGGCGTAGGCCTATATTAGTTACTCCAAATTAATCTAGAATGCCAGATACTATACGCATGCAAAGTTTGGAGCTATTGGCTTGCATACTTTCTGATATATTGATATTAGGGTCACAAAAATAGGGACAGTATTTATTAACAGTTGGCAGCCTTGGTTGCTCATAAGAATACGCATAGTCATATCTGTTATGGTACACATAGCACACATGAAATTTGGTTGAAATCCAAATTATAGTATAGAAATTACATGTATTTAAAGTTCGACCTCTCAGCAGGCTTAGAATCATGTTGGTAGCACTGACGTATATAAGTTACTTCAAATTAATATAGAATGTTAGGTTCAATACGTGTGCATAGTTTAAAGCTGTCGGCTTGCATACTTTCTGATACATGGGTATTTGGATAAAAAAAATTGAGAGCACTTATTAACTATTGGCAGCCCTGCTGGCTCTTAAGAATACGCTCAGTCATATATGTTCATGTACACATAGTACATACGAAATTTGGTTGAAATCCAATTGATAGTGTAAAAGATATATGCATTTAAAATTTGGACTTATCAGCAGGCTTATAATCATTTTGGCAACACTGCCATGTATGGCCTCCTGGAAATTAAACAGCAATATTATCTATACGTGTGCCAATTTTGAAATAGCTCCCATTCATACCTTCCAATATATCCAACATGGAGCTCAAATTTCAATTGCAATTTTTCAGCAGTTGGTAGCACTGACATCATTTCCAAATATGGCCGTGAGATATTCAGGTATAGATCTTTACTCCTACCAAATTTTGTTTCGATTGCTGCAGCCGTTTTTGAGTTGATAGGGGGGGGGGAGGGGCACACACACAGACAGACAGACAGACAGACAGACAGACACACATTTTCCCGATCTCATAAATCTACTTTTTCCTCATTTTTGCAAAATGTGAAAAGTGGGCTAAAAATTGAGTTACATAGAGTTATCAATTGTTTCTTAAGATTATGCTGACGAAGACCACGATGTGGTAAATATTAGTTCAATAAACATCTTCTAGTATTTTTAGCCTACTTTTCACATTTTGCAAAAATGAGGAAAAAGTAGTCTTATGAGATCGATCCGGGAAAATGTCTGTCTGTCAGTCTGTGTGTGTCCCCCCATATCAAATCCTAACGGCTGCAGCAATCGAAACCGAATTTGGTATGAGTAAAGACCTATACCGGAACATCTCAATGTCATACTTGAAAATGATGTCAGTGCTACCAACTGCTGAAAAATTGCAATTGAAATTTGAGCTCCATGTTGGATATCTTGGAATATATACATGGAAACTATTCCAAAATTGGCACACATATAGAAAACAAGAAGTTCCGTGAAGAACTAAAGAGCCTACTTTTCTTGAAATTTAAGATTCTTGCCAATCTATATTGACCTATCTAGAATAATGACGAAATTGAGTTGTTAATATCGAAATTTTTAATTAGTTCGAAATATACCTGGTATAATGTAGCCTAGTAAAGCAGTACAGTTGGCAGCCCTGGTAACTGAATATAGGCTATTGTTAGTTGCATCTCTTAAGGTACATAATACAAAATTTGGTTGAAGTCCAATGGATAGCATGCACGTTACATCCAGTTAGACCTTGGATTTATCAGCGTACGTAAAATCATGTTGGCAACAATGTCATGCATGTGTTGGTCAGAAATAAACTGAAATATTATGATCTCGTGTTCTGCCAATTTTGGATGAAATCCATTCGTTTGTATAGAAGTAACATGTATTTTAAAATTGGACCTATCAGCAGGCTTAGAATCATGTTGGCAGCACTGACGTAGGCCTATATTAGTTACTCCAAATTAATCTAGAATGCCAGGTAGTATACGTGTGCAAAGTTTAGAGCTATTGGCTTGCATACTTTCTGATATGTTGATATTAGGGAAAACAAAAATAGAGACAGTATTAATTAACAGTTGGCAGCCCTGGTTACTCTTAAGAATAGGCATAGTCATATCTGTTACGGTACGCATAGCACACACGAAATTTGGTTGAAATCCTAATGATAGTATAGAAGTTACATGTATTTAAATTTGGACTTCTCAGCAGGCTTAGAATCATGTTGGTAGCACTGAGGTATATAAGATACTCCAAATTAATATAGAATGGCAGGTACTATACGTGTGCATAGTTTAAAGCTGTCGGCTGGCATACTTTCTGATATATGGGTATTTGGATAAAATAAATTGAGAGCATTTGTTAACAGTTGGCAGCCCTGGTGGCTCTTAAGAATACGCTCAGTCATATCTGTTTATGTACACATAGCACATACAAAATTTGGTTGAAATCCAATTGATAGTGTAAAGTTATATGCATTTAAAACTTGGACCTATCAGAAGGCTTATAATCATTTTGGCAACACTGCCATGTATGGCCTCCTGGAAATTAAACTGCGATGTTATTATCTATTCGTGTGCCAATTTTGAAATAGCTCCCATTCATACCTTCCATGATATCCAACATGGAGCTCAAATTTCAATTATGATTTTTCAGCAGTTGGTAGCACTGACATCATTTTCAAATATGGCCGTGAGATATTCAGGTATATATCTTTACTCCTACCAAATTTTGTTTTGATTGCTGCAGCCATTTAGGAGTTGATATGGGGGGAAACACACACAGCCAGACAGACAGACAGACAGAAGGACAGACAGACAGACAGACAGACACACATTTGCCCGATCTCATAAGTCTACCTTTTCCTCATTTTTGCAAAATGTGAAAAGTAGGCTAAAAAAGTCCGCGAGAGCATATGTCTATCTTCAATACATCGCCCACTATAAGTGTTTTTAGCCTACTTTTCACATTTTGCAGCAAGAAGTTCCGTAACGAACTAAAGAGCCTACTTTTCTTAAAATTTATGATTCATGCTAATGATTGATCTATATGGATCTATCTAGAATAATGACGAAATTAAATTGGCAATATCGACATTTCTAGTTATTTTGAAATATACCTGGTATAATGTAGCTTAATAGAACACTACAGTTGGCAGCCCTGGTGACTGAATATATTCTTAGTTCCATCTCTTAAGATACAGAATACAAAATTTGGTTGAAGTCCAATGGATAGCATGAACGTTACATGCAGTTAGACATTTGATGTAACAGCGCGCGTAAAATCATGTTGGCAACAATGCCATGCATGTATTGGTCAGAAATAATCTGAAATAATATGATCTATTGTTGTGCCAATTTTGAATGAAATCCATTAGTTAGTATAGAAGTTACATGAATTTCAAGTTGGACGTCTCAGCAGGCTTAGAATCATGTTGGTTGCACTGACGTATATAAGTTACTCCAAATTAATATAGAATGTCAGGTACTATACGTGTGCAAAGTTTAAAACTGTCGGCTTGCATACTTTCTGATATACGGGTATTTGGATTAAAACAAATTGAGAAAATTTATTAACAGTTGGCAGCCCTGGTGGCTCTTAAGAATACGCTCAGTCATATCTGTACACATAGCACATACGAAATTTGGTTGACATCCAATTGATAGTGTAGAAGTTATATGCATTTAAAATTTGGACCTATCAGCAGGCTTATAATCATTTTGGCAACACTGCCATGTATGGCCTCCTGGAAATTGAAAAATGAAAATCCACAGCCTGCTTCCAGTCTCCGACCGGGTCAGGAATGGAATGAATGAAGCCCCTATCTAGCGGCGAGGATTTGAACTGTGCCGGCTGCCGAGGTCTGACGCACTCCTCTGGGGCAATGATTAAATGAATGACAGATGAAATGAAATGATAGTGGAGAGTGTTGCTGGAATGAAATTTTGACAGGGAAAACCGGAGTACCCGGAGAAAAACCTGTCTGCCTCCGTTTTGTCCAGCACAGATCTCACATGGAGTGACCGGGATTTGTACCTCGGACCCAGCAGTGAGAGGCCGGCGTGCTGCCGCCTAAGCCACGGAGGCTTGCCTCCTGGAAATTAAACTGCAATATTTTTATCTATACGTGTGCCAATTTTGAAATAGCTCCGATTCATACCTTCCAAGATATCCAACATGGTGCTCAAATTTCAAATGCGATTTTTCAGCAGTTGGTAGCACTGACCTCATTTTCAAATACGGCCGTGAGATATTCAGGTATAGGTCTTTACTCCTACCAAATTTTGTTTCGTTTGCTGCAGCCGTTTAGGAGTTGATAGGGGGACACACACACACAGCCAGACAGACAGACAGACAGACAGACACACATTTGCCCGATCTCATAAGACTACTTTTTCCTCATTTTTGCAAAATGTGAAAAGTAGGCTAATAATACTTCAACTTAATTTTCAGGAGGCCATACATGACAGTGTTGCCAAAGTGATTCTTAGCCTACTGATAGGTCCAATTTTGTAAATGCTTTTAACTCCTACTCTATCACTTGGATTTCAACCAAATTTCGTATTTACTATGTGTACTTAAACAGATATGACTGAGCATATTCTTAAGAGCCACCATGGCTGCAAACTGTCAATAAATGCTCTCTCAATTTTTCATCCAAATACCAATATATCAGAAAGTATGCGAGCCAACAGCTTTAAAATTTACACCCATATAGTGCCTGACATTCTAGAATAATTTGAAGCAACTAATGTACGTCAGTGCTACCAACATGATTATAAGCCTTTTGATAAGACCAATTTTTAAACGCATGTAACTTCTAAACTAAAAATTGGATTTTAACAAAATTTCGTATGTGCTATGTGTGCCATAACATTTATGATTATGCATATTCTTAAGAGCAATCAGGGCTGCCAATTGTTAATAAATGCTTTTTATATTTTTTACCCTAATATCAATATATCAGAATGTATGCAAGCCAACAGCTCTAAACTTTGCGCACGTATAGTAGCCTATCTGACATTCTAGATTAATTTCGAGTAACTAATATAGGTCAGAGCTGCCAACATGATTCTAAGCCTGCTGATAGGTCCAATTTTAAAGTACCAGTAACTTCTATACTAATAAACGGATTTCATCCAAAATTGGCACGACAAGAGATCATACTATTTCAGATTATTTCTGACCAACACATGCATGACATTGTTGCCAAAATGATTTTTCGCGCACTGATAGATCCAATATCTAACTGCATGTAACGTCCATGCTATCCATTGGACTTCAAGCAAAGTTTGTATTCTGTAGCTTAAGAGATGGAACCATGAATATATTTAGTCACCAGGGCTGCCAACTGTAGTGCTCTATTAGGCTACATTATGCCAGGTATATTTCGAAATAATTAGATATTTCGATATTACCGAGTTAATTTCGTCATTATTCTAGATAGGTCCATATAGATTAGTCATTGGCATGAATCTTAAATTGTAAGAAAAGTAGGTTCTTTATTCGTCACGGAACTTCTTGTTTTTTATGGCTTTTGGTTGGATTACTTTTAATACTATTGGCGCTTAATTTAGTTAGTTGTCAATAAGGACCCAAGTTAAATATTAATTTTGTATCAATTTTATAACGTAAATTATATACAATTATATTAGACTACAACAGAGTAAATTGGATTATTTTGCAATGATACACAATATTAAATTAGTATATTAATTATATTTCAAGCCATGAGAGTTAACTACGTTTAATTTATTTCACCGTGTTCGCATGTTATAGCAGAGGAGAAGGGATTTTATGTGGATCATTGCAGGGGAAACACAGATTAATATTCGGAACGAATTGTCGTTAGACGGGCTGTACAGCGCCCATGATCGCATTGTGAGCCATTCGTAATGAAATATGCGATTCATTTCAAGCCGGCTGGCGCGCCCTGGAATAACAAAGACGATAAAATGAGAAGAGTAGAAAAAGGACAAGAAAAATGGTTTCCATTCAGCACAAGTAATTCATGGGAATTTGAGAAAGAAAGCCGTTAACGTGCCGTATCGGACGGAATCGCACACATACACAGGAATGGGCTCTCGATGTCTTCCTTGCTGCCTGCCCCTCTAGAGTGGACATACAATCGGCGCGGCATATATCACTTGCCTATTGAACGTCGGCAATCAGGGAATTGTGATGTCTTCGTTTCCGAAATTGCCGATGGCCCCAACTCCTATTGTAGTGATGAAAGTTAGGTATTAGATGGGCTTTCTTCATCTTCATCTTTCTTTGTTACGAATTAATAATGCTAATTACTTAAAGCTGCAAGCCTCCGTGGCTTAGGAGGCAGCACGCCGGCCTCTCACCACTGCGTCCGTGGTTCAAATCCCGGTCACCCCATGTGAGATCTGTGCTGGACAAAACGGAGGCAGACAGGTTTTTCTCCGGGGACTCCGGTTTTCTCTGTCAAACTTCAATTCCAGCAACACTCTCCACTATCATTCATTTAATCATTGCCCCAGAGGAGTGCGTCAGGCCTCGGCAGCCGGCACAGTTCATATCCTCGCCGCTAGATGGGGACTTCATTCATTCTATTCCTGACCCGGTCGGAGACTGGAAGCAGGCTGTGGATTTTCATTTTTCAATTACTTAAAGCTAAGATATAAGTGAAGTGTTTCACAACGAATAATAATCTATGTTTCACAGAAGCCCGAATCGACATGAAATTAACAGGTGAAAAGTGAGAGGAGATAAGCGTCTTCTGTACTTAGGAAGCAAAATAACCAGTGATGGACGAAGCTAAGGGGATATAAAAAGTAGGTTGGCTCAGGCAAGGAAAGTATTTCTACAGAAAAGGAATCTGTTGACATCGAGTATACATTGTAGATTTGTAAATTAAGGTATTAGAGAGTCATTTTTGAAAGCCTTTGTTTGGAGCGTGGCGCTCTATGGAAGTGAAACTTGGACTGCTGGCGCAGCAGAAAAGAGGAGAATTGAAGCGTTTGAAATGTGGTGTCACAGGAGAATGATGAAGATCAGATGGGTGCATACAGTAATAAATGAAGAGGTATTAAGGCTAGTGGGAGAGGAGAGATGTTTCTGGCAACTGCTAATGAAGAGAAGAAATAGGTTGGTAGGACACAACCTAAGACACCCAGGAATAGCAATCTTAGTTATGGGAGGGAGTTCGACGACAAGAACTGTAGGGGTAGACCAAGGTTAGAAACAGATTGCCTCAGATTATGGTGTGGTAGTTATGTAGAGAACAAACGTACAAGACCAAAGTGGTACAAACAGGTGGAGAGGGGCCTAGTGGAGATGGGATCGCCACATCTGATGAATAGAAATGTAATCAGGAATAATGTTCACACAAGGGGATTTGAGGGAGATCAGAAGAAACCAACACGACGTGCATGGTCGGAGAAAGAGAAACTACAACAATCCATGCATATGAAGAGCTATTGGGCAACGAGGAGGCTCAACATACGTTGATTCCGCGTGGTCCTAAGTGACCCACCCGCTTGAAGCAGAAGAAGATTTAGTGATTTTAGGGCACTTTAAAAAAATTTCATTTTTATTCTGTTTTTCAAAAATCCAGAGAACTGAAAACAGAAAACGAAGTTTCTGATACAAAACAAATGATGGTTGGGTTTTATATGTGATGTGGTAAATGTTTCACAGGAATCGGTTCAAAAATGTGGAATTATTTCCTAAACGTATACAGGATGTAAAAAAATTGAACGGCACAAAATCCACGACACATTCCTCACCTAGACGAAGTAATTATGTTATATGAACATGGGTCCGGAAACGCTTTGTTTCCATGTTACACCTCATTGATTCCAACTCATTAATCATGGGAAACACACAAGAACAGAACGTACCAGCACACCACATGCATCTCTTTCTCACAAGAGATGTTCAATAAGCCCTCCATGCGCATTGATACATACATCAACCCGCCGTCGCGTCATAGTGAATCTCGTATGGGCTGTTGTATCCCTGGAGTATTGCGTATGGTTTAGCAGTCTTCCATAATACGGGCACGGAGACTCTGAGCATATTGTACTGGGGTTCAATACACAAGAACTTTCAAATGCCCTCACAAATAGGTCCGGAGAGCATGGAGGCCAGGAAATTGGTCGACCTCTACCTATCCATCTGTCATCAAATCTGTTATTTAGAAGCTGATGGACATTAATACTAATGTGAGGAGGTGCTCCAACGTGCATCAAGTACATGTTTTGTCGCACAGCTAAAGGCGCATCTGCTAAGTCACATGGCAACGGGGCCATCTAAAACAAAACACTGGCGGTGCACCTACGGTAATGACAGCGTAACCAGACGTAACCAAGAGTGCATGTTCCCCATGATTCTAACGTTCTGTTCTTGTGTGATTCCCATGCTTAATGAGTTGGAGACAATGAAGTGTAAAATGAAAACAAAGCGTTTTCGGATCCATGTTCATATAACATAATTTCTTCGTCTACGTGTGAGGAGAGTGTCCAGCATTTTGTGCCGTGCATTGTTAATACACCCTGTATACTGTGCCCATTTCAACAAAGAAAGATGCATAGGTAAATCTGTTCTTTTTTAATCCATTAGTTATTTGAAGAATTGTGTTATTAGGCAGTCGTTGCTCACAGCAAAAAAGAGAGACATCTGTCGATATATCTGCAAACCAACCTTTCATTGCATGACGAACTTAATCATTTGTTGGCAGATGGCAGGACTGTACATTTCTCGTTTAGTTTTCGAAACAAGCGCGTACTTTTTGTACTCAGCAATAATGCTAGAAACCGATTGATGAATAATAAGTTATAAGTTGGGAACTAAAAGAATGATGATGATGATGATAGCAAACACTCGTCTCGAGTAGGTTGGCCTTCCAATACTGAATGACTCTTCATCGATGAGTCCGGAGGTGACTAAAAAGCCCAATGCGGGAGAGACACAGTTTCCCGCAGTGATGACAGGTAGTATCAGGGTCAGGTGAGACATCCGCATTCATTCCCTGTCTTCTAATGAACACTCTGTTCTTTCTGCGTTGCCTCCGATCTTCTATCATACGTCGGCGGTTTTCTTCAAAAAGTATCGCACCACGATGAACAATTGATCTCCAGGATGAGCGATCAAGAGCTAAGGTCTCCCAGTTGTTGATATTAATATGGCACATTTGCATATTAGCCTTTAGTACGTCTTTGAATCGCTTCCTCGGACCTCCCACACAGCGCTTGCCCTCAGTTAGTTCAGAGCAAAACACTTGCTTGGGAATGCGATTATTGGGCATGCGGATTACGTGTCCTGTCCATCGCAGCTGACGTTTTAAAAGAATGGCTTCAACACTGGTAGTCTGTGCTTCTTCGAGAATGCTGGTGTTTGTGCGTTTGTCTTGCCATGTGACACGAAGAATTCTCCTCAAACAACGCTGGTGATATTGCTCCAGCTTTTTAAAATGACGTCTGTAGCATGTCCAGGATTCAGATCCGTAAAGTAAGGTGGGAACTACAACCGAGTTGTACACAAGGATCTTCGTTGCAGCATTGATATCATGGTTGTCAAAAACTCTAGACCTCAATCTTGCAAAGGATGCCCCAGCACGGTTAATCCTGTGTTGGATTTCGGAATCTATATTTGCACTTGATGACAGGGTGCTGCCAAGATAAGAAAAGGCGTTAACTTCTTGAAGCTTCGCTCCGTCGACGGTGACATTGATGTTTCTTTGTCCTTGTCCAGGGGCTGGTTGGTAGAGGACTTGGGTTTTACTGGTGTTAAGTTTCAGCCCAATCTTTTTGTAGGCTGAAGAAAAAGCATTCAGGATTTTCCTAAGTTCGTCCTCTGATTGAGCTACTACTGCATTATCATCAGCGTACTGTAACTCAACCAATGCAGCAGGAGATGTTCGAGTCCTTGCCTTTAGACGGCTCAAATTAAAGATCTTCCCATCCATCCTGTAAGTTATCTGTATGCCTGTAGGAAGATCATCTTTGACTAACTGCATGACAGTGGCAACGTACAGAGAAAACAATGTAGGGGCAATCACACAGCCTTGTTTAACGCCGGTATTAATATGAAATGGTTCTCCAATCGAGTCGTTACCAATGACATTTGCCTTCATATCATTGTGGAGTAGTCTTAAGATGGTAATAAATTTCAGTGGAAAACCATACAATGATAAAATCTTCCACAAGGCTTCACGGTTTACCGAGTCAAATGCCTTACTGAGGTCTATAAAGGCAATATAAAGAGGTCTATTTTGCTCTCTACATTTCTCCTGAAGCTGACGAACAGTGAATATCATATCTGCAGTTCCTCTAGAAGGCCTGAAACCACATTGGCTCTCTGGGAGTATTTTCTCCACCAGGGATAGAATACGATTCGCCAAAATACGAGCAATAAGCTTTCCAAGGCATGATAACAAAGATATACCACGATAGTTGTTGCAGTCTGCACGATCACCTTTCTTAAATATGGGAACTATCAGACTATCTCTGAAATCAGCAGGCATTTTTTCAGTTCTCCAAATTTTAATGATAAGATCATGTATGTGGCTTATGAGTTCCTCACCTCCTTCTTTGAGAGCTTCCGCTGGTATTCCATCACATCCAGTAGCTTTGTGTCGCTTTGCTTGATTAATAGCACACTGAACCTCATCTAGTGTTGGCAGGGTACCGAGTTCTTCTTTGATGGGTGCTTGTTCTAATATATCATACACCTGCTCATCAATAACTGAGTCCTGGTTCAAGAGGTCTTCAAAATGCTCCTTCCACCTATTCATGATGGAGTATTGATCTTTTAGAAGTGTACTTTTGTCACTGGACCAAAGTGGATTTCTACCAAACGTGGAGGGGCCATAAATCGCTTTTGTGGCTTGGAAGAACTGTCGCGAATCTTTGTCTGCTAGATATTGCAGCTCTTTAGCTTTGGATGTCCACCATGCATTTTTGAGAGCACGAGTTCCTCTTTGGACATTTGCCTTCGCAAGACAAAATGCTTCTTTCTTAGTACGGGAGTTCATATCTTTTCTCCAAGTTTGCAAGGCTTTTCTCTTTTCTGAGATTAATGCTTCTATTTCTTCATCATTTTCATCAAACCAGTCTTGATGTTTCCTGGTCTTATATCCCAGCGTTTCCTTGCAAGCATTCTGAATAGCGGTCTTCAGACTCTCCCAGTGCAGTGTTACATCTGGATGGTATTCCTGTGGCAGTGTCTGGCTAAGCAACTCTTTATATTGGGAGATATGCTCTGACTTACCAAACTTCTCGGTATCAAAAACATGCCTACAGCTCTTCTGTTGCTTCCTCCTCTGTGTGGACAATGGTATACGCATAACTGATCTGATAAGCCGGTGATCTGTCCAACAGTCATCGGCTCCTGTCATTGCTTTGGTGATAAGAACATCTCGTAAATCTTTCTTGCGTACAATCACATAGTCAATAAGATGCCAGTGCTTCGATCTAGGGTGCTGCCATGATGTTTTAAAGCGATTCTTTTGGCGAAAGATAGTATTGGTGATTACCAATTCATGTTCAGTGCATTTGGAGAGCAGTCTGACACCATTGGAGTTTTCGCTACCAACTCCCTCCTTACCAATGACACCATTCCAAACATTGTAGTCCCTGCCCACTCTAGCGTTAAAATCTCCGAGTAAGATGATCCTATCTTCACGGTTGATGTTTGATAGGACGGTATCCAGATCTGAATAGAACCTTTCCTTAATGTCATCATCAGCATCTAGTGTGGGGGCGTATGCGCTGATCACCGTGGCATGCTGGTTGTTATATAACCGAAGTCTTAGTGTCATGAGGCGTTCATTATACCCAGTTGGAAGCTCTGACAGATCCTTGAGAAGCTTGCTCTTAATGGCAAAGCCAACTCCATGTATTCTGTGTTCGTCCTCACGTTTACCCTTCCAAAAGAAGCTGTACCCTGCACCTTGCTCATTCAACTGACCTTCCTCAGCAAGACGGGTCTCCTGAAGTGCTGCTATGTCAATGTCATATCTCCGTAGCTCTCTACCCACAATAGCTGTTCTCCTTTCAGGTCTCTCATTTGCGGGGTCATCAGTGAGTGTTCTTACATTCCAGGTTGCAAAATAAAATTTGTTACTTATTCATTTTCGACCGCATGGAGGTGACACCTTTGGACGCGGCTATCCAATCGGTAGTATAAGTGGCTGACTGTGTTTAGGGCACCTTTTCTAGCCCCTTCCCCATGTGGGGTGAGCAGAGTGGACCCTAAATAGGACTGCTCAGTCGTAGTTGCAGCGGCCGAATTGCTCTACAGCCACAACCCTAAGCAAGACGACCGATCACACATCTACCGCCTACGTGCCAAGTTATCACTAGAGGCTCCCAGACATCACAATCCTGCCCCCGTCGCAACTTCTTGATCGCCGCAGGACTTTGAAGAAAGTCAATGTTGTTGGAAGACTGCTGTGCGTGAAATCTTTTTACGTGAGAATGTTGCTGCACATCAACAAACGCACATTACTTGATGACTTAGGAAAGATGTTCAATGGCAAGCAAATGCAAGACGATTGAATAAATCCTAGTCACTGCAGCCTTCATCCGCCATTCCAGCCAAGGAGGGACTCATTGCCCTTATGCCTGGTCCGCCGTTGAGGACTTTCTATGCCGTTGACCACAGGTGGTTCATCCGCCTTTAGGGAAAGTTTCCTGTCCCAAGGGCAAGAGAGTGCCCTAACCACTACCAGCTCATTCGCCTCCCTGGGGAGCCGGTGGCATGGTAGTGGGGGACTCCTTATCCCGGGAGTCACTCGGTCGTCAGAGCCTCGTTAGTCTAAAGCAGGGTGCACCACGTGCAGGTGAGGTTGACATTTGAGTAGAAAGCCTACCCCTTACACCCTGTATACTGTGCCCATTTCAACAAAGAAAGATGCATAGGTAAATCTGTTCTTTTTTAATCCATTAGTTATTTGAAGAATTGTGTTATTAGGCAGTCGTTGCTCACAGCAAAGAAGAGAGACATCTGTCGATATATCTGCAAACCAACCTTTCATTGCATGACGAACTTAATCATTTGTTGGCAGATGGCAGGACTGTACATTTCTCGTTTAGTTTTCGAAACAAGCGCGTACTTTTTGTACTCAGCAATAATGCTAGAAACCGATTGATGAATAATAAGTTATAAGTTGGGAACTAAAAGAATAAATGACTTGTGATAGAAGGAAATGAAGATATAGCCTCTGATGTGTTACTAGGTAGGCATTGCCCGCCTCGTGAATAAATTCAATATAGTTATAGAAAAAGATGAATATTATAAACAGTGCTTTTAATTACAGTTCAGGACATCGACCGCGACATTGAACGAAAAAGTATCACCTTTCTCAGGTTGACTTCGGTAACATCATGATTATTTACCTATTTGTGTTGGCGTTGAGAAATCTCAGTGTGTTTTGAATGATCTCGTGTCCTGGGCATTTTTACGTGCACATTTACCCTTCACCTACAGTTATTATGGTTTCATGGGATTAACTTACTGTAGTATCGTGATCGTTACTTGGGCTAATATCCAACTCATTATTCATAATGTGGGAATTTGATGTAAACTTTCATTGTGTGGAAATAGAGAAGACACCTCCTATTTAAAATTGGTTGACATTATTTTCAGGTTATATTGGTGGGACCTGTCTTCCTTACTTAGCTTTGGTAATAATAATAATATCGTATGGACTTGGGTGCCGGGTGAAAGCTTTGTTATTTTACACCCAGAGGGCAGCTTGCATGCCGAATTTTGTTGTTCCTTGAAGCACTATGAAAATCAAGGAGTTTAGATATCTATGCTCCTTGACACCAAAGCACTTTCTAGTAGAGAAATGAGGAACTTAGTGTTGGCGGAAAGTCCCGAGATTAATTTTTCCATTATGAACACGGCCTACTAAATTCAAATGGGTTCTTTAACATGCCAACATAGTATGACATGCGTGTCGTAATTTTTGCCGCCTTTCAAAAATAATTTACCACGGCCAGGAGCGAACCTTCAAGCTTGGGGTTGGTAGTCCGTCACAATAACCACTCACCCACAGTGGCAAGCTTAGCTCTGCTGATATTTGTGGACTCGTCATAATCTAAGTTTTCAACATACAGGGTGTTGCAACAAGTAGTTCCGTGAAGAACTAAACAGCCTGTTTTCATATAACCTACTAATAATAATTGCCTCTATCAACATACAAATTGCCAGTTTGATTGCTGTAATGGATTCGTAGATATTGAGAACCGACTAAATATTTCGGATGGCCGCCATGTTGGATTTTATATATGTAGGTCCTAGAGTTATGTACTGTTACATGCAGATTATTGTGAAGGTGTAGTATTCAAACTTCAATCGCATGATTAGGATACAAGAAATAACAAGGAGATTTTAAAATTTCGCTCAGCTGCCATCCTGTGGTTATGCAAACAATTGAAATAAATTAGATGCCAGTGGATTAATATTCGTATAAGGATTTACTGTACCAAGTTTCACTGCACTCGGATGGTTAAATTGCGAGAAACGTCCATGTGGATATTTATATTTCGCGTCACCGCCATGTTGGATTTGTGATCATCAGGTTATTGAACTTAAGTTCATACCCCCTATGAACATAAAAAAATCAGTTTGATTGCTATAATAGATTCGTAGATATTCAGAGCCATCGAAATATTTCGGTTGGTCGCCATGTTGGATTGTTAAACGTATAGGCCATAGAGTCATGTACCATTAAAGGAAAATTATTGCGTAGGTTCATTATTCAAACTTTCACTTCGATCGAATGATTACGACACAAGAAATAAAAACTTAATTTTAAAATTATCACAGTCGCCATCTTGAGGTTATGTAAACAATTGAGCTAAATTAGATACCAGTGCATTGCAATGTGTATAAACATTTCCTGTACCAGATTTCATTGCGCTTGGAACATTAAATCGCGAGAAAGATCTATTTAAAATTTTCAAATTCGCTAGGCCGCCATGTTCGTTTTGTAGTTAACCAGTTTTTGAAAGTCTTATAGATGTACTTCCAGCAGTGCCCTTTATCTCCGTACAAAATTTTAGGGTGATACCGCTAATAGTGTCAGAGATATAGAATGCCGGTGAAATATTTCGCACATCCGCCATCTTGTGGTTATGTAAACAACTGAACCATGTTAGATGTCGGTGCATTACAATGTGTATAGACATATACTGTACCAAGTTATATTACGTTTGGTTGGTTAAATCGCGAGAAACGTCTATTGTTGCAAATTCGCGTGGCCGCCATGTTGGTTTTGTAGTTACCAGTTTTTCAAAAGTAACATAGGTGAACTTTTAGTAGTTCCCTTTATCACCGTAGAAAATTCCAGGGTGATATCGGTAATCGTTTCGGAGATATTGAATGCTGGTGAAATATTTCGCACAGCCGCCATGTTGGATTGGTGAGACGTAACAAAGTTTGAAGGGCACGGTCGGGGTCGACCGGAATAGTGCTATGAACTTACCGAGTTTCATTGAAATCGCTCCAGCCGTTTAAAATTTATTAGTGGGAGACACACACACACACACACCTCTCTCTCTCACACACACACAGACACACGCGCACACACACACGGACAAAAGGTGATCTCATAAGCCTATTTTTTCAAAATTGAAAATAGGCTAAAAATGATGTCCGATATTTTAATAGGTGAAAGTATGGATCCAAACATGAATGAAATATCTAATAAACATGGGTCCTACATCACTTATTTTCTGTGATAATAACACTTGTTTATAGAAGGTGCAGACTATGAGATAAACCCAGCCACAAGGGGAGCAATCCAGCTCAAATCTGTGCCGGTCCCAAGCCTGGATAACTGGCTGGTTATTGAGTTCCCGTGGAGATACCTACACTGACTAGATGGCAATAGTAAATACTGGGAAATACTCTAGTTGGCAGGCTCACATGACTACCCCCTAGGGGGATGGGTGAAGGTGGGACTACAAGATAGTCATAGTTGACACCCCTGGCATGGAATACTGATAGATCACAAGGAATAAATAAAACGAAAGTCTGGTTGTGAATGTGAACAGAGTCGTTGACTTGCAGCTCAGTCAAGCAAGGTCAGTTGTGTAGATTTAGTGTATAATGTGGGTTCAAAAAGTAACGAGCAGGAGTCATAATAACAGAACCAGTACCTGTATGTTAGAATTATTTAGCCCTTGCTGTTGAGGCACTTGTCCCACTGTGACACGGGGTGGTGAATATCTGTCTCATAAAATTCCCTGGGCAGCGATGTGAACCTGTTCCGCACGTACAGCTGGACGTCGACGTCCGAGGGGAATCGTTGGCCCCGCAGAGCCCTTTTCAGGGGGGGACCGAACATGGCGTAATCACAGGGACAGAGGCCTGGACTGTATGGAGGCTGGCCGACAACCTCCCATTTGAATTTCTGCAGGAGTGCCGCGACTGTGTTGGCCGTATGAGGTCGTGCATTGTCGTGGAGCAGAATGACCTCACGGTTTAGATTGCCTGGTCATTTTGTTTTGATCGCTTGGCGAAGGGTGGTCTAGGTTTGCGAGTAACGCTGTTGTCCCGTGCGGCAAGAAGTGTATCAGAAGGGGCCATCTTGGTCAAAGAAGAACGTCAGCATTACCTTTCCTGCACTCGTGTGGATGGCCTTGCCTTTTTTCGGTGGTGGTGACCCTGGAAGCTTCCACTGGAGGCTTTGTCGTTTGGATTTTGGTTCGAAATGTTGACACTATGACTCATCTCTAGCCACCACTCGTGCCAGGAACCCATTCCCTTCCCACCCATAGCGCTGCAGATGACCAAGACAGTGGGCCATTCGACATGCTTCCTGCTGTGTTTGAAGACTGTGGGGCACCCATTGGGCACACACTTTGCGCAAGTGCAGTCGTTCCTTCATGATGGTGTGCACACTTCCGACGCTCAATCTGACCACGGCGGCTATGGCGATCACTGTCACTCGGTGGTCCTGGGTAATGAGTGAATCAACCAGCTGGACGTTGTCATCGGTAATGCAGGGGGGGGGGGGGGGTGGTGCCCCAGACCGGGCATCATCGGCTAACGACACCCGTCCTTCCCTGAAGCGCTTGTGCCACGCCTTGACCCTTGCAAGGAACATGCAGTGGCGATGAATGTCCGTTCCCCCTACGCTTTCTGCTGTCAGAAACCGAACAACACATCTTTGCTCTTCGGTTGACGCCTCCATGTCACTGTTTTCAATGCGACTGGCAGCGTTGGACGATTGATGCATGCTGCTGCTCGCTTTGTATCGTCACGTGACGTGCACGCGTGCCCGCTAGCGACGGGCTGTGACCTTCCACGCTCTGGTCGGAACCACACCTCGTTACACACGCCACGATTAGCCGATGTCGTCACCAGTTTGGGCATTCAAGCCTCCGGCTCATTTTTTTTGAACGCACCTTATACGTTACTCTGATCTCTGGTTACGTACTGTGGTGTCTGACATACTTTCAAGGCAAAGGGATGCATTGAATACCTCCTGGGAACATGTGTTCAGATCACAAAAATTGGGCACATTTTGTTCTAGTTTTGGTGCATATTTTCACCTCCTTAACCCTTTATGGTCTATAAGTGGGCGATTGAAAATAAAATTAAAATAAACACAAGAATATGTAGTCTCTTAAAAATCGGGAAAGTACGAAGGCAATGTTTTCAATATATCATTTAGCTCGGAAATACTTGTAGAAGAAGATTCTTGCAAATATTTGGGCGTTCACGTAAGGAATGATATGAAATGGAGTAGTCATGTAGGATGTATAATTTCTAAAGCTTACAAATCCCTGCATTTTGTAATTCGGGTATTAAAAGGAAGTAGTACCTCTGCTAAGGAATTAGGCTATTTGTCACTTGTAAGACCTATTCTGGAATATGCCTCGGTGGTTTGGGATCCATAGCAAGTAGGACTCATAAATGATTTGGAAATGGTACAAAGAAAGGCCGCTAGATTTGTGCTCAGTGACTTTAATCCCAGGAGCAGTGTGAGCCGTATGTTAAAGAAACTTGGGTGGGAATCACTTGAGGCTAGGAGAATGAAATCTAGGCTATGTACAACACGTATACAAATCAACCAGCATGGGGTGAGCTTAGCAAACGATTGGGAAAGCCCACTTACATGGGTAGGAGAAATCATCCTTTCAAAGTTAAGGGCCGACCACAGCGAACAAATTATGGTAATTATTCTTTTGTAAACCAAAAAGCCTCCGTGGCTTAGGAGGCAGCACTCCGGCCTCTCACCGCTGGGTCCGTGGTTCAAATCCCGGTCACTCCATGTAAGATCTGTGCTGGACAAAACGGAGGCAGACAGGTTTTTCTCCGGGTACTCCGGTTTTCCCTGTCAACATTTCATTCCAGCAACACTCTCCACTATCATTTCATTTCATCAGTCATTCATTTAATCATTGCCCCAGAGGAGTGCGTCAGGCCTCGGCTGCCGGCACAGTTCATATCCTCGCCGCTAGATGGGGGCTTCATTCATTCCATTCCTGACCCGGTCGGAGACTGGAAGCCGGCTGTGGATTTTCATTTTTCATTCTTTTGTAAACCATGCCATTGATAACTGGAACTATCTACCTGCCGCAGTCTTAGAGCCATTTCCCAAACATATAGGCTAGGTGTGTTTAAGAAAAGACTGATTATTTGTGTATATACTCCAGTTTAATTGTTATTGACACACCCCCAATTGCAAATAAATGAATGAATGAATGAATGAATAAACAAATATTAACCATCCAACATAAGGACAGTTTATGCTTTCAAAAATGCTGTATTTGAATCTGTAAGCCAAATTTCGGGGAATTTTCATGCCGAAGTGCTAGTATTTCCAAAAATCAGATATTGTATACGTATCTACTTGACGCAATGTGTTGCATAATATTGAAAAGAATTTAAAATTAAAAACAATATCAATTAAAGTGTAAAAATAAAATATAAACATAAAAATAAAAATCATAACAATAAAATTACAATAATAAAAGAAAGATACAAATTAAAATAATAAACATAACTATGAAAATTATAAAAATAATTGAAAAAATCAATTCGAAATTTATTGAAATTAGAAAAACCAAAAATAACATTATATATAATTATAATATTTAAAATAAATTAAAATGAAGAAACAAATAAAAGTAAAAATAGTTTTGCCTTATAAAGGGTTAAGCATCGGGCACTAATTTTTAAACTATATCATGTATTGTGCCCAATCGGTCACGGCAGACTGGCATCGAACTCAGGTCTTATCAGAGAAGACCAGGCCCATGATTATGCCTAGAGTCGAACCATTGATCTCTGAGGGGGAACAGCTACAGGGAACCCGAAGAGCAATGAGTTGTATAATGACATATAATAATATAGCATGATTTCACGGCCAGATTGTGAATATCTTAGCTGTTTAAGGGATTAATTGTCAGAAATTGCAGTCATATGTACGTTTTCGAAGTATAGAAACGTGAAAGCAGGCCAGCTTGACATTTTACTAATTGCAGCCAGTGAATGGGAGGAGATTCAGGGCGCCGGAGGGACTTTTTCCGTCTGGTCCGCCGAGACAGCTCGAAATTAATGACTCGGGTATTCACCGCTGGACAACGCTTGAGACTGTAGTGGGGATGATTGCCCACGGAAATTAATTGTTTGCAGCCAATTGGAGCATCGAAATGGAATGAAATGTACACCCAGGTGAATATATTCTGGGAGAGATAATTTAGGAGAGGTCTTACACTTAAATTAAAGCCTATATATCTAAATAAGCCTATTAACACCGAACTTACGCTCGAGAGGAGTAATTTGGTGACCAGCCAGAGGGGAATCACCGTGTTGGCGTCATGACGCGATGGAATAAGGCAATTAATTGTAATTAATTGGCCGAAGCGATCGCTTGCACGCAAGTGATTATGGGCCCTCCACATCTAGATAAACAAGGTGTATACGTCATTTTGAATGGAAATACATTATTTCAAGAAGGGAGTCGCTCTCGTGTGTCCTGTGGACTACATTTTACGAGAAACCTTTATATAGGGGAAGCAGCACAGACCAAGCCAGTTCGTCTTGAGTTCATCTTCAGTTGCTCTGCAGTTCATCTGCAGTCTACACTTAAACTAAACGCTGCTAGTAAGTGCGCGAAATGTTAGAGTATATTTGAAGAACAATGGAAGCGTATCATACAGCTTCTAAATATAAATCATGAATCGCATAAGATTTAATCTACAGAAGATATTTATCCATTATTATACGCAAGTGTAGTTTGCTACAGCGTAGCAATAATTTAGGATGGTTTTGGACACTGAATACCAGGAGGTATTGTCATACTTATAAATGACGCAGTATCGTCAGGATCATTACAGTTAAAGGAGCCGAAAGGCATCACAAGTAATCATGACAGAGAGAATGAACAGTATTGAAGGGAACGAGAATCGAACGCACGTACACGCAGATAGACTTTCACGGAGACCAGCGGTTGTCATAGTCATCGCATCTCTGAGGTCAGGCGGTAGGAGGAGTCCGACTAAGGATTAACCTGTGAAATAGTGAAAAAGTGTATATAAATTTTGTTATAGTGATTTCAAAAGTGTTTATGTGTATTGTGAATTAAAATGTGTCGTATTAAAGTGAGAAAAGCCACTGATAAGAGTATGATTATCATGTGGGAAATATGTGAAATCAAGTGTCATGTGAAATATAACATGATGGCTTAAATCAAGCGTCATGGTAGGCCCGGAGCTGGCATGCTGGAATAATCCAGCGAGAATGAAAAGTGAGTACAATTTACAATGTTATTCTAACTAAATAGTTCATACAACGAAACATCACTTTAAGAATAAAATGTAACATTCAATTATTGTACGAGCTTTCACCACTCGTATTTGGTAGAATATGGCTTGGAAGGTGATTTGTTTATGGCCATTCAGGCGAAAATTGTGATGAATGTAACGGTAATAATAATAATAATAATAATAATAACAATAATAATAAACTGGGGTCGGTAACAGTAAAGTAAAGTAATAGGCAATTCTGGCCTAAATATCGTTCAAAGTGTGTCATGTCTAATATAAAGATACTGTATTTGGTAAACAGTAGGAAAGTAACGTGAAATATAGCGAGAAACGAGAGTTTTTCAGTGTCAAATGAAGTGTTGAATGAATATTTAATATGGTCAATTCTTAGGATTGTATTTGAGAACCATTAAAGTAATGTAAGCCAGTAAATTTATATTTTGTTCTTAGGAGCTATTTAAAGCTTTGGCTTAAGTGTAATTGCAGAGAGGACGCGGGTGCCTTAATAATTGAGTCATCTATGAGAAGTATAGTTTGAGCCGCATTGAGCGAGCAATGTAACGTAGAATCCATTGATTTACGTAAATAAAGTTGCGGGGACCAAGCTAGCATAGCTTGCACGTTAGGTGAAAAGTTGGCTAATCTACGAGTTAGTACCGCCGTGGTGCGTACTTATATTATTCGCAGCGAATTGGACAGAGCCTGTCTGTATCCATCGCTTGCAGGAATAATTGCCACGAGGGATGTTCTTCGAGACCACGTGAGCACATGTATTGGTTGATCTGCCCAGAGAGGTAAGAATCAAAGTTCGTCGTTTAGGAAACGCAGATTTCCTTATATTATTGAGACAGCTGCTGGTGAGCAATCTTGTATTCTCATTATGATGCGCGTCCAAAGCCACTAGTATTCACCATAGAACGGCAAGGCTATTACAGAATCCATCCCCAGCCATGAATGTTAATTAAGGAGCCGAGTTGAGCCCATTACACTATGAATATAGGTGTTAAGTAATTAGAATGACTCAATTACTTGAGACAATACTCTGGGTCACTCCACTGTACTGCAATTGTAAACAAGGATGACCTTGCTAGCAGATGAGAGGGGTGTGGAAGTAGTCCACTGAGACAGCGGCCATCTTGCGCGGCCAGCTGGAACTAATTTTATTGCCTGCTAGGGAGAGGGGAGGTCAGTCGGCCGGATCCCTTTAAATTAGAGTCATAGTGGGATACTGAAGAATCTCGATATTTCGATATGTAATTAAGATATGATTGTTATGATGATGCCAATTGAATTAAATGATGTGTTTCAACACACATACATTGTCGGATCATTGAAATCGGATAATATTTGGCCCAGTTATTCTCTGAGGAGGAACACTGAACCAAATAAATTGTAGGCATCGTTTTAAAGTGCATTTTTGCCCAGTTCACACTAATTTATGCAGACGGGTATGTGATTTCTAAGAACATGACACGTTTGTAACGATAATAATTTCGACCAGACCCAGAAAATCGTTGTATGGTGAAACTATAAACATTTCTATCCATGTGTATTTTGGAAGGGAAAACGTACCATTTTTTTAAGCGTTTCATATTGATGGGAAGGAGGAAGATGATTCACACGACACAACAACATTTGTTAATTAAGGCATAGAATAATGAATTGATGCTAATGAAAGTAAATGCCCGTAAGAAACGGATTAATGTTTTATGATTACAGAATTAATGTCATTTAAATGTGATATGTGACTTTTATGTTGTGATACTCCAGTTATGTAAAATTGTGTCACATAAAGAACACTATGGAGACTCGTAGAGGTCTGAAAGTATCAATGATAGGATGCTAGAAATAGATTTGAGTGCAGTGTAGCACTAATTAAGAAGAGACTCACAAAATAACCCTGATTTTAATTGTGGGAATTAAATGTAAATTATCCTTTGTTTGTATTTTGTTGTATAGCCATGATTTTATATCAGTAAATGTTTTATTTAGGAATAAGTTGTTTCTTTCATGTAGAGTAGTTACCTGGTAGACTCAAATCCTGAGCATGTGATCGTATGGTGGGCAGGAACGTCCCATACCTCGAAAGACCGTGAGTTAGCTGGGATACGAACACATGTTCCACATGATGACAATTGGGTACAGTATACTGTACTGTAATCGTTATCCAACATAGCAATTTTTATTAAAGTAGCCAATGGCCATTTATTTAATATCAGGACGTGTCGGGGGAGGGATTTTGGAAGGAAATATCCCGGTATTTGCCTGGTTGTGAAAATGGAAAACCACGAAAACCATTTTCAGGATGGCCGATGAGGGATTCGAAATTAAGCTCCACTGATACCGGCGAGGCTCGAGTTAACACGTTAGTACCCCCTGCCACCGTAGCTAAGAGACTACAAATACCAATATTATGCTGAGTGTTGCGGTTACCTGCGACGGAATATTTCAGAAATATCTCATCTCTTCTTATTTACGGTGGAAAATAAATCAGATTCTCCAGTGCTTAAAAATCTTACAACTGGAAATATCCTGTACACCTCATAGTTCCTACCATTATACTGACGAATAAAACACCTACCACACGAAGAGTGAGGTGAAAAAAACAGATTAGAGGTGTGGAAGAAGGATCAGGAGGATTTCAATGTCTCATTTGTCGCTCATTGTTATTCCTGTATTGTTCCAAGATGCTCGTAGAAGAGAAGAGTTCATGGTAAATGAAATTACTCCTGGAAATCACGTGAGTACTGTAGAAATGTATTATTTCATTTTGTATAAACAGAGTTTGTTCTGATTTAATGGAAGTCTATCAAATAACTTACAAGAACATAGTAGCATGGTTACATTACCATCATCATCATCATAAGTTTATCTGCCTCATGATCGGTCTCTCCACCTCATCCGGTCTTCAGTAGCACGTTTCATCAGCGCATAAGATTTATCAATCTTGATGGAATCCAGCATCTGAAACCTCCTTCTTCCTCTTCGGATTTTCCCTTGGACTGTCCCTTCTAATGCTTTTTTCACCAAACCATCTCCCCTTATGCAATGTCCAACCCAATTCATTTTTCTTTTCCATATCTTCATTAGGATCACCCTTTCTTCTCCTACTTTCTTTAATGCTTCCTTATTCCTCACTTTGTCCCTCCAACTTATGCTCCCCATTCTCCTCCATAGACTCATTTCGAAAGTCTCTATTCTTCTCTCGCCTTCTTTCCTAAGCGTCCAAGTTTCCGCTCCATACATTGCTACACTCCAAACAAAACATTTCACTAATCTCTTCCTTAGGCTTACTTTCATTGATCCACAATTTTCTTTTCTTACTGAAGGCTTCTTTTGCTATTGCAATCCTTGTCTTTATTTTTAGTGCATATCATTTCTTGTGTAACCCAACTTCCTAGGTATTTAAAACTATCTACTTGTTCAATTTCATCTTCTAATTTTATTGTAATTTATTCACCTTTTCCACCTATGACCATACTTTTTGTTTTTATCTAGGGCTTTCAACATTAGTGTGGCTTGTCTTTAACTCTCACCCATAACCGCCATATCATCTGCAAAACGAATACACTCAAATCTTATACCTCCTTTCCCTCCTTTTTCCATCAAAACATTCTTTAATAATTTCGTCTAAACATATATTAAATAGAATAGGTGGCAAACAACATCCTTGTGTCACTCCTTTCCCCAGTCCAGGCCAATTTCAAAAACAGACAAGAACAGGCTGATAACCTCAGAGGCCAAAATAATTAAATTTGTAAAGAAAGGAATTTTTAATAAAAACATTTCTTAGCAGAGAAAATAGCAAAAAACTTTCAGAGAGAGAATAGAAAGTCAGAATGATTGCATTTGGCGGTGATTCTACACTTTCTGGTTAAATTTAGCAATAAGTCCTAAATAATTATTATTATTATTATGAATGCCTTTATTGGTGGCGCAGTTAGGGCTCTTGGCCCTCTCTTACACTAAACCACATTAATACAATTATGTATTTATTTATCGTATGGCTTTTAGTGCCGGGAGCGTCCTAGGACATGTTCGGCTCGCCTGAGTCTGCAGCTGCTTCCAGCGGACACCCTTATTAGGGTGAGCTACAAGTTCCGTTCAATTTCAAGTAGTTCCAACTTTCGCTACCACATATCAATGATACCTAGAGGTGAATGTTGGAACTTTGATACAATACAATAAACATATGACATTTATATAGCTGACAAAATTAAACAATAATAATTGATATAGATAATGACTTTCACACTCTCATTCACTCATCCAGTCACACTTGTTGTCGGTCAGCAGTGTTCAGAAGGCTGCCCCAGCAGGTGGTCTTGAATTTAGATAGTGATGTGGTGCCCCTGACACTGGCTGGAAGGGTATTCCACAGCCTAGACCCCACCACAGGAAAAGAGTTGTTGTATATAGAGGAGTGATGAATAGGAATGGAGAGGGAAGAACCAGAGCGTGTATTATTATCATGGAAGGAAGACAAGTACTTGAATGTATAAGCATAGTGGTCTATCGTCAGACAATAATCGGAAAATCTGGACAAGAATGTGATATGATCGACGTAATTCAGGTTTCAGCCAGGAAAGAGCGCAATAATAGGGAGTGATATTTTTATCATAGCTCAGATCGTAGATAAATCGTATACAAGAGTTTAGAGCCCGTTGAAGTTTCAAAGTTAGTGTTTTGGTTGCGTCTACAAGAATAACGTCACAGTAGTCAAGAATAGGAAGTATTAGTATCTTCATGAGTAGGATTCTTACTTTAAGTGGTAAAATATCTTTTTCTCCTTTGAGGGTGTGGAGCGTTGCGAAAATCTTCTTGCATACACTCTGCACATGATCAGACCAGTTAAGAGTCTGATTTATTATCACACCTAGATTTTTCACTGTAGGACAGTATGGAATGTCATTGTTGTTCAGTACAATTGGGGGAATAATTTGATCTCGGAGTGACGTCAACAATTTTTGAGAGCCAATTCTGATAGCTTGTGTTTTGGGGGGATTCAAAAGAAGGGAATTTTCCTGAGAATATTTTCCAAGTCGTTGAAGGTCAGCGTTGATAATTTCAATTGTCAATGGAATGTCATTTGTATTGCAGTGGGAGTATACTTGTAAATCATCTGCATATAGGTGACATTTGCAATTTTTCTAATTAGATGAGATGTCGTTGATATATAGTACAAAAAGCTAGGGTCCTAATACACTACCCTGTGGGGCGCCTGACTTTATGCTTAGCCAATGAGAAGTTTTATCTTGTGTTACAACACGTTGCTGGCGATTATTCAGGTATGATGCGAAAAAGTTAATTGTCTGCTGGTCGAAGTATTAAAATTCCATCTTTTTCAATAGTGACTGAGTATTTATGGTGTCAATAGCACTGCTGAAGTCGATAAGGGTGAGGATTGTCATCAGTTTTTGGTGCATTGCTTGTCTAATATCGTCAGTCACTTTGAGTAATGCTGTTGCGGTGCTATGTCCCTTCTTGAAACCTGATTGCAGAGGGTCTAAAAGAGAACGGCTGGAAGTCCAAGCGCCTCCTAAAGGGAACCAAGATTTGTATTACTGAATCCCTCACAAAAACTCGGAAAACGATCCTAAATGCTGCGAGAGGCCACTTCGGACCCACCCGAGTCTGGACCCAGGACGGCCGCCTTTTAATCCACCTTCCTGATGGAACTAAGAAGACCGTCACCACATTTAGGGAGCTGGAAAACGTGCAGCAAATGCGGGATATTAGAGTGAAGTGAAATGAACTTGTGCGTAATGTTTATACAAGTTTAGTAATAAGTGTGTGTGTGTGTGTGTGTGTATGTGTGTGTGCGTTGGTAGCGGTGATCAGTGCCCAGCGGGAGGTCCCTTAGGGTTCTTCTATTTTAAGATATATCTCCCGTTACCCAGCTGAGCTACTGTATTGTATGAATCAGCTAACTGACCTTGGCCAGTTGATACATATATTACCCGTCTTTTTAAGTCGCTTCTACAGTACATGGAGAACGTATGTTCATAGCCCCTATGAACATAAAAAAATCAGTTTGATTGCTGTAATACATTCGTAGATATTGAGATCCGTGTAAATATTTTGGATGGTTGCCATGTTATATGTATAGGCCATAGAGTCATACACCATTAAAGGAAAATTATTGCGTTGATGTCCACCTATAAATTATTAATTTCAATAAAAAAGTGTAGTCTATACTTTAATCTGAGTTAAGAAGGACACATGACCTCGTAGATTCATCCCGTGAAACCTCAATAACTAACCAACTAGTGTTTGCCTAATAATAATGTGTTGAAGAACCTGATATGGGGAAATGTTTGGACTGTCTACAAACTGCTCTGATACCACGTTATTGATGTAAAGAAAAAATATGTATGTATAGTCACAAATCGCTTATACTTGTAATTTTAGAAGCTTTAATATTGTTATTGCAGTTGATATTGAAACGTTTTCAGATAATGTAAGCTACGTTGACAAATTCTTCAGAAAAGTGTATTCTTTGCAACGTTACTCACATTTACTGAAAACTACCTTTGGGGGACCATGCTAAGAGGATGATCTGGATTTAAAACACCAGCATCTTGTCACTTATAAGAAAGAAAACTTATTAAAAGTAGCGGGGAAAATATTGGCGTCCCCAGAGTTGGTACTTCTAATATTATTCCATTTTGTCAACTTCCTTCGCCACATTCCTACATATTCCCCTGCGACGCTACGCGAGAGTAAAATGAATTAATTCTAACCCCAGACTCATTGATTTGGTTGCGTGCGCACCGCAGTTCATTCTTTTTGCATGTATTACGGCGCCAGGCACAAAAACCACGTCGCCGACCAAACCAGTAAGGCGCTTTGAAGGCGGCGGTGTGGCAAGGCACGGCACAACTCGGCTGCGATCAGCTTTATGGTAAGCTGGCGGGGAAGAAGTTCACTTTGTCGCTTGCCTGTCACATGGCACAACAAGTAGTTCCGTGATGAAATATAGAGCCTACTTTTCATAAAAGTTAAGATTCATGCCAATCTATATAGATCTATCTACAGTTGTAATACTTAGAGTTGAATTCTGACAGTTCTTAGAGGGAGGTCCTTTTACTGCCTACCGGGGTGGGTTAAAGAGAGGTGGGGGTATGGTTGTCATAGAAACGGGGTGGGGCGACTGCGGTTGCCATGGAGATAAGCCCTCTGGCCAGCTCATGTTGAGGAGGAGTTTGTAGGAGTTGCCAAACCTCGCACTTCTGAGTTAGATCTTGTCACAAGCAGTTCAGCGTGAGTGTTATTCTATTTGTGTTTCTGTTTGGAGGCCGTCATTAAGTATCTAACGGTATTTTAAATACTAATTATGTAGACCTACAATTATTGTATTGCAATATATATTTCGAGCATTATGAATACTCCTCGAGGGAGAGGGAGGCCCAGAACTCGTCCACCTCATGAAAAAAATACCGCCGGTCATGGTGTGACAATTCATCGCCAAGGAAGAGAAATTATATGTGCCTCAAGGGAATTCTTTGAAGAGGAGGCTAAGAGTTTTTCGGAAAGGAATGTTCCTTTAATCCCATTCCAGAGAGTTCAAGAACGCACTGCGAAAGCTCTTAGAGTTAGTAAAAGTACTGTGACAAGAGTTACGATGGAGAAATATAACAACTCAGAAGAGCGTTCATCTAAACTGTCCATGCCTGGAAAGACGCGGCCTAGAACCTCCAGAATTACAAATCTGGATCCGTTTAAAGACGATGCTATTCGCCTGCACATATATTCTTACTACACCAGGAGGGAACATCCAACAATTCAAAAACTGTTATTTACACTTCCGAACGACTTATTTAAAGGCAGTTACTCTTCCTTACTGAAAGTGGTTCATAACCTTGGTTTTGAATATAAAGCTATCAACAGTAGGAAGCTGCTGATGGAGAGAGGTGACGGACTGAGCTAGGATCGAACCTGCCAAGTTGAGCTCAGAAAGCCAGCGCTCTACTGTCTGAGCTTTTCAGCCCGACCTCTGTTAAAGAAAACCGAACATAAGACCAAGTCAGTCATGGTCTGGCCAGGTAGTCTACAAGAAAACACAGCTGTCAGAATGAACGAACGAACAAGCCAGCCGGAAGTGAGAAGGGTAGGGTATGGAATGCAGGAATGTGGCAACCGCGTGAAATGGCACGTGCAATGCTCCTCCCTCCAGCATTAGCTGTCAGACGTCAACTCTAAGTATTACGACCATAGAACAGGGTCATCCAGTCATTGCGCTCGGGGAGCACTGGGCAGTCAGACTAGCGCTCCTTCCCCTACTACCACTACTCTGTGGCAGCGAGGAGACGGACGATGTTCGGATCAAGGAGGATACATGGCTAGAGCTGCATCTTAATGCAAAATTTTGACACCAACCTATTGCTCTGCGCAAGTAGTTCCAACTGACAATATGAGATGGCGCGACGATTCACTCTCGAGCGCGATCCGTCTCCGACCTGGCCTACTGGCCCCTCTCGCCTCCCGGCCCGTGCCTACTCGACCCTTTCCCCTATTCTACCCCCCCCCCCTCTACTTTATATTCCTTTCTTTCTTTCTTTCTTTCTTTCTTTCTTTCTTTCCCCTGCCTTATAATGGTCATATTTTAGTAATCGGTCTAATAATATGCGATTTCTTCCCCCTGTGATATCAGCTAGCGAGGAAAACATAGGCTCTATCAGAATAGTTGTGGATGTTTCAAGGTTATCAGCCCATGTTTCCACAAAGCACATAGCATGACATAGGCCTACCCCACAGATATGTACTGATAGAAAGAGTAGGCTAATATACTACAATATTAAAAATGAATCGTAAGACAAAATTACAGCTGCACTTATCACACACCAGTATTATTTAATTGTCAATGCGGTACTTCCTATCAATCGAATTAAGAAATATCACGTTTGAATTACGGGAAGCTTTGAACATCCAGCTCTTATTTTGAATTATATCGATAGTATCTGATATCGTTTTCGAGCGCAGTGTATCGACTAAAATCGATATGTGATTCGATATAATTCAATTTCTTCGTATAATATTGTTCGAAACCGATTGTATTATTTTCTAAGCACTGCAATATGTATTTGCTATTGATATATATTCAAATATTAATTAAATATACAACATTAACAAGAATTCTCACCAATTTTCTGATTTTGCTGCCATCTATAGAAGTACAACTTAACTACATCGTCGTACGCGATGACTGCTAGCCTTTTTAACGTTGTCAGTAGGTACTACTACAAGGCAAGCTAGCGATGGCACCAAAACACCCTATAAAGTTTCATCCACCCGATTCGGACCACGCTGACTAGATACGTACGTACAGTCGTGCGACTGACGGTTCTTGTGGGATTGTTGACATATTGATAGGGCTCTTTTGCCATAACAAATATATCGCATATTCAAATCGAATGTTACTCCGATGCATGGAATGTGCAGGAAACGAATACAAGTGTTAAGTAAAGAATATTGTGATTTATTCCAAACTGAAATGTGAACATATTACAGAGGAAAATTCAACAGCAAATTGTGTTCTTTTTAACACATTACATCTCTGTTGCACACTAAACATTTGGCATCCCCTTTATAAGCTGTACAGAAAAATGAAATTTCCCATTCTGCTTTAAAGACTGCTGCTTCACCCCTCCTTTTTTGTATGCTGTTCAGTCATGACCACTGCGAAACTGATTTACTTACACGCTGTCAACGAAGCGCATTGGACTAGACTAGCAACTGATGGATCGGCTGCACACTTCAGCGTGCTCAGCCAGCCAAGCTCCTCCCACCTCTTCTGAAACTACCTTCCAACAAAGCGCTCGGAGCACTGGCTTAGAGCGCACGGGGAGCCCAAGCACTCTGGGAGCGCTGTCTGGATGGCCCTGATCTAGAATAATGACGAAATCAAGTTGGTAATACTAACATTTCTAAGTACTGCAGATTGAAATACACCTGAAATAGTATAGCCTAATAGAGTAACTTACTACAGTTGGCCGCCTTGGTGACTCTGAATATATTAGCGCCTTCACTTAAGGTATAGGATGCACATACAAAATTTGGTTGAAGTCTAATGGATAGTATGGACGTTACATGCTGTTTGATATTGGATTTATCAGTGCGCGTAAAATAATGTTGGGAACAATGTCATTTATGTGATGCTCAGAATTAATCTGAAATATTACGATCTATTACAGTGCCAATTTTTTATCAAGTCCATTTGTTAGTATTGAAGTAACGTGCAATTCAAAATTGAAACTATCAAAAAGCTTAGAATCGTGTCGACCGCACTGAGGTATATAAGTTACTCCAAATTAACCTAGAATGGCAGGTACTATACATGTGCAAAGTTTAGAGCTGATGGCTTGCGTACTTTCTGATATATTGATATTAGGATTAAACAAATAGAGAGAGCACTTATTGACAGCCCTGCTGGTTCTTACGATTACGCATAGTCATAACCGTTATGGTCCACAATGCACATACGAAATTTGCTTGAAATCCATTTGTTAGTCATCATTAGGGCCCGGATTTATATGCACTAAAAACCTGAAAATATGCATGCAAATATGCACTAAAAAGTTAGAATATATGCACGGAAAATAATGAAATATGCACTTAAAACATGCAATTTTATTCACTTACCTATTTACAGGTATCATTTGTTGCATAAAGAAGAATCACAATAGGTAACTAGTAGTCTTTCAATGTTTTCTGAAGAAAAACTATGTCTATTGTCCGTCAAAATGAGTTTATAGGCTGAGAATGATCGCTCTACATCAACTGACGTGATTGGACAGTACTTATACACGGGCACCAAAGTTTCGGAGCATACATCTGGCAAGGATACCCTAGTTCCACTCAAGTATTGACTAATTAACTTAATCTTCTTCAGTCCTGGGTTCGAATTCAACAACTTTTCTAACTTGCATTCAATCTTCTCTCCAATTTCGCCTGGAGCGGAATTCAATGAAGATGCAGCTTTCTCAACGAGATCAAGTGATTCATGGAGGGGAGTACCAGAAGATTCTAAGCTCTCAAAGGCTTTTGGAAGTTTAGAAAAATGTGCATGAATGAAATTCACATCTTGATAAACAGTAGCGGTTTCAAACACAAATTTTGCATCACGGACACACGCAATATGCTCATCTTCAAGTTTTGTAACCATTTCTTTCACTTCATTAAAATTCTCCTGATAAAATGATACTGCAGATAACCATGTCCCCTACCTAGTCAGGACAGGTTCAGGTGGCAAAGGAACTTCAGGTAGACAATCTTTGTAGAACTGGACACGAGCTGATGCTTTCGGAAACAGCTTCTTCCCACATCCAATTAAATTGTTAACAGCTGGAAACTGTGTGCGTATTTCTTCTGCAATGCGGTGTAATCCGTGCGCTAAACAGGTTACGTGTATGAGTTTCGGATAAAATACTTGGAGGGCCTTTGCTGCTTTCAACATATACGAAGCTGCATCTGTGAGCAGTACAAGCACTTTACAACAATTATCCTCAATTTCAGATGGCCACAATAGTCGCAGAGAATCATTTATAAATCTTGCTATTGTGCTATGGTTGGTTTTCTGTAGTACTTTACAAGCAAGAAGATGCGGCTTACCGGGTTCGTCTGGATGTAATTTACTAACCACGAAATTTGCTATGTAACGGCCACATGAATCCGTTGTCTCATCCACCGATATCCAGACATAGTTCCTTCCGATATCAGAACGGATCAATTCCAGGGTAGATTCATATAGCGGAGGTAGGTAATTTTTCCTAAGAGTTGATTCATCTGGTATTTTTTGATTTACACAATATTTCTCAAGAAATAATCGCAGAACTGGATTGTTTAATTTATTCCATGGATTGTTGCTGCATATGAAAGCCCTACAAATATGATTTGAAAATGTATTAAGAATACCGGACCTGCGTAAGAAGTAGTTGTTGTGGTGTGCTGTTCTTCTCCTCCTTTGCTTTAATATGTGCAGTTGTTTTTGAATGCTGTTCAAGCTGAAATTTCTTTTCACACTTTACTTCCTTTGAGCAAACTTGACAGTACACGATGACACCATCTGTTGAATAGTCCTTATAACACGACACCCACTGATTTAGTAAATCTCTTCTCCTGCTCTTTTCCTTAGACATTTTTAGAAACTAACACTTGAGATGCAGGGCATTAAACTGGAACGTAACTAGTGAACTGAAGATACTTCTGTCCTGACCAATTGCCCAACCCCCTGAGATTATTATCTACTGTGGTAGAGAAAGGAATTCCGGGAAGTCCAGCCTGCCTGCCTACCCATATCTAAGCTATCTGTTGCCATTGTCAGTTGTGAAAGTAAAGTGCCGTTACACAGAGAGTCGAAAACACCCATTAGTGAGGGATGCACATAATATAGGCAACTAGCTAGGGATGCACAAAACAGACTTATTTTAGTAGTTCTTGTAATTGTCTTTAAATTCAGACATATATACAGGAATATGCTGTTACGTCTAGAATATGCACTAAACCTCAAAATATGTCAAAATATGCATATGCATTTTTTAAAAAATCCGGGCCCTAGTAATCATCTTCTATGCATTTTCCCATGTATGTGGGGTCTGCCTTCCTGCAATGTTTCCTCCACTTCAATCGATCCATAGCGTCCCGGGGGCGGAGTTTAGCAAGCCGCATGTCATCTCTCATCCTATCCAACCAGCGTGTTTGAGGTCGCCCTCGAGTTCGACGACCCTCCACATTTAGTTGAAGGGCAGTCTTAGCAACTGAGGTTTCACTGCTACGGAGCACATGTCCATACCACCGAAGACGTGATTCACGCATTTTCTCTGTGATTGGGGCAACCTTGAAATCCTGCCGCACGGCATCATTCCTAATATGGTCCAGTCGAGTCATACCATTGGACCACCGCAACATCTTCATTTCCAATACATGAAGTGCCTGTTCGTGCTTCGATGTTGTAGGCCAGCATTCAGATCCATAAAGGGCCACCGGTCTAATCACTGTGCGATATACTTTAGATTTAAAATGCAATGAAATTTTCTTATCGCATAGGACTCCAGTAATTTGGCGCCATTTCATCATGCGTCAGTGACTCTTGTTTTGACATGAGGAATCGTGCTGCAGTTTGAGGTGATGCATAACCCAAGGTATTTGAATTGGGTCACTTTATTAAATTGAACCTCACCAACAGTGATCGTGCCATCAGTTTGGTCACCGCATTCCAGGTATTCCGTCTTCTTCAGATTCAATTTCATCCCAAATTCTTCAAGACGCATCTTCCACTCTTGTACTTGCTGTTCGAGGCGCCCACGGGTCTCGTTAGCTAACATGACATCATCCGCATATAATAATGTCCATGGATGCCGGGTTTGAATGTCATTTGTGAAGGCGTTCATGCATTGTATGAAGAGTAAGGGGGACAAGGCTGATCCTTGATGGACACCAACAGTGATTTGGAAGGTAACGGACAATCCCGCTGCGCACCGCACTGAGCTGGTTGTCTTTCGGTACAAAAGACTCACCCAGTTTACATAGGCTTCAGATACACTGTGTAGCCTCATTGCCAGCCAGATGAGATCATGTGGTACTCTATCGAACGCCTTTTCCAAATCAAGAAAGGCTAAGTGAACTGTCTTCCTTTTCTCATGGTGTCGTTCAATCAATAGACGAAGTGCATGGAGAGCGTCTGTTGTTCGGCTGTTTTTAACAAAGCCACACTGGTTAGATGAAACTGTGATGATGTTTCGTAACCTCGCATCAAGAACACGTTCAAAAATGTTCATAGTATGGCATAGGAGGCGGATTGGCCTATAATTTGAGCATTCCAGTATATCTCCTTATTCTTTCCAAATAGGAATTGTGATACTGGTTATCCAGGCCTCTGGTACTGTGTCTTCCATAATAATTTTGTTGAAGAAGTCAGTGAGCCATACTACACCCTGTTCCTCCAGGAGATTCCATATTTCGGCTGGTATATCATTTGCACGAGGCAGTGGACACTTCTTCTGTAGTGATAATGGGCACACGGCCGTGGATAGAGTCAGCTGTTGGTAGAGGCGGATGAGGGTACTCCGTATTGCATATATCCTCAAAATACTCCTTCCAGCGACGTAGTATGTCATGTCTCTTTTGTAGGAGGAGCCTATTTCTGTCTTTGATGTTGATAACATGACCGAGATCGTGTGAGGCACGCTCGCGAGCGCGCGCAAGTTTGTAGATTCTATTTGTGCTACCAGGCTTATCCAGCTCGTCGTAGATGGTTTTGTAATGTGCTGCTTTTGCAGTTGCTACAGCTCGTTTTGCACTGGACTTGAGAGGCCGGTACCTATCTAAATCCTCCGAGCTGCGTGTCTGGTGCCATGTCTTGTAAACAGCTTTCTTCTCCCTGGTTACCTGCTGCACATCATCATTCCACCGCCAGGTCTGCTTGTCAATAAGGCGTCGATTTGGTTTGGTGACACCTTGAGTGGATGTGGCACATATCTTGATGGATTCGGACAGTGTGTTCCAGCCATCTTCTACTGATGATGTTGTAGAATTTGAAATCGATGGTATCAACGCTTCTTTGATGGTAGCTCGATGTTCTAATAGTCTCCACCATTAATACGATCAATCTTCGTGCTTGGCCTCACAGATACATAATCTATATGGACTGCGGCATCTAGTACAAGTATTCGGTGTTGAGGAGCAACGCTGTCATATGGGATCACTTTTGTATCCTTGATCATTGCGAGGTATCTTCGTCGTGTCATCCAGTAGTCAATTTGGGATGTATGACTTCCACTATAGTCTGTGATAAGGTGTGATTCCCGCTTTCTAAAAAGGTGTTAGTTACAGACAAATCCCATGCTTCTGCAAATACTAGGGTTCAAATACCATCATTGTTACGGCTACCATAACCATGGCCTCCATGATTTCGTTCAAATCCGTCTCTTTCATGACCAACATGTCCATTTAAGTCTCCACCAATGAAAATAATTTCGCTATCATCAACAGCTTGAATTTGTCCGTCTAGATCATTCCAAAACTTGTCTTTCTATTCTTCAAGCCAACCAGTCTGTGGAGCATAGCATGACACAACTCGGATTAAACTGGTCCCCAAGGTTATCTGTATTGACATCAGGTGGTCGCTGATGCGTGCTACTTCAGAGACGGTGTCGCGAATCCACTGGTTTACATTGACACCGACGCCATTTGCGCTTTTCTTACCATTATAGATTAGCTTGTAGCCTTCTCCGATATCTCTTGATTTTGCACTTGCCCATCGGGTGTCTTGAACGCAAGCTATGTCCACATTCCGGTGCTTCAAAGAGGCGGCCAGTTCTTGGCTTCGGCCTGTCATTGTCCCAATGTTGACAGTGGCTAGCCTGATACGATTTGATTTATGTTGGTCTAGCTTCTTTAGCCGACGTCGGCGATGCGTCGGTAGCCCTCGTCCATTTTCCACATCGTTCGGGCGAAAACGGTGCGCTTCGCTCAGAGGGGACGTCCTAGCATTTATATCTGAATGAAGAGGAGTCAACTGCATGTTGGATACGACAAAAATACCTCAACCGACGTGTCGCTACGCCTGTCGTCAAGGGCATTTTATACTTACTGCCAGGTATTCATGAGGCCGCCCCTAATATATTTGTTAGTATAGAAGTTATATGCATTTTAAAACTTGACGTATCGGCAGGCTTACAATCGTGTTGGCAGCGCTGATGTATATAAGATACACCTAACTAAGGTAGAATGTCGGGTAATATACGTGTGCAAAGTTTAGAGCTGTTGGCTTGCATACTTTCTCATATATTGATATTAGGGTTGAAACATAAAAAGAACATTTATTAACAGTTGGCAGCCCTGGTGGCTCTTTTGAAAATGCACAGTCATATTTTTCGTATAACACATTGTACATACGAAATTTGGTTAAAATACATTCGATAATATAGAAGTTACATGCATTTAAAAATTGGACTTATCGGCAGGTTAGGAATCATGTTGACAATATTGGCATGTATGGACTTCTGAAAATCAATCTGGAATGTTATTATCTATACGTGTGCCAATTTTGGAATCGATTGCATGCATAACTTCTAAGATATCCAGCATAGAGCTCAAATTTCAAATTGCGATTTTTCAGCAGTTGGTAACACTGAAGTAAATTTCAAATATGGCCGTGATATATTCTTTACTCTTAACAAATTATGTTTCGATAGCTGCAGTCGGATAGGAGTTGATAAGAGGGGGGGGGGGGAGGGGGTTAGGCGGGGGGGGGGGGGGCACAGACAGACAGGACAAGACAGACAGACACACATTTTTCCGGATCGATCTCATACGTCTACTTTTTCCTCATTTTTGCAAAATGTGAAAAGTAGGCTAAAAATAATCTAACGCATCTTAACTTTGGGTCATATTCTTAGTAGCAGCAATTATCTTGTTTCCTGACCAGCACCCTGGGTTCGTAGATGGATCGAGTGAAAGATTATACTACATGAAAATAATTCGATTAGGTTCTCGCTCACCAATGATAATAATAATAATAATGAAATCATAGCATTAGGAGCCCATTCAAAAATTGCCTATATTGAAGAGTAAGAATGCAAAATTCTTAGAAAAATATTTGACCGTACACAAAACAAGAAGTTCCGTGACGAACTGAAGAGCCTACTTTTCTTAAAATTTAAGATGCATGCCAATGAGTAACCTATATGGATTTATCTAGAATAATGACGAAATTAAGTTGGTAAAATCGAAATTTCTAATTAGTTCGAAATACTGTATACCTGGCATAATGTAGCTTAATAGAACACTACAGTTGGGAGCCCTGGTGACTGAATATATTCTTAGTTCTATCTCTTAAGGTACAGAATACAAAATTTGGTTGAAGTCTAATGGATAGTATGGACGTTACATGCAGTTAAACATTGGATCTAACAGCGCGCGTATAATCATGTTTGCAACAATGTCATGCATGTGCTGGTCAGAAATAATCTGAAATAATATGATCTATTGTGCCAATTATTAATGAAATCCATTAGTTAGTATAGAAGTTACATGCATTTTAAAATTGGACCTATCAGCAGGCTTAGAATCATGTAGGCAACACTGACGTATATTAGTTACTCCAAATTAATCTAGAATGCTAGGTAATATACGTGTGGAAAGTTTAGAGTTATTGGCTTGCATACTTTCTGATCTATTGATGTTAGGGTAACAAAAATAGAGACAGCATTTATTAACAGTTGGCAGCCCTGGTGGCTCTTAAGAATACTCTCAGTCATATCTGTTTTTGTACAAATAGCACATACGAAACTTGGTTGAATTCCAATTGATAGTGTAGAAGTTATATGCATTTAAAAATTGGACCTATCAGCAGGCTTATAATCATTTTGGCAACACTGCCATGTATGGCCTCCTGAAAATTAAACTGAAATATTTTTTCTATACCTGTGTCAATTTTGAAATAGCTCCCATTCATACCTTCCAAGATATCCGACATGGAGCTCAAATTTCAACTGCGATTTTTCAGCAGTTGGTAGCACTGACATTTTTTTCAAGTACGGCATTGAGATATTCAGGTGTAGATATTTACTCCTACCAAATTTTGTTTCGATTTCTGCAACCGTTTAGGAGTTGATAGGGGGGGGGGACACATACAGACAGACAGAAGGACAGACAGACGGACAGACAGACAGACACACATTTGCCCGGATCGATCTCATAAGTCTACTTTTTCCTCATTTTTGCAGAATGTGAAAAGTAGGCTAAAATGGAATTTGGATCAAGAGACGAACTGCAGACCTCTATAGTGTCACAGGCAGTTTCACAAACACTGTGCGCAGGAGATGTTAGTTAGTTATTGTTGTTTTAAGGGGCGGAACTACGAGGTCATCTGCCCCTCGCAGGAGATGCTTGACATTTTTTGTGCAAATATGTTGGATGGTCAACAATGGACTAACCAAAAGATCATTTAATATAATTAATACAAAACATTCGAGGATGGCTGGAGGAAACAAGGGTTGACCCGAATGTGATGAACATTGGAAAGATCATAATGAAAACCTGTTAAATCTTCTGAACCTTTGGAAATAAGCACACATTTATCAGCAGGACTGGTACAAGATGGACAGTAGCAACACAGTGAGTTCATGAAGAGATTTTGGGAGAAGAGGAAGGCAAATGTTATCAAGCCAAATAACACGTTCCAACGTGCTCTTTGAATAGACATAACGAGGAAAGTTGATGATGATAATTGTTGTTTTAAGGGGCCTAACATCTAGGCTATCGGCCCCTAATGGTTTTGTTGACAGTGAAAATGAAAGATGATCAAATGAAACCTACAAATAAAAGTAACCACTCTCTTACAAACTAGAAGAGGGAATGGGAAACAAAAAGGAGAATGTAAATAAAAGACAGGAGGAAAGGAGATGCCCTCAACCCTCTAAGAATGAGAATTGAGGGGCTTGGAAGGAAGGAGAGCCAAGAAAGACAGAGAAAAAAGAGGAGAGGGCCCGCCTCAAAGGGAATGCAAGAAGGAGAAACCCGGACCCAGCTCAGGAAGATCTCGGGGTCGCCAACGCCCGAACTCACAAGACGTGAGCCATTGAGGGCGTAGCACTACCCAGAGTGCACAATAAGTGGTGGGGCTAGACACACCCCGCCTTCTTGAGGGCCTTGCGCAGAAGGCAGGAGTTACAATGAAGAGAAAACGAGAGGTCTCACCCCTCGAAGAATGAGGGATCAGGAAAGATGAGACAAGGGCCAATTAAGGCGGGAAAGTGAAAGACTGCCTTGGCCTCGGATACCCTAATACCGTCGGGGTCGGAAAAGAACAAGAGTTCACCAAGGGAGGTCGAGAGTAAAGATAACAGAGAGGAGCCCGGCACAAGTAAGTGGAAGCAATGCCGGACTCAGCTGGGGTCCCCTGGTCGCCGACAGCCCCTGAGGGGAACAAGGAAAGAAAGAAAATATTAACAATAAACTCAAAGTGCAACGGAGTTTAAACTTACAACAGGCAAGACGTGGACTGGAGGCAGGGAGAACACCATCGAGAAGGAATTAGACGCTGCTGGGCAAGAAAACGGTTGAATTAACGTGGTTCATAACCAGCCCCAACGATAATAATAATAATGATGATAATAATAATGGAAAAGAGTCTACAGCAGGGGTTAAAGGAATTTAATGCAGTCACAAATGTACACAAGTCAATGCAAAAGCAGTCATCGTAGCAATAACCAAATTAGTTCAAAAATTCATCGACTAGTTTCTTAAGGTGGTGAATACGATCTGTATAGTTCCCATATTATTACCAGATAAAACTCTGAGAGTGAAGAGAAAGAATGATAATCATAACAATAATAATAATATTAATAATAATAATATCCTCGTACCTACATGCTTGGTGATTATTTTTATTATTATGGCACTACAAAGCTGGCCTTGAATGCTCCGAGATTTAAACGCATGAAAAGCTAATTAAATTCAGGTCAGTTAATTTGCATAATATTTTTTTAAATTTGCGAATTGACCACTTAGGATCACGCTACAATTTCATTTTTTCTTTGCCTGAAGTTTCCTCTTTCTCCAGTACTCCTTCATATGGGCGCTATGCAGTTTCTTCTGCTCATCCGTCCAAGCTCTTCCCTTCTTTGTGGTTCTTGTGACGTGAAACCCTTCCAAATTTTGAATTATGTACCGAAATGTTTCCCTGTTTGACATCTGAACTTCCTGGATGTTGGAATTTTCGAGATCTTTTCGAACTTCCTTAATCCATGTCGTTGTTGTCTTCTTGTTCCACAGGTAGTCGAATAACTGTTTGGTTAGTCTAGTTTTGTCCATTCTGTACAAGTGTCCGAGAAACGATAACCTCCTCTTCTTCATGGTCTCGGATATTCTCTCCACATTTTTATAGACTTCATTGTTGCTCCGAAGTTTCCAGCCGGTTTCAGTCTGGACTGGGCCCATGATTTTCCGTAGTATTCTTCTTTCTAGGATCTCTAGCTTCTCCAACTTGTAATTCATCGAGAGGCATTCGCTGGCATACAGGCATTCTGTTTTTACTACCGTGTTGTAATGTTTTAGTTTGGCATTCCATGAGATGCATTTCTTGTTGTAGATGTTTTTAGTTAGCCCATAAGCTCTTTCCATTTTTGAGATACGATCTTCTACAGCAGCTTTCTCTAGGCCGTTCTCTTGTATCGTTTCACCGAGGTATTTGAACTTTTTCACCCTCTGAATCCATCCAATCTCTGTTTCAAGGAATTGTGGTCCATGTTTGTCATTCATCATGAACTTGGCCTTCTCTTTCGAGATCCTAAGTCCTGTCTTACTAGCGATCTTTTCTAAGAGGTTGATTTGTATGGCCACTTCTTCTAGGTTTTCTGAAAGTATCGCAAAATCATCAGCGAAAGCCAAGCAATTGACTTTGATTCCTCTCGTTTTTCGTCCTAGGCAGATCGGGGCTATCTCTTGATTTTCAAGTTCGGAATTCCAAATTCTCACAATCCTCTCGAGGACACAGTTGAATAGTAATGGTGATAATCCATCACCCTGTCGCACACCTGTCTTGATTTCAAATGACTGAGACAATTCTCCCATGAACTTCACCTTAGAAGTTGTGGCTGTTAAGGTTTCTCTGATAATATTGGCCAGTTTGGTTTTGACTCCAAATTCTCTAATGATCTTATCTAGGGTCCCTCTGTCCACCGAGTCGAAGGCTCTTTTGAAGTCAATGAATGAAACCACTATACTTTTGCCGTTCAGCGCTCTGTGGCGAATTATTGATTTCAAATTTAGGATTTGTTCGGCACAGGAGCGGCCTTTCCGGAACCCACCTTGGTATTCTCCAAGTTGCTTATCTAGGATTCCTTCTATTCTATTCAGAAGTATCCTTGAGAGGATTTTATAAGTGACTGGGAGTAGCGACACGCCTCTGTAGTTGTTAACATCTTGTTTGTTCCCTTTCTTATGGAGTGGGTGGATCAGCGCTGTTTTCCATTCGTCTGGTAGCTTTTCCGTCTCCCATATTTGTTGGAAGATATGGTGCAGGTCGTCTAGGATTTCCGGTTCTGCCCACTTCAACATTTCTGCTGATATGGAGTCTTCCCCGCTTGCCTCGTTGTTCTTGAGACTTTTCAGGGCTTCCTTTATTTCTTCTTTTGTTGGTGGCATATCATCTTCTGAGTTTATAGGATGAGTCTGAAATTCTAGTTTGTTGGTTGGAGGCGGGCAGTTGAGGAGTTTCTCAAAGTATCTGGCTAATATATTGCAGTTTTCTTGATTGCTATTATTCTTCTTCTTCTTGTTTCGTATAGGCCATCTAAGGACCACGACATTCAACTGTTACATTTGGAGTGGGCTTTGATGTTTGCCCAGTGGTTACGCATCCTCTGGCTGTGTTGTTCCCTCCTCTCCTGTGTCCAGAGGGCACCTGTCTTCTTTCTTGGTGGTTTGTCCTGGAACCACAATTTCTGATGCATCTTCCTGAGAGATGTCCGGTATTTTAAGTCTCTTTCCGTCCCTCAAAGTTCTTGTAGATCTTTGCTCACTTCACACAACCATGGTGACTTGGTCTTCCGCTTTTGCCAGTAACCGAGGAGCTGATTGGTCAACCTGGTAGGATGCATCCTGTAGACGTGTCCATAAAATGCTAGACGCTGTTTCCTAACAACATCTGTGATTCCTTCACAGTACGTGTAGAGCTCTTGATTAGGCTGCCTTTTGCATTCATTACCTTACTTAACAGGTCCCAATATCTTCCTCATTAGCTATTATTATTATTATTATTATTATTATTATTATTATTATAATTATTATTATTTTATAATCGTTTCAGTGTTCTACGGACCACGCCATTTCAACTGCCTTCTCCCTCATTCTTTCACATTGGCCCACTGTTCGCGCATTCTTCTTCGGTAGCTTCTTTTCGTTCTTCGGTCCACTACTTGACGGTTTTCAATATAGGTTTTGCCTTCTCCAAGTTTCGTCTTCAAAGAGCTGCGTTCTGTGATGTCCTCATGTGATACCCCCAGCTCCTGTAGGTCTCTTTCTACCTCTATAAACCAGATCCCTTTGGTTTTCTTTCCCACAGAGTAGGCACACATTCGATTGGACAATCTTCTGGAGCTCATTCGTATTAAATGGCCATAAAATGAGAGTCTTCTTTTGCGTATGGTAACCGTTATTTTCTCCACATGTAGATAAAGTTCATCGTTATGTCTTCTTTTATACTCTCCTCGTTCCTTGACCGGGCCCAAGATCTTTCTCAGAATCTTCCTCTCTTGGGCTTCGAGTTATTCTGCCTGGCCTTTCTTATTCGTCGCCAGGCATTCTGACGCATATAACGCCTCCGGGAGAATAACGGTAACTTGAAGGACATTGATCGTGTTTAGAAAATGTCTTTGGTTAAATGGTATCGGGGAAGAGGTCATATGAATCTCTGTTGAATGTTTTTCATGGCCGGATTACCTTCCTCACCCTAAGTTCATCAGAGATTGTAATGACAGATGAAATTGATTAAGATAAAATGAATCGTTGGAAGTAAGCGTTTTTGACCCATTAGAAGATACTTCGCCGACATTTTGTTAGGAATTGTAGTTGGGAAACCGCGAGAAACCATTTCAAGGATGTCGGATAGTAGGGTTCGAACCCACTCTACTCTCGATACAGGAGGTAGACTTGTGACTTACCACTGCAGCTAGCCAGTCGGTTAGTATTCTTCTTCTTTCCCCGTTAGGGTCTTCTGAGGACCACGAACCAATTTCAATTTTTAGTTCTTTCTTGTTCTTTCTTCTTCCTCCAGTGCTCCTTCATCTTTTCGCTGTGTCTTCTTTCTCTCTTCCGACCATTTTGAGCCTGTTTTATTATATTGCCTTCCTTGGGGTCCTTCCATTCCCAATACGTTTTTGATGTGTAACATCTTTCCGCTCGGTTGCTGGATAGTTTTGTGGGAGTGATTTTGAAAATTGGGGACGGAAGTGGATAGGAACGATCGAGCTGGCAGTGGTGGATCGAGCGGAAGTATGCACTGCCCACTCGATCGATCGAACGGAAGTGTACTAGCTGGCAGTGGTGGAAAACGGAAGTATGCACTGCCCGCTCGATCGATCGATCCAGCGTGCAGTGGTAAGACCCAGCTGGCAGTGGTACGAGAAACAATGAGCGCGCGGTGTCGGAAATTGATACCATGACGTACTCTCGGCCATGTCTAATGTATATGACATACTGAACGGAAAACGCTCATGCGAACTCTGGTGTCAAGTGATTGAAACAAATGACATGGTACATGTTCGAAGTCTTCTTATCACTATTTAAATGGTAAAGTGCCTTAATATCAAACATTGTAGTAGACGGCATTGCCGGTATTATGTTACTGCACAATGGCTATTCAAATATTAACCCACATAACGGTAATGCAGTCATCAATATAATATAATCGTTGTGGTTATACGAGAATTGAGCAAGCCTTCATGAACTATTGCTGAATACATTCTCTTTACTCACAAGAGGGCCTATTCATAAAGTATTTTAAACTCAATTTCACGCAGGAACATTATCGAAACAAGCAAAATATAAATGAAACTTAATTCCGTAATGCAGTATTATTGGAACGTGGAAATAACTAATTCACAAAGAAATTTGATAAAATGGTCCGGCTAGCTCAAAAGAGTTGCCAGCGTTTCGCCCCAGTGTACCAATGGGCTCTTCAGTTGGTTATGGTACACCTCACCAAGACGCGTGGCTAGTACATACTGAGAAGGCCGCTGCAAGGCACTAAATGTCGCCACGAGCAGCGCCAATGTACTACGGAAGCCAAAACTTCCTTTGTGAATTTAGTTAATGTACATAGCTCAATCGGACAATTTTACATCCTGTTTCCTTCGGGAACAGATATTTCCAATATGGATTAGCAAGGTAAAGTAACATTATTTTAGAAAGGAAGTTTTGGCTTCCGTAGTACATTGGCGCTGCTCGTGGCGACATTTAGCGCCTTGCAGCGGCCTTCTCAGTATGTACTAGCCACGCGTCTTGGTGAGGTGTACCATAACCAACTGAAGAGCCCATTGGTACACTGGGGCGAAACGCTGGCAACTCTTTTGAGCTAGCCGGACCATTTTATCAAATTTCTTTGTGAATTAGTTAATGTACATAGCTCAATCGGACGATTTTACATCCTGTTTCCTTCGGGAACAGATATTTCCAACGTGGAAATAAGTCACCATCTTGTGCACAAAATTTGCATAGTCGAAATAACCCTGGGGTTAGTGCTTATGATTGTGAAGCTAGATATCTTGGGTTCGAATCGCGGACGGGGTGGATATTTTTGCTACCAGATTATCATTTTAAACGATATTTATCATATTAATATGACTCATTTTAACAGAATCCATATGAAATTACGTGTTGGTCTGTGAATGAAGAGGACCTGTTTATAAGGAATTTAAGGTTATGAGCGGTGTCGGGTCTATTAATCTAGTTGATCAATATCGTATTCTTTATTTAGGCTAGTGCTGGTGGAAGCTGCTAATCATCTAATAAAATGAGTTCCGTATTATAAACTACAATATCTGTAAAACACTCCCTTTTACAATAGATTAATATTTGTACCAACAATAGTATAAAATACCAGTGTATCAACAATTTCAAGTGAGATTTCTTCTATGTCAGATGTTACACAACATATGCGACTACTGTAAGGCTCGTATTTTTTTAATTGCTCTCTCTGAATCTTTTTCTCTTACATTGTTTCTTTCTAAATCTGTCTTTACTTCTTGAAACCAGTCTGTTGCCGATTTCTTTATACAAGAATATTTAAAAATCTGTTTGGTTAACCTGCTATCATTCATTCTATATAAATGTCCGAAAAATAACAATCGCCTCTTCGTTATTGTCTCCGTTAGGTTTTCAATGTTTCGATATGTTTTTTCGTTACTTCTTAATTCCCAAAAACTCTGTAGTTCTTAATGGACCGAGAATTTTGCGTATTGTTTTTCTTTCCGATACTTCTAACTTATCCAATTTATAATGTAGTATTAGACTATTATTATTTTATTATCATTATTATTACTATGACAACACAAGACTGGACGCGAAGGCTCGGAGATTCAAACACATGAAAAACTAATTAAATTTCTGTCAGATAATTAGCATGAGTTTTAAATGAAATATTTTTGCCAGCGAGCAGAATAATTAATGTCATTTCATTCACATGTTCATTAAAACCGGAGAATACACAGTCCTTTAAAAATTATTTCCACATTGTCTATTCTGTCTGCATGACGCTGGTTTTAAACAACTGTTGTGTATATTTTAAAGGCATGATGGACATTCCGTACTTATTGCAGCCTGGTTACATACCAAGACCAGTACAGGTATCCCTCGATTTACGCGACGAACTCATTCCGAGTAATCATCGCGTAATACGAAAACGCGTAAAGTGAATGTATCATAATATGGGTTAGATAGGTGATACGGACTATTTCAAGGGGAATATAAATATCCTATGAGTGTTAATGAATATCAATTGAGTGCTCGTTGGTTCTCGGAATGATAAACCAACAGGGCTTTGATTTTATGGTCTCCTCCAAACAAAAAAGTGAGGCGATCTTCGGAGTCTTGAGAGCCCGGGCTCCTCTTTCACCGTATTGACAGAAATGTTCTGGTCACACTTTAAGTTAGCAGCTTTCTTTAATTATTTTCTGCCCGACTTTTTATGGTTTTCAGAGCTGATTCCGAGATTCCTGTAGTTCTGTCAGTGTCCGCAGTGCGCTTATTGCGTTCGTATCGCTTTATAACTTACAGCTATTCATCAAGTGTTATGAATTTCCATTGCTTTTTGCCTTTGGAAGCATTTTGATCACACTATCGTTTCTCCATAACGGTTTTAGAAACAATAAAACACAGCTAGTTAACTCAATGCTGTCTGGTAGCTAAGTTCTGAACTTGGCCTAATAGTCGTTGACGGTGGCGCTTGGCGGCAAAAGTAGGAACTAATTGAAAAATTCTAAGTTGCAGTACTTAAATTTAAAAAATTCCTCTCGGCACGCCGGAAGGCGGAGGTAGATTTCACCGGGCAAACTAGAGGATAGGCTATAATAGGCAAAATATGCAGGTTTTCGTAGAAGGATCAGACCTCATTTATAGAGAGAAACTATTTTACAATGTAATTGGAGCTCAATTAACTTTTCTTTCGTCTTACTATGCTTATTTTTAACATTTTATTGTGATAGGGGGACGGTAACCTTCTTGTCATTTGGGGTCCATTTTTAGCCTATATTCAATTTTGAAAAAATAGGCTTATGAGATCACCTTTAGTCCGTGTGTGTGTGCGTGCGTGTGTGTGTGTGTGATTCGTGTGTGTGTCCTCCCTAATAAAATCTAAACGGCAGGAGCGATTTCAATGAAACTCGGAAAGTTCATAGCACTATTCCCGGCGACCTCGACCGTGCCCTTCAAATTTTGTTACGACTCACCAATCCAACATGGCAGCTGTGCGAAATATTTCACCAGCATTCAATATCTCCGAAACTATTACCGATATTAGCCTGACATTTTCTATGGTGATAGAGGGAACTACTATAAGTTCACTTATGTGACTTTTGAAAACCTGGTAACTACAAAACCAACATGGAGGCCAAGCGAATTTGCGACTTTTAAATAGACGTTTCTCGCGATTTGACCAACCCAACGCAATGAAACTTGGTACAGTATATGTTTATATACATTGTAATGCACCGACATCTAACTTCGTTCAATTGTTTACATAATCACAAGATGACGGATGTGCGAAATATTTCGCCGGCATTCTATATCTCTGAAACTATTAGCGGTATCTCCCTAAAATTTTGTACGGAGATAAAAGGCACTACTGGAAGTCCATCTATAAGACTTTCAAAATCCGGTTAACTACAAAACGAACATGGCGGCCAAGCGAATTTGAAAATTTCAAATAGACCTTTCTCGCGATTTAATGTTCCAAGCTCACTGAAACCTGGTACAGGAAATATTTATACACATTGTAATCCACTGGTATATAATTTAGTTCAATTGTTTACATAACCTCAAGATGGCGGCAGTGCGAATTTTAAAATTAAGTTTTTATTTCTTGTGATGTAGTCATGCGATCGAAGTGAAAGTTTGAATAATGAACCTACGCAATAATTTTCCTTTAATGGTACATGACTCTATGGCCTATACATTTAACAATCCAACATGGCGACCATCCGAAATATTTAGACGATACTGAATATCTACGAATCTATTTTAGCAATCAAACTGCATTTTTTAATGTTCATAGGGGCTATGAACTTAAGTTCACCTATAGGACTTTAAATAACCTGGTGATCACAAATCCAACATGGGGGTGACGCAAATTATAAATATTCACATGGACGTTTCTCGCAATTTAACCATCCGAGTGCAGTGAAACTTGGTACAGTAAATCCTTATACGAATGTTAATCCACTGGCATCTAATTTATTTCAATTGTTTCCATAACCTCAAGATGGCAGCTGTGAAAAATTTTTAAATCTCCTTGTTTTTTCTTGTGTCCTAATTATGCGATTGAAGTTTGAATACTACACGTTCACAATAATCTGCATGTAACAGTACATAACTCTAGGACCTACATATATAAAATCCAACATGGCGACCATCCGAAATATTTAGTCGGTTCTTAATATCTACGAATCTATTACAGCAATCAAACAGAAATTGTGTATGTTGATAGTGGCAATTAACATAAGTAGGATATATGAAAATAGGCTGTATAGTTCTTCACGGAACTACTTGTTATACTTGTGGTCACACCGTCCTTATGCAAGGTTTGGAACTGATGTGTAACTATCTAACAGTCTGTTACTTCTTCACGTCAAATTTTATCTCCCGCAGAGATGTTGGTTGATTCCTCAGTTTAGGGCAGCGACAACGCGGTCATGTAACCCCGTGTACTTCGGGTGTGTGTAGAATCTGTCTGATAAACGGTGTTAATTGTGATGGCTGTATTAGTCTGTAATACAGGTAAGGACTGCAGACGGTCAATTTCAAGTAGTAGTTCCTAATGTTGGTACCAAATATACCGTTAACGACACCTAACTGTGAACTTGGCTACTCGATGCCACCGCAACCAGTAACTTGCAACGAACGTTGAACTTCCCCTCTGAAGGAAAGCATACTGAGGGATTTTCAGCGCTCTTCGGCCGGCTTTGAACCCGCGACCTTGGGCATAGAAGTTCAGCATGCTACCAGCTAGGTAACGTCACCGAAGCCGCTTCCCACATAGTCAGATGGAAAACTGAATGTGAACTCGTTGTCATGGCAACCCCTGATAGCTCATCCCTCATCAATTTAGAAGCGTTGTCATGGTAACCTCTGATGAGACTCGGCATTTTCTTCTAATTCCGAAATCATTTTTCTCATCCCTTGGCGTAATAGTGGGTTGTATCAAAAATTCATTCAGACAAAATTTTTGGGTAATTATTAGGGTAATATCGTCCATTTTGTACGGTTTGATATTGTGCCTATTAAGAGGGATATGATCAATGTTTCCCGAAAAACCCACTTTTTTCCACCCCATTGGCCAATGGTTGGTGCTAGCAAAAAACATTTTAAACATATATTTTTGGCACTTATCCGACACATAATATGAACTTTGAAGGGATTCGATATTTCACATATTAAGAGAGTTATAGTGATATTTCACTTTTTCGAAAAAAGCCCCCCATTTTTACCCCCTTCGACCTATTTTGCCCATTAACGAACTCGACCGAGATTTTATAGGGATACATATTATGTAAAACATTCGAAGTGATTGGTGCAAAATTACGGCAGGTATCGTGTCCACAAGAAACTGATATATATATCTATATATATAAAGCACAAAGTTTGTCTGTCTGTATGTTTGTCTGTTATGTATACAAATCTACACCGTTTCACCGATCTGAACCAAAATTTGTATACTTACCCTTTGGAACCCGACGAGTAACCCTGTCAACTTTAAATTTCGGACAGACCACCCCATTCCCTGAATTTAGGCCCTTTTGCACAAATCTACACCGTTTCACCGATCTGAACCAAAATTTGTTTACTTACTCTTTGGAACCCTGCGAGTAACACTGTCCACTTAAAATTTCGAAAGGACCACCCGATTCCCAGCATTTAGGCCCTTTCGTCCAAATCCACACCGATTTACCGATCAGAACCAAAATTCGTATTCTTACCCTTTGGTACCCTGCGAGTAACACTGTCTGCTTGAAATTGCGGACAGACCACTCCATTCCCCGCATTTAGGCCCTTTTGCCCAAATCTACACCGTTTCACCGATCTCAACCAAAATGTGTATATTTCCCCTTTGGAACAATGCGACTAACACTGTCTGCTTGAAATTGCGGAGAGGCTACTCCATCCCCTGCATTTCGGCCCTTTGGCATAAATCTACACCGTTACAACGATCTGAACCAAAATTTGTATACTTACCCTTTGGAACCCGACGAGTAACCCTGTCAACTTTAAATTTCGGACAGACCACCCCATTTCCTGCATTTAGGCCCTTTTGCACAAATCTACACCGTTTCACCAATCTGAACCAACATGAGTATACTTACCCTCTGTAACCCTGCGAGTAACACTGTCCACTTGAAATTTCGGACAGACCACCCCTTTCCCTGCATTTAGGCCCTTTGGTCCAAATCTACACCGTTTCACCAATCAGAACCAAAATTCGTATTCGTACCCTTGGTACCCTGCGAGTAACACTGTCTGCTTGAAATTGCGGGCAGACCACTCCATTCCCTGCATTTAGGCCCTTTGGCACAAATCTACACCGTCACCGATCAGAACCAAAATTTGTGTACTTACCCTTTGGAACCCTGCGAGTAACTTAGGCTCTTTGGCCCAAATCTACACCGTTTCACCGATCTCAACCAAAATGTGTATATTTAGCCTTTGGAACACTGCGACTAACAATGTCTGCTTGAAATTGCGGAAAGGCTACTCCATCCCCTGCATTTAGGCCCTTTGTCACAAATCTACACTGTTTCACCGATCTGAACCAAAATGTGTATACTTACCCTTTGGAACACTGCGAGTAACACTGTCCACTTAAAATTTCGGACAGACCACCCCATTCCCTGCATTTAGGCCCTTTGACACAAATCCACACCGTTTCACCGATCAGAACCAACATTCGGATACTTACCCTCTGGTACCCTGCGAGTAACACTGTCCACTTGAAACTTTTGACAGACCACTCCATTCCCTGCATTTAGGCCCTTTGGCAAAAATCTACACCGTTTCACCCATCTCAACCAAATTTTACATACTTACCCCTTGGAACCCGACGAGTAACACTGTCTACTTAAAATTTTGGACAGACCACTCCATTACCTGCATTTAGGCCATTTGAGAAAAATCTACACCGTTTCACCCATCTCAACCAAATTTTACATACTTACCCTTTGGAACCCAACGAGTAACCCTGTCTGCTTGAAAATTTGGGCAGACCACTCTTTTCCCTGCATTTACTTTTAATTTCGGGCAGACCACTCCTTTCCTTGCATTTAGGCCCTTTGGCAAAAATCTACTCCATTTTACCCATCTCAACCAAATTTTACATACATACCCTTTGGAACCCGACGAGTAACCCTCTCTACTTGAAAATTTGGGAAGGCCACTCCTTTCCCTGCATTTAGGCCCTTTGCTAAAATTCTACACCGTTTCACCCATCTCAACCAAATTTTGTCTTGCTCGACTGTGATTCATTATTACTATTACGTTAGTCTGTAAGTTTGACGTGCCAATTCAATCGTTGTAGTGTATGTATGTCCCCTATGCGTTCATATACCATTCATCCGATTGCGATGATACTTGGGTCAGTTGTTGTGTGGATTCCAGGGAAGGTTTCTAGCTACAAATTATGTATGTAACCCAAAAGGGTGAGGGACTTAACAGGATGTTTTAAATGCCACAGTAACCCAATTGCACAATGCCAGTTGTGATGATGATGATGATGATGATGATGATGATAATTGTTGTTTAAAGGGCCCTAACATCGAGGTTATCGCCCCTAATGGTTTGGGGGATCGTGAAAATGAAACTAATACTAAAACAAACTACAAAACTAATGGGCTAGAAGAAGATAAGGCCAAACGTAAGGAATAAGGGAAATAAAAGACAGGAGGAAATGAAATGCCTCAACCCTAGATAAATGAGAATTGAGGACTTGGAAGGAAAGAGAGCCACGAAATACAGATAGGAAAGGGAAAGAGGACACAGTCCGTCCCAAAGGCAATGGAAAAAGGGGTGAAACCGGACCCAGCTCAGGAAACCCTCAGGGTGGACAGCTTCAGAACTCACCAACCATGAGCCCTTGAGGATGTAGCACTATCCAGGGTGCACCAGAAGTGGTGGGGCTACACACACCCTGCCTCCTTGAGGGCCTTGAGCAGAAGACATGAGATATTAAGAAAAGAAAAAGAAGGCTGACACCTTGAAGAATGAGGCTATCAGGAATGATTAGACAAGGGCCAATTAAGGCGGGAAAGTGAAAGAGTCGCTAGGCCTCGGATACCCTGATACCATCGGGGTCGGAAGAGAACAAGAGTTTGACCAAGGGAGGCTGACTGGAAAGAGAACTGAAAGGAGCCCGGCACCAGTAAGTAGAAGCAATGCCGGACTCAGCTGGGGTCCCGTGGTCGCAAACCCACGTCCCACAAGTTGTGGGACCCTGGTGGGGGGGGGGGGGGAGGGTTGGAGGAGGGGGCAGGTGTGAGAATAGCTTGCTGATTCATCGCAAGGTGACATGTCCGGAGGCCACCGTGTTACCTGGTATTGCTGACTATGCTGATGTTCATACAGGGCCTTTGGTCAAACCACTGTCGTGTTACGAAAGAGTGAGTGATTCACCGGCCAATGTAAGGACCGGGAACCCCCCCGAACGTCAGTCATCATATATCGTCATCAACTGCGATATTCTCAGGTTCGTGCAGCTTGGACCCGAGCAGTACTTCATAAGCTCTTTCGCTAGACGCTTCGAGTATAGGCCTAAGCCAGAAAATAAGGTTCAGACTTTGGAAGACATCGAAGGTAGAAATCTGAATTACCTATATCAGATTTAAAATTACACCATGTTCGTTTAGTAGTCATTTTTCATTACCTTATTATTATCATCATCATAAGGGCAAATGACCTAGATGTTACGCCCATTATACCACTAATCACCACACACAATACGTCTTCATTGCCTGTGAATTTTGAAATATTTTTATCACGGTAGTCTGTAAGTTTGTCGTGTCAATTCAACAGTAGTTTTCATTATCATCCTCATCAAAAGGGCAAATGACCTAGATGTTACGTCCTTTATACTAATAAACAACACCACAGTCTTCATCGCCTGTGATTTTTAAAATGTGTACTTCCATTAGATTGTAAGTTTGATATACCCGTTCAGTAGTAGTCGTCTTCATAAATAAATTTAATTTATCACGTTGAGTGTTAAGGAGACTGAGATATTATCATCATTCCACCGGGCGAAGCCGGGTACTACTGCTAGTATATATATATACATAAATTATGTATAAACTTTTGAACCGACGGTGGTTTTGGGGTCTGGGGGATGTGAAACGCGAAGATATGTCGAAATTTTCCGGAAGTCGAAACATGGTACCCATTGCAATAGTTAGCTTTCTAATGAAATCTACCTAAAACAGATAACACACACTAATACAGTCATCACAATTAACACCGGTTATCAGAAAGATTCTACACACACCCAAAGTACACGGGGCTACATGACCGCGTTGTCGCAGCCCCTAAACTTAAGAACCAACCATAACTCAATGCTCCCTTTAATAATGACCACATGCTGCCAGTCAACCCTGAAACAACGCAACACAGCCAATCAGCACTCTCCTTGAGACTGAATACACGCCGCGCGCCGCCTTGCAGGACTGCACACTCCATCACGAAATCGTCCCACAGGGTGATTGTGAATCCTCATCCTAACTTGAACGTTTTTAGCCTATTTTCATTTACGAAAAAATAGTCTTATGAGATCACCTTTTGTCCGTGTGTGTGTGAGGTGTGTGTCCCCCCTAATAACTTCTAAACGGCTGGAGAGATTTCAATGAAACTCGGTAAGATGATAGCACTAATCTGGCCGACCCCGACCGTGCCCTTAAAATTGTATTGTGTCTCACCAATCCAACATGGCGGCTGTGCGAAATATTCCACCAGCATTCAGTATCTCCGAAACTATTACCGATATCGCCCTGAAATTGTGTACGGTGATAAAGGGCACTACTAGAAGTTCACCTATGAGACTTTCAAAAACCTAGTGACTACAAAACCAACATGGCGGCCAAGCGAAGTTGAGACATTAGATAGACTTTTCTCGCGATTTAACAATCCAAACGTAATGAAACTTGGTAATGCAAATGTTTATACACATTGTAATCCATTTGAGTCTAATTTAGTTCAACTGCTTACATAACCTAAAAATGGCGGCGTGTTGGTATGTGTGTGTGAGGTGTGTGTCCCCCCTAATAACTTCTAAACGGCTGGAGCGATTTCAATGAAACTCGGTAAGATCATAGCACTAATCTGACATTGTATATCTCCGAAACTATTACAGATATCACCCTGAAATTTGGTACGGTATTAAGGGTACTGATACAAGTTTATCTATGTATATTTCATAAACCTGTAAAGTACAAAACGAACATGGCGGCCAAGCGAAGTTAAAATATTTTAATAGACTTTTCTCGGGATTTAACTCTCTGAGCGCAGTGAAATGTGGTACAGTAAATGATTTTACATATTGTAATGCACTGGCATCTAATTTAGTTCAATTGTTACATAAACTAAAGATGGCGGCTGTGCGAAATTTTAAAATTAAGTTTTTATTTCTTGTGTTGTAATCATGCGATTGAAGTGAAAGTTTGAATAATGAACCTAGGCAATAATTGCCCTTGAATGGTACATAACTCTATGGGCTATACATATAAAAATCCAAAATGGCGACCATCCGAAATATTTAGACGGTTCTCAATATCTATGAATCTTTTACAGCAATCAAACTGAATTCTTTTATGTTCATAGAGGCTATGAACATATGTTCATCTATAGGACTTTCAGTAACCTGGTGAGCACAAATTCAACATGGCGGCGACGCGAAATATAAATATTTAAATGGACGATTCTCGCGACTTAACTATCCGAGTGCAGTGAAACGTTGCACGTTAAATGCATATACAAATATTAATCCGCTGGCATCTAATTTATTTCAATTGTTTGCATAATCACAAGATGGCAACTGTGCGAAATTTTAAAATCTTGTGTTCTAATCATGGGATTGAAGTTTGAATAGCACACGTACACAATAATCTTAATGTAATAGTACAAAAATAAAAATCCAACCTGGCGACCATCTGAAATATTTAGACGTTTCTCAATATCTACGAATCTATCACAACTTTCAAACTAAAATTTTGTATGTTGATAGAGGCAATTAACAAGAATAGGACATTGTTCTGTCTCGGGGTTGGAGGGATGAGACGAACAAGCTGAGTTAGTCTCCAATTTAGGGGTAGTTTCCAAAAGGTGCAAGTTTCCACGTAAATGGGGAAACCGCGAGTGTAGGTGTTTGTTAAAGGGTGTGGGGAATTGGGGTTGTAGCTCTACGGGGGTGTGATCGGTCCTTCAGGGATGTGCGATCAAGATGGGATTAATTGCAGCGCTGAACAAACAGCTGCAAGTGTGCTGAGTCGTCTATACTGCCTGGCCGCTCGAGTACTCTACTGCTGACACAAAGGAAGTCCTTACCTAGCACTTCTCAGATTGACGGTCACGGGCAATTGAGAATGTCAGAGGGGGAGTAAGGATGTGAAGGCAAATGTTGTAAATGATGACAAAAGTGTAGATTACTGATCAAGGGTTTATTTGATCAGTGTTTGTGTTTAGTGCAGTCCCTTTCAGTGTGGGACAGTGTGAAACAATTTGGTTATCAAAGTACAATGTCAATGTAGGTGTGAAAGGAGGGATTACAATTAAGTATAAGGATTGCTGAGCACACTCTTACCTGTGGTGGTGACTTGAACCGGAACGTCGTCGAACAGAGCCTAGGGCGGCAATAGACAATTGGTCTGGTCCGGGTCTTCTTTTTATGCGTCTCATTACTTGTAGCTGTCCCCGATAGTGCTAGTGTATTTGTTATCAGTGTGTTGCAAGCTGTTGGCTAACCTCCTGTCTTAGGTGGCCGCCGACTTTCTGTGTAGAGATGTTGTTCTGGATTTTATGATGTATCCATTTGGGGTGGTTTTGGGATAGGAGAGGGTGTTTTGGTGTTTAGATAGAAGTATGGATGTATGATTAGGTTTGTGATGAAAAGATGCATTTGGCTGTGTGCCATTTGTGAATCCAGGGGCGTATGTTTATAATCCCATCGGGGGTGCGTGGATGTCTGAGGTCCTAGGGTCGTAGCGACCCTAGGGGCTCAACAATATAGTAAAATAGGCTGTATAGTTCTTCACGGAACTACTTGTTTTTAAATATAATTATGTACATCTTTTTAAATCACGTAAAGTGAAAACGCGTATAACGAGGGATGCCTGTACTTGGATGCGGATATCCGTGGATCTAACGACGAATACCACCGGTTTTAATATTGAGCTCGCAATAAGCTTAATTTGAAATTAATCAATTAATCGACTGGACGTTCAATCGATTAATCGAATAAAATATTAATCGTCTAAAATGAAAAAATGATTGATTAGTAGACACGAGATAAGATGAGAAGTTTTAATGAGAGGTCACTGATTAAATTGAGTTACGCTTGTTTTCGGAATAGTGAATAGAATTTTTTGCCCACATTGTGTTGCCAGTGGATAAGATAAATCTACAGAGTGAAGAATCATCATGAATTTTCAACTGATTTTTGATATTTAATTACGTTTATTATCGAAAATTCTTCCAATTTTAACGACGATTTACTTGCCTTCTCACATTCGAAAACAGAAGTCTCCTATTAATATATATTTCGTAATACTAGTAGAATTCAACATAGTATTTTAAAGTAGTTTGTCTAATTGCACATCTATTCATATATTTACAAGTTTTTCATTAATTTATATTAACAATATTTGTTAGGATATCCAGTGTTTTGACAATGTTTACTAGTTTTTAAGGTGTAATATTTTGTTCACACCTAAGGATGGAATCATTGATATTCCGAAACATGTTTCATTAAACAACTTTTTTTAGTATTGATCAGGTGGACTGTCAATTGATCAATCAACTTCATCATCTTGTACAGTTTCCAGCCCCAGGCTGGGTCTGTTTGGAACATAAGCCTCGCCACTTAGTCCTATCTTCCCACCACCTCTCCGCTGTCACTCCACTCCAGTCCTCGCCTCTCTTCTTGACACATTCCTCCACTCCTTTCAGCCATCTATCTCTTGGTCTTCCCCTTGGACGTTCCTTCTGCATCTGCTTCTCTTGTATCCTCTTGCGAATCTTCTTCTCATCCATTCTCTTTAAGTGTCCATACCACCTCAGTCTTGATGTCTCAATCCTACCTTGCAAGGGCTCCTCTTTCATCATTTCCCTGACCTTTTCATTCCTCTCCCTGTCTCTTCTTGTTACTCCGATCCTACTTCGTAGGAACTTCATTTCACTTGCCTGTATTCTGCTTATGTCTCTTTTCTTCATTATCCACGTTTCTGATGCATAGGTTAGTATCGGGATATAGTAGCTTCTGTATAACACTTCCTTGCTTTTTTGTGGGACATCTTTATTCCACACTAAGCTCCTAATGCTTCACAGAAATGCTTCTGCCTGTCTGCCACGTTCCATAATCTCTTTGTCATTTCTCCCATTTTCCTCCACTATACTTCCCAAGTACTTGAGTCTTTCCACCTTCTTTAGCTGTCCACCTCCAAGTGTTATCCCACTCATTGGTCTTTCCCGTTTTTCTGGTCGTTAACAGGATCTCACATTTACTGATGTTGAACTTCCGTCCGTACTCTCCCACTGTTTTTCAATAATGAATAGAAATCTATAAAAGTCACTTTTTGCTTAAATATACAAAATGTACCTCCTTGTTTATGTTAACAATAACCTAATAAGAGTCAGTGACAGTGGAAAGACAAACATCAATCGAATTAAGAAGGGTTTCGAAAAAGAAAACAAAGATTTTTCAGCAAATATTTTGAATTCTTCTGAAATTTAGGACAGGGACATATATGTTTTACTTTGTTTTAGCCTCATTTTACAAAGAAGGTTCATAATTTGAAAATATATGACACAATGTATTTTAAGGAATTAAATATCTGTTTTGCTTCTATGAGAGTGGAGTGAAAACTGCGCAGTACACGGATTAATCTAAGAAACAATTAAACAATTATTTCGACCAAATGATTAATCAATAAAACGACGATGTTCCTTCACATCAGCAACTCAACCAGTCCGATGGTGGTGGAGATTCTAAAGACACTGTAGAACCAGTGGATAAATTACTTCAATGTATATTTCATTGAAAGTTTTGTAATTTTCTAGGAGAAATAAAATTGATGTAAAGTCTATTATTTCTTTTCCTTTTTGTTATCCTAAACTCTAAGTACCCAAGACGTGTTTTCAACATCAAGTTCCCAGCCTCAAAGGCTAGAACTGTGAATTTTTATCTCAACCCTCTTAAGGGGCTCCGAATTACCTAAAATGTTGTTTTTGCGCCATATTAATCTATACTCTGTGAGCTGCCTGAATAGGATTGACATTTGGCCGGTAATTCCACGTCAGTCATCACCCCTCTGCCTCTTGACCAATCCATGTTCGCATAGTTGATGTCATAATACTCTGCGTTGCAATATTTCAGCCCACGTGCGTCAGTGCCTGGTCAGCTGTATCTCTAGCTTGTACAGTGTAATCGCTTGTTATTCTAACTGTTTGGCAACCTTGTTCCCTGACCACATGGCGAGGCGAGAACTGTCAATCCTCTTCAGGCGGCTCACAGAGTATACTGGCTTTTAGCATTCTAACGGTATAAATATCTCATTTCTGATGCTACTTTCCTTATAGTTTCCCACAATCGTGCGTCCTGTTAACAAACTCACCAAAGTGCATTTTAGCCTATTTTCATCTATGAAAAAAAGGTCCTCTCGGCACGTCGGAGGGCGGAGGTAGATTTCACCGGACAAACTAGGGGATAGGCGAAAATAGGCAGAATATACAGGTTTTCGTAGAAGGATCAGACCTCATTTATTGCGAGAAAGTATTTTATAATTGGAGATTAATTAACTTTGTTATTCGTCATTTTATGCATACCTTAAATATTTTATTGCCTTATGGGGACGGTAACCTTCTTGTCATTTGGAGTCCATTTTTAGCCTATTTTCAATTTTTAAAAAATAGGCTTATGAGATCACCTTTTGTCCGTGTGTGTGTGCGCGCGCGCGCGCGCGTGTGTGTGTGTGTGTGTGTGTGTGTGTGAGGTGTGTGTGTGTGTCCCTCTAATAAAATCTAAACGGCTGGAGAGATTTCAATGAAACTCGGTAAGCTCATAGCACCATTCCCGGCGACCTCGACCGTGCCCTTCAAATTTTGTTACGTCTCACCAATCCAACATGGCGGCTGTGCGAAATATTTCACTAGCATTCAATATCTCTGAAGCTATTACGGATATCGCCCTGAAATAGTGTACGGTGATAAAGGGTACTGATACAAGTTTACCTATGAGACTTTCAAAAACCTGGTGACTACAAAACCAACATGGCGGTCAAGCGAAGTTGAGACTTTTAAATATACTTTTCTCGCGATTTATCTATCCAAACATAATGAAACATGGTACAACAAATGCTTATACACATTGTAATGCACTGGAGTCTAATTTAGTTAAATTGTTTACATAACCTCAAAATGGCGGCTGTGCGAAATATTTCACTGACATTCTATATCTCCGAAACTATTACAGATATCACCCTGCAATTTTGTACGGTGATAAAGGGTACTAATACAAGTTTACCTATGTATATTTCGTAAACCTGTAAAGTACAAAACGAACATGGCGACCAAGCGAATTTGAAATGTTTTAATAGACTTTTCTCGTGATTTAACTCTCTGAGCGTAGTGAAATGGGGTACAGTAAATGATTTTGCAGATTGTAATGCACTGCCATCTAATTTAATTCAATTGTTTACATAACCTCAAAATGGCGGCTGTGCGAAATTTTAAAATTAAGCTTTTATTTCTTGTGTCGTAATCATGCGATTGAGGTGAAAGTTTGAATAATGAACGTAGGCAGTAATTGTCCTTGAATGGTACATAACTCGATGGCCTATACATAAAACAATCCTAAATGGCGAGCTTCCGAAATATTTAGACTGTTCTCAATATCTATGAATCTTTTACAGCAACCAAACTGAATTTTTTAATGTTCATAGAGACTATGAACATATGCTCACCTGTAGGACTTTCAGTAATCTGGTGAGCACAAATCCAACATGGCGGCGACGCGAAGTATAAATATTTAAATGGACGTTTCTCGCGAATTAACTATCCGAGTGCCGTGAAACGTTGCACGTTAAATGCTTATACAAATGTTGATCCACTGGCATCTAATTTATTTCAATTGTTTGCATAATCACAAGATGGCTGCTGTGTGTAATTTTAAAATCTCGTTTTTACTTCTTGTGTTCTAATCATGCGATTGAAGTTTGAATATCACACATACACAATAATCTTAATGTAATAATACAAAAATAAAAATCCAGCCTGGCGACCATCTGAAATATTTAGACGCTTCTCAATATCTACCAATCTGTTACAACAATTACACTGAAATTTTGTATGTTGATAGAGGCAATTAACATTAGCAGGATATATGAAAATAGGCTGTATAGTTCTTCACGGAACTACTTGTTATACTTGAGGTCACACTGTCGTTATACTAGGTTTCGACACTGATGTGTAACTATGTAACGGTCTGTTACTTCTTCACGCAAAATTATATCTCCCGCAGAGATTTTGATTGGTTCCTTAGCTTAGGGGCTTCGACAACGCAGTCATGTATCACCGTGTACTTTGGGTAAGTGTAGAATCTGTCTGATAAACGGTGTGAATTGTGATGTCTGTAATTCAGGTAAGGACTGCAGACGGTAAATTTCAGGCAGTAGTTCCTAATGTTGCTACCAGATACTACCGTCAACGACACCTAGCTGTGAACTTGGCAACTAGATGCCACCGCATCAGCAACTCGCAACGAACGTAGGAACTTCCCCTCCAAAGGAAAGCATACTGAGGGATTTTTAGCGCTCTTGGAAAATCCGACGACTTCGGCCGTCTTTGAACCCGCGACCTTGGGCATAGAAGTTCAGCATGCTACCAGTTACGTCACCGAAGCCGCTTCACATTTAGTCAGATGGAAATCTGGAATCTGATCTCAAGCAAGTGCGTTGTCATGGCAACGTCTGATGGCTCATCACTCATCAATTTAATAGTGTTACTATGGCAACCTCTGATAGCTCTTGGCATTTTCTTATAATTCCGAAATCATTTTTCTCATCCCTTAGCGTAATGGTGGGTCATATCAAAAATTCTTTCAGACAAAAGTTTTAGGTAATTATTAGGGGAATATTGTCCATTTTGTACGGTTTTGATATTGTGCCTATTAAGAGAGATATGATGAATGTTTCCAGAAAAACCCACTTTTTCCCACCCCCTTGGTCAATGGTTGGTGCTATAAAAAACTCTTCAAACGTAAATTTTTGGGCTTTATCCGACACATAGTATGAACTTTGAACGGATTAGATATTTCACATATTAAGAGAGTTATAGCAATATTTCACTTTTTCGAAAAAAGCCCCCCATTTTCACCCCCTTCGACCGATTTAGCCCATTAACGAACTCCACCGAGATTTTATAGGTATACATATTCGGTAAAAAATTCAAAGTGATTGGTGCAAAATTACGGCAGTTATCGTGTCCACAAGAAACTGATATACTTATATATATATATACATACACTAGCTGACCCGGCAGACATTGTCCTGCCAATCAAAGAAAGTGTTGTAACTTTGTTTCTTGAAGTGATTTTGGATACACAATATTTTTTTCAATTTCTCTTAACTGCCTCTGAACTATCGTGAAATGAATTAACTAATCTAGAAACATTCGTGAGAGCATGCACAACAACTCTCCAAAGTTTCATCGCAATCGGATAAATGGCATATAACGCATACGGGATTTCGTTTAAATGATTCGTGCGCAGTCACTCATTTCTTGAATCTACTCGTGCTCTACCAACTGTGAAATTGATTTACTAAGTTAGAAAGCTTCACGTAAGTGTACACAACAACTCATCAATGTTTCATCGCAATCGATGAATAGTATATGAATGCATACGGGATTTTGTTGGAACGCTTCGCGCGTCGTCACTCACTTGTTACATCTACTCGTGCGCTACCAATATTGTAAAATGGATTTACCAAGTTGAACACCTTCCCTGGCATGTACACAACAACTCTTCAATGTTTCATCGAAATCGGATGAATGGTATATTAACACCTACAGGACATTGTTGAAAAGATTCTCGCGCCATCGCACATTTGTTGTAACTACTCTTGCGCTACGTATTGTAAAACGAATTTGCTAAGCCAGAAACCTTTTCTGAAGTGTACACAACAATTCACCAAAGTTTCATCGCAATCGGATAAATGGTATATGAAAGAATACGGTACTTTTTTGAAATGATTCGCGTGCCGTCACTCATTTGTTGAATCTACTCATGCGCTACCTATTGTAAAATGAATTTATTAAGCTAGAAACCTTCCGTAGGGTGTACACAACATCTCACCCAAGTTTCATCGCGATCGGACGAATGGTATTTGAACGCATACGGGACCTTGTTGAAACGCTTCGCACGTCGTCGCTCATTTGTTGAATCTACTCGTGCACTACCTATGGTAAAATGGATTTACTAAGCCAGAAGCCTTCCCTGGAGTGTACACAACTACTCACCCAAGTTTCATCGCTATCGTACGAATGGTATTTGAACGCATACGGGACCTTTTTGAAACGCTTCGCGCGTCGTCGCTCATTTGTTGAATCTATTCGTGTGCTATCTATTGTAAAATGGATTTACTGAGCCAAACACCTTTCCTGGAGCTCACTCAACATCTCACCCAAGTTTCATGGCAATCGGATGAATGGTATATGAACGCATACGGGACTTTGAAACGCTCTAACGTGCAGAGACAAACAGTACAATTCGACATCACTGCCACCTTTGGTATAAAACACAACTTTCCACCACGGGCGGAGTGTATGAAATGGCGGTAGTTGCACAGGCTGTGACCAGGTGGCTCTTACATGCAGAGACATTCCGTCCAAAGACATCTGCTTTCACGAAGGCCAAGGCTAGTGGTTTCCATGACGACTGTTTTTGACTGTATATTGTGGTTCTAAAATTGTGTGTAAATTGTGGTTCTAAAATTGTGTTCATTCCACTTACCGGGTCAGATTGTGAAACTAAACCATACATGGAACCACCCTAATATACATAGCAAATTCCATCAAAATCGGTTCAGTCGTTTAGGAGGAGTTCAGTCACATACACACGTGTCGAAGAATTATATATATAAAGATATATATATATACATAGGCCTACATAAATTATATATAAACTTTTGAACTGACGGTGGTTTTGGGGTCTGGGGGATGTGAAACGCGAAGATATGTCAAAATTTTCCGGAAGTCGAAACATGGTACCCATTGCAATAGTTAGCTTTCTAATGAAATCTACCTAAAAATAGGCTGATGAGATCACCTTTTATCCGTGTGTGTGGAAGTATGTGTGTGTGTGTGTGTGTGTGTAGTGTGTGTCCCCCTAATAACTTCTAAACGGCTTCGTCCAACGCTTCCAGTCGCATTGCAAACAGTGACATGGAGGCGTCAAACGAAGAGAAAAGAGGTGTTGTTCGGTTTCTGACAGCGGAAGGAGTAGGGGGAACGGACATTCATCGTCGAATGTGACAAGTGTACGGCGAACACTGCATGTCCCTTGCAAGGGTCAAGGCGTGGCACAAGCGCATCAGGGAAGGACGGGTGTCGTTAGCCGATGATGCCCGGTCTGGGCCACCCCTCTGCATTACCGATGACAACGTCCAGCTGGTTGATGCACTCATTACCCAAGACCTCCGAGTGACAGTGAACGCCATAGCCACCGTGGTCAGATTGAGCGTCGGAAGTGTGCACACCATCATAAAGGAACGACTGTACTTGCGGAAAGTGTGTGCCCAATGGGTGCCCCACAGTCTTCAACCACACCAGGAAGCATGTCGAATGGTCTACTGTCTTGGTCTTGGATAGACGATTGATGCATGCTGCTGCTCACTTTGTATCGTCACGTGACGTGCACGCGTGCCCTCTAGAGACGGGCTGTGACCTTCCACGCTCTGGTCGAAACCACGCCTCGTTACACACGCCACGATTAGCCGATGTCGTCACCGGTTTGCGCATTACAGCCTCGTTACTTTTTGAACGCACCTTATAGAAAGTAGTGTTCACTTAGGAAACGATTTTTTTAAACGTTTGTCGTATATCTATTAAATAATAATTAAACGTAGATCATGCATTAGTTGCCACACTTTCAACGTTTTTGCCGTGATTTTTGTATTAAAAGGCAGATAAAGTTTGTGGTTTAAGTAGAGTTTTTAGAACTATGTGTCTTGTATGTTTGGATGTGATATAGTCTATATGAAATGAAATGAAAATCCACATCCTGCTTCCATTCTCCGACCGGGTCAGGAATGGAATGAATGAAGCCCCCATCTAGAGGCGAGGATATGGACTGTGCCAGCTGCCGAGGCCTGACGCACTCCTCTGGGGCAATGATAAATGAATGACAGATGAAATGAAATGATAGTGGAGAGTATTGCTGGAATGAAATTTTGACAGGGAAAACCGGAGTACCCGGAGAAAAACCTGTCTGCCTCCGTTTTGTCCAGCACAGATCTCACATGAAGTGACCGGGATTTGAACCACGGACCCAGCGGTGAGAAACCGGCGTGCTGCCGCCTAGGCCTCGGAGGCTATATACATTAATCATTTTTTTCAGGTTATTTTTCGCCTGTCCCAGTATTGCAATAATGTAGTGTTGACCGACTGTTGTTGTTTGAGTCTTCAGTCTTTTGACTGGTTTGATGCAGCACTCCATTCCTCCCTGTCCTGAGCTAATCGTTTCATCTCTACAGTACATAGCTACCACACCCTACATCCAAGGCAATTTGTTTAACATATTCTAACCTTGGTCTAACCCAATAGTTCTTGTCCTCGACCCTTCCTTCCATAACTACGCTTGCTATTCCTGGGTGTCTTAGTAAGTGTCCTACCAACCTATATCTTCTCTTCATTAGCAGTCGCCACAAACATCTCTCCTCTCTCACTAGTCTTAATACCTCTTCGTTTGTAACCCTATCTACCTATCTGATCTTCATCATTCTCCTGTAACACCACATTTCAAACGCTTCAATTCTCGTCTTTTCTGTTGCACCAATAGTCCAAGTTTCACTTCCATAGAGCACCACGCTCCAGACAAAGGGCTTCAGAAGGAATTCGTAATACCTAAATATATATTCGATATCAACAGATTCCTTTTGTGTAGAAATGCTTTCCTTGCCCGAGCTAACCTACTTGTAATATCCTCTTTGCTTCGTCCATCACTGGTTATTTTGCTTCCTAAGTAACAGAAGTCTCCTACTTCCTTTAGCTTTTCACCTGCCAATTTGATGTCCATAGAGGTTTCTGATTTATTTCGGCTGCATTCCAATATTTTAGACCAACTGAAAAGTTGCAGTATTGTCAATATTGTAACACAGTAAAAGAGCATCAGAGCTATGAATAAGTAAAATATATTCAATCAACCTTTTAATCAATATGACAGAGGTGTACGAATTATTAGAATCGATGCCATTTTTCCAAAATTACATTTATACTCTCCACGGCTTAATTTACTAAACTTGTTTGCAAGGCGGTGAAATTACTTCAAATGTGTAACCAAGAGTCTTAATTATATTTCCTTAAAAAATAACTCAAAGTAAAATGATATTTTAGAATTTCCACTAACATAGGAGCTTTGCAACTGCAAAATGCCACACGATTTGTTTCGATTACTTCACTCTAATTTTGGGTGAATTTAGAGCTGAGGGTTTTAGAGACTTCTTGCTGATGATCCACTCTTGAACTTTTCAAAGATTCATGAACTATGGATTGAAATCACCTGAATTAGAGGGTACTCTCCAAAGTCAATGAAAAATTGTAAAGAACCCAGCTCAGGAATCTCTCGGAATCCCAAATTCTGAAAGTTTCCAGACGCAATTCTTTATGGAGAAAAGTCCACGGGAGAGAAAATATTGCTAGAGTAACAAATGATGTCAGCAGATAGTCCAAAAAATGATTTTGAGTAAAAGAATGTGACTAATTTAAATTCCTTATTTGAATTTAATAATTTTCAACCTCTGTATTTTGAAACTGAACGATATGAGTATAATACTAGTTTCGGTTAACTTGTAAACATCCTCAGTTAAAATTAAATTTATAAATATTAAACTCAGTGCATCAATATTATCTAAATATTGACAGTCGATAAATAAAATTAAACATTAAAGTAAAAATATTCTCTCTAAAAATTTTCAGTATTTGTTGAAAACTCTTCCAAATTATAACTAAAATCTGCTTAAAATTATGTTAGTTCAGAAACAAAAATCCTGTCTATCTTGATACGGTAATCCAGTATTTGAAAAATAGTTATGATTATTGTAAAAATATATTGTAAATGTGTTTAAAAATCAGATTTGTATTGTTGGAATATTTAATGAAAATTTAAAGAAACATTATATAATTTTTGGTTATAAAAATCGTCAAGTTCAAAACTAATGAAAAAACTGTTTCTGTGAAATGTTCTTCAATGTCTATCTGAAATTAAATTAAACAAGTAGTTCTGTGAAGAACTTAAGCCTATTTTCATACATCCTACTTTTGTTAATTGCCTCTATCAACATACAAAATTTGTGATTGATTGCAGTAATAGATTCGTAGATATTGAGAACCATCTAAATACTTTATGTGGTCGCCATGTTGGATTTTTATATATGTAGGTCTTAGAGTTATGTAAGTTACTATAACATGAATATTATTGTGTGGGTATAGCATACAAACTTCAATCGCATGATTACGACACAAGAAAAAAAAAAGATTTTATAATTTCGCATAACCGCCATCTTGAGGTTATTTAAACAATTGACCTCAATAATATGCCAGTGCATACAATGTATATAAGCATTTGCTGTCCCAAGTTTCATTGCGTTAGGTTGGCGATAAAAGTTATTTAAAAGTTTGAACGTTGCTTGGACGCCATATTCGGTTTGTAGTTAACAGGTTTTTGATAGTCTCATAGATGAACTTCTAGTAGTGGCCTTTATCACGGTACTAAATTTCAGGGTGATATCAATAATAGTTTCGGAGATAAACCTAGGTAGAATGCTGGTCAAATAATTCGCACGGCCGCCATGTTGGATTAGTGAGACGTAATAAAATTTGAAGGGCATGGTTAGGGTCGGCCGAAATAGTACTAAGACCTTACCGAGTTTCATTGAAATCGCTCCACCCGTTTAGAATTTATTAGGGGTGACACACACAGGCACGCGCGCGCGCACACACACACACACTCGGACAAATGGTGATCTCACAAGTCTATTTTTCATAAATGAAAATAGGCTAAAAAGACTAACTTGAATATCATGAAAAAGATTCACTATTGATGTCAAGTTTTTGAAGGTTGTTTTATGAAGATCTTGATAACTAAATAATTCTGCACCTAATGGTAATGGAGAGAGGTTTCTCAATTGATGCCATCAAAGCTTTTTATACAAAGTTTCAGCCAAAAATTCCAATAGCCTCATTATTATCCAAAATTTGTTGTTTCTAACTTATTATCACAAAGAAAATGAAGGTGACTTTAGGATCTTGTGTCCAAAAGCTAGTTAAGGCATGTATGGCCAGAATGGAAATAGGTGTATGTATATTCCACTGTGCTTGTGAATGAATCATGTTGTCTGCTGAATAGACAACCTCAAAGGCTTTCTTGTGGCAGTGACAATAACTCAAGCTAATAATTAACGTTGGTAATCAAATGTAAATTGTAGAGCTGAGATATACGGGGCACGCCACAGGGAGGGTGAGCGTGTATCTGTCTCGTACACAGCTCGCAATTTATGGCAGAAATACTTGCATCCAAATTATCATATGCACCACATTCTAGAGTGACACCATCAGGACATCTCGTAAAGTGGTGGATTCATCAACACACAACCCAGGATTTGTATATTTATAACTACAGACGGAGTTACAGCAAACTTCCTATACTTAGGTTTCTTCTTCTTCTTCTGCGCCAAGTATCTTGTCCGGTCTCCCGAACTATTGGCGATCACCAAGGCATGGATTTTTATGACATATCATATTTTAATTGGTTCACCACAGACTTTGCTAACTTACACAGAAATCCTAATCATAGTTTCCACATTGTAGATATACTAATTTATTACTTCACTTTCTGTTTTTCTTTTTTTATTTTTTATTTTTATGCTATTTTCTAAAAGTCTACATCATTATTTGGTATTTTTTTGGAATTTAGTGGCCTATTTTTTGCCTATTTTCAATTTTGAAAAAATAGGCTTATGAGATCACCTTTTGTCCGTGTGTGTGTGTGCGTGTGTGTGTGTGTGTGTATGAGGTGTGTGTGTTTCCCCCTAATAAAATCTAAACGGCTGGAGCGATTTCAATGAAACTCGGTAAGTTCATAGCGCTATTCCCGGCGACCTCGACCGTGCCCTTCAAATTTTGTTATGTCTCGCCAATCCAACATGGCGGCTGTGCGAAATATTTCACTAGCATTCAATATCTCCGAAACTATTACCGATATCGCCCTGAAATTGTGTACGGTGATAAAGGGCACTACTAGAAGTTCACCTATGAGACTTTCAGAAATCTGGTGACTACAAAACCAACATGGCGTTCAAGCGAAGTTGAGTCTTTTAAATAGACTTTTCTCGCGATTTAACCAACCAAACGTAATGAAACTTGGTACAGCAAATGTTCATACACACTGTAATGCACTGGAGTCTAATTTAGTTCAATTGTTTACATAACCTCAAGATGGCGGCTGTGCGAAATTTTAAAATTAGGTTTTTATTTCTTTGTCGTAATCATGCGATCGAAGTGAAAGTTTGAATAATTAACCCAGGCAATAATTGTCCTTGAATGGTACATAACTCTATGGCCTATACATATAACAATCCTAAATGGCGAGCTTCCGAAATATTTAGACGGTTCTCAATATCTATGAATCTTTTACAAAAACCAAACTGATTTTTTTTATGGTCATACAGACTATGAACATATGTTCACCTATAGGATTCAGTAACCTGGTGAGCACAAATCTAACATGGCGGCGACGCGAAGTATACATATTTAAATGGACGTTTCTCGCGAATCAACTATCCGAGTGCCGTGAAACGTTGCACGTTAAATGCTTATACAAATGTTGATCCACTGGCATCTAATTTATTTCAATTGTTTGCATAATCACAAGATGGCTGCTGTGCGTAATTTTAAAATCTGGTTTTTACTTCTTGTGTTCTAATCATGCGATTGAAGTTTGAATACCACACGTACACAATAATATTAATGTAATAGGACAAAAATAAAAATCCAACCTGGCGACAATCTGAAATATTTAGACGGTTCTCAATATCGACGAATCTGTAATAGCAATTAAGCTGAAATTTTGTATGTTGATAGTGGCAATTAACATGAGTAGGATATATGAAAATAGGCTGTATAGTTCTTCACGAAACTACTTGTTAATCATTCATCTTTCATTTCAGTGTCCGGTCAACATTTCCAAAAAACTGCAGCAGCAATGGCCTTGTTACTTCCTCTAAAACGTCTTCCATTGTGCAAGGGTTGTCCAGGAGGGGGCAGATAAGAAGGTGGCTTGGGTCTTGTTCAGCTCCACATTCACAAGAGGTGTCTGCGTCTGCTGGAAGGATCATCCATTTTTGTAGGTTGGTCTTGCATCGAGGGACACCCACACAGGATAAGGTAGATCGGCGCCAGGAGCCAGTTCTTCCTTTGGTGACATGTCTGTGGACAGTGAGCTCCTCCAACTGTTGAGACGAGTTGTCTCTGGTGTTCTCTCCAGCGGCAGAGTCCTAGCAAGGAAACTCTGGCGGGATCTGAGGCGAGGCCTTGCTGCCTGGTGCCCATACAGTGGATTTTTAATCATCATGGTTAATGTATTTGCTTCATACTCGTGTTGACTGATTGAAAAGCTTTCACTAATTATTGGACGTGAAATCCAATATTTCATATTTTCCTACCTCTGTAAGGAGGAGATAATGTTATGAGAACTCTTACTTCCTCCAGCAAAGAAATACGATGTCCTTCATAGGCAAGGTTCATTATCCCAGCAGGGTCCACAAAGGGTGTACAAAGTCCTGCTAATGAGCCTACCTAAACCCAAACGGTTTGCTTAGGTTCAACCCTAAAGACAATTACAGTAAAACCTGCCTAAACCGGACCCTTTTTATACCGGAAACCTGGACAAACGGAAAATTAAAATAGGAACGGAGGTATTTCCTATGTAAAATGGCACTGTAAAACGGAAAACTGCCTAACGCGGAATCGGAAGAAATTCCGGAATTGCAGGCGTAAATAACCTGACTAAGATATATTATCTTATCCATAATACAAAGCTATGTACTAAATTTTGAATACGACTGTACTTGCACCAAGTTCCTAAGAAACATTAACACTAAATTTTTCTCAAGGATGCAGCAGGTTTGCTACATTTCACAACATGTGTACCATTACTTCCTCCAACCCTCTTGTGATACACACAGCTTCCTCAAGGACGCAGCAGAAGTTGCTACATTTCACAACATCTGTACCATTACTTCCACCAACCTTCTTGTGATACACACAGCTTCCTCAAGAACGCAGCAGGTTTGCTACATTTCACAACATGTGTACCATTACTTCCCCAACCCTCTTGTGATACACACAGCTTCCTCAAGGACGCAGCAGGTTTGCTACATTTCACAACATGTGTACCATTACTTCCCCAACCCTCTTGTGATACACACAGCTTCCTCAAGGTCGCAGCAGGTTTGCTACATTTCACAACATCTGTACCATTACTTCCACCAACCCTCTTGTGATACACACAGCTTCCTCAAGGACGCAGCAGGTTTGCTACATTTCACAACATGTGTACCATTACTTCCCCAACCCTCTTGTGATACACACAGCTTCCTCAAGGTCCCAGCAGGTTTGCTACATTTCACAACATCTGTACCATTACTTCCTCCAACCCTCTTGTGATACACACAGCTTCCTCAAGGTCGCAGCAGGTTTGCTACATTTCACAACATCTGTACCATTACTTCCACCAACCCTCATGTGATACACACAACTTCCTCAAGGACGCAGCAGGTTTGCTACATTTCACAACATCTGTACCATTACTTCCACCAACCCTCTTGTGATACACACAGCTTCCTCAAGGACGCAGCAGGTTTGCTACATTTCACAACATGTGCACCATTACTTCCCCAACCCTCTTGTGATACACACAGCTTCCTCAAGGTCGCAGCAGGTTTGCTACATTTCACAACATCTGTACCATTACTTCCACCAACCCTCTTGTGATACACACAGCTTCCTCAAGGTCGCAGCAGGTTTGCTACATTTCACAACATGTGTACCATTACTTCCCCAACCCTCTTGTGATACACACAGCTTCCTCAAGGACGCGGCAGGTTTGCTACATTTCACAACATCTGTACCATTACTTCCTCCAACCCTCTTGTGATACACACAGCTTCCTGAAGGTCGCAGCACGTTTGCTACATTTCACAACATGTGTACCATTACTTCCCCAACCCTCTTGTGATACACACAGCTTCCTCAAGGACGCAGCAGGTTTGCTACATTTCACAACATGTGTACCATTACTTCCCCAACCCTCTTGTGATACACACAGCTTCCTCAAGGTCGCAGCAGGTTTGCTACATTTCACAACATCTGTACCATTACTTCCACCAACCCTCTTGTGATACACACAGCTTCCTCAAGGACGCAGCAGGTTTGCTACATTTCACAACATGTGTACCATTACTTCCCCAACCCTCTTGTGATACACACAGCTTCCTCAAGGTCCCAGCAGGTTTGCTACATTTCACAACATGTGTACCATTACTTCCTCCAACCCTCTTGTGATACACACAGCTTCCTCAAGGTCGCAGCAGGTTTGCTACATTTCACAACATGTGTACAATTACTTCCACCAACCCTCTTGTGATACACACAGCTTCCTCAAGGTCGCAGCAGGTTTGTTACATTTCACAACATGTGTACCATTACTTCCCCAACCCTCTTGTGATACACACAGCTTTCTCAAGGACGCAGCAGGTTTGCTACATTTCACAACATGTGCACCATTACTTCCCCAACCCTCTTGTGATACACACAGCTTCCTCAAGGACGCGGCAGGTTTGCTACATTTCACAACATGTGTACCATTACTTCCCCAACCCTCTTGTGATACACACAGCTTCCTCAAAGTCGCAGCAGGTTTGCTACATTTCACAACATCTGTACCATTACTTCCTCCAACCCTCTTGTGATACACACAGCTTCCTCAAGGTCGCAGCAGGTTTGCTACATTTCACAACATGTGTACCATTACTTCCCCAACCCTCTTGTGATACACACAGCTTCCTCAAGGACGCGGCAGGTTTGCTACATTTCACAACATCTGTACCATTACTTCCTCCAACCCTCTTGTGATACACACAGCTTCCTGAAGGTCGCAGCACGTTTTCTACATTTCACAACATGTGTACCATTACTTCCCCAACCCTCTTGTGATACACACAGCTTCCTCAAGGTCGCAGCAGGTTTGCTACATTTCACAACATCTGTACCATTACTTCCTCCAACCCTCTTGTGATACACACAGCTTCCTCAAGGTTGCAGCAGGTTTGCTACATTTCACAACATGTGTACCATTACTTCCACCAACCCTCTTGTGATACACACAGCTTCCTCAAGGTCGCAGCAGGTTTGGTACATTTCACAACATCTGTACCATTACTTCCACCAACCCTCTTGTGATACACACAGCTTCCTCAAGGACGCAGCTGGTTTGCTACATTTCACAACATCTGTACCATTACTTCCCCAACCCTCTTGTGATACACACAGCTTCCTCAAGGACGCGGCAGGTTTGCTACATTTCACAACATCTGTACCATTACTTCCTCCAACCCTCTTGTGATACACACAGCTTCCTGAAGGTCGCAGCACGTTTGCTACATTTCACAACATGTGTACCATTACTTCCCCAACCCTCTTGTGATATACACAGCTTCCTCAAGGTCGCAGCAGGTTTGCTACATTTCACAACATTTGTACCATTACTTCCTCCAACCCTCTTGTGATACACACAGCTTCCTCAAGGACGCAGCAGATTTGCTACATTTCACAACATCTGTACCATTACTTCCCCAACCCTCTTGTGATACACAGTTTCCATCTGACAAATCAGAGTAGAAGTATGAGTAGAAAAAGACAGTGAATTTGAGTGAGCATTAAAGGTGTTCTTTTTACTGTATACTGCATTTATTTACGTACTGTAATTCAGTGACAATGACTTCTAAACATATGACACACTGGAAGAGAAAATTAATGTTATAGAAGACCACGACTAAAGAATTAACAGTTTTCTAAAGTGGGAAAAACACAAATTATTTCATATTAATCTTATGCGATTGTATTTATTTGGATAGCTTTTAGTGCCGGGAGTGTCCGAGGACATGTTCGGCTCGCCAGAGCCTGTGGACACCCATAGGGTGAGCTACAAATTCCGTTCAATTTCAAATAGTTCCAACTTTCTCTACCAGATGTCAATGATACCTAGTGGTGAACGTTGGAACTTTGATAGAGCGTTCCAACGAAATCTAACCTAGAAATTTAGCTTCACACAAGTTTAGTCTCTGGAAGAATCTTCTACATGCCATAAATCTATGACATGGGGCCGCCGGCTTTACTTCCCCTACGAAGGAAGGCATACTGAAGGATTTTAACGCTCTTAAAAAATCCGACGACTTCGGCCGGGTTCGAACCCGCTATCTTGGGCACAGCAGCTCAGCATGCTACCAACTACGTCACCGAAGCCGTTATCTAATGCAATAATACAGTTTTTCTTTTTAGTGTATTTTATCTTATTAATACTCAACCCTTTGTAAGACGGAAAAATACAAAACGGAGAAATAAATCTGAAACGATTGCGTTCCGCTTTCGGCAAGTTCTTAACAACACTAAAATAATAATAACAATAATAATAATATCTTTGGGAAAAGAAATCGACAACAGCCTGGTTTCAAGAAGTAAAGAAAGATTTAGCAAAAAACAATGTAAGAGAAGAGTAAGCCTCCGTGGCTTAGGCGGCAGCACGCCGGCCTCTCACCACTGGGTCCGTGGTTCAAATCCCGGTCACTCCATGTGAGATTTGTGCTGGACAAAACGGAGGCAGACAGGTTTTTCTCCGGGCACTCCGGTTTTCCCTGTCACAATTTCATTCCAACAACATTCTCCACTATCATTTCATTTCATCTGTCATTCATTTCATCATTGCCCCAGAGGAGTGCCTCAGGCTTCGGCAGCTGGCACAGTTCATATCCCCGCCGCTAGATGGGGGCTTCATTCATTCCATTCCTGACCCGGTCGGTGACTGGAAGCAGGCTGGGGATTTTAATTTTTCAATGTAAGAGAAGAAGATGCCCTAGAGAGAGAAATTTTCAAAAAAAAAAGATATTGTGAATGGAAGGACTCCAAGAAAGGCAATATAAGAAAATAGGCTCAAAATGGTCGGAAGAGAGAAAGAAGACACACAGCGAAAAGACGAAGGAGCACTGGAGGAAGAAGAAAGAACAACCAAGGACTAAACATTGAAATTGGTTCGTGGTCCTCAGAAGACACTAACGGAGAAAGAAAGAAAGAAAGAAAGAAAGAAAGAAATAAAGAACATTATCGTATGGCCTCGGTGGCCGGGTGCAAGCTTTGTTATTTGAAACCCAAAGGGTAGCTTGCATGTCGAATTTCGTTGTTCCTTGAAGCACTATGAAAGTCAAGGAGGTTAGATATCTAAACTCTTTGAACACTATAGCGCTCTTTCTAGTTGAAAATGAGGAACATTGTGTTGGCGGTAAATCGCGAGATTAATTTTGCCATTATGAACACGGCCTACTGAATTCAAATGGGTTCTTTGACATGCGAACATCGTATGACATGGTGTGGTAATTTTTGCTGCCTTTCAAAATTCATTTACCACGGCCAAGAACGAACCTGCAAGCTTGGGTTTAGTAGACCGACCCGTTAACCACTCACCCACCGCGGCAAGCAGCACTAAAATGAGGCGAAAATACAGGAATTCTTTCGTGGAATAAAACAGTGCAGGGTTCCCTCATAAAATACTGTAATACAATACTCCACGATTTGATTTATTTTAAAGATGGCCGCGCGGGATATACACGCCTCTCCTTTTAGTCCAGCTTACTGGCCTGCGATAACATTTTTATGTTCTAGCCAAGAGAAGCTTTCAAAAAAATATATGAACATAAATTTTATACGGTCCTGGTTTATATTGTGAAAACATCTCGCGAAGTTTGCGCCTTGCCTCAGGCGAATTCCTCATTAACACTGCGCCGTGATAAGGTGGAGCACAAAATCTAGAATAATTGGTTGCAAATAAAAGACAAACACGGAGGAACTGGCTCCACAGATAGCCGACATTAAAATATATACGGAAAAATAACAACGCTGGGACTATGGTGTCCCTGGGGAAATTAATCAAGAGCGAAAGAGAGCGAAGAAGCGAAGGAGAACGGATTGAAGAGGGAGGCAGACGGGATGTAGGGCATTTCCTTGTTTCACTTAGCTCAAGTGACATTTCTTCGGCAGCACTTGAGCTGACGTCAATAAAAGATCAAATATTCGACACATTTAGAATATCAAACTTGTGAAGTACTCTTGCATAACGACGTTCGTGGAGGCTTATGCATCTAAAGTGGGTCTGCGGTCAATTGTCCGCCTTTTGATCCCATGATCGTAGGTTCGATTCCATGACTTAAAGCAGAATTTTTGCAGGTGAACTCCATAGCATTACTATTCAAATGAAAATGAAAATCCACAGCCTGCTTCCAGTCTCCGACCGGGTCAGGAATGGAATCAATAAAGCCCCCATCTAGCGGCGAGGATATGAAATTTTCCGGCTGCCGAAGCCTGTCGCACTCCTCTGGGGCAATGATTAAATGAATGACAGATGAAATGAAATGAGAGCGGAGAGTGTTGTTGGAATGAAATTCTGACAGGGAAAACCGGAGTACCCGGAGAAAAACCTGTCTGCCTCCGTTTTGTCCAGCACAGATCTCACATGGAGTGGCCGGGATTTGAACCACGGACCCAGCGGTGAGAGGCCGGCGTGCTGCCGCCTAAGCCACGGAGGCTCACTATTCAAATAATGTGCACTATTATTAGGACGTTATCATCACTCACCGTTTCGTTTCCTGTTTCTATTTCAGTTTCTGTTTTTTGTTTTAGGATATCACCACAAACTATGTGCGACGACACATTTCCATGAAGTAACCAAGGAGTGTGTGTGTACTTTGTGTGGTGAAGGTTATGAAAGCTATCAGATCAACCGATGCAAAAATAGGACAAAATCAGTTTTGGAGTAAAGAAAAGATCTGTAGACTAAAGAACAAACAGGAATTGTATTTTGGCCATTAGGCTGGAATTAAATTTATTAAAGTACACCAAGGCTGACATTCAAAATTCATGGTGTCCACAGAATTTTCAATGTCAATTTTGCTGACTTTTTCTGACAACTTTTCAACACACTTCCTGACTAGTGAAGTCATCGTAACACCAGAAAAAATGTTTATTGAGCAAACAAATATAACATATCAAAATTGCCATTAAGGAAATAGGAAATATCAAGTGATTGGTATTTAAATTTAAATTTTCTTGTTTATGAATGTGAAGTCACAATATTTTAGAGGTTGATTGCAGACATGTAGTGTTGGGCGATGGGGTCCCCACATCCCTACGCCAACGCCAACAAAAAAGCGTACAGAATAGGTAAAAGAGGTTTTTACTATGATGTATTGTAAAAATTGAAACTTACCATGATGTCCAGTGAGTTATTCCTCTTTATCTTCAGAGATTAGTTGAACTAGTAACATCAAAGTATGGCAGTAAAACACAAAATACTGTATGGTTAATATAAATTTCCTGACTTTCTAATACTTTTCACCATTTTTTCCTGACTCACACCATTTCTGCACACTTTTTCCTGACTATTCCCGACAAAAAACAAAATTCCTGACTTTTTCTGACTATTCCTGACGTTTCCTGCCTGTGGACACCATGCAATTATTTCGTTAACGCTCCTTTTTAACAAAATGTACTTGTTCTATTTTTGTTTTTATGAGATACAGGCGATGTATCCTCTATTGTCTCATGTTAGACGAAGGATCCTTTGTCAGTGAATACAGTAATATGATTGGCTGGGAAGTCCAGGCGGTGTCCGACGACATTAAATCAACTTCAGCACCACTCGAGGTAATGAAAAATTCTAACTAAATTGAAAAACACTCTCATATATTAAAACCATCTACTTCACTATTAATTAATAACATCAGCGTATCCTGCAATACAAATACACTTCAGAATTAAACAATTCTGTGTGTGTATGCAAGGAAAAACTCCATGAAATGTGCCAAAAGAGTGTACTCAGTACCTCTGCTAACATAAAAAACTTTGGATTAAAAGTCCTTGGGACCCATTTTATTTCCTGGCAACCAACATGAAAAGGACAAGAGGTAGTAGTAGAATGCCTTCTTTTCACTCACGAGTAGAACTTTCGGAAAGTGACTTGACAGGGCACGATTCTTTTATGATGCGGGAATAGGTTCTTATTGATAATCAAAGATTTAAATTAAATAAATCAATAGCAATAAAAGTGGCAATAATAATAATAATAATAATTACAAAGCATACTTACAAAGAAGATATTTGATGTAGTAAACAGCTCAAACAGGAAAACTACAGTAATTGGTATCTTGAACACACGACCAATATCCGTCTCACGTCTCGGCATGATGGGTTAAAATCACTCACTGGACTATTAATCATATTATCATGGAGATGCATGTGCAACAAATTCTTGTCAGACTTAATTTAGGAATGGCGAGGTGGACGAAACACAAATCCCCCTTCCGTCCAATCTTAACTTGACGAAAAGTTCACGACTTGAATGCGAATTTTGTGGAAAGAAAAGCCGAGTTACACTTCCAGGGAAACTTGAACTAGAGGAAGAGTTGCGAAATCCTGAAATGGGAAAGAACTAAACCGTACGCTTTAAAACACCAGGAAAGCACCAGCTGGACCCTATGATTCAAAACACTAGAAAAACACCAAAAATTATATATATATAAACGGCTTTTTACTTACATTTCTTTCATTAAAATCATCTTCATTACTTGCGGAGCCTGCTACCGCTATGACATCTTTAGATCAGGAAGGTGTAGTACTGCTGTAGCTCTGCATACTTCCAATTTTGGCCACTATTATATCCCTCGGAAGTTCGTAGTCGTGATAGCATTTTCCCTCTGTTTTAGTCCAAATCGCACACACAGAATGGAATGCAATTTTTGAATTTCATTCGATTTCTTTGCTTTGTTTTCACCAGTTAAACTTGGCTAAACACTCTCCCTACATCTTCATTAGAGTGAGGGAGCGAAAGTACAAAAATTTCCTTTGCATGAAACTGAGAAATCTCTTGGGAGCTGGGAAGAAAATAGATCATAGGTGGATTCTTTGTACAAGTGCACTTGCACTGAGCCCTGCATGTTGTGCTTACTTAGCACTTAAGCACGAGAATGAGAATTTCAGGGACTTCCCCTGCTGGAGTGTTGACCTTGACACGTATAAGGCTGAACACGGCCTACCTTAATTGATTAACTTTATTAAAACTATTACATGGCTTCCAGAATTTACTTATTTGTCATAGGAGACAATTTCATGGAAAAATCCATTAAGCAGAAGATTTGGCACTAGTTTTATTGAAATAACACCAGTTTTTGCTATGGCGCTATTGGAACATTTCAGGCACCAGACGAACTTCAGAAACACCAGATCTGGTGCTAAAAACACCAAATTGGCAACACTGCTCCCAACCATATTGGGCAAGAAGAAGAGTTCCTCTGCATCAGCGCCATGATTGATAGATGTTGGGTGAAGCCGAACCGAAAGATGAGAAGCGCTGTGAACAGACTACAGTAGCTGCTCTGGCTTTACCCACAAGGTGTGTATTATGAACTCATTTCAGTCAGTGGCTGAAGATTGCATCTGCAAACTCTGTGGAGCCAAGTGGAGCAAATACCACGTCCTACATTGCAAGGAAAACACAATAAATGTGATGGAGTTGAGGTCAGAAGACTAAATTTTGAAATTTTCATTTAATTAATGCACACTTGTGCGCGGTTTCTGTATTGTATGTTTGCTTAACCCGGGAGTTGTGGCGCGGGGTCTTTTGTGACCTGGCGCAAATTCATTTTGTTAATGTGTGTGTGTTTCTAAACTTAGAGACCTTGGCTACCACATACCTCTGCCCACATTCATTGCCGTTAGTCTGAGGTCAGTAACATTGTAGTGAAAGGTGTTCATTCTTAGAAAGTGGGATTATTGCCAAGCGGTGCTTAAGTCAAGAAATTCGCTGTAGAATTGAGTAGTCCAGAAGTTATTTCATGAAAATTAGAAATGTTTTGACCAGCCATGATTTAAGTCTGTCATTACGCGCCCGACTGCTTCGATGCTACGTTTTTAATGTCCTGCTCTATGGAGTTGATTCATGGACACTTACCGAGGTTTTAAATAAGAAACTGATAGCATTTGAAATGTGGACGTATCGCAGGATTTTAAGGATATCATGGACAGCTAAGTCACAAATGTGGAAGTACTGCGGCGTATGAACAAAGACACGGAAATTCTCAGTATCATCAAAAGGAGAAAACTAGAATAATTTGGTAATTTCATGCCCAAAAACAAATACCACCTCTTGCAATTAATTATCCAAGGGAAGATTGATGGCATTAGGGGTCCAGGACGCAGACGAATATCCTGGGTAAACAACTTAAGCCAGTGGTTTGGACTTAATACAGTGACACTGTTTCGAACAGCTATGGGCAAACAGGAGATCATGCTACTGATCGCCAATGTTCTTGGAGGACGAGGCACTTGAAGTAGAAGTAGAAGAAGGTGCGCGTGAGAGAACCCCATTGTTGATTTATTGAAAGCCTGAATTTTCGAAAGTTTTGTAAATATTGGTTGGATGGTTCCTTGGTGTTCTGTTTAGCTACTGGGCAATTGTAATAATTAGCTCCGTGAACTCACTGAGTGTATACAATTTGTTTCATAACCTGTGCTAGTGTGGTATCTATGGATTCATGTATATTGTTTGGTAACCTATGCTGGGAAACTGATATGCATTTATTGTCAACAAAATATCAATCCATTGAGTTTAAAAAAAACAATAAATCAATGTTGTTGTTGTTGTTGTTTGAGTCTCCAGTCTTTTGACTGGTTTGATGCAGCTCTCCATGCCTCCCTGTCCTGAGCTAATCGTTTCATCTCTACATAGCTACCACACCCTACATCCGAGGCAATCTGTTTAACATATTCTAACCTTGGTCTACACCTACAGTTCTTGTCCTGGACCCTTCCTTCCATAACTAAGCTTGCTATTCCTGGGTGTCTTAGTACGTGTCCTACCAACCTATTTCTTCTCGTCATTAGCAACCGCCAGAAACATCTCTTCTCTCCAACTCGTATTAATACATCTTCGATTGTAACCCTATCTACCCATCTGATCTTCATCATTCTTCTGTAACACCACATTTCAAATGCTTCATTTTTCCTCTTTTCTGCTACACCAACAGTCCAAGTTTCACTTCCATAGAGCGCCACGCTCCAGATAAAGGCTTTCAAAAATGACTTCCTAATACCTAAATCAATATTCGATGTCAACAGGTTCCTTTTTTGCAGAAATGCTTTCCTTGCCTGAGCCAACCTACTTTTTATATCCTCTTTGCTTCGTCCATCACAGGTTATTTTGCTTCCTAAGTAACAGAAGTCTCCTACTTTCTTCAGCCTTTCACCTGCCAATTTGATGTCCACAGAGTTTTCTGATTTATTTCGGCTGCATTCCAGTATTTTTGTTTTACATTTATTAATTTTCATCATGAATTCTTTCCTCAAGACGGAGTCCATACCATTCAAAAACTCATTCAAATCCTCTGGCGTGTCGACCAAGATGACTATGTTATCAGCAAATCTCAGAGTTGAAATTATTTCTCCTTGAATCTTCACTCCCACATAGAGGCATAACTGAAAAACTGGCTTCAAAACTTCGCATGTTCAGCGAGGAGATAAATGTAGTGATGCTTTTTGAAATTCCAGGAATGGGAGGTATTTATATATTATTTCATTCATAGAATTCCTGGTTTTGAATGTGATTCATCTCGCTCTGTGTTTTATAAAAAAAATGACGTGGTATTTACATTCATTAATATTCCATTTTAAAAAAGCAAACGCATATATAATACTTTTGTCGTGGTCCCATATTACAATAGGCCAATATTTAACGTCATATTTTACCATAACAAATAATTTTCCACATATTTTGAATTGATGTTTGTAACAGCAAATTAGGTTCTGAAGAGAACTACATAATTCAGTTGGGAACTAACTTCGCCCGGGTGAACAATCTCTACCCACCCTCCAAACTGTCCCTGTTTGTTACACCTTACATCTCTACTTAGTATAAAACTAAGTCCCCAATTCTTGGATGTTACGGGTAATCTCGAGAACCACTGGATGGATTTTGGTGTGGTTTTCACCATTCTGTAAATGATATCTCGAGGATGAATTCTGTAGACAATAATTTACTTATGATCAAAGGAAGCCGAGCATGACGATTTCAGTGGAAAAGTCAAAAAAAAACTGGCGTTCGAGCGCTTTGTAAGCTTACGCTGGGCAAACCGTTAAATATATCTAAATACTATGAGTGTAAGAATTGTTCAGCATGAAAAGTTGTACAAAAAAAGTCCACGTGAGCATATGTCTATCTTGAATACATCGCCCACTATAATTGTTTTTACGTTTTAATTTCTTCCAACCATGTCCATTCAACTACTGAGGCGACAGTTTACGAGCTAGCTAAGGGTGAGTCTATCATCCCTGTTACAGCCTAGCTAGCGGGTAAACCTATTGCCCCAGATACAGCCAGCAGCAAACTGTCGAGTCGTGTTGAGTTAAAAACTTTAGAGAAGAGTGGTTGTGTTTGGAGTTTCCCTGGAAGTGCAACTTGGCTTTTCTTCATTTCGCCTGTGAACTTTTCTTTCCGCAAAATTCAGTTAAGATTCGACGGAAGGGAGATTTGTGTTTCATGCACCTCGCCATTCCTAAATTAGGTCTCACAAGGATTTGTTAGCCTACTTTCTATTTTTGCAAAAAATGAAAGTAGGCTTATGAGATCACTACAGGGCGAAAAAAAGTGTGTCTGTCTGTGTGTGTGTAGGTGTGTGTGTGAGTCTGTGTGTGCGTGTGTGTGAGTGTGTGTGTGTGTGTGTGTGTGAGTGTGTGTACTCTGAATGTCTGTCCCCCCTATCAATTCGAACACCGTGAGCGCAAATTGAACGAAATTTGGTACAAAGGTAGCACTAGCAAAGGATACCTCAGTGTCATGTTTTATATCGCCGCCATCTTGACGGAAACGTAATGGCGGCCACACAAATGTTCAAAGCTTAAATCAAATTACGACTAACCTAATCATCCGATCTCTACCAAATTTTGCAACAACATACCTTTATGGGGGCAGCATCCTTTGACCAAACTAATTGGTCATCAGCCTAACAGTTTGCGGATGGCGGCCATCTTTGTGTGAAAATCGATTGCCCCTATTAATTCGAACACGGTGAAACCGAATGGAACGAAATTTGGTACAGAGGTAGTACTAGCAAAGGGCACCCCAGTGTCATGTTTTGTATCACCGCCATCTTGCCGGAAACGTAATGGCGGCCACACAAATGTTCAAAGCTTAAATCAAATTACGACTAACCTAATCATCCGATCTCTACCAAATTTTGCAACAACATACCATTATGGAGGGAGTATCCTTTGGCATATCTAATAGGTCATTAGCCTAATAGTTTGCGGATGGCGGCCATCTTTGTGTCAAAATCGATTACCCCTATTAATTCGAACACGGTGAAACCGAATGGAATGAAATTTGGTACAGAGGTAGCACTAGCAAAGGGCACCCCAGTGTCATGTTTTATATCGCCGCCATCTTGACGGAAAAGTAATGGCGGCCACACAAATGTTCAAAGCTTAAATCAAATTACGACTAACCTAATCATCTGGTCTCTACTAAATTTTGCAACTACATACCTTTATGAAGGGAGCATCCTTTGACAAATCTAACAGGTCATTAGCCTAATAGTTTGCGGATGGCGGCCATCTTTGTGTCAAAATCGATTACCCCTATTAATTCGAACACGGTGAAACCAAATGGAATGAAATTTGGTACAGAGGTAGCACAAGCAAAGGGCACCTCAGTGTCATGTTTTATATCTCCGCCATCTTGTCGGAAACGTAATGGCGGCCACACAAATATTCAAAGCTTAAATCAAATTACGATTAACCTAATCATCCGATCTCTACCAAATTTTGCATCATCATACCATTATGGAGGGAGCATCCTTTGACCAAACTAATAGGTCATTAGCCTAATATTTTGCGAATGGCGGCCATCTTTGTGTCAAAATCGATTACCCCTATTAATTCGAACACGGTGAATCCGAATGGAACGAAATTTGGTACAGAGGTAGCACTAGAAAAGGCCACCTCAGTGTTATGTTTGATATCACCGCCATCTTGACGGAAACGTAATCGCGGCCACCCAAATGTTATAGGCGAAAATGTATTTACGACCAACCTAATAATCTAGTCTCTACCAAATTTTGCAACAACAAATCTTTATGTGGGAAGCATATTTTGACCAAACTGCTAGATCATCAGCCCAATAGTTTGCAGATGGTGGCCAACTATGTGTGCAAATCGATTCCCCCTATCAATTCAAACACGGTGAAACCGAATTGAACGAAATTTGGTTCAGAGGTAGCACTAGCAAAAGGCACCTCAGTGTCATGTTTTATATCGCCGCCATCTTGACGGAAACGGAATGACGGCCACCGAAATGTTAAAAGCTTAAATCAAATTTCGACCATCCTAATAATTTGATCTCTACCGGATTTTGCAACAACATGCCTTTTTGTGGAAAGCATCTTATGACTGACTACAAGGTCATCAGCCCAATAGTTTGCAAATAGCGGCCATGTATGTGTGCAAATCCATTCCCCAGATCAATTCAAACACGGTGAAACCGAATTGAATGATTTTTTTTACAGAGGTAGCACTAGCAAAGGGCACCTCATATTCTTGTTTAATATCCCTATAGCACGTTGTATTTCAACAAGCTACTACAACCAACATTCAATTATACTCCTTGAAAAGGACAAAGAGTTATAACAATACCCATGCATTTAGGAGAAAGTAGGCTATGTGTTCTTTACTGAACATCTTGTTGCACATGCATCTCCATGATAATAGAATTAATAGTCCAGTCAGTGATTTTAACCCATCATGCCGAGACGTAAAACGGATATTGGTCCTTGTTCATTGACATTGGAGAAAAGAAAGAGCTTATCACGTAATGCATTCAAAACTTCTCCCGGGCTTCATCTACACAGACTGCGAGAGATCATTCCTCTGCCGTCGCAAGGACGGTGTCTGGGAGCTGAACACAGTTTGTCAGGAGATACAACTGGGGATGTGAAAGGACGATCACCCAGGTGACCGTTCGATAACTTGGATCTAATTAAGGAAGGGTCAGTTGAGACGTCTGGTATCAAAACAAGACACATTATTCATCAAAATGTTTCAGGAGACACAAGAAATGAATAAGTATTTTGTTTACTGACACATAAATATGCCTTTTCTTTGAAACTTGTGAGTGATATAGACAAATACATCCCAAGAGTTTCAGAACTTATGCTGTTTTATATTCCTTTCTATTAGCGGTTTAATATTTGAAGTGTCATATTTTGTTTTAAAACTTGTTGATGTATCTTGTTTTCCAACTCAGTAATCGGATGTATCTTATTTATAAAATAACTAGCTGTACCCGGCATGCGTTGCAATGCCAATTAAAGAAAGTGTTGGCGTTGTAACTTTGTTTGTTGAATTGCTTTTGGATTCCCAATATTTCTTTTTCCGTTAACCACCTCTAAAATATTGTAAAATTGATTTACTATCTCAAAAAACATCCTGGGAGCGTGCTCAACAAATCACCAAAGTTTCATCGCAATGAAATGAATGGCATATGGACGCATAGGGGACTTTGTTGAAACGATTCGAGCGCCGTCACCCATTTGTTGAATATACTCGTACGCTACATATTGTAACATGGATTTACTATTTCGATAACCTTCTTTGGCGTGTACACAACAACTCATCAAAGTTTCATCACAATCGAATGAATGGTATATGAACGCATACGGGATTTTGTATAAACGATTCGCACGCCGTTACTCATTTGTTGAATCTACTTGTGCGCCACCCATTGAAAAACGGATTTACTAATTCATGCACCTTCGCATGACTGTACTCAGCTCACCAAAGTTTTATCACAATCGGATGAATGGTATATGAACGCTTACGGAACTTATTTTAAACAATACGCGCGCCGTTACTCATTTGTTGAATCTACTCGTGCGCTACCTATTGTAAAAAGGATTTACTAAGTCAGAAACCTTTCCTGGAGGGTGCACAACAATTCACCAAAGTTTCATAGCAATCGTATGAATGGAATATGAACGCATACGGGACTTTGTATAAACGATTCGCGTGCCGTCGCTCATTTGTTGAATCTACTCGTGCGATACCTATTGAAAAGTGGATTTACTAAGCCAGAAACCTTCCCTGAAGTGTACACAACATCTCACCCATGTTCCATCGCTATCAGAAGAATAGCTTATGAGCGCATACGGGACTTTGTTGAAACGCTTCGCGCGTCGTCGCTCATTTGTTGAATCTACTCATGCGCTACCTTTATAACATGGATTTTCTAAGCCCTAAACCTTGCCTGTAGTGTACACAACCTCTCACCCAAGTTTCATCGCTATCTGACGAATGGTATGTGAACGCAAACAGGACATTTTTGAAACGCTTCGCCCGTCGTCGCTCATTTGTTGAATCTACTCGCGCGCTACCTATTGTTAAGTGGATTTAATAAGCCAGAATCATTCCCTGAAGTGTACACAACATCTCACCCAAGTTTCATCGCTATCAGACGAATAGTATATGAACGCATACGGGATTTTGTTGATACGCTTCGCGCGTCGTCACTCATTTGTTGAATCTACTCGTGCGCTACCTATTATAACATGTATTTACTAAGCTAGAAACCTTGCCTGTAGTGTTCACAACCTCTCACCCAAGTTTCATCTCAATGGGATGAATGGTATATGAACGCATGTGGGAATTTCTCGAAACAAACGCACGCCATTTTGTTGAAGCTACGCGCGCCATCTATTGTAAATTGGATTTACTACCCTTATACAAATTACGTTGAATAACTAACGGGAGTTCATGTTAAGAGCCTCATTTTCTCTACCGGTAGTGGAGGGTGCTACTCGCATCCAGTCGGCCGTGTCTCGTCAAGAGCTACTGTTGCCTGGAAACGACTTGCCTTAGCTGACATTTGCGTTACGTTATATAGTGACTTGTATTCTCTTTGACGTTTTATGTCACGTCACGGGATTTAAAAGAAGTATCCATGTCCGTCTTCTGGTTCTAAGCTACCTCCACACCAATTTTCAGCCAAATCGGTTCAGCCGTTCTTGAGTTATAAATAGTGTAACTAACACGACTTTCTTATATATATACAGGGTGTATTTGATATGATGGAAGTCCGTTACACTGGTGATAGAAGAGACTATTCTAAGCTTCCTAGGTAAAAAAAATTGTCACCTATCTTGAAATTGATAATTAATCATTAAAAAGTCAATGTTTTTAGTTATTTCAGAAACTAATCAGGCAGAAAGTGGTGCGGCAGGCTGGGGAAACGAGGCGGAGCCCGATGTGACGACGCGCGAAGGGGAAGTTGTTACGTAATCGGAGCATTGACCTTACCGGTTGACTTGAGGGGTGGTAGGCTATCAGCTGTTTGAGCTCTACCGTCTCGTAAGAAAATGTGCATTGCCGTTGTTCTTGTTGTTGTTGTTGACAACGCACGCAATGGCTTGGGACGTCAGGACCGGTAGTATTGTGTAGCCTACTTTGTAAGTGTGGAATTCATTGATTGATGTTCATGTATAAAATAATTTCGATACTCAGCCCTGATGTATCATTGGCGTCCGTGTCGGACCTTCTGTTGACTAGTTTCTGAAAATACTAAAAACATTCTCTTAATGAAATGCAGTGGGACAAAATTTCGACATCCCGCAGTCTGTTCAGAACTAGGCATTTAGGACGGAAGTAAAAAACTTGATGTTTTGTTTGAGAGGCTTGGCGATTTTGGTCATTTAGCCCCATGTAGCTGGGTGTGGGTAGAATTTGTGTGATAACCTGTGTTTTGTGGTTTCTGTAGAAATGTGGGTATTTGTAATTCAGGTGAGGATTCGGAAGAAGGCGCCGGCCCTGTGGTGTTGGGGCAGTGCAACTGCCTCTCACCTGGAGGCCCTGGGTTCGATTCCTGGCTCCATCAGGGATATTAGAAACTGACGTGAGGGCTGTAACGCAGTGCACTAAGCCTCGTGAGGGCAATTAAGTAGCTGTCTAACAGTGAGGCAGTGCCCGAGTCAGGAAAATCAAGATTAATGGCCGAGGGGACCCGATGCACTGACCACGCGTCTCCCTAATATCTGCAGGCCAAATGGCTGGACAGCGGTCGCTTGGTAGGCCTAGGCCCTTCATGGGCTGCACTGCCAGCGGTTATGATTATTGAGAAGAAGGCGGCCGTGGCCTTAAGTTAGGAACAATCCCGACATTTGCCTGGGGTAGAAGTGGGAACCCATGGAAACCTACTTCCAAGATTTAATACTAGTAAGGTACCACATGTTCATATTGTGAATTGTCCCATCCCATCTCCAGCCCTCGGGTGGCCATTAACTGGAGAGGGGGGGGGGGGGGGGGGGGGAGGGATTGATTTATTGGTCCATCAACAATGTAAATACATATGAAAATACACAAAAATGAAAATAAAATACAAATACATTGTTATAATACAGTGTTATAATAATAATAATAATAATAATAGTCTAATAATAATAATAATAAGAGTCAGCATGTGTAGTTCTGGTGGTAGAGTGCTAACCTTCCCGAGGGTGCGATCTACGTTCAGTCATGTAGTAAATGAATGGGATCTAATAAGATCATCTCCATGGATTTCATGGCACATACAAGAAATCCTACGTACATTAAAGTCTGGCAACTCGACATACCAAAAAGAAACATAAAAGAAGTTAGTGTGTCTAAAAGCCTACTATTACTATTATTAGTATTATTAATAAGTTTATTACAGTTGTTGCACTATCTTCACACAAAGATAGACCAACAGTTCCTTAAATTAATTTACTAAATCTTTAGGATTTCTATTTTCTATGCATAGTTCATGAAGCTGGAAAAATCCTAGACAGATCCACCATCACTAGTCATGTAGCCACTCCCCATGAGGTGTGAATCAGCTGTTCATAGGCTCGGTTTGTGTATTTCAATGTCATTGGCAGACAAGGCGAGGAGGTCACTCAACTGCAGACTCTGGTCAACATTCCTCAGCGTAGGAGGGGAGGGAGACGGGGAGAAGTCAGCTCTGCTGCTGAGGGGAACGAAGTGAAAGCCCGTTTCCAAGATATTGACCGACGATTTTTGTGATTTAATTCCACCTACACTAATTAAGATCCGACTTAATTTCATGAAGATATTTGCTTAGAATACCATCTTCTATCACCAGTGTAAAGGACTTCCATCATATCAAATACACCCTGTATATATATATATATATATATATATATATATACAGGGTGTATTTGATATGATGCAAGTCCGTTACACCGGTGATAGAAGATGGTATTCTAAGCAAATATCTGCATGTAATTCAGTCGGATCTTAATTAGTGTAGGTGGAATTAAATCACAAAAATCGTCGGTCAATGTCTATGAAACGGGCTTACACTTCGTTCCCCTCAGCAGCACAGCTGCCTTCTCCCCGTCACCCTCCCCTCCAACGCTAAGGAATGTTGACAACTGTTTGAAGTTGAGTGACCTCCTACTCTTGTGTGCCAATTACATTGAAATACACAAACCGAGCCTATGAACAGCTGTTTCACACCTCCACGGGGAGTGGCTACAAGCAGTGATGGTGGATCTGTTTAGGATTTGGCCATCCTCATGGCCTATGAAGAGAAAATGGAAATCCTAAAGATTTGGTGAATTAATTTAAGTAACTGTTGGTCTATCTTTGTGTGAAGACAGTGCAACAACTGTAACAAAAATATTAATAATACTATTATTATTATACTAGGCTACTACTACTACTGTACTATTAATAGTAATAATAGAACTTTAGACACACTAACTTCTTTAATACGGGGCTACCTGACCACGTTGTCGCAGCCCCTAAACTATGGAACCAACCTAAGTTCCTTTAAGTTTTTTTTTTGGTATGTCGAGTTGCCAGACTGTTATTTTTAGCACTCTACCACCAGAGCTACACTTGCAGACTCTTGTTATTATTATTAGGCTATTATTATTATTATCATCATCATCATCATCTACATGGGGTGCTAGTATTGAGGCAGCTTACCATCACCGGCCGATATGCAAGACGGGGCGTGATGGCGCAGCGGTCCAGCTATTGGCCTCTCACCACGGCGGACCGGGTTTGATTCCCGGTCAATGCATGTGAGATTTTCGAAGTGAGATGCCATGTCCTGTGGTTCGGATTCCACATAAAAAGGAGGTCCAGTAGCTCATGATCACGAAATTTACGGTCATGTAAAACCACAAGCTTCCTTACTTCCCACCATCTGCAGCCACAAGATGATTTCCCGCGGCATCCCACGAGCCCAAAGTTGGAATGTCCCTTCATAAAACCACGGCTGCTTTCTTTCCTACCGCCGCGGTGTAGGCATGCGCATTTAATCGTGCACCACGATCGCAGCAAGTCCAGTGATTGGAGGTCCAAACTCAGCACCGACAGTGGCTAGTCTGAGTTTGGTTTCTCTGGATTCTTCCACGCGCTTTCCAAGCACATGCCGGGATAGTAGGGCCTATGGTACTAAGAGTCCCGGGGCACCAACCTCATTCATGACCCGAATAACAACAGCTACACATACTACTACATTCACCACAGAAACACAGTTTGGGGGCGTGGTGGCTCAGCGGTCTAGCTGTTGGCCTCTCACCAAGGTGGTCCGGGTTCGATTCCCGGTCAATGCATGTGAGATTTTCGAAGTGAAATGCCATTTCCTGTGGTTCGGATTCCACGTAAAAAGGAGGTCCCGTGGCTCATAATCACAAGATTCACGGTCACGTAAAACTACAATCTTCCTACCTTCCTTTTCAGAAACACAGTTTATCAGACAAATCCAACACTCACCCAACTACACGGGGCTGATAAACAAATGTCCCAGGACCCTAACGTGAATTAACAACAACCATCACAACAAGCTTTCAAGTCTCTTTCATCATCACTGTTACCAAAAATATTTATTTACTGAACGTCCTAAACAATTGGAATCCTACTTAAAAATAAATAACATTCAGTAAAGATATACTCTCTTATAATAATAATAATAATAATAATAATATGCTGTTGGACACACTATTATTATTTTTGGCGGGGATGTCGAGATTCCGGAATGTTGTGTTCAGAGAATTTCATGTAGACCTACGTGCCATTACATCCATCGGCATAAGGCTATCGTATTTGTTCACCTTCATGTATTTCATGACTCAGACTAGATCGAACCATCGAGAAGGATTGCACTCTAATACCTGAGCTCACAGCCTCACTATCATTTAATTAGTATTATTGTTTTATACAGTACATATAACACATTGCTGGTACATCACAACATAACTATACGGGATTCAGGGAACCAAAGTATTGCTACTGAAACAGCCACTTCTAAGCTGGAAAGTCGAAATCGCTACCCATGAATTTCCAGACGATTCGGGGTGTTGAGAGAACTACTGCCTTCTGCATTAGTGTGTACATTCGAGTATCCAGAACCAGTTCTTTAAGGTCTTGGAGCAAGGTACTTGGGATCAGGCCCGTATTTGAGACAATGATAGGTATGGTCTTTACCCGTTCTAAATGTCATTGCCTTTTGAGAGGGCCAACCAACTCGCTATATTTGCTTTAATGTTATTATTATTATTATTATTAATAATAATAATAAAAACGATAAATTACCCCTGGCACTACAGCCCATGAAGAGCCTAGGCCTACCAAGCGACCGCTGCCCAGCCATTTGGCCTGCAGATATTGGGGTGACGCGTGATCAGCGCATCGGGTTCCTTCGGCCGTTAATCTTGGTTTTCGTGATCGGGGCGCTGCCTCACTGTCAGACAGCTACTCAATTGTCCTCACGAGGCTGAGTGCACCCCGTTCCAGCCCTCACGTCAGTTTCTAAAATTCCTGACGGAGTCGGGAATCGAACCCGGGGCCTCCGGGTGAGAGGCAGGCACGCTACCCCAACACCACAAGGCCAGCTATTATTATCATTATTATTATTATTACTATGTACATGTGGTACCATACTAGTATTAAATCTTGGAAGTAGTTGTCCATGGTTCCCCCCCCCCCCCTTCTACCCCAGGCAAAAGCTCGGATGGTTCCTAACTTAAGTTCACGGCCACCTCCTTCCCAATCCTCACCTGAATTACAAATACTCACATTACTAAAGAAACCACAAAAAAAAGGTTATCAGACAAATACTTCCCACACCCAACCACATGGGGCTAAATGACCAAAATTGCCAAGCCTCTCAAACAAAACATCAAGTCTATTCCTTCCGTCTTAAATGCTAGTTCTGAACAGAATACGGGATGTCGGAATTTTGTCACACTGTATTTCATTAAAGTGCCGGACGGCAATGACACTTACAAAGTAGGCTACACAATACTACCGGTCATAACGTCCCAAGACATTGCGTGCAATTTCAGCAACTACAGCTACAACAACAAAAACAACAACAGCAACAACAACAGCAATACAAATTTTATTACGAGACGGGTATCGCTCACTTTCCTCGTAACAGCTGATACCTCCCCTCAACTAGTAAGGTCAACGCTCCGATTACGTAACAACTTCTCCTCCGCGCATCGACCCACCTCGCTCCGCCTCGTTTCCCCCAGCCTGCTGCCTCGCCTTCTGTTTGAAGAATTTCGGAAATACCTAAAACATTGACTTTTTAATGATAAATTTTCAATTTAAAGATAGGTGACAATTTTTTTTACCTAGGAAGCTTACAATAGTCTCTTTTATCAGCAGTGTAACGGACTTCCATTATATCAATTACACCCTGTATATAAGGTGCGTTCAAAAAGTAACGAGCTGGAGGCTGGAATGCTCAAACCGGTGACTACATCGGCTAATCGTGGCGTGTGTAACGAGGTGTGGTTCCAACCAGAGCGTGGAAGGTCACAGCTCGTCGCTAGAGGGCACGTGTTTACGTCACATGACGATACAAAGCGAGCAGCAGCATGCATCAATCGTCCAACGCTGCCAGTCGCATTGCAAACAGTGACATGGAGGCGTCAATCGAAGAGCAAAGAGATGTTCGGTTTCTGACAGTGGAAGGAGTAGGGGGAACGGACATTCATCGCCGAATATCACAAGTGTACAGCGAACATTGCATGTCCCTTGCAAGGGTCAAGGCGTGGCACAAGCGCTACAGGGAAGGACTGGTGTCGTTAGCCGATGATGCCTGGTCTGGGGCCCCCTCCTGCATTACCGATGACAACGTCCAGCTGGTTGATGCACTCATTATCCAGGACCGCCGAGTGACAGTGAACGCCATAGCCGCCGTGGTCGCTCCACGACAATGCACGACCTCATACGGCCAACACAGTCGCGGCACTCCTGCAGAAATTCAAATGGGAGGTTCTCGGCTACCCTCCATACAGTCCAGACCTCTCTCCATTTGATTACGCCATGTTTGGTCCCCTGAAAAGGGCTCTGCGGGGCCAACGATTCACCTCGGACGCCGACGTCCAGCTGTACGTACGGAACTGGTTCACATCGCAGCCCAGGGAATTTTATGAGACAGCCATTCACCGCCTCGTGTCACAGTGGGACAAGTGCCTCAACAGCCAGGGCCAATACTTCTAACATACAGGTACTGGTTTCTGTAATTATGCCTCCGGCTCGTTACTTTTTGAATGCACCTTATATACAGGGTGTATTTGATATGATGGAAGTCCTTTACACTGGTGATAGAAGATGGTATTCTAAGCAAATATCTTCATGAAATTAAGTCGGATCTTAATTAGTGTAGGTGGAATTAAATCACAAAAATCGTCGGTCAATGTCTTGGAAACGGGCTTTCACTTCGTTCCCCTCAGCAGCAGAGCTGACTTCTCCCCGTCACCCTCCCCTCCTAAGCTGAGGAATGTTGACCAGAGTATGGAGTTGAGTGACCTCCTCGCCTTGTCTGCCAATGACATTGAAATACACAAACCGAGCCTATGAACAGCTGATTCACACCTTCATGGGGAGTGGCTACATGACTAGTGATGGTGGATCTGTCTAGGATTTTGCCAGCTTCATGGACTATGCATAGAAAATAGAAATCCTAAAGATTTGGTAAATTAATTTAAGGAACTGTTGGTCTATCTTTGTGTGAAGATAGTGCAACAACTCTAATAAACATATTAATAATACTAATAATAGTAATAATAGGCTTTTAGACACACTAACAGACTGGCTGCGTGGCTCAGCGGTAACGTTCTCGCTTGCTGGGCCCTAGATTGCAGGTTCGTATCCTGGCGCAGTCAGCAGGCATTTGAGGGTGCGCAAATGTGAGGGAGCCGTGTCAGTACATTTACTGGCACGTTAAAAATCCCCTTCGGGGCAAAATTCCGGCACCCCGGCGTCTCTAAAAGCCACGGTAGTTAAAAGGGACGTAAAACCAATAACATTATTATTAGACACACTAACTTCTTTTATGTTTTTTTTTGTATGTCGAGTTGCCAGACTTTAATGTACGTAGGATTTCTTGTATGTGCCATGAAATCCATGGAGATGATCGTATTAGATCCTATTCATTTACTACATGACTGAACGTAGATCGCACCCTCGGGAAGGTTAGCACTCTACCAACAGAACTACACATGCTGACTCTTATTATTATTAGACTATTATTATTATTATTATTAGACTATTATTATTATTATTATAACACTGTATTATAACAATGTATTTGTATTTTATTTTCATTTTCGTGTATTTTCATATGTATTTACATTGTTGATGGACCAATAAATCAACCCCCCCCCCCCCTCTCTAGTTAATGGCCACCCGAGGGTTGGAGATGGGATGGGACAATTCACAATATGAACATGTGGTACCGAACTAGTATTAAATCTTGGAAGTAGTTTTCCATGGGTTCCCACTTCTACCCCAGGCAAATGTCGGGATTGTTCCTAACTTAAGGCCACGGCCGCCTTCTTCTCAATAATCATAACCGCTAGCAGTGCAGCCCATGAAGGGCCTAGGCCTACCAAGCGACCGCTGTCCAGCCATTTGGTCTGCAGATATTAGGGTGACGCGTGGTCAGTGCATCGGGTCCCCTCGGCCATTAATCTTGATTTTCCTGACTCGGGCACTGCCTCACTGTCAGACAGCTACTCAATTGCCCCCACGAGGCTTAGTGCACTGCGTTCCAGCCCTCACGTCAGTTTCTAATATCCCTGATGGAGCCAGTATCGAACCCAGGGCCTCCAGGTGAGAGGCAGTTGCACTGCCCCAGCACCACAGGGCCGGCGCCTTCTTCCGAATCCTCACCTGAATTACAAATACCCACATTACTACAGAAACCACAAAACACAGGTTATCTCACAAATTCTACCCACACCCAGCTACACGGGGCTAAATGACCAAAATCGCCAAGCCTCTCAAACAAAACATCAAGTATTTTACTTCCGTCCTAAATGCCTAGTTCTGAACAGACTACGGGATGTCGGAATTTTGTCACACTGCATTTCATTAAGTGAATGTTTTTAGTATTTTCAGAAACTAGTCAACAGAAGGTCCGACACGGACGCGAATGATACATCAGGGCTGAGTATCGAAATTATTTTATACATGATCATCAATCAATGAATTCCACACTTACAAAGTAGGCTACACAATACTACCGGTCCTAACGTCCCAAGCCATTGCGTGCGTTGTCAACAACAACAACAACAACAACAACAACGGCAATGCACATTTTCTTACGAGACGGTAGAGCTCAAACAGCTGATAGCCTACCACCCCTCAAGTCAACCGGTAAGGTCGCGCGTCGTCTCTCCTGGCTCCGCCTCGTTTACCCCAGCCTGCCGCACCACTTTCTGCCTGATTAGTTTCTGAAATAACTAAAAACATTGACTTTTTAATGATTAATTATCAATTTCAAGATAGGTGACAAATTTTTTACCTAGGAAGCTTAGAATAGTCTCTTCTATCACCAGTGTAACGGACTTCCATCATATCAAATACACCCTGTATATATATAATATTAATAATAATAATAATAATAATAATATCGTATGGCCTCGGGTGCCGGGTGCAAGCTTTGTAATTTGCGCCCAGAGGGTAGCTCGCATGTCGAATTTCGTTGTTCCTTGAATCACTGTGAAAGTCAAGGAGGTTGGATATCTAAGCTCCTTGAACACTATAGCGCTTTATAGTAGAGAAAGGAGGAACTTTGTGTTGGCGGAAACTCCCGAGATTTTGCCATTATGAACTCGGCCTACTGAATTCAAATGGGTTCTTTGACATGCTAACATCGTATGACATGAGTGTCGTATTTTTGCCGCCTTTCAAAAATCACTTACCACGGCCAGGAGCGAACCTGCAATCTTGGGGATAGTAGACCGACACGCTATCTACTCACCTACCGTGGCAAGCTAATAATAATAATAATAATAATAATAATAATAATAATAATAATATCGTATGGGTTCGGGTGCAAACTTTGGTATTTGACACCCAGAGGGCTGCTTGTATGTCAAATTTTGTTGTTCCTTGAAGCACTATGAAATTCAAGGAGGTTAGATATCTAAGCACCTTGACACCATAGCGCTTTCGAGAAGGGAGGAAATTTAGCGTTGGTGGAACATTCCGAGATTAATTTTACCATTATAAACACGGCCTACTGAATTCAAATGGGTTCTTTGACATGCCAACATCGTATGACATACGTGTCGTGATTTTAGTCGCCTTTCAAAAATCACTTACCACGGCCAGGAGCGAACCTGCAAGCTTAGGGTCGGTAGACCAACACGATGACCACTCACCCACCGTGGCAATTTCTGATAATATGCACTCATATATATCCTAAGGCGCTTCCACCGTGGTGTTGTGGTGCGTGCTTAGCTGTCACCCCGGAGGTCCAAAGTTGGATTCCCGACTCTGCTACGTCATTTGAAAAGTGGTATGAGAACTGGAACGGGGTCTACTCAGCCTCGGGTGGTCCAAATGAGTAGAGGGGGTTCAATTCCCACCTCAGCCATCCACGAAGTGCTTTCCAATGGTTTCCCACTTCAGCTTCGGGCAAATGCCGTGATGGTACATTCTGTCAGGCCTCGGCCGCCTCCTTCCCTTTTTCTTGTCTATCACTCCCAATCTTCCCATTCTGTCGCATCCCTCATGAGGCCCCTGTTGGCTTTGCAGGTGAGGCCACCTGGGCATGGTGGTAGTCCCACCTCCCCAGTTGTATCCCCGAACATGATGTCAAGCTCCAGGACACTGCCCGTAGAGGCGGTAAAGGTGGGATCCCTCACTGAGTCCGTGGGAATAGCCTACCTGGAGGGTAAACTACGGAACGAAAAATATTTTAAGCCATACATTGCACATAAAACAAGGAGTTCCGTGACGAACTAAAGAGCCTACTTTTCTTAAAATTTAAGATTCATGCCATTGATTAATCTATATGGATCCATCTAGAATAATGACGAAATTAAGTTGGTAATATCGAAATTTCTAATTAGTTCGAAATACTTGGCATAATGCAGCCTAATAGAGCACTTCAGTTGGCAGCCCTGGTGACTGAATATATTCTTAGTTCCATCTCTCAAGGTACAGAATACAAAATTTGGTTGAAGTATAATGGTTGGCATGGACGTTACATGCAGTTAAACATTGGAGCTAACAGCGCGCGTTAAATCATGTTGGCAACAATGTCATGCATGTATTGGTCAGAAATAATCTGAAATAATATCATCTATTGTTGTGCCAATTTTGAATGAAATCCATTAGTTAGTATAGAAGTTACATGCATTTTAAAATTGGACCTATCAGCAGGCTTAGAATCATGTTGGGAGCACTGACGTATATAACTTACTCCAAATTAATATAGAATGGCAGGTACTAAACGTGTGCATAGTTTAAAGCTGTCGCCTTGAATACTTCCTGATATATTGGTATTTGGATAAAAGAAATTGAGAGCATTGATTTAAAGTTGGCAGCCCTGGTGGTTCTTAAGAACACGCTCAGTCATACATGTTTATGTACACATAGCACATACGAAATTTGGTAGAATTCCAATTGATAGTGTATAAGTTATATGTATTTAAAAATTAGACCCATCATCAGGCATAGAATCATTTTGGTAACACTGCCATGTATGGTCTCCTAGAAATTAAACTTAAATATTATTATCATTCTATACGTGTGCCAATTTTGAAATAGCTCCTGTTCATTCCTTCCAAGATATCCAACATAGAGCTCAAATTTTAATTGTGATTTTTCAACAGTTGGTAGCATTGACATCATTTTCAAATACGGCATTGAGATATTCAGGTATAGATCTTTACTTCTACCAAATTTTGTTTCGATTTCTGCAGCCATTTAGGAGTTGATAAGGGGGGAACACATACACAGCCAGCCAGACAGACAGCCAGACAGACAGAAGGACAGACAGACAGACACACATTTGCCCGGATCGATCTCATAAGTCAACTTTTTCCTCATTTTTGCAAAATGTGAAAAGTAGGCTAAAATTAGGTTAAAATCTATAAGTTAGTATGGAAGTTGCATGCAGTTAAATATTGTTACGTGCCACCCCCTAGTGGCACTTTTGTTAACTGGATTACGGTGGGGGTACAAAGCACAACACCAATTACTGCTTAAAGAAATAATTAACTTTATTGTGGCCAGAAAATTACACTAGTCAGCAAATACAAGCAATTAGGAGCCTTATTCCAGTTTCCTCAAGTCTCTTCCTTGAGCGCTCTTGGCCCTTCCACTTGTCAACTGATCACAGAAGTTAATCCGTCCTAATGAGTACGGTGGCCTTGACAGAAACTACCTGCTCCTCTCCTTTATGTTCTCCGACCACAATTACTTACGATCACTTGCTGCAGGCTATTTCGCTGTCCACAAGCTGGAGAGACAATGTCACTGGATTTCGTAACTCGCACAGCACTTCGTCACCACACTTCTGTCGCACAAGATAATCGCTCGCACTAGCTCGTAAAACACAACAACAACAACTGCTAGACAGGTCGCACTTATATAGCAGGCCGGAGACTCAATAAATGCTTCTAGATCCATCCTGGGTTCACGGCTTCTCGAGGTTTCCATCGCTGGTCCAGTCACGAATATTCTGGACTATCCCTTTGTCTTAGTAGCCCTGTTGCATAAGGCGCGCGCAATACAGGAGGCAGGACACAGCCCAGCCCTGGGGCAGTTGTGACTCATGCGGCGAGTGATGACACAAACTCACAGCCGTAACACCACCCCCTTCCTAAAAAGGCTGATCGTCCCGATCAATCATTGGTCCGTCTGTGTCCCTCCGTAGGCTGCCAGGCGATCTCGATGCACGATCTTCATCTTCGCCCTCGAGCTCCGCTGGATCCTGTAGACGACATCGTTGATCCGTTTCACGACTCGGTACGGGCCCTCCCAGGACTTCTGCAGTTTGGGTGACAGGCCTTTCTTCCGTAATGGGTTGAAGAGCCAGACCAGGGGTCGTCCTCGTGGAATCCGCCGGCATCCGTCTGCTGGTCGTATCGGGTCTTCATTCGGTCGGTCTCGATCCGTAATTTCCTACTCGTGAACGCGTGTACGTCCTCCAGTTGGTCGACCAGTTCTTGACAATACTGGCTTACCGGGATAGGATCATTCCCAGGTCGGCCGAAGGCAAGATCGACAGGTAGACGGAGCTCCCTCCCAAACATGGCCCGGGCTGGTGTGCACCCGGTGGCTTCATGCACGGCGGCGCGGTAGGCCAGGAGAAATAGTGGAAGATGTTTGTCCCAATCCCTCTGGTGCTCGCTGACGACTATTCGGAGATGGTTCTCGATGGTGCGATTGAATCGCTCTACCATCCCGTCGGACTGAGGGTGTAGCGGCGTTGTCCTTGTCTTCCGGATTCCGAGCAGCTGGCATAGGTTCTGGAACACCTGTGACTCGAAGTTCCTCCCTTGGTCGGAGTGCAGCCCCAGGGATACTCCGTACCGGCTGACGAATTCCTTCACCAGGGTCTCTGCAATCGTCGCGGCTTCTTGGTTAGGGAGCGCATATGCCTCCGGCCATTTGGTAAAGTAGTCGCTGACGACTATGTAGCGGTTCCCTGCCTCACTTAACGGGAATGGCCCAGCAACATCGATGGCCACTCTCTCCATGGGTCCGCCCACGTTGTAGGTCTTCAGTGGATCCCGTCGTCTTCGTCCTGGGCCCTTGCTGGCTGCGCAATCGTGGCACCTCGCGCAGTGGTTCTCCACGTCTGTTCGGCATCCGATCCAGTAGAACCGCTCTCTCAGCTTCTACCGGGTCTTCTTTATCCCTAGGTGTCCACCAGATGATCCTCCATGAACTTCCTTCAGGACTTCCTCCGTCATAGCCTTTGGAACGACGACTTGTTCCCGAGACGTCTTCCCGTCGGTGCTCTCCCAGGCGCGGCAGATGAGGCCATCCCTTACAATCAGCGAGTCCCACTGTGCCCAGTAGGACTTAAACTTTGGGCTGCAGTCACTCACAATGTTCCACCCGGGTCTGGGGACACAGGCCCTCTTCCATTCGGCTATCAGTCCCAGGTCATCATCTTCTGCTTGTGCCCGCGTGAAAGATTCGCGGCTCCAGTTCCCCTGAAGTTCCACAGTAGTCCGTCGGCACTGTATCCCGGTGTTCTCCTCCCTTCGGGCACAGAAGGTGCAGTCTTCGGGGCACGGTCTTCGTGACAGGGCGTCGGCGTTAGAATGCAGTTGGCCTTTCCTGTGCTGAATCTCAAAGTTGTACTGTTGAAGCCTCTCTAACCACCGCGCGAGTTGACCCTCGGGATGCTTGAAGTTCAGGAGCCACCGCAGGGATGCATGGTCGGTCCTGATGAGAAATTCTTGCCCGTACAGGTACTTGTGGAAGTGTTCAATGGTCTTCACGATGGCGATCAGCTTCTTCCTGGTGACGCAGTAGTTCCTTTCTGGCTTTGACAGGGCCTTGCTGAAGTAGGCCACTACTCTCTCCTCGCCGTCCACTACTTGCGACAGGATTCCCCCTATGCCAAAGTCGCTGGCATCGGTATCGACGATGAACCTTGTTCCAGGTCTGGGGTAGGCCAGAATAGGTGCGGTGCACAGAGCCTGCTTGAGTTGTTCGAAGGCACTGTGGCATTCTGCTGTCCACGTGAAGAGTTGGTCCTTCTCAGTCAGTCGATGTAAAGGTTTGGCGATGTCGGCGAATCCTCTCACGAAGCGACGATAATAAGTGCAGAGTCCCAGGAAGCTTCGTAGTTGGGACTTGTCCTTCGGAACTAGCCACTCCCTCACAGCTGCGGTCTTCTCTGGGTCGGTGCGCACCCCTTCCTCAGAGACGATATGCCCAAGGTACTGGACCCGCTTCTGGAAGAGCTGACACTTCTTGGGGCTCAACTTCAGCTGGGCAGCCCGTAGCTTCAACAAGATCTCCTTCAGGTTGCTGTAGTGCTCCTCGAAGCTTCTCCCCAGAACGATGACGTCGTCTAGGTATACCAGGCAGGTCTTCCAGTGTAGTCCCCTCAGAATGGACTCCATTAGCCTTTCGAAGGTTGCAGGGGCGTTGCACAGACCAAATGGCATGACGGTGAACTGCCAGAGCCCGCTGCCCACAGAGAACGCCGTTTTCTCGCGGTCCTTAGGGTGGACCTCCACCTGCCAGTAGCCACTCTTCAAATCCAAGGTGGAGAACCATCTTGATCCTGATATGGTGTCCAGCGTGTCGTCGATCCGGGGTAGAGGGTAGCTGTCCTTCTTCGTGACGTCGTTCACCCGCCTGTAGTCCACGCAGAACCTGGTGGAACCGTCCTTCTTCTTCACTAGCACGACCGGAGAACTCCAAGGACTATGGGATGGCTCGATCACCCCTTGCTCCTTCATCTCTTCTACCATCCGGTCGACTTCGGCTTGCTTGGCGAGCGGGACACGTCGGAATGGGGCCCTAATCGGTGCGCTGTCCCCAACGTCGATTCTGTGCTGGACCAAGCTTGTCCTGCCGAAGTCTTTGCTCCCCACGGAGAAGACATCCTGGAATTCGCGTAGCAGGTCCTGAAGTTGGCGTGATTGCTCTTCGTCTAAATGGTCCTGGGATCCTTGGTACAGCTTCTGTAGTTCTTCTGGCAGGGCGCGTCTTCTTCGGTTGTCCGTCTTCAGGTGTCCGTCCGTCGTATCTGTGATGCGGGCAATCCAGGTAACGGGCTCGCAGACTCCTAGGTTGGTGTCCCGGTGAACCGTAATGTCGTAGTCGTTCAGGTTGGACAGGCGGACGTACGTCCGAGACGTCGTGTTGATGAGAGACTTGGCAACTAGCAATCCTTTTGTCTGGATGTCCTCATATTTTGGCTCTATGACAGCCGCCACTCCCTCAGCAGTTCCGTCGACAATTACGGCAGCGCTGACCTCCGTCCTGGCGGGAACGGTGACGTCTTCTTTCAGCCTTACTCGTCGTGCGGTGATGGACTCGTGCGCAGGTTGCAAAGCAAGTTCCTCACCTCCGAAGTGCAGAGTGTTGGTACTCAGATCCAAGATGATGTTGTTCTGGTCCAGGAAGTCCAGTCCGATGATCACTTCATTTGATACGTCAGCCACAAGCACTGGATGCTTTATCGCCCGTCGACCAATGACGAACTCCAGTGATGCTTCGCCATGTACCGGTGCGGTCTCTCCGGTCGCGGTTATTAGCTGGAGGTTCCTTTGTGTGGGTTGCACTCTCCACTTCGGGATCACGGTGGGACTGACGATGGTCCTCGATGCTCCCGTGTCGATTAGCATGGGCCAGCTCTCTCCGTTGACGACTCCGTCGACCATCAGGCTGCTATTGTCCCTCCGTAACTTCGTCACACGAACCTGGACTGCCGGGGCTTGACGACTGTCACAAGCCAACCTTTGCCCCCCAAGGCTGGCTAATACTCGTTTCCCTGGGTCGCGCGGTTTTCAGACGACTGATTTCCCGTCGGATACCCTCGGCGGCGGCGATCACCGCAGTCCTTGCTCAGGTGGCCTTTCTTACCGCTGGTCCAGCAGGTCGGTAGTCCTCTTCCGGGCCGCCTCTCCGGTTGCCTTCCGGCTGAGTCGTTGCTGGTGGTGCCGCGACTATCGAAGAAACGGCTTAGCGCCTCCATTAATTCGTCGGCCAGTGGCTTGGTCTCGTTGGTTTTTACTGGTTCGTCGACGTCCACTTGACGCACACGCGCGTGCATTCTGGATGCCTGTTTTGCCGTCTCGAACTCAAGTGCGTGGCTCAGCGCATCTGCCAGGGTCTTATTGCGCGCGAGTTGCAGCGCCTGTTGAGTGTCCGAGTCCCGAAGCCCGTCGGTGAAGGTCTGCGTCGCAATCTGTTCCAGGAAGTCGGCCGGCGCTGTTGGATAGGCGAGCCTTACGAGGCGTGCGATGTCCATCTCGAACTCCTGCAGGGTTTCCGCGTTCTTCTGTACCCGGGTCCGGAGCTGCATCTGGTAGGCCTGCTGAAGATGGCTATCTCCATATCGGGACTCCATATGGGCGATCAGTGAAGCGTAGTCCTGGGATCCAGTCGGGATGGCCTGAAGGACGTTAAGGGCGTCACCTCTCAGCGCTACAATGAGAGCTGTAGCCTTTTCTGTGTTGTTCCAGTTATTTATGGAACATGCCGCCTCGAAATGACGTAAGTAGGTGCTCCACGGGACCTTTCCGTCGAAGGTTGGGGGCGTCACTCTATGTCCCGTTCCTGAAATTCCCGGTGTAACGGTGGGCGGGCGTTGGCGCAGCTCGGCAACTTCCTCTCGTAGAGCGTTGAATTTCTCTTCCACCCCCGTCAGTGGGCGTTGGCGCAGCTCGGCAACTTCCTTTTGTAAGGCGTTGAATTTCTCCTCCACCCCCATCAGCGGGCGTTGGCACAGCTCGGCAACTTCCACTTGTAAGGCGTTGAATTTCTCCTCCACCCCCATCAGCGGTCGTTGGCACAGCTCGGCAACTTCCACTTGCAAGGCGTTGAATTTCTCCTCCACCCCCATCAGCGGGCGTTGGCGCAGCTCGGCAACTTCCACTTGTAAGGCGTTGAATTTCTCCTCCACCCCCATCAGCGGGCGTTGGCGCAGCTCGGCAACTTCCACTTGTAAGGCGTCGAACTTCTTTTCCACTGCTGCGACTTCCTCACGTAGGCCCTGTTCTAATTTCCTTTGGCTCTCCTCTAATTTCGTCAGCAGACACTCTTCCAGATTTTTCTGGCCATCCAGAAATTTGGCGGTTAGGTCCTCTGCTAACTTATTCTGGCCGTCTTCCATCTTCTTCTGGCTGTCTTCTAGTTTGGCAGTTAGGTCCTCGGATAACTTCTTCTGGCCGTCTTCCATCTTCTTCAGGTCATCCTTCAGGTCCTTGGCTAATTTCTTCTGGCCGACTTCCATCTTGGTTTCCATGCCATTTAACTTCTCTAGCAATGCTGCGAATTGATCTTCCATTTTAGCTGTTTGTCTTGTAAAGGGCATGCGCTCACAGGAAAATTTTTAAAAAATTGACCTGCTCGGGTTTTGAAACCAGGACCGTCAGGTGTTGTGCTTGAGTTCGTAATCCGGCTTCTGACACCAGTTGTTACGTGCCACCCCCTAGTGGCACTTTTGTTAACTGGATTACGGTGGGGGTACAAAGCACAACACCAATTACTGCTTAAAGAAATAATTAACTTTATTGTAGCCAGAAAATTACACTAGTCAGCAAATACAAGCAATTAGGAGCCTTATTCCAGTTTCCTCAAGTCTCTTCCTTGAGCGCTCTTGGCCCTTCCACTTGTCAACTGATCACAGGTGTTAATCCGTCCTAATGAGTACGGTGGCCTTGACAGAAACTACCTGCTCCTCTCCTTTATGTTCTCCGACCACAATTACTTACGATGACTTGCTGCATGCTATTTCGCTGTCCACAAGCTGGAGAGACAATGTCACTGGATTTCGTAACTTGCACAGCACTTCGTCACCACACTTCTGTCGCACAAGATAATCGCTCGCACTAGCTCGTAAAACACAACAACAACAACTGCTAGACAGGTCGCACTTATATAGCAGGCCGGAGACTCAATAAATGCTTCTAGATCCATCCAGGGTTCAAGGCTTCTCGAGGTTTCCATCGCTGGTCCAGTCACGAATATTCTGGACTATCCCTTTGTCTTAGTAGCCCTGTTGCATAAGGCGCGCGCAATACAGGAGGCAGGACACAGCCCAGCCCTGGGGCAGTTGTGACTCATGCGGCGAGTGATGACACAAACTCACAGCTGTAACAATATTGAACGTATAACAATGCGTACAATTATGCTAGAAATACGGTTTCGCATGTGTTGCTGAAAATTAATTGGCAATTAAAATCGCTTGCATTCAATTTTTCTTACATTTTACGGTTGTAATTAAAGGTATACAGAGGATTTATCAACATTTGGTGTCCATGTGATTCTAAAATGATAGACAGAGATTTATGTGTAATATTGCACAAACTAAGTTCGGTGAATACCATCAATAGTATGGATATTACACTGATTTGAACAGTGAACTGTCGGTCTCCGTGGCTAAATGGTTAGCGTGCCAGACTTAGGCCCAACGCGACCCGGGTTTGATTCCCGGCCCGGCCATCAGGGATTTTAATCTCCTGGGGTTAATTCCCGTGGCTCGGGGCTAGGTGTATGAGACGTCTTCATCATCACTTCATCCTCATTACGACGCGCAGGAACTAGAAAGACCTGCACTCGGCCTCTCAGGAGGCCACACGATCGTCATCATCAACAGTGACCTCATTCGTAAGCGTAGAATCATGTTTTCAACAGTGGCATGTACCTACAGGTTCGCTTGGCAAGTGAAGAATAATCCCTTGTCACGGTGTGGTTAGATGGTAGCATGCTGAACTGCTGGGCGCAAGATCGCGGGTTCAAACCCATCCGAAGTTGTCGTTTTTTTTTAAGAGTTTTAAAATCCTTCAGTATGCCTTCCTTCAGAAGGGAAGTAAAGCCATCGGTTCCATGTCATAGATTTATGGCATGTAAAAGATCCTTCCACTAACTAAACTTGTGGGAAGCTAAATTTCTTGGTTCCATCGTTGACAACCAAGTGTTAGTAACATCTGGTAGCGAAAGTTGGAACTACTTACAATTGAACGGAACTTGTAGCTCACCCCATGGTTGTCCGCTTGAAGCAGCTACAGCCTCTGACGAGCCGAACATGTCCTCGGACACTCCCGGCACTAAAAGCCATACGCTAAATACATAAATATATAACAGTTGTTAAGTTTTTTCATTCCGGTAGACAATTTCCAGAGTTTCAAAATGATCAGTCCACAAGATTATGGCAGTCCAACTGAAATGCTACAGTGGCAGTTACAGCCAACCGCATTCTGGCGTTTTGCGACGGAAGCGATAGGCGGCGCTGGTGTGCTTTAGTGACGGCAGTAAGCAGGTGGGTCGAACCCTGATTGTTTCTGGTTGAATAGGGCGGTGTTTTATTTTAACAAAATGTGCTGACTGACGGCCTGATTCATGAATTTGTGTCATCAAAGACAATTCTTTAGAGAAAGGGAAGTGAATGAACATTATGCATTTGTCTTACTTCCTTGGGGAAATTTCTGCAATTAATTGAAAATCCACAGCCTATTTCCAGCCGACCATCCGGGTCAGGAATGGAATGAATGAGGCCCCCATCTAGCGGCGAGGATATGAACTGTGCCGGCTGCCGAGGCCTGTCGCATTCCTCTGGGGCAATGATTAAATGAATGACAGATGAAATGAAATGGAAGTGGAGAGTTTTGCTAGAATGAAATATTGACTGGGAAAACCAGAGTACCCGGAGAAAGACCAGTCTGCCTCCGCTTTGTCCAACACAAAACTCTCATGGAGTGACCGGGATTTGAAGCATGCACCCCAGCGATGAGTGGCTGGCGTGCTGCTGCCTAAGCCACGGAGGCTTTGTCTGCAATTTATAATTTTTGTGAATTCATTCAATAATAGACTACATATCAGTGGGTTAACATGTTCATATTTAGGTACCCAATGACTTACGTTCTGTACGTTTTTTTTTCTTTCAAATTATACCAATCGCTTTGAAGGAAAGAGCGATAAAACACCCCCTCATCCCTTAAAATTATGAGGGCGTGATGGTGTAGGGGTGAGGTTGCTTGCCTCTCACCAAGGTGGACCGGGTTCATTTCCGGGTCAATGCATGTGAGATTTTCATACTGAAATATCATGTCCTGTGGTTCGGATTCCACGTAAAAATAGTGGTCCCATGGCTCATGATCGCGAGATTAACGGTGACGTAAAATTACAATTTTAGCGTTAAAATCCATCAGTATGACTTCTTTCGGAGAGGAAGAATCCGGCTGCGCATGTCATAGATTTATAGCATGTAAAAGAACATTCCACTAACTACAATTGTGTGAAGCTAAATCTGTAGGTTAGATTTGATTAACACACTATGAGTTCCAACGATCGCCACCAGGTGCCAGTTGTGGTGGAATCTAGTAGCCAAGATTGCAGCTAGGTGTCGTTGACGGTAGCGTTTGGTAGCAAACGTAGGAACTACATTGAACGTCTGCAGACCTTATCTGATTCACAGAGAACACACAGTAGTACAGCCCTCACAATTAACACCGGTTATCAGGCAGATTCTACACACACCCAAAGTACACGGGGCTACATGACCAAAATTTCACAAAGCCCCTTGAGAATCAACAACTACAACTGTTTCAGCTGTAGATATGGTGATAAGTTGATAACCATAAAAAGGATAGAGTGAAATGTTTAGCACACAAAGTGAATTATTGTTCTCGCTTCTTCGGGCTCGGAGATGTAAAATGTTGCAATGACTTTACTGCTGGAAGCCGTTCCTGACGTCAAGTTCATGAGAGTGTTGAATGATAAACGAAATGAATGAAGTTGAAAAAAATATGAGAAGGACTTTGAAAAAAGTACCGTCCAGCCATATCCTGGAGTATAAAATGATAATGATCATAATTGTTGTTTTAAGGGGCCTAACATCTAGGTTGTTATTATTTCGTATGGTGCAAATGATCTCTTAAATATAGCCAACAAATATGTACTTAACAATCAAAAAAGAACATCAAGGCTCTTCAACCAGGGAAGCGCTGGAGCTGATGCTCTTCCCATTCGCCTGCAAAGCTACGCTGTGGGCACTCCCGAATGATGTGGTTCATCGTCTGTTCTTGAGCTCCGCAGTCACAAGCTGGTGATTCCTGCCAACCCCATTTGTGTAACCTTGCTTTGCACCTTCCATGACCAGTTCGAGCACGATTTAGTCGGCACCCCGCAGCTCTTGGTAGATCAGTTCCTGGGATATGCTGGGAAGGATCATCTAAGTGGATTTGGTGAGGTGAAGAAAAATCTCTCAACCTTTCCTTCCAAATTTTGTTGATGTTGTAAGGCGCTGGCTGCTTAATAATGTCATCATCCCAAATAGGATTCCTGGATTTCAGGCGCATGGGTGGTAACCGAACTAGATCTCGTATCTCTGCCGGTATTTATGATCTACAACATCTAGGTTATCGGCCGGAGTATAAATAAGAAACCACTTGAGCCATTTCGTGAACGGCTGAAGGTGGGGTTCGAACCCACTCGTCTTAAAGCACTTTTATTAAGGGGGCTGACTAATTGATTGTCCGGTGAACCTTTAGTCCTAGAAGGTATGCATGCAGCACGCTAATCCCAGCAAAGATCAGGAGTGAGGGATGATTGAATACCACTGCGTGCAGATAAACGGCTTGAGAAGAGCTAAGCGTTCTACTCACAAGATGTGCTCAGTGTTTTACCAATAATTTGGACTAAGTTCAACTTCCAGCTCGACTAAACTTTAGGTTACCTTCCATGGTCTCTAGGATACGTATTTAAACTCCGGATTACTGCAATTCTTGTTGTTTCATTTGAGGAGCTTGGACACAATGGTAATTTAGCCCCGTATGCTTGGAAGTATGTATTGAATTCTTCTGATAATCTGTGTAATTGTGGTGTGTGACGTAGTAATGGAGGATGATAATTATTGTTTTAAGGGGCCTAACATCTAGGTTATCGGCCCCTGGGTGATAGCAAGAATGACAATGAAATGGAAACCAGAACGAAAATTAAGTGACACTGAAAATACTTACAAAATGGAACTCAGATTGAAACGACGCACACAATGGTAACACTTACAAAAGGTAATTTAGAAGGAAAATACTCACAAGAGGAAGAGATTGAAAAATACGCACAAAATGTAGTTAAGGTTCAAAATACGTAAAAAATGCAATGTAGAGTCGAAATACTCACAAAATGCAAGTGAAATTCAAAATACTTACAAAATGCAGATGAGATTGAAAATACGTACAGAATACAATTGAGGTTCAAAATACTTATAAAATGCAATCGAAATTGAAAATGCTTACAAAATGTAAGGTAGATTCAATGCCGTAGTAATGTGTGTATTTGTAATTTAGGATAGGTTTGGGATGGAGGTAACCGTGGCTTTCAGTCATTTACCTGGAGTAGAAGGGGAAAAAAGACGAAAAACACTTTCAGGATGCCTGGGGTCAGAATGGAACCCACCTTCCCCCTCAGTTTTCCCTCACGGGGCTGAGAGTATTCCGTTCTAGCGGCTAGCACTGTCGCACCAGTGGTTCGGGTTTGATTCCTGGCTCTACCAAGAATTTTAATTCTTGTCCGAGGGTTGGAACAGGGTACACTCTGCCTCATGAGGCAAAACTGACAAGAAATGGGTTCGATTACCACCTCAGCCATCTAGGAAGTGGTTTTCCGTCGTTCCTCACTTCAATTCTAGTAAAATGTCGAGATAGTTCCTAACTTATGGCCACGACCGCCTCCTGCACAATTCTCACTTCAATACCAAATACAAATACTAATACAGCCATCACAATAACACAAGTACACGGAGCTAAATAACCACGATCCGTGCCCCTCGAAAGAAACCACAACAAATGCTCACTGAACGCAGCAAAATTTCTAGTACTTGAATACCATTATTACTTTGGTAGAAACGGAAGTGTGAACTATAACACCTGCTGCTAGGCAGAAGCTCCCGTGTTTACTTAACGTTGTGAACTGTGGCTATGGCTTCTCAGCTGCAGTCCTCGGTTTGATCCCACACTTGGTGGAAGAGCGTTTGAATGTGTAACATTGCAAATGCAAACCTCCCATCTCGCTAAATATTTGAATACATGAAGGCCAGATCACGAGGAAATCATCTGTAGGAGCATTCTACGAGGGAGGGAGGGGGGGGGGGGGGTCAAATGAAAAGGCAAGAAACGATACTGTGGGTACAATTTATTTGTTATTCAAAAGTAATCACCACAGGTCTGTGCACAGGTGTCCCATTGCTTCACTAGCCACAGTATTCCCTGTTCCGAGAAGTCTTGTGGTTGTGACAGGGGACGGTGTTCTTTAGTTCGTCGTCCAATTGGAAACGTTTTCCCTTGAGATGTTTTTTTAAAGGACCAAACAGATGGAAGACGCAGGGTGACAAGTCTGGGTTGTAGGGCGGATGCTCAAGTTGCTCCCACTTGAACGTGGCCAATACACCTTGTGTGACCTTATAAACGAGTGGGCGAGCGTTATCATGGAGCAGAATCACTCCTTTCGTGAGCAGTCCAGGCCGTTTGTTCTTGATGGACTTGCGTAGGCTGCGGAGTGACGCACAATACACGTCACTGTTCATGGTTCGTCTCAAGGGAAAACGAACTAAAGGACACCGTACAGGATTGTCTCCTGTCACAACCACAAGACTTCTGGGAACAGGGAATCCTGCAGATAGTGAAGCAATGGGACACCTGTGCACAGACCTGTGGTGATTACTTTTGAATAACGACTAAATTGTACCCACAGTATCGTTTAGTACCTTTTCATTTGAACACCCCTTATATACTCTAATTTAATAACGCCACCCGTAAAGAGGGAAAAATCGTACGCGTCTGAATACGAAAGAGAAAATTGGAGCAATTCTACAAATCATACCACTAAAACCACTCTGCTGGCAGGCTGGCAACACTGTATTCATCCTGTTGTTGGTACAACTGTCGTGTGGCGAGATATTCTGTACCTCCCTGTCCCAGGCTGCGATGTGACATGAGGAATAGCTACACCTGGCAACACTGTGTTCATCCAATTGTTGGTACCACTGTCGTGTGACGGGATATTCTGATTTCCCCTGTTCAAGGCTGCGATGTGACGTGAGGAATAGCTACACCTAGCAACACTGTATTCACCCTGCTGTTGGTACCACTGTCGTGTGACGAGATATTCTGTGCCTCCCTGTTCCAGGCCCCGATGGGACATGAGGAATAGCTACACCAGGCAACACTGTATTCACCCTGTTGTTGGTACCACTGTCATGTGACGAGATATTCTGTACCTCCCTGTTCAAGGCTGCGATGTGACGTGGGGAATAGCTACACTTGGCAAGAGTGTATTCATCCTGTTGTTGGTATCACTATCGTGTGACGAGATATCCTGTGCCATCCTGTTCCAGGCTGCGATGTGACATGAGGAATAGCTACACCTGGCAACACTGTGTTCATCCTATTGTTGGTACCACTGTCGTGTGTTGGGATATTCTGATTTCCCCTGTTCAAGGCTGCGATGTGACATGAGGAATAGCTACACCTAGCAAGACTGTATTCACCCTGTTGTTGGTACCACTGTCGTGTTTCGAGATATCCTGTGCCATCCTGTTCCAGGCTGCGATGTGACATGAGGAATAGCTACACCTAGCAACACTGTATTCTTCCTGTTGTTGGTACCACTGTCGTGTGACGAGATATCCTGTACCTCCCTGTTCCAGGCTGCGATGTGACATGAGGAATAACTACATCTGGCAGCATTGTATTCTTCCTGTTGTTGGTACCACTGTCGTGTGACGAGATACTCTGTGCCTCCCTGTTCCAGGCTTCGATGTGACATGAGGAATAGCTACACCTGGCAACACTGTATTCTTGCTGTTGTTGGTACCACTGTCTTGTGACGAGATATTCTGAGCTTCCCTGTTCCAGGCTGCGATGTGACATGAGGAATAGCTACACATGGCAACACTGTGTTCTTCCTGTTGTTGGTACCACTGTCGTGTGACGAGATATCCTGTGCCTCTGTGCTCCAGGCTGCGATGTAACATGAGGTATAGCTACACCTGGCAACACTGTATTCTTCCTGTTGTTGGTACCACTGTCGGTCGTGTGACGAGATATTCTGTGCCTCCGTGTTCCAGGCTGCGATGTAACATGAGGTATAGCTACACCTGGCAACACTGTATTCTTTCTGTTGTTGGTACCACTGTCAGTCGTGTGACGAGATATTCTGTGCCTCCGTGTTCCACGTTGCGATGTAACATGAGGTATAGCTACACCTGGCAACACTGTATTCATACTGTTGTTGGTACCACTGTCGTGTGACGAGCTATTCTGTGCTTCCCTGTACCAAGCTGCGATGTGACGTGCGGAATAGCTACACCTGGCAACACTGTTTCATCCTGTTGTTGGTACCACTGTCGTGTGTCGAGCTATTCTGTGCTTCCCTGTTCCATTGAAGCTGATGCTCATTGGGGACAGTTGGCCAGTTGGGGAACCTGAATCAGGTTTCTTGCCTTGAGGTTGGGAGACAGAATCCAGCCCTTCTTCCGCCTGCATATCTCCATCATCATCCTCCTCGCTTCGCTTCTGAGCGATGGTTTTGAGCAAAGCTTTGCCGTCTTCTTTCGTCTCCTCATACTCCAGACATTTCTGAGCATAGGGATATGCATTGTCCAGTTGCTCCAGCTTCACATAGTAGTTAGCCAGGTACCTGAAGGCTTGACAAAGTTCACTCTTGTCACCCACCTGCCGGTTCTCACAGTCTGTCACATACTCTATGTATGCCAGAGCTGACGATTCACCATGGTTCAGCTTGTCATACAATTTAGCTAGTTTTAGAAGAGCTGTCCCTTCTTTCCTTCCTTTTACAAAAATTACATGGATTCGACCTCCTTTGAGCCAATGGTACATGGGTTCAATATAAAGCATTTCATACAAAGATTAAGTTATTTCTATCAGTAGGCTATATTGCATGCAATACCCAAACTAGTGAGATACAGGTCTAGCATAAGATATTAGCTGCCATCTTGTTTTCTGACTGAGACGGGTCAGCATTTTAAAGTAATTTCTTCACTACATTATTACAAGATAAATTTTAATTTCGAACGCGCCACGCCCTTTAGAACAGTTTAAACGATTCTCGGTTCGATAATCGGAACTGGTGGATCCCATGTTATGGATTATAAAGTTTGCATAATTCACACGGCCGCCTTCCTGAAATGGTACGGTGGATACCCTTGTAGTTTGGGCACAAGACGCGTCCCATATGAAGGTATGTTTTACCTAATTTGGTAATGATCGGATGATTAGTTTGGTCGTAATTTAATTTTAAGTTTTGACCATTTGAGTGGCCACTTTAACGGTTTGGTAAAGTTGGCGGCAATATAAAACATGACACTGAGGTGCTCTTTGCTAGTGCTACCTCTGTTCCAAATTTCGTTAATTCGGTTCCGTCGTGTTTGAATTGATAAACCAAATCCCATACACACACACTCACACACAGACAGACACACAATTTTTGGCCCTGTGTAGATCTCTACTTTCATTTTTTGCAAAAATCGGAAGTAGGCTAAAACCTCGGCACCAATTTCCCTTTCTCCTGCTCTGGTAGGGGTTGGAGTGAAAGTGCAGTGAAGACTAATGAAGCAGTTGGTGGAACTGCCTTGCTTGTGGGATGATATACAAGTCACTACCATTAAGATGTCATACGCGGCCTAGCACCGTCGCGTCGTCTGTTGCAGTCAACCTGGCATATTAATGGTCGAATGGGGGCAGATAAATCTCAGTGCACCAGAACGCTATTCCTCATGTCATATCGCAGCCAGGAACAGGGAGGCACAGAATATCTCGTCACACGACAGTGGTACCAACAACAGGATGAATACAGTGTTGCCAAGTGTAGCTATTCACAATGTCATATCGCAGCCTGGAACAGAGAGGTACAGAATATCTCGTCACACGAAAGTGGTACCAACAACAGGATGAATACAGTGTCACCAGGTGTAGCTATTCCTCATGTCACATCGCAGCCTTGAACAGGGAGGCACAGAACATCTCGTCACAAGACAGTGGTACCAACAGCAGGAAGAATACAGTGTTGCCAGGTGTAGCTATTCCGCAGGTTACATCGCAGCCTGGAACAGGGCAACACAGAATAACTCGTCACATGGCAGTGGTACCAACAACAGGGTGAATACAGTGTTGCCAGGTATAGCTATTCCTCATGTCATTGGACATTGGCTAAAACCTCGGCACCAATTTCCCTTTGTCTGTGTGTGAGTGTGTGTGTATGGGATTTGGTTTATCAATTCAAACACGACGGGACCGAATTAACGAAATTTGGAACAGAGGTAGCACTAGCAAAGAGCACCTCAGTGTCATGTTTTATATTGCCGCCAACTTTACCAAACCGTTAAAGTGGCCACTCAAATGGTCAAAACTTAAAATTAAATTACGACCAAACTAATCATCCGATCATTACCAAATTAGGTAAAACATACCTTCATATGGGACGCGTCTTGTGCCCAAACTACAAGGGTATCCACCGTACCATTTCAGGAAGGCGGCCGTGTGAATTATGCAAACTTTATAATCCATAACATGGGATCCACCAGTTCCGATTATCGAACCGAGAATCGTTTAAACTGGTCTAAAGGGCGTGGCGCGTTCGAAATTAAAATTTATCTTGTAATAATGTAGTGAAGAAATTACTTTAAAATGCTGACCCGTCTCAGTCAGAAAACAAGATGGCAGCTAATATCTTATGCTAGACCTGTATCTCACTAGTTTGGGTATTGCATGCAATATAGCCTACTGATAGAAATAACTTAATCTTTGTATGAAATGCTTTATATTGAACCCATGTACCATTGGCTCAAAGGAGGTCGAATCCATGTAATTTTTGTAAAAGGAAGGAAAGAAATATACAGTCCAATGGAACATATAGAAAGATTTCAAGCAAGGATGCTAGCCTAACGTTATGCAAGAAGTTAAACCAGGTGGCCAGGAAATGACATCATGCTTGACTCATTTATAAGGAGCCAGTCAAGAGTATAAATAGACTGAGTGGAAAGTTTCGACTGTATGACAGAGAAGCACGACTCGGAAATCAACCTTACCTTGCATTAAAACGGCAACACCGCAACTGTGCTAGAAGAAGAATAATTAAAATTAACCCACTTGCAGGAATAAAAGTAAGTAAATAAATACAGCATTGTGAATCATTTCGGATTAGAGATTTTTGTGTGGAGAAAAAGCTTTTAATAATAGTCCAGGAAAGAAATGCAAACGTAGCCATACGTCATAGGGGAATTACCGAAGCCCGAGGAGAGGGGAAATAAAAATCAACAGCAACACCCACACAGCTGAAGACTAAAAATTATTTAATATCTCGGAAATGCACGATCGATTTCCATGCGCAGTGAGGTCATTTTACGTTTGGAAGACGAGCTTTCTGGAGATATAATTTTTATAATTGTGCGACAATTATTTTAAAAGTTGGTCACGAAAAGGACTAGGATTTTATTTATTTTTGACTAAATAGTATAAAAGTCCAGGCCAATCCTGACCAATCATGCAGTTTCCGATAGCCCAGGGGGCGTTATAGTGCTACATCACGCCGAAGACTCTACAAGTATTCCTCGAGGGGAAACGCTGTATCACCGCATAGACATTATCCGACAGCCAAGAGCGTCGCGGTACATATAAACAACGAGCATCCACAAGGAGTAGCTAAGAAGTATTAATACAGTATCGCCGTGTGGAGAATTAGGAAAATCCTAGTTACAGGATTTAGTTCCGACAGTATAAAGTTTACAGTGAAAGGTTCATAAATTACAGTCAAAGCAGGCTGCGAACTTAGAACTCAGGGCGATAGGTCTTTAAGTAAACGACCAAAAGTATCATAACGTATTGAAGTAACGTCATAGCGAGATAAACATTCTATAAAATGTGAAGAACCCGTGTAGGGACGGACAGAACGAGGTTCGCTAGGTATTCCTGAGAGATAGGAATTCGAGAACCGAATAAGTCGAAAGGAGAAGGAAACTCTAGACATTGCTTCAAGAAAGCAGATGAACTATTTAAAAAGCACTACGATACGAGGAGTATTAGTTGCTAGAAATCACGAGATCACAAATAGATTTTCTGGGGGACCGTGGACGGAATAGACTTTCGCTAGACCAACCAATAGGGTCTAAAAGGGAGCCGTTCGAGTCAGAGAAATAGCAGATCGTCAGGAACGGGATTTGAAGGAGAATTATTCCAGGGAAGAAGTAGGTGGTTCGAGACATTCACATTCTGACAGGATAGGAAGTCGACATTTACTAAATTTCACCCTTGGAGACGGGAGGTCAAGAAATCACGTGTGAAGGCTTAATAGCAGCCTTAGTGATTAGAATCTGAGAAGTGTAAATATATATAAATTTGTGTTAAAAGTAATAATTTCAGTGTTTTTGTCGTGTATTCTGAAGGAATACACCAGTGTATTTAAACATGTTATCAGTGTTAAATATATACGAGTTAAGTGTGTGTCAAGATATGTCAGTACATGAAATGAATTTGTACAAAATGGAGTAATTTCAAAATAGTGGGCAAAAATGAAACGTCGCAGGAAAAAGAAGGTCAGGAAGACCTATAACATGTGAGTAAAGATTTTCATTATGTTTGTGTTGGGAAAGTGTTTGTGTACAATCCACCGGAGTTTTGAGATAGAGGGATATTTCTAATTAACAAATAACAGAGTAAGAGCGCGGTCTTAACGAATAAAATTCGAGAAATCATAAATAATTATGTGAAATCCTGTAGAGGAATGTATGAAATAAAATGTCAGTGTATTTGACAAATACTGTAAAAGCAAGCGTAATAATAATAATCATCATGAAAGATATATAAATAAAGATAAATTTGAATTATATGAAAGAAATAGCTTTTGAGCTTTCGTAAGGAATGAAGGCATGATATGAATATATAAATAATAATAATTGATACGTGCAAGGGCACGTCTCTACCATTTCAAACATGTATTTAATCAGGGACGCTGTTGTTGAAGTCTGAATCGTGCGCTTGGTCGCTCAGTACCGCCTGTCACCACGAGATGGTAGCTGCAGTCGGACTTTGCAAAGATACAAGTAGTTCCTGTTTCTCCCCAATAGGTGGTGTGGTCTTCGCCTTATAAACTCTATATACGCATGACATAATTGAAAGTCAATTATGATTCTACGTCATAAAACAAATGCTAGTGCATTCATGATACCGCCAAAATTATGAACTTATTAATGACATTGTTGTTTTGATGTGTCTTTCTCTGATTGGACAATATTTATTTACATGAAGACAGTTCGATAAATGACGAGCGATTCTCCGCCATTTTTGTGGAGTCCATTAGCTGTCGAGTGTAAAACATCAAGCTATCTGGTGAAAAGGTGTCTCCGTTTGTGCCGGGGGCTTGCCCCCTGGCCTCCGTGAAATGTGGATCTATTCTATCTAAAGGAAATAATCTGTGCACTGAAGGATATAAATTCGAGATTTCATCTTGAAGAGGAAACGTGGGATACTTATCGTAACTTGCTGCAAGGAAAGGTTGCTTGTGTACAAAACGGCGCGTGTGCTGGGGTAGCCATGATGAGGCAAATCTGATGCCTTTTAAAATTATGTAATGTGTGTTAATTATTTTATTGTCATTGTGTCTCCACGGAGAAGGATGTAAGGTACGTTTTTTATTTTAAATTTAATTTATTTAATTATTTTATTTTGGGATCTCCAAGTTTGGTCGTGTACGAATGTTGATCTTCTGTTGTGTTCTAGCTTGTAGGCCAAAAATTTCTTTTTCGTTTTAATAACGTTTCCTTATATATATTAAGTTTCTTATTTATTTTTTGTTTACCTTCTGGAGACACGTTTATTTGTTATTTCACGTTTAAATTATTTTTTATTTTCCTTTGGCAAGCTTGGGTTTGTCCTTTTTTTTAAATCCATGTAAGATCCGTCCAGTTTTAAAACGACTTGCATTTATAGTGTTTGATGTAATTGTTTTTTTTTTTACGTTCATTTCCTTCTACTAATGTTTAAATTTAATCTTATTTATTGTTTGCCGTAATTTTGATCTGGCATGTTTTTGGTGTGGCCATAGCTTTTGTTACCGTGATGCATTGTGGTCTCGTTGTCAGTCATTTTGGCGCGGGCCTCAATAGCAGACGTGTTGTGAATTAACTTAATCCTTTTTTAGTGTAATCTTGTTAATGTTAATTTCGTGATTTTTGGTAATGTCCTTGTGTTTTCCGCCGGCGAGCATATCATTTATTTTTTTTATTTTCTATCCCATTTAATTTTTTTGAAAGTGTAATTTAATTTTCAATTCCTTTTGTTTTGGCGTGGCCTCAACATCTGCATGTCGGATCGTGATTGCATTACCTTGCAATTCATCAAGCCCGTTCTGAGTATGTTATGCATGTAATATTTATTTTAACCTTTGGGCTGTTTAATTTTTTTTTAATTTAAATTAACTTTTTCCTTTTCTTGGCTTTTGCAAGCAAGCATGTTAGGCGCTATCTGGCCTTCTTGTAAATTTTGTGTGGATTGATGCATGTTCAGTTTAGGTGAAGGTTCCTTAAATTTTTAATATTAAACCTATTGTTTTTTTTAAATTCTTTGGTTGTGGCATTATTTAGCCGACGGCAGTCCCGTTGGTTTTTGGGGGGTGTTTGTACGATAGCCTGTGTGTGTTGTCCCCTTATCCATCTTCCTTCCACTCCTTTGGAGCTCTTCTGTCGGGACATGTCATCTGGAGGTGATGTTGCGGCGGAAGTGACCCGGACCCCTGAATACAGGTAAGTTGGCCCATCCACGTTTCCCGTACTCGTCCCATTCTGGTAAGCAAAGCGTTGGTTATCGAGAAGCCGACGTGCTGCTGGCCAAGCGATGGTGTCTCTACTCGTAGCATTTTGGTAGCAGTGCGTTGGTTATCGAATTACTGACGTGCTGCTGGCCAAGCGATTGGTGTCTCTTCTCGTAGCATTTTGGTAGCAGATCCTGCTCATGTTCACTTCCGTAACTATCCCCTCCCCAGTACCCACAGGCTGTTTTATGGACCCCTCTAATGCCGATGGGTCAGTTGTTGGTGTGATTTTGTCAGGAGAGTGCACTTAATGTTATGTTTTGCTAATCCTTATCGTTATTGTGTTTCATGTTGCCTCTGGATATCCATGTGGTATGCTGGATGTAAGGTGTCCTGTTTTTAAACGAGGCGTTTACCCCTGTATTTTACCCTGTTTGTGTGCAACATCCCCAATGAAGATGCAGCTCGGTGAGTGTCTGACATGTGTTCTTGGCATGGGAAATGGGATTTCTTTATGTTCTAATAGCCTATATGCTGCGTATGAAGGAATCCTGGAGCCCGTCGGAAGCTGGTAGCCTGATTGATTGTGCCTATTTTGTGATTTAGCTCCCTCTTCTCGAGCCAAGCAGGTGGTGACGTGTGCAGTTCTGGACAGCATGGTGCATGATTTGGTGTAGTAGGGTGGCTGTGTTTGAGTGTCAGCCTAATCTTTGGTGATGGTCATTGTTGGTTGTGGTACTGTTGTGAAAGTGTAAACTGTCCTTGTAATTCCTGAAAAGTTGTTTCTTTCTATATTGGTTGTCTGCATTCTGTGTTTTCCAAAATGGCCGACAACAATAGTGTTTTCAATTTAATCGACTTAAGCGATAACCTTGTGAATTTGGAGAGTTCTTCTGGGGTTGAACGGGAATCATCTCTGGTTACTAGGTCTGAGGTTTTGGGATCGATTACCAGTAGTAGTTTGCCTGCCCCTTTGTTGCCTGGCGCTGGCTCGTCCATACCACTTAATCCTGCATGCGGTCATTCCTCTCATGTTAGGTCACCTAATGATTTCCTGGGTCCTGCCGGCCCATTGCATCCCAGTTCTTTCACTAGTAATATAAATGTTTTGTCGCCTGTAGAGGGTGTGCGAGCGGGCTACCCTGGTAACAATGTGTCTATTCCTAATGCTTCATTCTCACCTACCGTTAATTATGGGTCGATTCCTCATCCTATTTCTGGTTTCTTAACTAAATTAAAGCATTTCAACCTTGATGACGTTACCCAAGTGGTACAATTTTTAAAACAAGTGGTCGAGTTGGGCAACCATGCCTCGATTTTTGGGATGTCGGAAGTTCAGATTTTCCAACTTTTGTATCCAGTTGCATCCGGTATGCTGCGCGATAAGCTTGTTGAAGCTATCCACCTCCGCATGTCCTTAGCCATGTTTATTAGGGAAGTGTTGTGGTTTTTTGTCCCTGCGAGCGCCCTAAGTGCTCTCGAGCATAAGTTCCTTTATCGTGTCCAAAGGCTGGACGAGTCCCTTAGCGACTATGTCAGCGACATTAAGGTGTATGCCCAGGTTTTTGCATCCCTTTTAACCGAGCGACAGTTGGTGTCATCAATTGTGAATGGGTTTTCGCCTCAATATAGGTCATACATGACTATGTGTACCAGGCCTTCGTCATTCGTCGAGCTGAAACAGGTCGTTATAGAGGCTATGGCTGTGAAGCATGCAGATTCCCTTCGGGTAGCTAATGTTCCTCCTCCGTCCTTGATGTCTCGTCCCCCACCTAAGGTTATGTTTCATCCTCGACCCAACATTAAGTGCCACTCGTGCGGTGGAGTGGGACATGTCAAGAAGGTGTGTCCGAGTAACCAGGCTGTGTATCGCCAATGACGGAACGTTGAGGAGACCAATTCGGGTGTTACTTCCAAGGATATTTCTGTGTGTAAGAATTTGGGAAAACCCTGTGAAGTTTCTGGTCGCCCTACCTATGATAGTCTGGATAGCTCGTTGAAAGCTAAATCTTTATGTGCTAATTCTGCTTATGTCACTGACCTACCTAACCTGTCGGTGAACAATGGCGTGGCAAGTCAGCCTAATTCTAAACGTTGTGTGAAACCTGTGGTGCGGGTGTCCTCGTCACCTACTTGTAATCGTGTTAGAGTGAGTAATAATTTTGGAATTTCTCCTGTGGCTAAAGGAATATCCCCGTTTATTGAAATTTGTGTTAATGACGAGCCCGTTTCTGCATTGCTTGATTCTGGTAGTGTCGCATCCTTTATAAGCGAGGACTGGTTTTTATCTATGAAGAGTGTTTGCAAATTTCCTGAGTTAGAGCCTAACAATGAATCTTTTATTTCGGCAAATTGTTCAAACTTAAGTATTTTGGGTAGTATGACAGTCAAAATTCATATTCTAAATTTTTCTTGGAAATTTAAATGTTTGGTTGCCAGAAATCTTTCTTGTGCTGTGGTCATTGGAGCTAATTTCATGTCACACGTTGGTATGCTTCTTGATTTTGGTGCTCGCAACTTATGGTTTAAGTTTAATCCACAGAGTAAATTATCTTTTAACCCGCTTTTATCTTCTCATGCTGTCAATTCTGTTACTGAGCCAATGACTATTGAGGATCTCGATCTGGAAAATTTAACGAGTCTTCAAAGGGAGGCCATTAAGAGGTTATGTCAGGAGTATGGCGATGTATTTACTGACAAGCTGGGTGTAACCCATTTGATGGAGTACAAGATTGAGCTAACCGATTCTGTGCCGGTGCGTTCCAGCCCGTATCGCCTTGCCCCGCCCAAGATGGCTGAACTTCGTAAGATTATCGATAAGATGTTAGAAGAAGGTGTTATCCAACCCTCTATCTCTGCCTACTCTTCCCCTGTATTTCTTGTGCCAAAACCTAACGGTGGTTTTCGGCCGGTGGTCGACTATAGGGCTCTTAATCAAAAAGTTGTTTTGCAGTCCATTCCTTTGCCGGACCTTCACACATGTTTTAGTTGGTTTCGCAACGCGAAGGTGTTCACGATCCTCGATTTAAATTCTTCCTACTTCCAAATTCCCCTCTCTCCTGAATCCAGGCATGTTACTGCTTTTTCCACTGACTGGAACCTCTTTGAGTATGCCCGTGTCCCGTTTGGACTGTCCACCGGAGCCGCTGTGTTGAGCAGACTTCTGGACAAGGTATTTTCAGAAATTAAATTCAAGTTTGTGTACCACTACCTTGACGATGTGGTGATCTATTCCGAGTCATTCGAGGAACACGTTGATCATCTGAAAATTGTACTTGATCGGTTGCGTGACGCTGGACTTACCGTCAAATTGTCCAAGGTTTCCTTTGCCAAGCCCAAAATTTCCTTCTTGGGACATATTGTTTCTGAATCTGGTATCTCAGTGGACCAATCTCGTACTCAGGCCATCAGAGATTTTAAACCACCCAAGAACGCCAAGGGTGTTGCTCGCTACATTGGAATGGTCAACTTCTTTCGCAAGTTTATCAGTAACTTTGCCGACCGTGCTGCTCCTCTAAATCAATTACGCAAAAAGGCTGTGAAGTTCGAGTGGGGTCCCTCTCAGCAAGCAGCCTTCGAAGATCTTAAGCTTGCGCTCTCTAACGCCCCTGTGTTAGCCAATCCGGATTTTGGGAAGCAGTTCATTGTGCAGACGGATGCGTCTGGTCGTGGTGTTGGTTGTGTCCTTCTGCAGGAATCTGATCTGGGTCGGCAACCTATTGCATACGCTTCACGTACCTTAACGGACGCAGAGAGGAAGTATTCTATTTACGAACTTGAGGGTTTGGCGGTGTTGTTCGCTCTGGAAAAATTCCGTATGTATCTTGAGCACACCAAGTTTCTCCTTGAGACCGATAACCAAGCCTTGAGCTGGGTCTTAGGGAAACCCCGCAAAACTGGGAGAATTGCTAGGTGGGCAACTAGGATTCTGTCGTTCCAGTTCACTGTTCAACATATTATAGGGTCCGAAAATGCGGTAGCTGATTCCTTAAGCCGCATGTACGAGGAAGCAGCTGAGGAGGATGTTCAGGAATGTGAACCCGTAAACCTTATATCTGCTGTAAATTGTGTCAATGCCGTTCTTAGCAATTCCCCTGTGCTGTTTGAGGATGTAAGACGGTTCCAGAAAGAAGACCCCTCCTTGTCTAGCCTTATTGACCGAATCAATTCTGGTGAAGTGATCAAGCCCTACTCTCTGAAGGACGGTGTATTGTGTTGCTCGTCTCGTCATGACCGCCTTCCTAAAATTGTGCTCCCGTCGGTCCTCATTCCCGAAATCTTTCGTTACTATCATGAATCTCCTATTGGTGGCCACCTAGGAGTATTCAAGACCCGAGCTAAAATCAGACAGTTTTTCATTTGGCAAAGTATGGATGGCGACATCAGGAGGCTCATTAGGAATTGTGCTGCATGCAGTATTAGCAAACCTCCGGTTTCTACTAAGGTTGGCCTGTTGTCATCTGAACCAGCATCTAGACCCATGGAAAGGCTTTTTATCGACCATGTTGGACCGTTCCCTCGCTCTGGTCGGGGAAACCAATTTGCGCTTGTTTGCACTGACGGTTTCTCCCGGTTTAGTTGGATTTTCCCCACCAGACAGGCTACGACCAGTTCCGTCATAAAGTGTCTTAATTCCATCTTCTCGTCTTTTGGGCCGTGTCAGTATCTGGTGTCAGATAATGCCAAGTGCTTTGTATCTCATCAGTTCCGTCAATTCTTGTTTGATTATGCTATTTCGCACGTAACCACCACTCCCTATTTTCCTAACCCGTCTCTTGCTGAGCGAGTCAATCGTAATCTCCGTTCTGCTCTGATTGCTTTCCACCACGACGACCATTCCAAGTGGGATTCTAATTTGCATTGGCTCAATTTTGCTTTCAACACTGCCGTGCATGAGAGCACGCAAGCTACCCATTTTTCGCTAATGTTTTCCTTTATGGCCAATTGTCCGTTGTCTAATCTGTGGAACCTGCACGATCTCCTTCCTGACAGTTTCACGCCCGAGGATATGAGGGCGAAATTCGACAAGGCTAGAGAGAATATTAAGGTATCCCATGACCAACTTGCCAGGCGACACAATGCCTGTCGCAAGCCAACTGATTTGGAAATTGGTGATGTTGTGTACGTCCGCAATTTCGAGCCCAAGGGCGTCAGTAATCTTGTCTCAAGCAAGTTAACCCCTCGTTTTAAAGGCCCATGCTATGTAGAGGCATTCTTGACTCCTGTTACTCTTCTTGTTAGAAACCCTAAGGCCAACAAAATTTCTAGAGTGCATCTATCACACATTAAACGAGGTGGAGACGTTTCTAATGAGGAAATGCTACCGTAAATTTTGTAAAACTGAATTTGTATAATGTAGAGTATCCCTAACCTTCATTGAAGCCTTCAAGCTTCTGTTCCTTGTGGAATTTTGAATTTAATTGGGTTTGCAAACTCTGATGGGATACAAAATGTAAATGTTGGGAAGTTCCCATTGTAATGGTAAATTGTAAAAGTGTACCTAATTTTGATGTTTCATAGGAGATGCTAATATGTAAGTTGGGCTCGGTGGGAGACCTAACTCATGGTAACCTTGTATTCCTGTTCCCTTTGGGAATTGTAGTGGTCATTCCTCTACCGTAGTTCCTTCGAAATGTATAGTCATCCAACTCATGTAATCTTGAAAGGTACTTCGAATCTGTAAAAAGGTAAACTTGTTAATGAAATTTTGTAAGCACGGATCTAGGGCTTGGTCAGAAATATTTCCTTCATTTAAATTCAACCTTGTTTCTCTTTTGTAAAATGTAGTAAGAAATTGTAATTTTGTAAACTTTTATTTTTGAAATTAGATTAACTTCTATTTTTGTAAATGGCTGCCCACGCGTCACATAATGTCTTGCACATTGCTTCTACCTACTTCGTCTAAAACGACCTACATTGGACTTGTTGAAAATTTTCCTAACGTGTCTCGGACTCTGAAAGCACTGCTGGTGCTGGTGTACTGCGTTTCTGAGGATTTTTGGACACAGTGATGCTGTTGACTAAGTGGTTTGCGAGGTGATCAATTATCCCATCACTGATAATCTGACCCTGCATTCTTCCTAACCAAAACGATGCGGTTTCATCCATCAATTGGAGTTAACTGGTGATCATTATCTTCGGGAAGCATCTCTGGTGAATCGACAAGTTAAGGAGGACTGTCTATGCCTTGGCATATTCGTGAACGGTGTTCACGCTTAAGGGAGGGAGACTGATACGTGCAAGGGCACGTCTCTACCATTTCAAACATGTATTTAATCAGGGACGCTGTTGTTGAAGTCTGAATCGTGCGCTTGGTCGCTCAGTACCGCCTGTCACCACGAGATGGTAGCTGCAGTCGGACTTTGCAAAGATACAAGTAGTTCCTGTTTCTCCCCAATAGGTGGTGTGGTCTTCGCCTTATAAACTCTATATACGCATGACATAATTGAAAGTCAATTATGATTCTACGTCATAAAACAAATGCTAGTGCATTCATGATACCGCCAAAATTATGAACTTATTAATGACATTGTTGTTTTGATGTGTCTTTCTCTGATTGGACAATATTTATTTACATGAAGACAGTTCGATAAATGACGAGCGATTCTCCGCCATTTTTGTGGAGTCCATTAGCTGTCGAGTGTAAAACATCAAGCTATCTGGTGAAAAGGTGTCTCCGTTTGTGCCGGGGGCTTGCCCCCTGGCCTCCGTGAAATGTGGATCTATTCTATCTAAAGGAAATAATCTGTGCACTGAAGGATATAAATTCGAGATTTCATCTTGAAGAGGAAACGTGGGATACTTATCGTAACTTGCTGCAAGGAAAGGTTGCTTGTGTACAAAACGGCGCGTGTGCTGGGGTAGCCATGATGAGGCAAATCTGATGCCTTTTAAAATTATGTAATGTGTGTTAATTATTTTATTGTCATTGTGTCTCCACGGAGAAGGATGTAAGGTACGTTTTTTATTTTAAATTTAATTTATTTAATTATTTTATTTTGGGATCTCCAAGTTTGGTCGTGTACGAATGTTGATCTTCTGTTGTGTTCTAGCTTGTAGGCCAAAAATTTCTTTTTCGTTTTAATAACGTTTCCTTATATATATTAAGTTTCTTATTTATTTTTTGTTTACCTTCTGGAGACACGTTTATTTGTTATTTCACGTTTAAATTATTTTTTATTTACCTTTGGCAAGCTTGGGTTTGTCCTTTTTTTTAAATCCATGTAAGATCCGTCCAGTTTTAAAACGACTTGCATTTATAGTGTTTGATGTAATTTTTTTTTTTTTACGTTCATTTCCTTCTACTAATGTTTAAATTTAATCTTATTTATTGTTTGCCGTAATTTTGATCTGGCATGTTTTTGGTGTGGCCATAGCTTTTGTTACCGTGATGCATTGTGGTCTCGTTGTCAGTCATTTTGGCGCGGGCCTCAATAGCAGACGTGTTGTGAATTAACTTAATCCTTTTTTAGTGTAATCTTGTTAATGTTAATTTCGTGATTTTTGGTAATGTCCTTGTGTTTTCCGCCGGCGAGCATATCATTTATTTTTTTTATTTTCTATCCCATTTAATTTTTTTGAAAGTGTAATTTAATTTTCAATTCCTTTTGTTTTGGCGTGGCCTCAACATCTGCATGTCGGATCGTGATTGCATTACCTTGCAATTCATCAAGCCCGTTCTGAGTATGTTATGCATGTAATATTTATTTTAACCTTTGGGCTGTTTAATTTTTTTTAAATTTAAATTAACTTTTTCCTTTTCTTGGCTTTTGCAAGCAAGCATGTTAGGCGCTATCTGGCCTTCTTGTAAATTTTGTGTGGATTGATGCATGTTCAGTTTAGGTGAAGGTTCCTTAAATTTTTAATATTAAACCTATTGTTTTTTTTTATTCTTTGGTTGTGGCATTATTTAGCCGACGGCAGTCCCGTTGGTTTTTGGGGGGTGTTTGTACGATAGCCTGTGTGTGTTGTCCCCTTATCCATCTTCCTTCCACTCCTTTGGAGCTCTTCTGTCGGGACATGTCATCTGGAGGTGATGTTGCGGCGGAAGTGACCCGGACCCCTGAATACAGGTAAGTTGGCCCATCCACGTTTCCCGTACTCGTCCCATTCTGGTAAGCAAAGCGTTGGTTATCGAGAAGCCGACGTGCTGCTGGCCAAGCGATGGTGTCTCTACTCGTAGCATTTTGGTAGCAGTGCGTTGGTTATCGAATTACTGACGTGCTGCTGGCCAAGCGATTGGTGTCTCTTCTCGTAGCAATAATAATAATGAAAGAAATATAAATAAAGATTAAATTGAATAATATGAAAGTAAGAGCGTTTGAGCCTTAATAAAAGTATGAAGACATGGTGTTAATGCATGTTCTTAAAATATAGCGAGTATTGTCAAGGGGAAGGATTAATGTAAAATTTGAGATATGGATCAATTGTTAATGTGGAATTTATCAGTTCTTTGGAAGACGCTAGGCTTAAAAATAATGTAGAGCGCAATGTAGCGCATTAAAGTAAATTGTCACGCTAGGAATGCGTAGAATCGAAATGTACTTGGTAAATTACTTACGAGGGGTAGTTGATTGTGGTAATTGAGCTATTGTTGTAAGTCCTCCAATAGTGACGTAGATCACGAGGCTATGTGTGTTATGTTATAGTAATAGGGAGCAAATGTATGGTATTATGAGCGCAGGTAATGGAGGCCACGGCCGACCCTAGTCGCATTTATATAAGTCCTCAAGTATGGGAATGGTTCCCGAGGCATGTTAATGAGAGTCGAACCCAGACTCGTCAAGTTGTTGAAGCCCCTAAATATTCGTCGTTGTATGTGAATTAATCTTACCAATCAATGAGGACCCTTCGTAATTAATCAATGCCAAGGTTACGAAAGTGGTTTATGAACCTAATAATGTTTGTTGAAAGTGTATGAAAGAAACGCTAGGTCTCTCCAGAGAACTGAAGAAAGAAAGATCTGTTTTAAAAGCATTGAATAGAGCTGCCACGCTGGCAAGGCAAGAGGGTCCCCTCTTAGTCATAAATCTCGCCTAAGTGATTACGTTCTACCCTTGTTATTGTAAGTGCCCTAGGTCGGGAAAAAGACCGTCTGAGAGAAGTAAATATACACCGTGAGTGTTTTAAAAGTTGTAAACGACCCGGGATTTGAACCGAGGTCCTTGTAGATGAAAGTACCGCTTGCCTGTTCAGATCGTTAGCTTTCTTATGTGATAATGGTCTTATAAGACAAATAAACAAATAAAAATCCCTAAGGTAATGTTGTATGAATGTAGGATGCCATGAGTTTAATGAAGATAACTAGATTCCGGGAGTAATCGTAGTTTTTGACTTTGTCAAGTAATCTTTTATAACTCTGGAGTACACAGGTATTTTCCCGATCACTGTAGTGGATTTGTAAAACTTGAGAGAGATGGTAATGTTGAGAATATTGTGGAATGCCCAAACATTTAAGTAGAGAAGTAATATGTACTTTAAATATGATTATATATTTTTATTGGTGAGAAGAAACTCATAAAATAGTTAATGAGGTGTGTAAAAGAAGGACACCGTCAATATTGAATAGTATCGAGCCATTAGAGCTTGTGATTATATTGCACTTTAAGATAGATACGTTATGGAAGTGAAAATAATTTTGAGTTGTTGGTTTGAATGCAACCATTATTTTTAATATAATGATAGTTTGTTTTGATATATTCCTTGTTCACTTTGAACAAGTAGAAGGAGTGGTCAATAGTTTATTTATTTTATTTGTTTGTAGCGCCATAATTTTGGTTAATTAAATGTGTTAAAATAGGAGTTGAATTTGTTGTTTTTATTTTGAAAGTGTATCCTCTATTTAATCCAAAATGTGTAAGTCACAGAGTGGGAGAACATACCAAAACCCCGAAAATCCCGATTTGAGCTTTGCTGGCATACTGTGATTTGCATATTTCTTGCTGGAAGGGCACAATATATAAAAGTAATACTCCACAGAAGAAATCGTTTAGTCTAAATCATTAATTTCTAAGACGTTCTGTGTAATTCAACCGATATCGGTGAATTTGGGTTGACTTGTTTGGCTGCGTGGTAAAGTGTTTGACTGGGGTTCTAATCCTACCAGAATTGGGTTCTTTTGCTTGTTATTTTAAATATTTATTGTTTTGTAATTACTCAGACGTTTAAAATCAAGCATTATATTTTGCTTATTCCAATGGAAAATATATATTTAATTAAAACAAAATTCGCCAGCGGATCTGCAAGAGACATCTAACAGCAACCAGGAGAACTATCATGGCCAACGTATTGCGCAACGGCCCACAGATTACCTTTCAGCTTTAATTGAAAAGTTTCTTTTTATCTGGCTGAAGAGTTCACCACGGACTGTGTATCAACAATTTATATTTCATAGAGTAATACTTCCAGTCGTAGGCCATTCATGTGACATAATCAGAAAGTCTCTTAAGAAAGTAACTGGAGTGATATAGGAAGAATATATCAAACTCGTTTTGTTCTTGTCCCACGCTTTGCGTACATCACAGGAGAAGTTTCAACCTCATCAGTCGGTACGAAAAGTTTCTTCCGGCGATGTCGTGGTTTCTCCGCAAGTGATTCATTTTCTGAGGCAGGTAATGATGCACCTATGGACTTTTCATTAGATTGACTAGGATCATTTTCATTCTGAACCTTGTTTCTCCGGGTGCTTCGGCCTCCCTCAATTTTATACTTCCTCAGTTCATCCTTCTGCAGCATGATTTCTTCCTTCAGTTTACTAATCTCGCTAAGATATTCAATTTTATTAGGAGTTGGGTTCTTCACATAAAGCTCTTGGCAACGTTGTACTTCTCGTCTATGCATCTCAACCTCTTCTTGTTTCTGCTTTAACATGTCATCATAGGTTTTGAACTGTGTATCCCGATTGGTTTTAAAGCTTTCCATTTCTGCCTCTTGATTTTTTATCATTCCTTCAAGACTCTGATTGTCTTCATCCAACCTCTGACATTCAATCTCTTTCCGGTCTAATTCTCGGGTAAGAGAAGCTAGTTGGAGAGTTAATTTCTCATTTTCAGCACTCAGACCTTTTGCTAATCTTTGGCATTATTTTGCTCCTGAGTCAGTCCAGATTCAGCTACTTTTAATTCTTTCTTCAAGTGCTCATTTTCCTCGGACTTCAGTGTCAGCTGCTCCGCGAGTTCTCTCTTGAATTGAATCAGGTCTTTAATCTCTTTCTGTAACACACATAATTCCCTTTCAATGGATTCCTTATCTTCAGATTTGTTTTTTGCTGCAGTCAAAGCCTTTTCCAATTCTACTACTTTTCTTTCTGAAAGCTGCAATACTTCTTTTCTAGTCTTCAACTCATCCTCAAGGCTATCCACTTGAGCTTGTAAAGCTTTCAATTCGGTTTTGTCTGTGGATTTGTTCAAACGACCATCTCTCAACTCTTGATTCTCCAGTTCAAGTTTCTTGTTCAACTTTTCATACTTTGAGGCCGAAAACATGTATTCATCACGAGCCTCACATATCGATCTTAACTTGTGGTTTTCAGCGCTCTCTTTTTGACGTTCCAAACATGCTGCCTGGTGTTGAATCTTCATTTGGCAAATCTCCAACTTAGATTTCAGGTCTTCAATTTCCTCTTCCTTGGAGGCCAACTGTTTCTCTATATCTTCTCTCATTTCACATTCATCATCATGTTCCTTCAAGTGAGTTAAATAGTCTTTCCTTGCCTCAGTTATCATATCATTTGATACCCTCAAATCCTCATCTTTTAACTTCAGAGCATTTCTCAGTTGATCAATTTGGCTAATCAATTCGGCGACTAGTGTACTATTTTCACCATTGGCACTATTTGAATCGGATTTGGAAGCTTCCACTACTCTCTTAGCACAATCAAGTTCTTGTTTCACAGTTGCAGTTTCAAAGACCAATTTAGAATGGGTTAGCTGCAATTCCTGATGCTTTTCCTTTAAGCTGTCCCTTTGCTCCTGAACAGCATTTAACTTGCATTCCAAATTTTATTTTTCTGCTCGAGGTCTTCTACAGTTGCCTCTTCCTCTTCAGTTTCGTAATCTCTCTGTTCAATTTTACATCGTTCGAAATTAATTTCCTCCAATTTGCGCTCATAGTAAGCTTGAAGTTTGTTTAGACGTCATTCATGCATTTCTTCCAAACGAGCTTCTGATTCCTTCACGCTGTTTTGATGATTAGTTTGCACTTGACGCAACATTTCGGAGAATTTGTTGTATAATTCTTCCCTTATTTCTGCTTCCACTTTCACATTTTTCATTTTCAGTTCGGTTACTTCTCTTTGTAATGAATCCACCAAAGCCAACAATTCCTCAATTCTTGATGAATCCTGAAGGGAACTTCCATGTTTTTCCTGGACACTTGTTTCAGAAATATATTGTGAAAATCTTGAAGAACGCAAGGCGCAGGGCTTTGGACGCAAAACTTGTTCAAACACAATCTCTTTAGCCAATGCAGAAAACTTCAAGACATTTATTGTCTCCTCGTACAGCGAGAAATCTAAATTCGCATTGACAATCAAAGTTAGATGATCTTGCCCTCTGAGTGCACGCTAAAAGAGCCTCGTCAATTTGAACTCTCGGAAGGGAATTATATGCTTCATAGAAGCAGCCTGATTTTGTCCGATTACTTCCAGGCACTTTCCTAAAACATGAAGGGATGTATTTATGCTTTGAGATTCCTTCATTCGTTCTCCAACTTTATGGGTCTTCTTTGCTCTTTCAGCTCCTGCCAAGTCCACCAAAGAGTACGTGCTCACTGTGACAAACGTGGCATTATCTGTGTCAAGATGCTTAAGAAGCTTGATGGCCGCTAGATTGCACTCTCCCTATTAGGATTATATCTGGCAGATGTCATGACTGTTCTACGTGGGACTCCACTGGTTGGCATTCTATACGCATCGAATTTCAAGAATGAAAAGTTGATAATACGATACTTTTTTATTTTAAAGCGTTTGTAACAGCCTATTGTGTGTTATTTCAACTAAAGACAAAGTGATCCCACATAGTACCTGTGCTCTATCTGCTGGTGCTATTTCAGGATATTAACTTAATTAATAATTTTATTGCTGCCAAATATCATTCGAAAATAAAAAATAAACATGTACACTAAAATTGCGCTGTGGGGATTTCAATTGCATAGATTTCATTGATTGTTTCCTCTACTACAGAGCTCTTAGTGGTAGCGTTCACATGCTTGTCCACATAGTCGGCATACACGCGTCACTCTAGGGTCTCCATTCCATAAAATTCTTGAGATATGTCTTCTCTTTCCTTCTTTTCTTCTTTCTTTAATGATGGTTGTAGTTTTTCCGAGGTTCTGGTGTTTGGTAGAGGTAAATAGGTTCTAAGGTCTTCAACCAAGAAATGATTTTATTATACTCTTTGATAACTATACTCATACATTTAGGAGAAAGTAGGCTATATGTTCTTTACTGAACATCTTGTTTTTTATACAAAATTCTGTCGTATTCCTAAATTTGTTTCTTTGGCGGGAGAACAATTGTTGAATGTTTAGGAGGTAATGAAAATCCACAGCCTGCTTCCAGTCTCCGACCGGGTCAGGAATGGAATGAATGAAGCCCCTAGCTAGCGGCGAGGATATGAACTGTGCCGGCTGCCGAGGCCTGACGCACTGTTTAGGAGGTAATACCAGACGATATTATCCGATTTCCCTCCAGCAGCGTTTTCTTTACTGTGAGACTAAAATTTAACGTACTGTAGACTCAATTATTTCTACGGTTAGGGTTGGCTGCGTGGCTCAGTAGTAACGTTCTCGCCTGATGTTTCCAAGATTGAAGGATCATATCCTGGCGCAGTCAGGTGACATTTGAGGATGCGCAAATGCGAGGGAGCCGTGTCATTCGATTTATTGGCACGCTAAAGATCCCCTTCGGGGCAATATTCTGGCACCCTGGCCAGGGCTACCATTCCACAGTAAGTATTCTCCAACTTTCAAAATTTAATATTCGAGTACATGTATTTTAATACATACATGTTATATTGTTTGTTTTTATTCACACAGGCTTCTTCACATTTGTACTTGATCATAACCATTCTGACAAATTCTATCTTAAACTCAAAATGTTTGTCTACATAACATCCACGTAAGTTTTCTAAGGTTTATACCCTTGGTATATTCTTCCACTCTCCTTTATGACTTTCTAGAATATGTTTCTCATTTCTATCTTTCTAGATCACCGTATCCTTCTTCCAGCTGGTTTCATATCACGATTTCTTTCTTTCGAATTAACATATTTTTGTAACAGATCTGTTTTTTTTTAATTTTAGTGTATGTCTTTTTTAGTTCTCACGCTTTTAGACGATTAATTTATTAGAACTATTTTTGAGAACAACCTTCTTATATGGTAAAATGTTTCATGCAGGCTTACTGTACGTCACGCTTCTATGTTCACATTATGTGCGCTGAGGAAGGCCACAATAAAGAGTACAAATTATTACCAACATATGGTTTATAATTTTCAGAACTTATTATGTGATAACACGTTATGCCATTCATGGGTTCCACCACAAGTTCTGCCGAAACAAATTATTTCACTAGGCAAACGAAAACTGTATATGGCAATTAACAACGAACATTGCGGAACATATCATGCCCAAGATTGCAAGAAAAGGAAAATCACAATAATAAAGCTAGGATTAAACAAGAAGTTCCGTGACGAACTAAAGAGCCTACTTTTCATGCCAATGATTATTCTACAGTATATGAACCTATCTAGAATAATGAAGAAATTAAGTTGCTAATATCGAAATTTCTAATTATTTAGAAATACTGTATACCTTGCATAATGTAGCCTAATAGAGCACTACAGTTGGCAGCCCTGATGACTGAATATATCCTTAGTTCCATCTCTTAAGGTACAGAATACAAAATTTGGCTGAAGTCCAATGAATAGCATGGACGTTACATGCAGTTAAACATTAGATCTAACAGCGTGCGTAAAATCATGTTGGCAACAATGTCATGCATGTATTGGTCAGAAATAATCTGAAATAATATGATCTATTGTTGTGCCAATTTTGAATGAAATCCATTAGTTAGTATAGAAGTTACATGCATTTTAAAATTGGACCTATCAGCAGAATCATGTTGGCAGCACTGACGTATATTAGTTAGTCCAAATGCATCTAGAATGCCAGGTACTATACATGTGCAAAGTTTAGAGCTATTGGCTTGCATACTTTCTGATATATTGGTATTTGGATAAAATAAATTAGGAGCATTTATTAACAGTTGGCAGCCCTGGTGGGTCTTAAGAATACGCTCAGTCATATCTGGTTATGTATGCATACAACATACGAAATTTGATTGAATTCCAATTGATAGTGTAGAAGTTATGTGCATTTAAAAATTTGACCAATCAGCAGGCTTATAATCATTTTGGCAACACAACGATGTATGGCCTCCTGGAAATTAAACTGCAATATTATTATCTATACGTATGCCAATTTTGAAATAACTCCCATTCATACCTTCCAAGATATCCAACATGGAGCTCAAATTTCAATTGCGATTTTTTAGCAGTTGGTAGCACTGACATCATTTTCAAATATGGCCGTGAGATATTCGGGTATAGACCTTTATTCCTCCCAAATTTTGTTTTGATTGCTCCAGCCGTTTAGGAATTGATAGGGGGGGGGGAGACACACACACACACAGCCAGACAGACAGACAGACAGAAGGACAGACAGACAGACAGACAGAAAGATAGACAGACACACATTTGCCCGATCTCATAAGACTACTTTTTCCTCATTTTTGCAAAATGTGAAAAGTAGGCTAAAAATTAGAATAATGTGAGCCCTTACATATTACAATATATGTGAAATTTGCCTACATAAATGTCAACGCTAACATAAACTTAAAGTACAAGAGACGATAACTAGGATACAGTTTGTACAACTTCGTAATCTGTATCTCTGTATTAATGCACATTGTGCGCTTTATTTAATACATTATTTACAAGTAGCCATTCAACTGTTTTGATTGTAGTCATTGATGACTGACATATTCCTAATTTTTGATCAATTTCATGTTTGTACAAATACTAGCAATCCGTCCTGCCTTCTCCCGGGAACAGTTATGAATACATTACGTGATAAGCGCTTTCTTTTCGATGTCAATGAACTACGACCTGTATCCTTTATACGTCTCGGCATGATGGGTTAAAATCACTGACTGGACTATTTATTATATCGTTATGGAGATGCATGTGCAACGAATTCTTGTCAGACGTATTTTAAGAACGTCGAGGAGCATGAAACACAAATCTTCCTTCCGTCCAATCTTAACTCGACTGTGAATTTTGCGGAACGAAAAGTTCACAGGCGAAGTGAAGGAAAGCCGAGTTGCACTTCCAGGGAAACTCCAAACACAACCACTCTTCTCTGAAGTCTTAACTCAACATGACTCGATAGTTTGGTGCTGGCTGTATCTGGGGTAATAGGCTCGCCCGCTAACTAGGCTGCAACTGGGGTGATAGGCTCACCCCTAGATAGCTCGTAAACTGTCGCCTCAGTAATTGAATGGAGATTGTTGCAAGAAATGAAAACGTAAAAACACTCATAGTGGGCGATGTATTGTAGATAGAGATATGCTCTCAGGGACTTTTTGTTTAGCTTTTCATGCTGAACAATTCTTACACTCATAGTATATTGATATTTTTAATGGTTTGCGCAGCGTAAGCTTAAAAGCGCACGGGCGTCAGGTGATATTTACGACTTCTGCAATGAAATCGTTAATGCTTGGCTTCCTTCGATCATAAATAAATTATTTTCTAGAGAAACCTTTCTAGAGATATCCTTCACAGAATGGTGACAACCGCATCAAAATCCATTTAGTGTTCCTTGACATTACTCGTGACATCCAAGAATCGGGGACATAGTTTTATACTATGCAGATATTTGTGGGTCAATCGGATTCTTAATCAGCCTCTGTTTGTTTTTTTCAAAGTGAGAAATCCCATAATCCTTTTAATCATAGGCACTTACTGTAAATGACAATGTCCAGGGAGAAATAGGTCAAACTAATTACGTAATATATGCAACAATGGTTAAAAATTAAGGTATATTGGCTTTCACGGCCAGTGAATTAAAACTCAGCAATTCTTCTAGGTTTGTGCCGTGTCTTCCGTGGGGTTTCGCCTAGGACACCAAGCTGGCTCATCGGCGGGCTCTTGGTGTCCCCGCCCGGACCCCCACAGGAGTAACGAACTGCGCGTTACCTCCCTCTATATTAGGTGCAACTGCACCACTTGACTGCGAGAACTAAAAGCTCAAGCAGCCTGGCCGTGAAAGCCAATATACCATGTTGCAATGTTGCTTGAAAGACAGAGTTCGATCGAGGGTGACACCAATATATTTTGGTGTAAAACAATGGAGGATTGTTTCACCTTGCCACTTAATAGTAAGAATATGAATAATACAAAGGAATACGTACAGTCGATTTGTTAGCCTACTTTCGAAATTTGCAAAAAATGAAAGTAGACTTATGAGATCAACACAGGGCGAAAAAAGTGTGTCTGTCTGTGTGTGTGTATGTGTGTGTGTGAGTCTGTGTGTGTGTGTGTCTGTGTGTGTGTGTGTGTGTGTGTGTGTGAGTGTGTGTACTCTGAATGTCTGTCCCCCCCTATCAATTCGAACACGGTGAATGCGAATTGAACGAAATTTGGTACAAAGGTAGCACTAGCAAAGGACACCTCAGTGTCATGTTTTATATCGCCGCCATCTTGACGGAAACGTAATGGCGGCCACACAAATGTTCAAAGCTTAAATCAAATTACGACTAACCTAATCATCCGATCTCTACCAAATTTTGCAACGACATACCTTTATGGGGGGAGCATCCTTTGACCAAACCAATAGGTCATCAGCGTAATAGTTTGCGGATGGCGGCCATCTTTGTGTGAAAATCGATTCCCCCTATTAATTCGAACACGGTGCAACCGAATGGAACGAAATTTGGTACAGAGGTAGTACTAACAAAAGGCACCTCAGTGTCATGTTTTATATCGCCGCCATCTTGACGGAAACGTAATGGCGGCCACACAAATGTTCAAAGCTTAAATCAAATTACGACTTACCTAATCATCCGATCTCTACCAAATTTTGCAACTACATACCTTTATGGAGGGAGCATCCTTTGACCAATCTAATAGGTCATTCACCTGATAGTTTGCGGATGGCGGCCATCTTTATGTCAAAATTGATTCCCCCTATTAATTCGAACACGGTGGAACCGAACGGAACGAAATTTGGTACAGAGGTAGCACTAGCAAAGGGCACCTCAGTGTCATGTTTTATATCGCCGCCATCTTGACTGAAACGTAATGGCGGCCACACGAATGTTCAAAGCTTAAATCAAATTACGACTTACCTAATCATCCGATCTCTACCAAATTTTGCAACTACATACCTTTATGGAGGGAGCATCCTTTGACCAATCTAATAGGTCATTCACCTGATAGTTTGCGGATGGCGGCCATCTTTATGTCAAAATTGATTCCCCCTATTAATTCGAACACGGTGGAACCGAATGGAACGAAATTTGCTACAGAGGTAGCACTAGCAAAGGGCACCTCAGTGTCATGTTTTATATCGCCGCCATCTTGACTGAAACGTAATGGCGGCCACACGAATGTTCAAAGCTTAAATCAAATTACGATTAACCTAATCATCCGATCTCTACCAAATTTTGCAACTACATACCTTTATGGAGGGAGCATCCTTTGACCAATCTAATAGGTCATTCGCCTAATAGTTTGCGGATGGCGGCCATCTTTGTGTCAGAATCGATTCCCCCAATTAATTCAAACACGCTGAAACCGAATGGAACGAAATTAGGTACAGAGATACCACTAGCAAAGGGCATCTCAGTGTCATGATTAATATCGCCACCATATTGACAGAAACGTAATGGCGGCCACACGAATGTTTAAAGCTTAAATCAAATTACGACTAACATAACCATCCGAACTCTACCAAACTTTGCAACAACATACCTTTATGGAGGGAGCATCCTTTGACCAATCTAATAGGTCATTAGCCAAATAGTTTGCGGATGGTGGCCATCTTTATGTCAAAATTGATTCCCCCTATTATTTCGAACACGGTGGAACCGAATGGAACGAAATTTGGTACAGAGGTAGCACTAGCAAAGGGCACCTCAGTGTCATGTTTTATATCACCGCTATCTTGATGGAAACGTAATCGCGGCCACCCAAATGTTAAAAGCTAAAATGTAATTACGACCAACCTAATAATCTAGTCTCTACCAAATTTTGCAACACCATATCTTTATGTGGGAAACATATTCTGACCAAACTGCAAGAACATCAGCCCAATAGTTTGCAGATGGTGGCCAAGTATGTGTGCAAATCGATTCCCCCTATCAATTCAAACACGGTGAAACCGAATTGAACGAAATTTGGTACAGAGGTAGCACTAGCAAAGGGCACCTCATATTCATGTTTAATATCCCTATAGCACGTTGTATTTCAACAAGCTCCTACAACCAACATTCAATCATACTCCTTGAAAAGGACAAAGAGTTATAACAATACCCATGCATTTAGGAGAAAGTAGGCTATATGTTCTTTACTGAACATCTTGTTGTACTATACCGAGGTATCACCTTCACAATATTTTGATGGTTGAACAGTTTGTTGTTTTTGTTTTTGCTTATTTAAGGGATTAGTGACATCATGGTCATTTAGTCCCGTGTACTAGCGTGTGTGTAGAATTCGTGTGATAACCTGTGTTATTGTGATGGCTGTACTAGTGTGTGTATTTGTAAATTGGACATAGGATTGTCAAAAAGGCAGCCGTAGCCTTGCTTTGGGAACCATCCCAGCATTTGCCTGGCGTAGAAGTGGGGAAACCACGGATGGCTGGTGTGGGAAATAAACTCTCCTCTACTCAGTTTTGCTTCACGAGGATCAGTGTACCCTTAATTGAGCTGGGAGTATCAGATGAAAAGTGGGTTTAGAGAGGGACACTACGGTCTCTCTCGAGTTCGCCTTTCTGTTCCGTGCAGTTACTGGTCGAGCCCAACTCCCCTGATTTGCATCTGTCCATTTTTCATAGTATATCAGGTCGAACTCAACTGCATTCATCTACAACAATGTTCACTGCTACCAATTGAGACGAACGCATTAATTTTAAAAAAACTCACATGTCGAGTTTGCCAATCTGTTCGGGAACGCCTCAATGTTGGATTGCAGTGCTAATAATGCCTGTGGATGATATCTAATTTTCTACAGCAGAATTTCATGATTGTCACACTTCAGCCTGACTTTATTTTAAATGCACATCTCCAATTTACTGGCTCCTCATTACAAAGAGTATATAAATTCAAATACCTTGGAACATGGTTATGTGAGGATTGGAGATCAGATATGGAGATAGAATGTCGTATAGAGAATTCCCGTAATCCTTTTGTGAAATTCAAGAAAATCCTCACAAGTACGGACTTAAATCTAACCCTTAGACTTCGGTTTGTAAGCAGCTACATTTGGTCTGTATTTCTATATGGGTCTGAAGGATGGACAGTAAATGCGGCAACAACAAAGAAATGTGGATTTACCGCAGAATGCTGAAGATACCATGCACTGCATGAATAACTAATATTGAAACACTGCATAGAATGATCTAACAACGAAACTTATTATGGAACTTTAAAAGACGAAAAACTGTATACCTGGGACATATCTTGCGGAACACCAAATATCGACTTCTCAAGTTGATACTGGAAGGAAAGTTCGAATGTCAATAAGAAGGGGCCGAAGAAGTATTTCCTGCGTGAATAACATAAAACAGTGGACGGGATTACCCAGCATCGATAAATTATTCCACATCGCAGTTCATAAGCAAAAGATGTATCATATGGTCCCTAACATCCATTAATGGATATGCATCCGAAGGAGAAGAAGAAGAAGTCGAAGAAGAAGAAGAAGAAGAAGAATTTCAATTGTTTAGAATATTTACCAACATTTGTGATATATTTTACATGGACCCCTCAATATACCAAATATACCGGGTGTCTTTTATGTACTTTCGGAGAATGATAGGTCGTGTAGGGGACGGGTATAAAATAAATTTGAGATAGGGAACTTGGGATCGGAGCGGCCTCCTTAACCCCTAAAAAAAGGTTTGATTCAGGCCCTCCACCTGTAAGTTACGCAACCGACCCAAGAGACTATTACCTTTCTCAATCTTTTAGCTCTTGGAAAGATTCATTTCACCATGTGGCGCTGTCAGGGACTACCGGCCTTTCGCACCGCAACGCTATCCATTACGCCAGCGCTACATGGTGAGATGAATTTTGCCAAGAGTTAAAAGATTGAGAAAGGTAATAGAGGCTTGGGTCGGTTGCCTAACTTACAGGGTGGAGGGCCTGAATCAACCCTTATTTTAGGGGTTAAGCGGGCCGCTCCGACCCCAATTTCCCTTTATCAAATTACTTCTATACCCGTCCCTTACACGACCTATCATTCTCCAAAGGTACATAACAGACTCCCTGTATAAAATAACTAGAACCTGCATGGCCTAGGCGGCAGCACGCCCGCCTCTCACCGCTTGGTCCGTGGTTCAAATTCCGGTCACTCCATGTGAGATCTGTGCTGGACAAAGCAGAGGCAGACAAGTTTTTCTCCGGGTACTGCGGTTTTTCCCGGTCGATATTTCACTCCAGCAACACTCTCCACTATCATTTCATTTCATCTATCATTCATTTAATCATTGCCTCAGAGGAGTGTGACAGGCTTCAGCAGCCAGCACAGTTCATATCCTCGCCGCTAGATGGGGGCTTCATTCATTCCATTCCTAACCCAGTTGGTCGACTGGAAGCAGGCTGTGGATTTTCATATAAAACAACTAGCAACCCGTCCCGGTTTCGCCTCGTATCTTTAACGGTATACTCAGCGCAAGCTTAAAGAGCTCACAGAGGCAGGTCCCAGACACAATTCAGAAAAGCCGAGGTGAACAGCGAACCTCCAAACACATACTCTTCTCTGAAGTCTTAACTCGACATGACTCGACAGTTATATGCTGGCTGAAGACTCGCTCGCTAGCTCGTAAACTAGCTCCAAAGGTAGTAATTTAAATTTCCACTGAATGGAGATTGTTGGAAGAAATGAAAGCGTAATGGCACTCATAGTGGGTGATGTATTAAAGTTAGAGATACAGTATGCTGGTCACAGACTTTTCATGCTGAACAATTCTTACACTAATAATATATAGATATTTTTAAGAGTTTACCCAGCGTAACCTTGAAAGGCGCACGGACGGCAGTTTTTTCTTCGACTCGATTCACTGAAATCGTTACTGGTCGGCTTCCTTAAATGAATGTTTTTCTACATAAACGTTCCTCGAGAAATCCTTTACAGAGTGGTGAAAACCGCATCAAAATCCAATCCTGTGGTTCTCGAGATTACCCGTTACATCCAACAAGCGGAGACTTTTTTTTATACTATGCAGAGACGTATCTACATAAAGATATAGTTATAGCCTGCTGGAATGAAGAACAAATCACCATTAGTTTCTTTGTTTGTTCATTTTTAGCCTATCTTCATTTTATGAAAAAAAAATCGGCTTATGAGATCACATTTTGTCCGTGTGTCTGTCTGTGTGTGCGTGTGTGATGGTGTGTGCCCCCCCCTAATAACTTCTAAACGGCTGGAGCGATTTCAATGAAACTCGGTAAATTCATAGTACTATTACGCGCGACCCCGACCGTGCCCTTCAAAATTTGTTATGTCTCACCAATCCAACATGGCGGCTGTGCGAAATATTTCACCAGCATCCAATATCTCCGAAACTGTTACCAATATCACCCGTGAATTCTGTACGGTTATAAAAGGAACTACTAGAAGTTTACCTATGTGACATTTGAAAACTTGTTAGCTACAAAACCAACATGGCGGCCAAGCAAAGTTGCGACTTTTAAATTGACATTTCTCGCCATTCAACCAACCAAACGCAATAAAACTTGGTACAGTATATGTTTATACACATTGTAATGCACCGACATCTAACTTTCTTCAATTATTTACATAACCTCAAGATGGCGGCTGTGCGAAATATTTCACCGGCATTTTATATCTCTTAAACTATTACCGGTATCACCATGAATTTTTTGTACGGAGATAAAGGGCACTACTGGAAGTTCATCTATGGGTCTTTCAAAAACCGGTTAACTACAAAACGAACATGGCGGCCAAGCGAAATTGAAAGTTTTAAGTTGACTTTTCTCGCGATTTAATATTCCAAACGCAATAAAACTTCGTACAGCAAATGTTTACACACATTGTAATGCACTGTTATCTAATTTAGTTCAATTGTTTATATAACCTCAATATAGCGGTGTGCGAATTTCGAAAATTAAGTTTTAATTTCATGTGTTCTAATCATGCGATCGAAATCAACAATTGCATAATGAACGTACACAATAATCATCTAATAGTACATAACCCTATGGCCTACATATATTAAAATCCAACATGGCGACCATCCGAAATATTTAGACGGTTCTCAATATCTATTAATCTACTACAGCAATCAAACTGAAATGTTGTAAGTGTATAGATGCTATAAGCATAAGTTCACATATGGGACGTTCAATAACCTGGCGAGCACAAATCCAATATGGCGGCGACGCGAAATTTAAATATTCAAATGGACGTATCTTGCGTTTTAACCATCCAAGCTCAGTGAAACTTGATACGTTATATCCTTATACAAATTTTTATCGACCAGCATCTAATTCATTAATATATTTTCATAACCACAAGATGGCGGCTGAGTGAAATTTTAAAATCCCGCTTTTCTTTCTTGTGTCCTAATCATGCGATTGAAGTTTGAATAAAACACCTACACAATAATCTTCATGTAATACAGTAGTACATAAATCTAAGGCCTATAATATAAAAATCCAACATGGTGACCATCCAGAATATTTAGACGGTTCTCAATATCTACGAATCTATTACAGCAATCAAACTGACAATTTGTATGTTGATAGAGGCAATTAACATTAGTAGGATACATGAGAATAGGCTGAATAGGTTTATAAGGTTAATATTCCAATATTACGTCTGTAATGGAATGCAGCCGAAATATATCATAATCCCCTATAGACATAGAATTGCAGGTGAAGAGCTACAGGAAATAGGAGAATGTAGCAACTTAAGAAGCGAAATAGCCAATGAAGGACGAAGTGAAGAGAATACAAGAAGTAGATTAACACAGTCAAACAGAAAATAACATCAAATATAGAGTCATCTTTTAATGCCTTTGGAGCGTGGCACTGTATGGAAGTGAAAATTGGACTGTTGGTTCAGCATATAAAGAGTAGAATAGAAGAATTTGAAACGTGGTGTCATAGGAGAATTATAAGGATTAGATGGATAGATCGAATTACAAATGAAGATTTATTAAAATGAGTGGAAGAGGAGACATGTTTCTGGTGAAAGATAATGAAGAGAAGAGATGGATTTGTAGGGCACATACGAATACACCCAAGAATGGGAATTTTAGTTATGAAAGGAAGGGTCGAGGACGAGAATCATGGTTAGCGGGGCCTTTTGAGACCTGGCGCAAATTTATTTTGTTAGAGTGTGCTAGTTTCTAAACTTTGAGACCTTGTTTTTCGCATACCTCTCCCGACATTCCTTGCCGTTAGTCTGAGGTCAGTAACATTGTAGTGTAAGGTGTTCACTCTTAGAAAAAGGGATTATTGCCTAGCGGTGCGTGTGAGAGAACCCCATAGTTGATTTATTTAAAGTCTGATTTTTCGAAACTTTTGTAAATATTGGTTGGATGCATTCTTGGTGTTTCATTTAGCTACTGGGCACATCGTAATAATTAGCTGCGTGAACTCATTGGGTGTATAGCATTTGTTTCATAACCTGTGCTAGAGTGGTATCTATGGATTCATGTATAATGTGGGTTCAAAAATTAACGAGCTGGAGGCATAATTACAGAAACCAGTACCTGTAAGTTAGAAGTATTGGGCCTGGCTGTTGAGGCACTTGTCCCACTGTGACACGAGGCGGTGATTGGCTGTCTCATAAAATTCCCTGGGCTGCGATGTGAACTAGTTCCGCACGTACAGCTGGACGTCGGCGTCCGAGGTGAATCGTTGGCCCCGCAGAGCCCTTTGCAGGGGACCAAACATGGCGTAATCACAGGGAGAGAGGTCTGGACTGTATGGAGGGTGGCCGAGAACCTCCCATTTGAATTTCTGCAGGAGTGCCGCGACTGTGTTGGCCGTATGAGGTCGTGAATTTTCGTGGAGTGACCACGGCGGCTATGGCGTTCACTGTCACTAGGCAGTCCTGGGTAATGAGTGCATCAACCAGCTGGACGTTGTCATCGGTAATGCAGGGGGGTGCCCCAGACCGGGCATCATCGGCTAACGACACCCGTCCTTCCCTGAAGCGCTTGTGCCACGCCTTGACCCTTGCAAGGGACATGCAGTGTTCGCCGTACACTTGTGACATTCGGCGATGAATGTCCGTTCCCCCTATTCCTTCCGCTGTCAGAAACCGAACAACACCTCTTTGCTCTTCGGTTGACGCCTTCATGTCACTGTTTGCAATGCGACTGGCAGCGTTGGACGATTGATGGATGCTGCTGCTCGCTTTGTATCGTCAAATGACGTGCACGCATGCCCTCTAGCGATGGGGTGTGACCTTCCACGTTCTGGTCGGAACCACAACTCGTTACACACGCCACGATTAGCCGATGCAGTCACCGGTTTGCGCTTTCCAGCCTCCGGCTCGTTACTTTTTGAACGCACCTTATATATTGTTTGGTAACCTATGCTGTGAAGCTAATATGCATTTATTTTCAATAAAATATCATGCAATTGAGTTAATAAACCCAATATATCAATGTATGATACATGAATCTTAGTAAGTTTATTATCAGAGCAAGTTCCGTCATAGGGGTCAGAAAATCCCCCGCAACACCTCTCACGTTGCATCAATGAGCGGCATCTTTCAATGGTTAAAGGTGAAATGATTGGCACAGGGAGTTGTGGAGTGCTGCATCAAACCTGTCAAAGAACTGAACACTTGAACACCCACACCTCATCAATAAGTTATTCTAATTTTCCATAAGCTGGGTGCTCTATGGAAAAATGCTTGCTGAAATATAGTCTACTGTATGGTGAACAATACAATCTGTTATGCCGTAAGTTAGACTCGAACTGAGACTAACGTTTCAGTGACTTTAGCTTGGCCCACAAGCGCTACCTACAAGAATTCTTTCCAAAATGTAAACAAACAAATAAGAAGACAAACATGTATTCAATTTTTATGTATCGAAGATCGATATGTATGGTCTGTGGAACAAAACACACTACGTTGTTTGCTGTGGAATTCATTGCCTTGGCGCTGCTGTGTGTGTCATTTGCAACGTCACAAAGGTCGATACGGCGCCAGGTTACACGGTCACTTCAAACTGCTTCAAACTTAGCTTTGGGTTGCTCTTTGAATGTTGCTCCCATATTCTCTTGCTGAGATTGAAGGAACAGTTCCATTCATAGGCAAGGATTTCTAAGTCACCATGCTGCATCGCAATTAGCGCAATGGGAGCTCGTAGTCTTCTTAACTAATAAGTACACGCATTGGTGTATAAAGTACTCCACTCGTACTAAAGTTGTTAAATGTTTGGTTGTAATTTCTAATTGGAGAAAAAATTTAAAGTGGGAGTGAAGATTCAAGGAGAAATAATTTCAACTCTGAGATTTGCCGATGACATCGTAATCTTGGCCGACACGCCTGAGGATTTGAATGAGTTTTTGAATGGTATGGACTCCATCTTGAGGAAAGAATTCATGATGAAAAGTAATAAATGTAAAACAAAAATATTGGAATCCAGCCGAAATAAATCAGAATCCTCTATGGACATCAAATTGGCAGGTGAAAAACTAAAGGAAGTAAGAGACTTATGTTACTTAGGAAGCAAAATAACCAGTGATGGACGAAGCAAAGAGGATATAAAAAGTTGGTTAGTTCAGGAAAGGAAAACATTTCAACATAAAAGGAATCTGTTGACATCGAATATAGATTTTATCATTTTAAATGATCTTGTCGACTTCGTCGTTACGCTGGGGTCTGGCGTTACGTTACGGTGACGGGACGAAATGTACCCAGATGCACTGAGGTGTGTGACGTCATAGTACTGCTTGGTGCATGTTTCCTCGACAATCTCTACTTCGTTAGTAAAAGACAAAAATCCCCGATTCTTGGATGTCACGGGTAATCTCGAGAACCACTGGATGGATTTTGATGCTGTTTTCACCATTCTGTAAAGGATATCTCGAGGAAAGATTCTGTAGAAAATAATTTATGTATGATCAAAGGAAGCCAAGCAGTAGCGATTTCAGTGAAAAAATCGAAAACCAACATGGCGTCCGTGCGCTTTTTAAGCTTACGCTGGGCAAACCGTAAAAATATCAAGATACTATGAGCGTAAGAATTGGTCAGCATGAAAATTTCTACAAAAATTCCGGGAGAGCATATCTCTATCTTCAATACATCGCCCACTATAAGAGTTTTAGACTGGATGGAAGGGGTACGTCCCCGCGCGCTCTGGTGAGCGTGACGGTATCCCTCACGTTTGACCTTGCTTTGCCCTTGGTTTGCACTAGCCGTTCGCGAGTAATTTGAAGCAAGATAAGCAAGATAAGTACTATGGAGATAATTTTCTAACATTTCAAGTCTTTGGCTTCGAGCGAAGCGTGAAGCCTCCAACCTTTCTAGCATTTGTCAGCATTTGTAGCATTTAAAATGATACAAGGTCTAGTCTTTCAGACTGACTGTCACTTTTTAGGTAATAGGGAATAATTTTTGAAGGCCTTTGTCTGGAGCGTGGCGCTCTATGGAAGTGAAACTTGGACTATTGGTGCAGCAGAAAAGAGGAGAAATGAAGCGTTTGAAATGTGGTGTTACAGGAGAATGATGAAGATCAGATGGGTAGATAGGGTTACAAACGTAGAGGTATTAAAACTAGTGGGAGAGTAGAGATGTTTCTGGCGACTGCTAATGAAGAGAAGAGATAAGTTGGTAGGACACATACTAAGACACCCAGGAATATCAAGCTTAGTTACGGAAGGAAGGGTCGAGGAAAAGAACTGTAGCGGTAGACCAAGGTTACAATATGTTATACACATTGCCACGGATGTGGTAGCTATGTAGAGATGAAACTATTAGCTCAGGACGGGGAGGCATGGATAGCTGCATCAAACCAGTCAAAAGACTGAAGACTCAAACAACAAAAATGTCTCCTCAGGCTCTGAGACGCCATCTAACCAATCCCTAATATGTTCGCAAACGACTACAGGCAATGTGATTGTTGCAGGATTCGTTTGTGCTGATTCACAGGTATAAACATTGACCTGTTGCGCTTGGTGGACCAAGTATAATATTGATTCACTTATTAACTTAATATTATTTCTTAAATCATATTTAAGTATTGAGTCGTCCAGGCAGATGCAAAACTCGTTTAATACACTTGTGAATAAGGATCATGTGGTAAAATTATTTTTTGAATTATTTTATTTTATTTTACTTTTGTAAAAATTTGTTTGGTTTTACTTTATTTCGATTTATTTTGTTTTAATATGTTTTATTTATTATTTTGTTTTTTGTTTTGTTTTATTTTTTATTTTGTTTTGTTTATTTTGTTTTGTTTTATTTTATTTTGATTTCCCAGAAAACAAACACAAAACCAAAAACCAAACACACGAAGCAAGAAGTGAAATTCAAACAAAAAAGCAAAAGCAGAAACCAAAAAACAAAAAACATAAAGCAAGAAGCAAAATTCAAAAAAGCAAAACCAGAAAATAAACACAAAACCAAGAAAGAAACGCAAAAAGTAAAATTCAAAAGCAAACACAAAACCAAAAACACAAATCAAGAAGTATAAAACAACAAACACAAAAGATACGTGAGGCAAAGTCCAGAGAAACGTTTCTCACGAAAATGATTCTCATTCACAAGTGGATTAAACTTGTTTTGCAACTGGAGAAACTATCTGCGTGTTTCGTACGGTTCTGTGCTTTTAGGGCTTGTATTCAAGCTAAAAATCCGATGCGACTTTCTGAATAGGAAATCTGTTACACTATAGCACAAGAAGAATCAGTTGAGGAAGTTGAAGGAGACGCAGATTCTTCTGAGGAAGAATTTCTAGAGAAAAATGTCCACGATACAGAATCAAATATGGTTAGCATTAACTATTCTGCTTGTATAACATTGGACTTATTTACAGTGCTTTGTTTTTCAAGGGGAACGCAGGGGTACGCGTACCCCTTACACATTTGAAAACGGTTTAAGAGGAAATATTGGTACATTTGTATTGTAACTTGTGGTTACAAAGTTCATTTTCTTCGAATTGTCAGAGTACATTTGCTTATGTGACTTTTAGGTTAGGATCATAGCTACTTTTTGCTGGTGGGATATTTTATAGCAGGCCTTAGCGCTGATCATAGAGATTCCTTGAAATAGTACATCAGTGAGGTGGAAGAGGGCCTTGATCAATTAAGTTTCATATCTATTTAGACTTTCTTTTTACGGGAGTGTGTGTTTTTTTAATAGGAGTGTAGCTTCTTGATTGTAAGTGGAGATTTCTATGGAGATTGTAGGAGGATTTTTTTGGTGATATGAAAAAAGATAGGATTTTACTAAGATAGTGTTAGGTCTGATTAATGTTTGGCAAGAGGTAAATGATATTGGCTTAGGAGTTAGTTGTTGAATGGAGATAAAAGTAGATTAGGTAGGGAATGAAGTACTGATTTGTATAAAGAAGAATGGAATTGGTGTTTTTTTTTAGATAATGAGAGTGGCTGTTATTTGTGATATAAACTAAATTGAGAAGAGAAGAAAATAAATGTTCATAGTAAAAATTCCCTTATGGTGTTAATAAGCACTACCGCCGAAGAAACAATTCGTAATGTTACAGTATCTAGTCCGGAAAAAATAACTTCAGATTTGAAATTTCATCCATCAGCTGGCGTCAGCGCGCTGTTCACAACAGCTGGAGGAGATTTCGAGTAATCCTCGATTTAAATCGATTTGCCGAATCAGTTCCTTTTGGTCGGCAACTCGGCACTCCGTTTTTATAAGCACGCAGGCTAGTGTTTGGAGGCGGGGAAGGTTGTTATTTTGTGCGTGTGGTTAGACATCTGGTGACTGTGGAATTTACTGTAAGCAGGACAGCAAATTGAGACACTACCACGGTGCTTATGTTCATTTCACTTAATTTTAAAATGTTGAGAAATACTGAGTGCAGTTACCACCTTGACATGTTGACCACAAATAAATTAACCCAAAGGAACATTTCATATAACATGTCAGCCGGAAAAGTAATAACCGAACTCTGAAAATTGCCGAAAAGTGCAAGATCGTGATGTTTTGTCCACTACAACTTAGAGTACCCATTAAATTGTTTTTTTTAGTACTGGGACTTAATGTGATTAATAAGGTAAAATGTTTAGGCTAATTGATTTCGTGGCATTATTCTCTTGGTTCGAAATATTCACCACGCGTGTACTTATTATATATTAATATCTGCACGTAGTCAAAGGTTAATTACATTTTGTTTGCCTTAATGGTTATGTGTCCGGCTCGCTGCGTAGTGGCTAGCAGGCTCGGGCTCAGTACCTGCTCTGCCACGAAATTTAACTCTGGTCTTACGACTGTAGGTGGGGGAGAAGACACGGGTTTGATTCCTACCTCAGCCATCCTGTAAGTGGTGTTCCGTGGTTTCCCACTCCTACTCCAGGCAAATGCCACGATGGTTTTTAACATAAGGGCACGGCCGCCTCCTCACCTGAATCACAAATACTGTACACACACTAGTACAGCTATCACAGTGACACAGGCTATCAGAAAATGTCCACACTCAACCAACTACACGGGGATTCATGACCACGATGACGTTAAGTCCCTCAAGAATTAGCAACTACAACACCTTAGTTTTGAGCACAGTGAGATGTAAGCTAGATGTTTGCTAATTCATAGCGTAGTGACTAGCATTACTGACTATCCCCGCGGAGGACCAGGTTCATAATGATGCTCATTGTTGTTTTAAGGGACCTAACATCTAGGTTATCGGCCCCTAATGGTTTGGGTGATACTGAAAGATGAGATGAGAATGAAAACTATAACTAATATTAACTAAAAACTTACATACTAGAAGAAGAAAAGGTAAACGAATAAAGGATAAGGCAAATAAAGGACAGGAAGGAAAGAAATGCCCTCAACGCTCGAAAAATGAGTGAGAGACTTGGAAGGAAGGAGAGCCATGAAAGGAAGATAGGAAAGGAAAAGAGGAGAGGACCCGCCCTAAAGTCAGAGGAAAAGGGAGAAAAAACGGACCCAACTCAGGAATCCCTCGGGATCGCCAAATCCCGAACTCACCAGTCGTGAGCCCTCGAGGGTGTAACACTATCCAGGGTGCACCAGAAGTGGTGTGGCTACATACACCCTGCCTCCTTGAGGGCCTTGTGCAGAAAGCAGGAGATAACAGGAAATGTAAAAGAAGGCTGATCCCTCCCTGAATGAGGGTATCAGGAAAGATGAGACAAGGACCAATTAAGGCGGGAATGTGAAAGACTCCCTAGATCTCGGGTACCCTAATACCGTCGGGATCGGAAGAGAACTACAGTTGACCAAGGCAGGTCGACAGGAAAGAAGAAGGAGAGGAGCCCGGCACAAGTAAGTGGAAGCAATGCCGGACTCAGCTGGGGGCCCGTGGGGACCAGGTGCGATTCCGGGCTCTGCCAAGAGATTTAATTCTGGTCTGATGGCCGGAACGGTTAACAGACGGCAGAAATCAGCCATCCCAGAACTGGTTTTCCGATCGTTTCCCATTTCTACTCCAGGCGAATGCTGAAATGGTACCTAAATCAGAACATGGCCGCCTTCTACGCAAACCTTGGTCTGAAATATTAATACACACACGGGTCTCGAGCTGCCATGGAACGCTTCATTAGTCACGCAAATGGCAATAAATTCGATTGGAGAAGACCGCAGATCCCGAATGGAACCAAATAAGTGCTGGAGCGACACTCTGATGGAAAATATGCATTTGGAAAGTACTCCCCGTTCCAGGCCTTAGACCAGAATTCAATGTCTTGGCAGCGCCGGAAATCGAATCCAAACCTCCGAGGTGACAGTCACGAATGCAAACCGCAGCATTAAAAAGTATTGCGGGACTGCACTTACCCCACCATTAAAATAGCTATTGGTGGCCGTGCTCTAGGAAAGGCAAAGCAGGCAGATTTTAGGACATAATTCCCAAAGTTTTGAAACTTTGCAATTTTGTTGGGATAGTATACGATGAACTTACAAAAAGTCCTGACGGATAAGGGGTGAGCGGATGGTGGGAGAGATAAAAGAAGGTACATTTTTGTTTTTGGCTAATATCTTGTAATCTATTGGACCTACGGAAAAAATATTCGAAACACAAATGTAGAAAAATTATCTACAATTGCGGTTATATTAATTTTTTCTTTAGTCAATATTTTACGAGGTAATGCCATTCAAAACTGAAGAAAATTGACCGTCCACTCACCCCCTATCCGTCAGGACTTTAGGAATGTTAACTAGTTATTACCCGTCAAAACATGACGGTCATTGGGAAAGTATTTACTAAAGGATTCTGTTATCGAGTACGCATTTTTGAACGATTAGGCCTACTTTTTGACACTGTTGCAACTTTAAGGGCGTCGAAAGATCGACTTCGTAACATACAACTGGTCATGACTGAAACCATGATGAGGCAAATAGAGACCTACACGTTCCAGAGTTTCCCCTTGAGCTTTATTGATTGTGATAAAGTACGCCATGTGAATTGGAAATTGGAAAAGTGAAGTGCTTTATCGGAAGATTTTAATGAAGCATACTAACATATGGTCCAACTTGTATGAACATAAGATAGTATGTGAAGAGTGCTACATTAATCTGTATGCTAAGACACACAGTTCAGATATTAGTGAGGATGAATTAGATTGCGAGGATACACAAACATCCCGCACATACGAATTCAGAAATTGGAGAGATACTATTGATGCTCTATTTAATCATATTAAATATTTCTGGTGTTCGATTTGTACATTTCCCATGTTCAGAATATATCACTTGAATAATCATCAGCACCAACTAGTACCAGATAAAAATCATTTCTTAAGATTTAGGGCAGTAGTCGAGCATACACCCTTTATCCAACCACTGCAAAACTATACTATTCAAGGTATTATTATATTTTCAGATACTCTACTCCAGACCAACAACTTTAGACATCATTCACTTCTTCAAAATGACTGACTATTCAATTCCTTCCACTTCCAGCGAGAAGATTAAGGAGGTGAAAGAAGTAGAAATTCAAGAGATCTCTGACCCCGAAACGGACACCCTCAGCCATTCGACTCACTGCTCACTGCCCTTTAAGTGATTTGCCTCCACATATACTTACGCTAAAAGTTCGAGCCATAGAGCCACAACAATATTTCCTCCCTTTTAAATTCTCATAAACAAAGATCTCAGTATGACGCGGTGGAATCGGCCATTTCTCTGATGGAATAGAGCCATTGTGCGTAAGCACGGGAGTGAAAAATATTTACATTTTTCTTTGAAATGAAATCCACAGCCTGCTTCCAGTCTCCGACCGGGTCAGGAATGGAATGAATGAAGCCCCCATCTAGCGGCGAGGATATGAACTGTGCCGGCTGCCGAGGCCTGACGCACTCCTCAGGGGCAATTATTAAATGAATGACAGATGAAATGAAATGATAGTGGAGAGTGTTGCCGGAGTGAAATTTTGACAGGGAAAACCGGAGTACCCGGAGAAAAACCTGTCTGCCTCCGTTCTGTCCAGCACAGATCTCACATGGAGTGACCGGGATTTGAACCACGGACCCAGCGGTGAGAGGCCGGCGTGCTGCTGCCTAAGCCACGGAGGCTTTTACATTTTTCTTTAATAATTTAAAAATATACCCTAACATATAATTTCCTTTTATAGACACTCTGCAAATCTACATGCCAAGAGCTCTCGTTAGAATGCATTACGAAGTCAATCGGTTAAGACGTTATCTCAATCTCGCGGTAACAAATATCACCTTAGTGTTTTAAATAAATCGATTAGTAGACCCTCCTAAACAATATTGCAAAGATTTGAAACTTTGGGATTTATGTCCAGAAAAAAACCAATTTGACTGGACTAAATATTCGTTTCAAGGTTTAGTAGACTTGAAGCAATTAGTACAGATTTCAGGGCAGAGGGCAGGCCCGTAAATACACCCAAACATTCCATTAAGTGAAAGAATGAGCCTCATGCTCCATTTATATCAGAGGGTAGTACGCGGTGCTCTCTAAATAAGAACAGTAAATGGAGCGAGTTTTATCGTGATAAGAAGTTCAATTACAGTAGCTTTGGTAAAACTGTTATCTTACTCGATTCTCTCGTTGAGGTCTTGGCTGGCACATATTTTACCGGCGTATCTCCCTACTGGATGGGCACTCGTGTTCAGAGCCTTAAGAAGGTTAACATTCAAAACAGCAGGTTGGGCATGACCAGGGCATTTTACAGGGGAAACTTACCCCTTAAACATTTGAAAACAGTTTAAGAAAGAATATTGGTACATTTGTATCTAGTCCGGCAAATATAACTTCCGACTTGAAAGTTTATCGATCAGCTGCCGTCAACGCAATGTTCAAAACAGCTGGAGGAGATTTTTAGTATTCCTCGATTTAAATCGATCTATCAAATCAGTTTCTTTTGGTCGGCAACTCGGCACTCAGCAGCATAATCGAAACAATAGGCCATGTTATTTTCTGCTCGACAAAAGCTTTGTGTAAATTCTGCCTTATTTGAAGAAATTTACTTGTTTAGGCAAATATAAGTAACATACTCTAACAATCGTGAAGAGGAAGTTCTGTTCTTATAAGCACGCAGGCTAATGTTTGGAGGTGGGGTAGGTTGTTAGTTTGTGCGTGTGGTTAGTTTTGAAGGATGAAGAAAATGACGAAATATTCTACATCCACCCTGGCATGGAAAAAGCTGAAAGTTAATGAAATAATGAGTTAATAAATTAACCCAATTCAACATTTCATTTAACATGTCAGCCCATAACGACGGTAATAACCGGACTCTACAAATTGCCGAAAATTGGAAGATCGTGGATGTTTTGTCGACTACAACTGAGAATACCCCTTAAATTTTGTTCACAAAAAAAAAGCACTGGGCGTGACTATACCCTGTATTTCCAGAGATAGGACGTGATGGATATGACGGAAGCTTGGAATAGGTGAACTGTGTTGCCAAGGTTTCATTGTCGCTATAAATCAGCTGATTCGAATAATACACACAGCTACACTTCGGACATTAAATTGATACAATTATACAGTAAGTAATAACCATAGTTAAAATGTCGATGTTGAGTCAACTCAGAACACATTCAAAAATATACGAGGTCCGTTTGAAAAGTATCCAACTTTTTTTTTTGACGTGACGACGTCGAATAAATTGTTGTAATACAGTGACGATCCTGAAAAAGTGTGACAGTGAAAGGTGATGATATCGTTTATCTCTCTTCTGCTGCAACGCTCTCTCTCTCTCTTTTCTGTCGCTGCGCTCGACTGTCGCTACTGTCGTTTTTGGATGTCACGGGTGAACCTCTGAATGGATTTTGATGCGGTTTTCACCATTCTGTAAAGGATATCTCGAGGAAGATCTCTGTAGAAAATAATTTATTTATGATTAAAGGAAACCGAGCCTTAACGATTTCAGTGAAAAAGTTGAAAAAAAAACGCATGGCGTCCGTGCGCTTATTAAGCTTAAGCTGGTAAATCCGTTAAAAATATCAATATACTATGAGTGTAAGAATTGTTCAGCATGAAATGTACTACAAACGAATCCGTGAGAGCTTATCTCTATCTTCATTACATCGCCCACTAGAAGAGTTTTTACGTTTTCATTTCTTCCAACAATCTCCATTCAAATACTGAGGCGACAGTTTACGAGCTGGCTAGGGGCGAGTCTATCATCCCAGTCACAGCCTAGCTCGAGGGCGAACATATTACCCCAGATACAGCCAGCAGCAAACTGTCCAATCATGTTGTGTTAAGACTTCAGAGAAGAGTGGTTTCGTTTGGAGTTTCCCTGGAACTTTCCGTTCCAAACAATACATAACTTAAAAAAAATAATATACGAAGCTGAAATTTCGCAAGAAAGGCAGTTTAAACAAATCAGTCCGAGAATACGGTGTCACGCTCAAATATCGTCCCACATCGTAGTTGCACACACCCAATAATTGGTCTTGCAAAAACCTGATGAATTTGAATCAAGCATGCTTGATTGAGCTGACCTTGAACCTTCGTGCGCATGCGTGAATATTTTCCCTCCTGTCGATAGCGTCTGTTGCTGGCGAGCATCATTTGAGTGAGGTTGTGTGTAGTGCTCTTGTTGGTTTATCATTGCAAGGAACGGGATTTGGTTTCCGGGTTGTACCGGTACACCCAGGACTCGTCACCAGTGATTATGGTGCTCATGAAGTCGGGGTCAGTGTTTGTGGAGTCCAGCATGTCCTATGAGGCTTCAACATGAAATTCGTGCGGTGGAGCAGAGTTTGATAGAAATCTCCGAGACCCTCAATTTGAAATAATTCCGAACCCTTTAGCCCTTCAACTTTTGGCACAATTATTGAGGAAATTGCCCAATTTTACTATTTTACTAGGATGGGGACCCTTACATTGTCTGTTAAGAATGTTTTTACTATTTTACTAGGATGGGGACCCTTACATTGTCTGTTAAGAATGTTTTACTATTTTACTAAGATGGAGACCCTTACCTTGTCTGTTAAGAATGTTTTTACTATTTTACTAAGATGGGGACCCTTACATTGTCTGTTAAGAATGTTTTTACTATTTTACTAAGATGGGGACCCTTACATTGTCTGTTAAGAATGTTTTACTATTTTACTAAGATGGGGACCCTTACATTGTCTGTTAAGAATGTTTTACTATTTTACTAAGATGGAGACCCTTACATTGTCTGTTAAGAATGTTTTACTATTTTACTAAGATGGGGACCCTTACCTTGTCTGTTAAGAATGTTTTACTATTTTACTAAGATGGGGACCCTTACATCGTCTGTTAAGAATGTTTTACTATTTTACTAGGATGGGGACCCTTACATTGTCTGTTAAGAATGTTTTTACTATTTTACTAAGATGGGGACCCTTACATTGTCTGTTAAGAATGTTTTTACTATTTTACTAAGATGGGGACCCTTACATTGTCTGTTAAGAATGTTTTACTATTTTACTAAGATGGGGACCCTTACATCGTCTGTTAAGAATGTTTTTACTATTTTACTAAGATGGGGACCCTTACCTTGTCTGTTAAGAATGTTTTACTAGTTTACTAAGATGGAGACCCTTACCTTGTCTGTTAAGAATGTTTTACTATTTTACTAAGATGGGGACCCTTACATCGTCTGTTAAGAATGTTTTACTATTTTACTAAGATGGGGACCCTTACATCGTCTGTTAAGAATGTTTTACTATTTTACTAAGATGGGGACCCTTACATCGTCTGTTAAGAATGTTTTACTATTTTACTAAGATGGGGACCCTTACCTTGTCTGTTAAGAATGTTTTTACTATTTTACTAAGATGGGGACCCTTACCTTGTCTGTTAAGAATGTTTTACTATTTTACTAGGATGGGGACCCTTACATTGTCTGTTAAGAATGTTTTTACTATTTTACTAAGATGGGGACCCTTACCTTGTCTGTTAAGAATGTTTTACTATTTTACTAGGATGGGGACCCTTACATCGTCTGTTAAGAATGTTTTTACTATTTTACTAAGATGGGGACCCTTACCTTGTCTGTTAAGAATGTTTTACTATTTTACTAAGATGGAGACCCTTACATTGTCTGTTAAGAATGTTTTTACTATTTTACTAAGATGGGGACCCTTACCTTGTCTGTTAAGAATGTTTTACTATTTTACTAAGATGGAGACCCTTACCTTGTCTGTTAAGAATGTTTTACTATTTTACTAGGATGGGGACCCTTACATTGTCTGTTAAGAATGTTTTTACTATTTTACTAAGATGGGGACCCTTACCTTGTCTGTTAAGAATGTTTTTACTATTTTACTAAGATGGGGACCCTTACCTTGTCTGTTAAGAATGTTTTTACTATTTTACTAAGATGGGGACCCTTACATCGTCTGTTAAGAATGTTTTACTATTTTACTAGGATGGGGACCCTTACATTGTCTGTTAAGAATGTTTTTACTATTTTACTAAGATGGGGACCCTTACCTTGTCTGTTAAGAATGTTTTTACTATTTTACTAAGATGGGGACCCTTACCTTGTCTGTTAAGAATGTTTTTACTATTTTACTAAGATGGAGACCCTTACATTGTCTGTTAAGAATGTTTTTACTATTTTACTAAGATGGGGACCCTTACTTTGTCTGTTAAGAATGTTTTACTATTTTACTAAGATGGAGACCCTTACCTTGTCTGTTAAGAATGTTTTACTATTTTACTAGGATGGGGACCCTTACATTGTCTGTTAAGAATGTTTTACTATTTTACTAAGATGGAGACCCTTACCTTGTCTGTTAAGAATGTTTTACTATTTTACTAGGATGGGGACCCTTACATTGTCTGTTAAGAATGTTTTACTATTTTACTAAGATGGAGACCCTTACATTGTCTGTTAAGAATGTTTTTACTATTTTACTAAGATGGGGACCCTTACCTTGTCTGTTAAGAATGTTTTACTATTTTACTAAAGATGGGGACCCTTACCTTGTCTGTTAAGAATGTTTTACTATTTTACTAGGATGGGGACCCTTACATTGTCTGTTAAGAATGTTTTACTATTTTACTAAGATGGAGACCCTTACATTGTCTGTTAAGAATGTTTTTACTATTTTACTAGGATGGGGACCCTTACATTGTCTGTTAAGAATGTTTTACTATTTTACTAAGATGGAGACCCTTACCTTGTCTGTTAAGAATGTTTTACTATTTTACTAGGATGGGGACCCTTACCTTGTCTGTTAAGAATGTTTTACTATTTTACTAAGATGGAGACCCTTACATTGTCTGTTAAGAATTTTTTTACTATTTTACTAGGATGGGGACCCTTACATTGTCTGTTAAGAATGTTTTACTATTTTACTAAGATGGAGACCCTTACATTGTCTGTTAAGAATGTTTTTACTATTTTACTAGGATGGGGACCCTTACATTGTCTGTTAAGAATGTTTTACTATTTTACTAAGATGGAGACCCTTACCTTGTCTGTTAAGAATGTTTTCCAACTTTCAAACATTGTTGCTCTTTCTCTTCATGCTAACTGCATATTCTCCCTACTACGTAATACAGTAATTAATATCTCAAATTATAAAAGCCACCTTGTCAAACATTAGAAAATAGTTAAATAATTAATTCAACACGTACATGTTTCGTTATATCAATGATAACTCCGTCAGCGTGAACAATCTTAGAAACTGTCTTAACAAAAACCAAACAGTAAATGGATATCCTTAAAAAATGTCATTAATTTAAATAAATGAAAGGTCACAAAAAATCTGTCGGAGCTGAAAAGCACTAAGTCAACAGCCTACTTTCATATATCCTGCTCCTGTTAATTGCCTCTATCAACATACAAAATTACAGTTTAATTGCTGTAACAGATTCGTCGATATTGAGAACCGTCTAAATATTTCGGAAGCTCGCCATTTAGGATTGTCATATGTATAGGCCATAGAGTCATGTACCATTCAAGGACAATTATTGCCTAGGTTCATTATTCAAACTTTCACTTCGATCGCATGATTACGATACAAGAATAAAAACTTAATTTTAAAATTTCGCACAGCCGCCATCTTGAGGTTATGCAAACAATTGAATTAAGTTAGATGGCAGTGCATTACAAACTGCAAAATCATTTACTGTACCACATTTCACTGCGCTCAGAGAGTTAAATCACGAGAAAAGTCTATTAAAATATTTCAAATTCGCTTGGTCGCCATGTTCGTTTTGTACGTTACAGGTTTTTGAAATATACATAGGTAAACTTGTATCAGTACCCTTTATCACCGTTCAAAATAGCAGGATGATATCTGTAATAGTTTCGGAGATATAGAATAACAGTGAAATATTTCGCACAGCCGCCAGTTTGAGGTTATGTAAACAATTGAACTAAATTAGACTCCAGTGCATTACAATATGTATAAACATTTGCTGTACCAAATTTCATTACGTTTGGATAGTTAAATCGCGAGAAAAGTCTATTTGAAAGTCTCAACTTCGCTTGACCGCCATGTTGGTTTTGTAGTCACCAGGTTTTTGAAAGTCTCATAGGTGAACTTCTAGTAGTGCCCTTTATCACCGTACACAATGTCAGGGCGATATCGGTAACAGTTTCGGAGATATTGAATGCTAGTCAAATATTTCGCACAGACGCCATGTTGGATTGGTGAGACGTAACAAAATTTGAAGGGCACGGTCGAGGTCGCCGGGAATAGTGCTATGAACTTACCGAGTTTCATTGAAATCGCTCCAGCCGTTTAGATTTTATTAGGGGGACACACACACACACACGCACGCACACACACACGGACAAAAGGTGATCTCATAAGAAAATGAAAATCCACAGCCTGCTTCCAGTCTCCGACCGGGTCAGGAATGGAATGAATGAAGCCCCCGTCTAGCGGCGAGGATATGAACAGTGCCGGCTGCCGAGGCCTGACGCACTCCTCTGGGGCAATGATTAAATGAATGACAGATGAAATGAAATGATAGTGGAGAGTGTTGCTGGAATGAAATTATGACAGGGAAAACCGGAGTACCCGGAGAAAAACCTGTCTGCCTCCGTTCTGTCCAGCACAGATCTCACATGGAGTGACCGGGATTTGAACCACGGACCCAGCGGTGAGAGGCTGGCGTGCTGCCGCCTAAGCCACGGAGGCTTTTTGATCTCATAAGCCTATTTTTTTTTTTTCAAAATTGAAAATAGGCTAAAAATGATCATTTTTTAAATATAATTAGTATTCTGAAGTATTGACCCAAGGGCCTTGCAACGGCATAGAAAAGAATTAAGTCAGCCTTCTGTTTAAGCCCGAAACCACTGCTACATGTGGTGCGACCGGTGGAGAAAAGCAGTAAGTCAATGACTTGCTGCCTTTCAGCGCCGTATTGTTTACTTAATGTTGGCCGCACTGCAAGATATTACAGTGTATTCTAAATTACATTTGTACAGGGTTTAGGTGGTTCTTTTGTTACCAATCTATTTTTTTTTTTAATATCATGCGGCTTTATGCCGCATTAAACTGACCACGGAGCTAAAAGGCATTAAGCCACGTTTCCAAAATATTCCAACGGTAATTTAAACGATAACATTGCAGCATACCCACCTGACATACCAGTCACATCAATAAATATTCCACAAGGGAAAGTTTGCTTCAGGACAAAGACCTCAAATCTGTTTGTTGGCTATCTCCGTCTGCTGTTCAAAATAGTTAATGTACGAATATATTTCGAATCGAACCCAGCGCGCAAAGTCACTTTGTGAGCATGAAATTTTTAGCCTTTCGGCCCGAGGGCCTTTAGAGCTATGTCCCTAATGCGAGTGACCTGACAGCATTGGTTAGGGGTGTTGGGTGATTACCATTTTAATTCTTAATTAGTCAGGATATGGCTAAGTGCACTAGGACACTGAAAAGTATTTAATATAGAAGATAAAAATAGTATAGATAGTTTTTATGAAGTGAGAGAGTGAAAGGAAAGAAATCTGGTTAGCTGTAGTAGCTGAAAGATGAGTAATAGAGTTCACTCTATGATAATTCGGGGGCGCTTATGGCGGCACCCCGTGGCTTGGTAATCGCCCAACCTGTTTATAAGAGGGTTGGTGCTTCTTGTGCTTGACTTGTAAAGGTTGACTGCCTGATTCCTAATCCTCTGACTGATGGTCTCGAGGTGATAGTCCTGGTGTAGTTGGGTGTTACGTACGTACCAAGGGGAGCCTGATATCGTACGCAAGGCCCTGTTTTGAATAACCTGAAGTTTTCTGATCGAAGTGGGGGCTAGAACCCCCATGCTGGGCTGCCATACTCCATGACTGGTCGCACTATGGGAGTTGCTTGCTAAAGACATCTAGTGAGCTCTGGGACCTCAAAAAAGGTCAGAGCTGCGCTAAGATCCCCTTCACTTGGTTTGCGCGCTGTGAGACCTCCTGAGCGAATGTCAGTTGACGATCTAGCGCGACTCCCAGGTACGTAGTGGCTGTCTGCCATCTGATCACTTCACCAAAGAAATTTAGATCCTGGACTTCAGTGAATTTTCTCTTTTTCGTGAACAGTGTGGCAGAACATTTATTTACATTAATTTTGATTCTCCATCTCTCTAGCCAGGCTACTAGAGCGTCTAGGGCGACTTGGAGGTTGTGGTTGACTCTATGTCCTCTAAAGGAGATAGTTGAGATGGCGGTATCATCCGCATACAGGTGGAGTTCAGTGACTCTAGACTTGGGCATGTCAGCGACATATATATTGAAGAGGGAGGGGGAAATGACACTGCCCTGTGGTACACCAGCTTTAATATCCCTCATAGAGGATTGGGCGTCCTCCACCTGGACATAGAATGTCCTGTTCCTATAGGTAATTACATAATTATAGAATGTGTGGAAATACTTGGACAGAGATATTCCAACCCTTATGAAATGATAAGTTGAGAAATCCAATTATGTAATATCATGAAACAGTGCATCACGGATAATATTTAATACCATCTTCATAATGGTTATTGTCTATGAAAATCAAAACCCACATCCTGCTTGTAGTCATCCGATCGAGTCAGGGATTGGAATTAATGAAGTCCCCATCTAGAAGCGAGGATTTGAACTGTGCCGGCTGCCGAGGCCTGTCGGACTCCCCTGAGGCAATGCTTATGAATGACAGATGAGAGTGTTGCGGGAATAAAGTTTTTGACAGGGAAAATCAGAGTACCAGAAGAAAATTCTGTCTGCCTCCACATTGTCCAGCACAAATATCACATGGTTGTCCGGAATTTGAACCATGGAACCAGCGGTGAGAGGCCGGCACGTTGCCACCTAAGCCACGGAGGCTGCTTATTGTCTATGTATTTTATGTAATTATTATTGCATATAACTGGAATATGCCGTCTATAGTCGACCTACTGTTATTGTATTGTGGTGCAATCTTACGATAAAAGTAACTATCAGTGTTGGTAGCAAACGATACATTTCCTTCATGAGTAAATAACTTGCTCTCCAATGACGACAAAAAAACTGACTTCCAGTAAAAAGTTACTCTTGTTCTTATTTGATTTTAGGGGTTGCAATTTCGGTCATCATCTTAGTGTGTTGGAATGTGTATGTCAACCTCTGCTTCTGCAGTAACTAAGGTATGGGTGGGATTGGGATAGGATGCTTCAGGCTTAAATGAGGTCCCATACCGGCATAGGTTTGGAGGGATGTTGGAAAAAGTCGAAGGGAACTATACTCAGGATGGCGACTGATAGCACCAGGAGTAGAACCATCGATCGTTCTTCCTGCAGATCCACACCGCTGATATGCCAGCCTCAGAAAGTTGCCACGTTTTAAAACGAAATAATAAGCACGCTCTTCCAATCGATGAATTGGAAGCCAGACGATGCAAGCAAGGAGAAAACGTGAAAATCAATACCCGTCTTGTTTGTTGTAGTTGTTTGAGTCTTCAGTCTTTTGACTGGTTTGATGCAGCTCTTCATGCCTCCTTGTCCTTAGCTAATCGTTTCATCTCTACATAGCTACCACACCCTATATCCGAGGCAATCTGTTTAACTTATTCTAACCTCGGTCTACCCCTACAGTTCTTGTCCTCGACACTTCCATAACTAAGCTTGCTATTCCTGGGTGTCTTAGTATGTGTCCTACCAACCTATCTCTTCTCTTCATTATCAGTCACCAGAAACATCTCTCCTCTCCCACTCGTCTTAATACCTCTTCACTTGTAACCCTATCTACCCATTTGATCTTCATCATTCTCCCGTAACACCAAATTTTAACCCTTCAATTCTCCTCTTTTCTGCTGCACCATTAGTCCAAGTTTCACTTCCATAGAATGCCACGCTCCAGACAAAGGCTTTCAAAAACGGTTTCCTAATACCTAAATCTACATTCGATGTCAACAGATTCTTTTTCTTCTTTCCTTGCCTGAGCCTACCTACTTTTTATACCCTCTTTGCTTCATCCGTCACTGGTTATTTTGTTCCTAAGTAACAGAAGTCAACTACTTCCTTTAGATTTTTGCCTGCCAATTTTATGTCCATAGAGGTTTCTGATTTTTTTCGGCTGCGTTCCAGTATTTTTGTTTTACATTTATTAATTTTCATCATGAATTCGATTGCCACGGTGGGTGAGTGGTTAACGTGTCGGACTACCAACCCCAAGATTGCAGGTTCGCTCCTGGCCATGGTAAGTGATTTTTGAAAGGCGACAAAAACCACGACATGGATGTCATACGCTGTTGGCATGTTAAAGAACCCATTTGAATTAATTCAGTAGGCCGTGTTCAATGGCAAAATTAATCTCGGGATTTTCCGCCAACACAAAGTTCCTCCATCCTCTACTAGAAAGCGCTAGTGTCAAGGAGCTTAGTTACCTAACCTCCTTGACTTTCATAGCGTTCAAAGGAACGACGAAATTCTACATGCAAGCTACCCTCTGGGTGTCAAATAACGAAGCTTGCACCCAGCACCCGAGGCCATACGATATTATTATTATTATTATTATCATGAATTCATTCTTTCCGTCTTGTGTATGAATATTTATTTATTTCTTGAGTGTAATGAAACAGCGTCCTTTTATTGTAGATTATTCTGCGAAGCATTCCTCCACCAGCGAATGCCACACAACGAAAGGGAGTCCCTGAGGGCCCTGAAGATACAACATGGAATCTTACTGGGAGTGGAAAATAGCTGAAGACGGAATGTTTCTTCTGTTTGTGTAATTAACAATAACTCTCCATTCAAATATGCACTTCAAATTTAGGGTATCATTTCGTTTATTATATCAGCCTTGCGATCGTCATACAACACTTTGTTAACTAAGGCAAATCACTAGCAGGTGCCAGTGTCTCTCAACTAGTGCGACTTGGGTTGATGACCGAGAAGACCCTGCCTGTGACGGGTTCCTGTATGTCATTTATCCAGTCGAGCTCCCTTGGTCAAATCTTGATATCTTCCTAATATGACGGTGTTAGAGCACCCAAGATCTAGCGAGTATTTGATTTTCCCTCCTTGTCATTTCATTCACGATATCCTCTTTCTTCGAGAGGTCAAAACTGCTCTGGTATCTCCTATCTACTGCACAAGAGGCAGGGTGTATCTAGCGCTACATCTTCAAGGGCTCACAGCTCGCTTCCTCATTATTTCAAATTAGGCGAACGTTTACTAAAAAATGTACGGAAGAGACTGATACAGAGTTCCACACTATCATTTTTAGCCTACTTTTCACATTTTGCAAAAATTAGGAAAAAGTAGACTTATGAGATCGGGCAAATGTGTGTGTGTCTGTCTGTCTGTCTGTCTGTCCTTCTGTCTGTCTGTCTGTCTGTCTGGCTGTGTGTGTCCCCCTATCAACTCCTAAACGGCTGGAGAAATCGAAACAAAATTTGGTAGGAGTAAAGATCTATACCTGAATATCTCACGGCCATATTTGAAAATGATGTCAGTGCTACCAACTGCTAAAAAATCGTAATTGAAATTTGAGCTCCATGTTGGATATCTTGGAAGGTATGAATGGGAGCTATTTCAAAATTGGCACACGTATAGATAATAATATTGCAGTTTAATTTCCAGGAGGCCATACATGGCAGTGATGCCAAAATGATTATACGCCTGCTGATAGGTCCAATTTTTAAATGCATATAACTTCTACACTATCGATTGGAATTCAACCAAATTTCGTATGTTGTATGTGTACATAACCAGATATGATTGAGCGTATTCTTAAGACCCACCGGGGTTGCCAATTGTTAATAAATGCTCCTAAATTATTTTATCCAAATACCAATATATCAGAAAGTATGCAAGCCGACAGCTTTAAACTATGCACACGTATAGTACCTGACATTCTATATTAATTTGGAGTAACTTATAATACGTCAGTGCTACCAACATGATTCTAAGCCTGCTGACAGGTCCAACTTTAAATGCATGTAACTTCCATACTAACATTTGGATTTCAACCAAATTTCGTATGTGTTATGTGTACCATAACAGATATGACTATTCGTATTCTTAATAGCAACCAGGGCTGCCAACTGTTAATATGTGCTGTCCCTATTTTTGTTACCCTAATATCAATATATCAGAAAGTGTGCAAGCCAATAGCTCTAAACTTTGCACACGTATAGTACCTGGCATTCTAGATGAATTTGGAGTAACTAATATACGTCAGTGCTGCCAATATGATTCTAAGCCTGCTGATAGGTCCAATTTTAAAATGCATGTAACTTCTATACTAACTAATGGATTTCATTCAAAATTGGCACAACAATAGATCATATTATTTAAGATTATTTCTGACCAATACATGCATGACATTGTTGCCAACATGATTTTACGCACGCTGTTAGATGCAATGTTTAACTGCATGTAACGTCTATGCTATTCATTGGACTTCAACCAAATTTTGTATTCTGTACCTTAAGAGATGGAACTAAGAATATATTCAGTCATCAGGGCTGCCAACTGTGGTGATCTATTAGGCTACATTATGCCAAGTATACAGTATTTCGAACTAATTAGAAAATTGATATTAGCAACTTAATTTCGTCATTATTCTGCATAGGTTCATATACTGTAGAATAATCATTGGCATGAAAAGTAGGCTCTTTAGTTCGTCACGGAACTTCTTGTTTTACTGTGGATCTACTATTCTCCACGATCTAGGAGAGGTCCCCAAAACAAAATTGCAAAGAATGCAAAATGCTTGCGTGCGCTTTATATTAAATGTACCAAGAGAGCTTCATATAACTCCATTTTATGTTCAGATTGGTTGGCATAAGTTAAAATAAAGACGACAGTATGCCATTGCTCTGATTGTGATAAATAAATTTTAAATTCCAAATGCCGTCTTATATTTGCAGCACATTAACTCAGTGCATAACCGTGCGAATAGAAACACTGCACAAATGCTCCAGATACCAAATCAAACAGTGAACCCTAAAATGTAAAGGTTAATTTGGTATTTCAGCTAATATTCTCTGGAATAAATATAAATTGCACCAGTATTCAGGACATGGTAATCAATCATCTATGCAATGATCACGGTCAATATGAACATTCAATTGTTTTTTCTGCGCGAATGGGTCTCCTAGGATCTCGCGGAATCAACACTTCTTGGCCTTGATGTTTGCCCAATAACTCTTCATGCGCAACGATTGAGCGAGTCTTCGTTGCTGCGACCAGACGTGTCTGGTAGGTCTTATCTCTTCTGCCTGAAAACCCCGTGTATGAGTAATTTTCCTAATTTCCTCTCGATCCTTGAGATTGGGAAAACCTAATTCAGCCAAGTTTGTACCAATTGGACCTTGTTGCCTTTGTCTGCAAAAACGTAGCCTATAGATTTTATTTGTTAACCTAGTTGGGTCCATTCTGTCCAAATGTCCCATGAATTGGTTCCTTCTCATACGGATTGTGTCTGTGATTTTAGTAATTTTAAATAGATGTCAGCATTACGTTTCGGAAGGTGAATTCCATCTTTGATTCTTGGTCCCTAAATTTTTCGCATCATTTTGCGTTTCTTAATCTCCAATTGATTTCTCAGTGTTTTATGTTGTAGATTAATTGTTTCGGCTGCATAAAGGGCTGCAGGCAAGACTACTGTTTTATAATGTTGAATTTTACAATTCGAAGAGAGGCATTTTTTGTTATAAACTTGTTTTGTCAAATGGAAAGCAGTTTCCATTTTCTGTAGCCTTGCTTCTATAGATTTTCTTTCGTTGCCAGTTTAATTGATCCATTCACCAAAATACTTGAAGTCTTTCACTCGGGAGACCTGACAATTACCGATGCGGAGTGTATTCTTATGAAGCCTACTTGTACTGTTTTCGAGTCATGTAACATTATACCAAATTAACAGACAACAACAATCTAATTTAAGCTACATTAGTAAGGATTCATTTCTACAAGAGAAAAATTTCAATGATTATCTAGAAGTTATAACAACTACCTAGTGACCTCGGGAGTTGGCGACCCTGAGGGTTCCCGAGCTGGATCCGCTTTCCCCTCTTCATAGACTTTAGGGTGAAGTCTCCCCTCCTTCCCTCTCTGCCTTCCATTGCTCTACTTCTTTCTAAATTTCATTTCGCAGGTTTATTTCTCTTATGCCTCATACAGGGTCTTTCATATAAAGTAAGAACGGCAAGCGTCGGTTTTGTTATCCGCTGCTGCAGTGGCCTTGACCGAGCTTGTGGCGCACCACTGCCCCCTGCTGTAGTATTGAAAGCGCGTGCATAGTGCATACTTGACCACGTAATAAGCGTGCAGGTGTTCAGTCGCCAGTCTGAACCTCAGATGCTAACATGGTGAGACAGTTATCATTACAACATCGTATTTTTGTGTGCAAAACTTATTTTAAGTACGAGTCGGCTCGGCGGGTACGTGATGCATTTGTTCAGCAATTTCCTGATGAGCTATTGAAGCTATATTAGTAAGGATTTCTTTTTCAAGAGGAAAATTTCAATGATTATCTAGAAGTAATGACCAATGAAAAATGCAGCCCACCTTCACTAGCACAGATTGACGTAATTGTAAATACGTTTTACACTACTGACTCAATGCTCAATAATGACATAAAATAAAATATCAGAAACATTACAGTGGCAGAACTCACTTGCTTCAGACAGAATGTGGCACCAGATACAATGCCTGTAAAGCTCAGTAAGGACGACACTTCCAGCATCTTTTATAAGGTAATTATTCATATAGGATTGTACACACGCTTAAAGCAGGGACCACGTCACGCCACAAGCTCGGCCAAGGCCACCGCAGATGAGGATAACAAAACTGCCGCTTGCCGTTCTTATTTTATATGAAAGACCATGTATGTGTATTGTCTTCTTCTAGACTGTAGTTAGTTATTAATTGCATTACCATTTAGGAGAAATATGTTTTTGTTCTTTAGAATAAAAGAGACAGTCTGTCTGAAAGACTGGACTTTATATCATTTTAAATGCTACAAATGCTGAAAAATGCTAGAAAGGCTGGAGGCTTCTCGCTTCGTTCGAAGCCAAAGAATCTTGACATGTTAGATGATCAAGAAACAATCAGAACGCTAGAATGTTACAAGTCATGAGGGAGCTGGAGCTCGCGGTGAAAGGAGGGAGCTGGCTGGATGACGTCACGCTCGCCTTGTCGTTGCCGTCTCGTAACGCCAGAGCTCACCAGTGAACTCAGTACACATACACTAAGCGGTACTACGATGTCACACACCTCAGTGCATTCTCGGTACATTTCGTGACGTCACCGTAACTTAACGACGAAGTCGACCAGATCATTTAAAATGATAAAATGTATGTCAATTCAAGGTGCAGCTTATGTAGTAGCTGGTAATTGTTCAAATTACTTCAATTGTTTGCCCATCTAATAAATATCGATGATTTTTCACGATCACCCAATCCATTAGAGGCCGATAACCTAGATCTTCTTCTTCTTCTTCTGGTTCCTATCCGTTCCAGATGTTGGCAACCAACTTAAGTGTGCAGTTCCTGTAACCTGCATCTCATAATAATTCAGTGGACGTTTTGGATGTCCAGGCTGTTAGGATACACTTCTCTTCCCTGATGTTTTCCCTTGAAGAATAGACTGCAAGAGAAGTGTCCTAAGTATTGGATTTTCCTTTATTCACGGTGGTTAATACTTTCTTGTTTTTTATCAGTTTTTGAAGAACCTCAACATGTTTGACATGGTCTGCCAATGGTATCCGCAATATCCTTCTGTACATTCACATTTCAAAGGCCTCTAACCGCTTATATAAAGACTCGGTCAGAGTCCATGTCTCAGCACCCTAAAAGAGAGTAGAGAACACATAACAACGCAAAATCCTGCTTTTCGTAGTCATTGTTAACTCATGATGTTTGAACAAACTACGCATCTTATTGAATATTGTCGTGGCTTTTCGAGGTAGGCCCTTAAAAATAACAATATAATCATAATCACCAGCACCAGAATTGAGAGATTACAGCAATTAAGGCGTAGTTGGTCTCATTCTGAGCTTGTATGCCCAAGATCGCGGGTTCAGACCAGGCCGAAGTCGTCGGATTTTTTAAGAGCGTTAAGAAAAAACGGGAAGTGAAGCCGGTGGGCCCAGGTCATAGATTTATGGCATGGTAGAGAACCTTCCACTAATTAAACTTGTGGGAAGCTACATTATACGTTAAATTTGACTAACGCTCTTAGGTTCCAACGTTCTTCGCCAGGAGCTGACTACGGTGGCATCTAGTAACCAAGTTCAGGACAAGTTGGTAGCAAAAGTAGGAACTACTTGGGATTATTGTCTGCAGTCCTTACTTGAATTAAAACAGATAACACACACTAATACAGTCATCACAATTAACCCCGGTTATCAGACAGATTCTACACACACCCAAAGTACATAGGGCTACATGATGGCGTTGTCGCAGCTCCTAAACTAAGGAATCAACCAACAACGCTTTGTACAATACGCAACCAAATAGAAGAAGCTTTCATTTGTCACCAATACGGGCATGGAAATCTAATTCTGTAATTCAAACCCCACAGCGAGCTACTAAAAAAATGTGATTGAGACTAGAATAATTATGCTGTTAAGAGTAACGCCGTACAATCCCGCGTAGAGCAGATATTTTAATTATCTACCTTTCAACTAATGACTCACAATTTCTGTACAGTATGGACGTTGAAGAAAAGAGTTCTGTTCTCCTGGTTTAGTTGACTGTTTGACTGCAATTTCATGACAATTAGGTAGCCTAATCTTCATAATACGTGAAGAAAATTTAATACAATGTCAACACAGTATACGTGTAGCCAGTGTAAGAATTTTATGTTCGACGATGTCGATATGTAAATATTATATGTCAGAAAACTGTATCTTAATGGGGGTCATTGAAGTACTACTTTTCATTATAACTCAGTTTTTTCAACCAATCAGAGCTCAATATTTTCATTCATTGACCAATTAGGTACAGATAGATCCGAACATGCACTCAAAATCCAACATATCGGACATGAATTACGTGATTTGAAAGTTGACAATGAAGCCTATATTGGATCAACCATTGTACTTACAATGCATAAACAAACTGGGCAATATTGCAAAGAAATAGCACTGTACCTTAATATCCGCAACTCCAATTTCTACACATTCGTAAGCGTTCGCCGACAATTTTAGTGAGTGCTGTTGTTGACATAAACACATTAGATCGTCATGGAGGGAGCAGGCTTATAACATTAGTTCCACGGAAATTATAATCCAGCTCTCTGTTCAGTAGATGGATTTCTTACCCGAAACTTTTCCGCTCCCACTCAACTGAGTAACCCATCCCTTCAATATCGTATAGTTAACAGTTATCAGTTATCGTATAGTTATCAGTGTCAGCAGTAGAGTAGTTACGGGAACTGTTTCTAGGCGAAAATATGAAAAATATGACATATTTGGAAAAGTAACTCATTAAATTATTTGAACATTTCTGATCAAAATGGAGAAAACTAATTTATAACTATTAAATTTTAATTTTGAAAATAGTATCTGCTTTCAAGAAAAATGATAAAATTTTGAACATTATACTTCAAAACTAAATTACATATTTGATAATTTTATCAGTGTGTGTTCGCCGGCCTTTCACCGCTGAGTCCGTGGTTCAAATCCCGGTCACTCCATGTGAGATCTGTGCTGGACAAAACGGAGGCAGACAGGTTTTTCTCCGGGTACTCCGGTTTACCCTGTCAAAATTTCATTCCAGCAACTCTCTCCACTATCATTTCATTTCATCTGTCATTCATTTAATCATTGCCCCAGAGGAGTGCGTCAGGCCTCGGCAGCCGGCACAGTTCATATCCTCGCCGCTAGATGGGGGCTTCATTCATTCCATTCCTGACCCGGTCGGAGACTGGAAGCAGGCTGTGGATTTTAATTCATCAGTGTGTGTTTATGAAACTTTAACCTGCTTTTCCAAAAATATAATTTTTCCTATACAAAGAGCTCTTTATATTTTGAACCATCAGACCAAACCACTTTTAATACCACTTGCTTACAGACGCTAAACCTCTAAAAGAGGTAAAAGTTTGTAAATCTTAAGAAATAAAACAATAAAACCTTATTCTTTAAATTTTAGCCTCTCCTACAAAGATCGAAGAGTCGAATTCAACACATGTATTTTATATTTCAAAATTCAATATAGTACAAAGATCCTTTTATAATGTTTTTAAATGTTTCAGAACACCATCTATCATGGATTAGGAGAATATAATCCTGAATATGGCCGGCAAAATTAACATTATCGTGATAGCTGTGACGTGGTCCTCTTTAAAGATCAGTTTTGTATGTTCCAGCACGAATCTATCCAACGTCCAAGGGTCAGGAGGTGAAAAATGTGTAGATTGTACTTCAAGGGAATATTGTTCTAGAAGGTTCTAAACTCATCGATACGAGGTTGTCGCATTTGTTCTATAAGTTCTATAAAAAACAATACAATACCAATACCGTGCTCGCAATTATGAGCCACCTGTCATTCAATATCACTTGTCAAATGTTGATTATGCCTAGGAAGGCCAAAATGTAGCTGAAACTAGTACATTAACCAATTTCTAGTGTTTAACTGATTGACTTTTGAAGAATCGTGTGAACTGATTAGTATAAGGTACTTGAGCCAAATCTGTGATTTTATTAGCTAAATATTCGAAATTCGACAAGATTCTTAGCGTTTCTGATAGCTACCAGCCTTTAACGGTTAGAATAGAAACTGCAACTGTTGAAGCGAACGATTCCACAATGTTGGTGTCTGTCGAGTAGTAAACCGCGTCCGAAGCTCCTATTGTTACTATGTCTAGGTATTTTAATAAACCTTCTTCATGTTTTAACACACATAAATCTGGTGTATATAATATACTGTATTGATATTTTCCGCTAAATGTGCAATTCTTCATCTCTTTTCATTTCCATACGGGCCTTATTTGCAAAAGGTAGTGGGCCTTATTTGAAACTGGTGTTCCTAATAAGGCCCGTCAATCTCATTTTAAATATTGTATTATTGCTGAAATACTTTCCAGTGATTCTAATTATCAAACCATGTTTTAATTACTGCTTGCCTTCAAGTAAAATCCAGAACAATGTTCAGTTTTTTTCCTCTTCTAGTAAAAATACAAAATTTTTCAACGTTAAGTGGGCCTTATTTAGCACATTTACCGTAAGTTTTCTTCTAATCCCATTAAGACGAAGTTGATAAGTGTCTGATAACTCACTGCACTAACTGTAGGGGTGACTTTGATAACCCCACAGTACGACTAATTCCGAAGTAGGCCTATTTCAAATATACCTCTTCCGCAGAAATAGCCAAGCGCAAGAGATGATTTATTCTCAACAGTTGTGCTGAGTCAACTAGTCAATTTCTACTATAGTATGAATTTCGGAACGACAAATGCTACCACCAGGTAGAAAAATCGTGACAACCTGTGTTGAATTTTGTATGTGAAGTAATTATAAAATCTCATGTATTTCGGTGGTGCATTTATGCGGTAATGTAGTATAGGCCCTTTTATTTAACTTGTAATATTGCAGATTTAGGCAAGGTCTCGCGAATTTAGCATTAGTACCACTATTATCAAGAACAAAAAAAAGAACAAAAAAAGTTACTAAATTTAAATTTCTTTGAAAGTGGAATTAATTTTAAAGGAGGAATATTTCAGTACATTTTGTAGTGAAAATGAAAATCCACAGCCTGCTTCCAGTCTCCGACCGGGTCAGGAATGGAATGAATGAAGCCCCTATCTAGCGGCGAGGATATGAACTGTGCCGGCTGCCGAGGCCTGACGCACTCCTGTGGGGCAATGATTAAATGAATGACAGATGAAATGAAATGATAGTGGAGAGTGTTGCTGGAATGAAATTTTGACAGGGAAAACCGGAGTACCCGGAGAAAAACCTGTCTGCCTCCGTTCTGTCCAGCACAGATCTCACATGGAGTGACCGGGATTTGAACCACGAACTCAGCGGTGAGAGGCCGGCGCGCTGCCGCCTAAGCCACGGAGGCTTGCATTTTGTAGTAAAATATGAAAATTTATAGTGTAGTAGTATTGTGAAAGAATTATGAAATATTTAAAAAAATATTTTTTGAAAAGTAGATTTATGTTGTACCTTGTGAATCAGGCGTTTATTAAAAATTTTGTAAGAAGTTTATATTTCTCGAGTTAAAGAGAGCTAATATAGTATGTTGTTTATTTTACATATATATATAATAAATGTAATATCTTATAGAAAGTTTATTAATTAATAAAAACTTATAAATATGCAGATACCTTTCAACCTATTAAAGACCTATAAGATAGAGGCCAAAGAGAAGGATCTTACAAATATTTATGCCATTGTAGGGTATCGCCAGATGAAATTTTAAGAAACGAATTTGTTACAAATACGTAGTAATTTAATTTCTATGTTTATTTTTTGTAACCCTTTCCCTTAATTTATTAGGCTATGTTTACTATTAACTCTTTAATAATGCGGATTTAGCCGATTCTCCTCTATATTCAATTATTAAGTAGGTATTAGTTCAGTTGGCTGAGTTTCATGTTGACAACAAATTTACGCACTTCATTAAAGCATGCCTTCGTGTCTGTATTTATGGCAGTTAACAAGGGCAATTAAGCAAATGAATCTTTCACGTGAGATAACTATCTAGTATGCGTTGTTGTCCCCGCATGTTTAACTTACGTGCTAATTGCTGCATGTGATATTACAGCACAGGATGGCAAGCAAGTACGTTCACTTACCTTTTCTTGTTGACGCCGGTGTCAGAACAACACATGCTCCTAACAGCACCAAAACCACCCACAATATTTTCTCCATCTTCTTCATCCTCGTATTAATCAAAAAAATATTACTACGCACTTTAGCACACAAAACAGTCGTGCTACTAAAAGTAAAATCACTTCACTATAATACGTTTGTTTACAAAACACGCACTATTAAAAATACACACGTCAATAAAAATAGTTAAAGACACATTTGAGGGTTTATAAAAAATATCACTTCAGATTATTATCCGGTGACATTATTCATTTTATTAAGCCCGTTCGCACAAAAATATCAGCGTTGATGAACTGTAATTTATTAATGATTTCAATGAGTTTACTGTCATATCGCCGACTCCGACGCCAACACTCGGAAACGCGCGCGAGGGAGGGCACTTGTCACAGATGACGGGAGACGGGCGGCCGTCGTTCACAACCACTGCCCGAACACTGCGGCCTCATCACGCGCCGTACTTCGTGGAGCCCCGCTCCGAGCATCGTGCGCCGACCAGCGTGCGCAACGAAAACTAACTTCGCTTGCAAAACTTTTATTTTTGTTACAAAATATGCTGATCTGTGAATGAAGCTCCGCTTGCCAAGGCAAAGTGTTGGAGAAGTACATTGGTGCGCAATGTCTTCTTAAGATGAAATCAGTTTCATTCACAGATGGCTCTGGCGTAAATAGAACTACATCAAGGAACAAATTTGAGGAGGTGTTGCTTTCCTATACAATGTTAATATGATTATGATAATTCGTTCATTTATTTTACGCCCACATTGGAGCTTTATAAACAATCTACATACAGTCAAGCCTTAGGAATATTAGTTACAAATTTGGCTTCTTCTTCTTCTCCCAGAACTGTTTCATTCTGTCTGACCTGGCGATCCGTTATGGTTTATTGTTTGCGTAGAGGAGTTTTTAGACTAAGTATCACGACTTTGTTTCTCACGATCCTCTTCTCTTTCCGATGTTCAATTTGTTGCATTGTCAAGCCTAATATTCATCTAGATTATCTAGGAATTCGTTGAACCAATTATTTTTCGTTTCACTTTTCCAAAAGTATTGGAATAGCTGTTTGAGTATCTTGGTCTCTGGTAACCGTGATATGTGACAGAAAAAAGCAACTCTCATATTCCTCATTTTATCCATTATTGACTCAGTTCCCTGGAATACAGTTCCATTATGTATTAATCGCCTCTGGCCATCTAGTTGGTGAGTTTTGTTTATTTTTTTTTTCTGAGAACTCGTGCTTCAGATTTAATAACGGAGTTGTAGTGTTTACATTTTGAATTTAACGAGAGAGATTTCTTCTTGTAGGTTGGCATGTAGTGCTTGTTATGGTTACGATAATTATATAATATTATATGATAATTCTAACTTTGTCCCACAGCGAAACTCCTTGCACTATTAGACGTTTTCCGTTACCTTTATTACTAGAATGGTTGTTCGAATATTTTGAAACTGTCTTGTCCGAAAACTCCATATGAATTCCATTTAATTATTATACACAAGCTGTACCCGGCATGCGTTGCAATGCCAATCAAAGAAAGTGTTGGCGTTGAAATTCTGTTTCTTGAAGTGCTTTTGGATACACAACATGTTAACTGCCTCTAAGCTATCATAAAATGGATTTTCTAATTTAGAACCATTCGTGGGAGCGTGCACAACAACTTTCAAAAAGTTTCATCGCTGTCACTCATTTGTTGAATCTACTCGTGCGCTACGTATTGAGAAATGTATTACTAAGTCGAAGCCCTTCCCTGGCGTGTACACAATAACTCATCAAGGTTTCATCGCAATCGAAGAATGTTATATGAACGCAATAGGGAATTTTGTTGAAACGCTTCGCGCGTCGTCACCCATTTGTTGCATCTACTCTTGCGCTACTTATTGTGAAATGGATTTACTAAGTCCCCTTCCCTGGCGGGTACAAAATAACTGATCAATGTTTCATCGCAATCGGATGAATAGTATATGAACGCATACCTGATTTTGTTTAAACGATTCGCACTCCGTCACTCATTTGTTGAATCTACTCGTGCGCTACCTACTGTAAAATGTATTTACTAAGTTAGAAACCGTCACGTAAGTGTCCACAACATCTCACCCAAGTTTCATCGCTATCGTCGTTCATTTGTCGAATCTACTCGTGTGCTACCTACTGTGAAATGTATTTACTAAGCCAGAAACCTTCCTTGGAGTGTCAACCATATTTCACCCAAGTTTCGCCGCTAACGGCAGAATGGTATATGACCTTATACGGGACTTTGTTGAAACGCTTCGCGCGTCGTCCCTCATTTGTTGAATCAACTTGTGCGCTGCATATTGTATAGGGGATTAACTAAGCCAGAAATTTTCCATGACGTGTACACAACATCTCACCCAAGTTTCATAGGTACGGACGAATGGTACATGTATGCATACGGGACTTGGTTGAAACGCTTCGCGTGTCGTCGCTCATTTGTTGATTCTACTCTTGCGCTACATATTGTAATATGGATGTACTCAGCCAGAAACCTTCCCTGGAGTGTACACAACATCTCACCCAAGTTTCATCGCAATCGGATGAATGGTATGTGAACGTATACGGGACGTTGTCGAAACGCTTCGCGCGTAGTCACTCATTTGTTGAACATAAACGTGCGCTTCGTATTGTAAAATGGATTAACTTAGCCAGAAACCTTTCCTGGAGTGTACACAACAATTCACCAAACATTTATCACTATCAGACGAATGGTATATGACTTTCTACGGGACTTTGTTGAAACGCTTCGCGTGTCATCGCTCATTTGTTGAATCTACTGGTGCGCTACCTATTGTAAAATGTATGTACTAAGCCAGAAACCTTCCCTGGAGTGTACACAGCATCTCACCCAAGTTTCATCGCTATCGGATGAATGGTATATGAAATTAAATGGGACTTTGTTGAAACGCTTCGCGCGCCGTTGCTCATTTGTTGATTCTACTCGTGCTCTACCTATTTTTAAAGGGATTTACTAAGCTAGAAACCTTCCCTGGAGTGCACACAAAATCTCAGCCCAGTTTCATCGCTATCGGACGAATGGTATATGAACGCAAACGTGACTTTGTTGAAATGCTTCGCGCGTCGTAGCTCATTTGTTGAATCTAATCGTGCGCTGCCTATAGTAAAGTGGATGTACTAAGCCAGAAAATTTCCCTGCAGTGTACACAACATTTTACGCAAGTTTCATAGCTATCGGACGAATGGTATATGAATGCATTCGGGACTTTGTTGAAATGCTTCGCGCATCGTCGCTCATTTGTTGAATCTACGCGTGTGCTACCTATTGTAAAATGGATTTACTAAGTCAGAAACCTTCCTTGGAGTGTACTCAACATCTCACCCAAGTTTCATCGCAATCGGACGAATGGTATATGAACACATACGGGACTTTGTTGAAATGCTTCGCGCATCGTCGCTCATTTGTTGAATCTACGCGTGCGCTACCTATTGTAAAATGGATTTACTAAGTCAGAAACCATCCTTGGAGTGTACTCAACATCTCACCCAAGTTTCATCGCAATCGGACGAATGGTATATGAACACATACGGGACTTTGTGGAAATGCTTCGCGCATCGTCGCTCATTTGTTGAATCTACGCGTGCGCTACCTATTGTAAAATGGATTTACTAAGTCAGAAACCTTCCTTGGAGTGTACTCAACATCTCACCCAAGTTTCATCGCTATCGGACGAATGGTATATGAACACATACGGGACTTTGTTGAAATGCTTCGCGCATCGTCGCTCATTTGTTGAATCTATGCGTGCGATACCTATTGTAAAATGGATTTACTAAGTCAGAAACCATCCTTGGAGTGTACTCAACATCTCACCCAAGTTTCATCGCAATCGGACGAATGGTATATGAACACATACGGGACTTTGTTGAAATGCTTCGCGCATCGTCGCTCATTTGTTGAATCTACGCGTGCGCTACCTATTGTAAAATGGATTTACTAAGTCAGAAACCTTCCTTGGAGTGTACTCAACATCTCACCCAAGTTTCATCGCTATCGGACGAATGGTATATGAACACATACGGGACTTTGTTGAAATGCTTCGCGCATCGTCGCTCATTTGTTGAATGTACGCGTGCGCTACCTATTGTAAAATGGATTTACTAAGTCAGAAACCATCCTTGGAGTGTACTCAACATCTCACCCAAGTTTCATCGCAATCGGACGAATGGTATATGAACACATACGGGACTTTGTTGAAATGCTTTGCGCATCGTCGCTCATTTGTTGAATCTACGCGTGCGCTACCTATTGTAAAATGGATTTACTAAGTCAGAAACCTTCTTTGGAGTTTACTCAACATCTCACCCAAGTTTCATCGCTATCGGACGAATGGTATATGAACACATACGGGACTTTGTTGAAATGCTTCGCGCATCGTCGCTCATTTGTTGAATCTACGCGTGCGCTACCTATTGTAAAATGGATTTCCTAAGTCAGAAACCATCCTTGGAGTGTACTCAACATCTCACCCAAGTTTCATCGCAATCGGTTGAGTGGTATATGAATGCATAGGAGACATACACACCCACAGACAAACTATCCCGTAAGATTGATTTTTATATATATAGATATAATCCAGGAGTTTAGGGACGATATTGATATGGATGGGCAAGCGGCCGTGACTTGTCGGAAGGTACCGTCCCAGCATTTGCTTGGTGTTGAAAATGAGGAAACCACGGAAAACTATTTCAAGGACGGCCGTCGGTACACGCATCTACCGAGTCAACAGAGAGTGTGGTCCCATCACCTAACGCTGCGTATTAGGAAACGTAGCCACCTCCGTCGGTATTGAGATTGTAAAAGTAAGCTAGAACTGCAACATACAGAAACAATTTACGTCTACTCATAATGTACTGAAATATCTGTTGTGGAGACGGCGGAATGTCTGACAACCAATGTCCTGTGGTGAAAAAGGAACTGTATGAATATCCACCCTCAAAACACCAATATAAAGATAAACTTTTTTAATTTGAGATGCTTTTTTGAAAGCTGATTACAAAATTATAAAATGTTTGCTCCTCCTGACTTGCGGAATCGCATGTTCCCGGCTGATGTAACCCTACCAGCCCTCACATTGGAATAATGCTTAAATTTGATTGTTGTCACCTGAACTTTTCAGTACCTAATTCTAAGCAGATCAATGTACAGCGTGCAAATTTGGAAATCACATGGGTACTGGTCAAACAAGGCCCGACAGTGGAGCCATATTTGAGCCACTGGTCTCCCAAGTGTTAGTTTTTTGTTACATCCACAGTACAAACCTGTCAATGATGGTACGAAGAGCTAGTTATGGAATAAACTGATACTTAATTATCTTTATTTTCTTCAGTCAGTGAATGAGAATTCATTGAAACAGCTGAGTTATTACATAGAAACTCTGCAACAGAAACGAGCTGTAAGACCTACTACCGTCACATTTTATCTTCGTGTTCAGTCATCCAACAGAGTCTAGATGTTGAAGGATGCTACAGGGAAGTGAGATGTTAAATTTCTGATAATTCATAAATGCTTATATTAATTTACAATTTACCATTGGTTCTAATTCAATTTTCTTTGTATTATTTTAATGCTGGGCATGTATTGTTAGCCTACTTTCGATTTTTGCAAAAATGAAGGTAGACTTATGAGATCTACACAAGGCCAACAATTGAGTGTCTGTGTGTGTGTGTCTGTGTTCAAACACGGTGAAACCGAACTGAACGAAATTTGGTACAGAGCTAGAACTAGCAAGTGGCACCTCGGTGTCATGATTTATATCGCCGCCATCTTGACGGAAACGTAATGGCGGCCACCCAAATGTTCAAAACTTAAATTAAATTACGACTAAACTAATCTTCCGATCTCTATCAAATTTTGCAACTGCATACATTTGTATGGCGAGCGTCTGTTGACTAAATTACAAGGTCATCAGAATAATAGTTTGCAGATGGCGGCCATGTGTGTGGAAATGGATTCCCCCTATCAATTCAAACACGGTGAAACCGAATTGACATTTTTAACAGAGGTAGAACTAGCAAAGGGCACCTCATATTCATGTTTAATATCCGTACAGCACGTTGTATTTCAAATAGCTACTACAACTAACATTCAATTATACTCCTTAAAAAGGCAAAGAGTTATAAGTATACCCATGCATTTGGGAGAAAGTAGGCTATATGTTCTTTAATGAACATCTTGTTAGCCTATTTTCATTTTTGAAAAAATAGGCTTATGAGATCACCTTTTGTCCGTGTGTGTGTGCGTGTGTGTGTGTGTGAGAGAGAGAGAGGTGTGTGTGTGTGTCCCCCCTAATAAATTCTAAACGGATGGAGCGATTTCAATGAAACTCGGTAAGTTCATAGCACTATTCCGGGCGACCCGGACCGTGCCCTTCAAATTTTGTTACATCTCACCAATCCAAAATGGCGGCTGTGCGAAATATTTCATCAGCATTCAATATCTCCGAAACTATTCCCGATATTACCCTGGAATTTATTACGGTGATATAGGGAACTACTAGAAGTTCACCTATGTGACTTTTGAAAACTTGCTAACTACAAAACCAACATGGCGGCCATGCGAAGTTGCGACTTTAAATAGACGTTTCTCGCGATTTAACCAACCAAACGCAATGAAACTTGGTACAGTATATGTTTATACACATTGTAATGTACCGACATCTAACTTAGTTCAATTGTTTACATAACCACAAGATGGCGTATGTGCGAAATATTTCACCGTCATTCTATATCTCTGAAACTAGTAGCGGTATCACCCTGAAATGTTGTACGTAGATAAAGGGCACTACTGGAAGTACATTTATAAGACTTTCAAAAACCGGTTAACTACAAAACGAACATGGCGGCCAAGCGAATTTGAAAGTTTAAATAGTCCTTTCTCGCTATTTAATGTTCCAAACGCAATGAAATCTGGTACAGGAAATATTTATACACATTTTAATGCACTGGTATCTAATTTAGTTCAATTGTTTACATAACCTCAAGATGGCGGCTGTGCGAATTTTAAAATACAGTTTTTATTTCTTGTGTCGTAATCATGCGATCGAAGTGAAAGTTTGAATAATGAACCTACGCAATTATTTTCCTTTAATGGTGCATGGCTCTATGGCCTATACATTTAACAATCCAACATGGCGACCATCTGAAATATTTAGACGGCTCTGAGTATCTACGAATCTATTATAGCAATCAAACTGACTTTTTTAATGTTCATTGGGGCTATGAACTTAAGTTCACCTATAGGACTTTAAATAACCTGGTGATCACAAATCCAACATGGCGGCGACGCGAAATATAAATATTCACATGGACGTTTCTCGCAATTTAACCAACCGAGTGCAGTGAAACTTGGTATAGTAAATCCTTATACGAATGATAATCCACTAGCATCTAATTTATTTCAATTTGTTTCCATAACCACAAGATGGCAGCTGTGCGAAATTTTAAAATCTCCTTGTTTATCTTGTGTCCTAATCATGCGATTGAAGTTTGAATACTACACGTGCACAATAATCTTCATGTAACAGTACATAACTCTAGGACCTACATATATATAGTCCAATATGGCGACCATCCGAAATATTTAGTCGGTTCTCAATATCTACGATCTATTACAGCAATCGAACTGAAATTTTGTATGTTGATAGAGTAGGATATATGAAAATAGGCTGTATAGTTTTTCACGGAACTACTTGTTTTTTACTGAGATCATATCTCTCAGACCCATTGTCCATTGCCTGCTGAGAATCACTTTGCATGCACATATAATTTTTGTCTTTAAAACACAACTCACCGACCTTAATAAGAGGCTGGTGGCATCACACCTTGGAGCAGTAATTGGTGTAAATATCCCTTATGTGGTAGAGGAGGGGAGGTATCGCGCAAATCGATAACATTGATTCCCATGGCCTAATTTACACCTCACTTCCCAGGTGCTCATACTATAGAGGAGTGCAAATTAGTATTTGACTCAGTGCTAGTTTTCCTAAATTTCAGCTATACCTTTCGTGATTTAATGAAGTGTAGATATTTTGCAGGAAGCTGAAATTATTTCAAATGTTAACCAATAGACTTGATGACATTTTCTTTTAAGAAACTGATAATAAAATGATATTTTAGAATTTGCTCATACAAAATGTGACACGTCCCATAGATTATTAGACATTAAGAACCGTCCAAATATTTCGGATGGATGCCATGTTGGATTTTAATACATGTAAGCCATAGAGTTATTCACTATTAGATGAGGATTACTGTGTACGTTCATTATTCAAACGTTGATTTCAATCGCATGATCAGGACACAAGAAATAAAACGTTAATTTGAAATTTCGCACAGTCGCCATCTTGAGGTTATATAAACAATTGAACCAAATTAGATGTTATGGAATTGCAATTTGTATAGTCGTTTGTTGTACCGAGTTTCACTGCGTTCGGATGGTTAAATCTCGAGAAAGGTCTATTTAAATATTTCAATTTCGCTTGGCCGCCATGCTCGTTTTGTTGTTGAAAGTCACATAGGTGAGCGTCAAGTAGTGCCCTTTATCACCGTACAACATTTCAGGGTGCTATGAGGAACAGTTCCGGAGATATACAATGCCGGTGAAATATTACGCACAGCCGCCATGTTGGATTCGTGAGACGCATTATAATGTGAAGGCCGTGGTCAGGGTTGGACAGAATAGTACTCTGTTCTTATCGGGTTTTCTTTGAAAACTTTCCAGCCGTTTTGATTTTAATAGGGGGACACACACAGATATTGTTAATACAAAATGTGACACGTTATGTATGGATTATCAGCCTACTTTTATCATATTGCAAAAATGAGGAAAAAGTAGACTTATGAGATCGATCCGGGAAAATGAGTGTCTGTCTGCCTGTCTGTCCGTGTGTGTGTGTGTGTGTGTGTGTCCCTATCAACTCCTAAATGACTTCAGCTATCGAAACGAAATTTGGTATGAGTAAGGATCTATAGTTAAATATCTCAAGGCCATGTTTAAAATTGACGTCAGTGCTATCAACTGCTGAAAAATCGCAATTGAAATTTGAGCTCTATGTTAGATATCGCATAACCTATGCATGCGAACTATTCCAAAATTGGCACACATATAGATAATAACATTTCAGATTAATTTTCAGAAGTCCATACATGCCAGTGTTGCCAACATGATTCTAAGCCTGCCGATAAGTCCAATTTCTAAATGCATGTAACTTCTCTACTATTGATTGGATTTCAACCAAATTTATATGTACTATGTGTACTACAACAGATATGACCGTCCGTATTCTAAAGAGCCACCAGGGCTGCCAACTGTTAATAAATGATCTCTCTATGTTTTAACCTTAATTTCAATATATCAGAAAGTATGCAAGCCAACGTCTCTAAACTTTGAACACATATAGTACCTGACATTCTACCTTAATTTAGTGTAACTTATATACTTCCGTGCTGCCAACACGATTCTAAGCCTGCTGATAGGTCTAGCTTTTAAATGCATATAACTTCTATACTAAAAAATGTATTTCAACTCAATTTCGTATGTGCTTTTTGTATCATAACAGTTATGACTATACGTATTCGTGTTAACCAGCAGAGCTGCCAACTGTTAATAAATGCTCTCTCTATTTTTAATCATAATATAAATATATCAGAATGTATGCAAGCCATCAGCTCTAAACTTCGCACAGTTATAGTACCTGACATTCTAGATTAATTTGGATAACTAATATACTACAGTACTGCCAACATGATTCTAAGCTTTCTGATAGTTTCAATTTTAATTACATGCAATTTCTATACTATCAATTGGATTTTATCCAAAATTGGCACTATAATAGATCGTAATATTTTAGATTAATTCTGAGCATCACATACATGACATTGTTCTCAACATCATTTTATGCGCACTGATAAATCCAAAATCAAACAGCATATAACGTCCATACTATCCATTAGACTTTATCCAAATTTTGTAAGTGCATTCTACACCTGAAGAGATAGAACTAAGAATATATTCACAGTCACCAGGGCTGCCAACTGTAGTACAGTAAGTTGCTCTATTAGGCTACACTATGTCAGGTGTATTTCAAACTGAAGTACTTAGAAATGTTAGTATTACCAACTTGATTTCGTCATTATTCCTGATGGGTCTATATAGATTGGCATGCATCTTAAATTTTAAGAAAAGTAGGCTCCTTAGTTCGTCACGGAACCACTTGTTTTGTTCTAGTTCTCGTGATCATTTACAGCACAGAGATTTAAAATCATTTTTACTAATGGTCCACTGCTGAATTAATAAAAGATTCTTGTACCTTGAATTGAAGCCACCTGATTTAGAGAGTGCATCCCAAAGTCAATGAAAAGAGAGGAAATGGTCTCAACTCAGGCGTCCTTCGGAATCCCCAATTTCGAAAGTTTACAGACGTAAATCATTATGAGAAATGTTGTAAGTCCCTAGGAGAGAAATCATTACTGATTAGACCAATAAAATATGTAAACAGTCGGTCAATAAAATGATCTTGAATAAAGTGTTATGATTGATTTGAAATCTTAATTTGAGTCTCATAATTTGCACACATCACTTGGAGTAAGGAAGTTCAAACCTCTCCTCTGTCCTCAGTCACAATGTCAGTCCAGGGAAGTGTTGTTTTTGCTTCATTTAGAGTAAAGTTACCAACCCCTCTTAATTAGTGTATAGAGTTTATGTCGATTGTGACGTTTCAGGGGATTACAAAAGTTTCTTGAACGACAAACAATTAATATTTCACAAAGGGTTGGTGTCCATTGAGCCCTCGGTGACTTCCACTTGTTGTACGTGTTTCGGGCTCCCCTCTGACACCTTACTTGTCGACCTTCTTGTCTTGTTACATCATGCCACGTTCGGCGGTTTAGATTCCACGTGAAATGAGCCTAAGATCGCTAGTTAAATGATCACATGAAACTACAAATGTTCTTTCTGTCTTTCACATTCTCTCCCTCTATTCCTGCTTTTCTACATTTATTTTTTCCTCCTTCCTTTATTCTTTTAAATTTCTCACTCCTTTCTGCTTTCCTATCGACCTATCTTCCTTTCTTCTTTTCCCTATCTAATTCCTTCCTGCCTTTCTGTTCTTCTATCTTCCTTTCTTCTCTTTCCTTCCTTATTCATGTCGTTCTATATTTCCTCCTTATTCCTTCCTGTCTTCCTGTAGTTCTATCTTCCATCCTTATTTTTCTTTTTTATTCCTTCCTCTTTCCCTGTCCTTTTATCTTCTTTACTTGCTTCTCATTATTTTTCCTTCCAGTCCTTCTACCATTCTTTCGTCCTTTCTTTCATAAATTTCTCCGTTCCTTTCTTTCATTATTCCATCCTTTCTTCCTCCCTTTTGTGCTATCTTCCTTCCTTCCTACCTTTTGTGCTTCTTTTCTTCCTTCCTTTCGTCCTTCTCTAAATTCTTCCTCCATTCTCCCTTCGTCCTTCCCTAAATCCTTCCTTCATTTCACCCTTTTGTCCTTTCTTTCTTCAATTTACCTTCCCTTCGTCCTTTCTTCTTTTCTTTCTTCCATTTGTCCTCCGTTTCATCCTTTCTTTCTTTCCGTCCTTCTTCCTTCATTATTCCCTCCTTCCTTCCTTTCATTGTTCCTTCCTTTCTTCCTTGGAAGCCTTGTATTGTTCCGACCCCAAGGTACTAGGTTATCAAATGTCTTTGATTTTCGTCTTTAAATTGATATTGGTTTATTTCCGGATCATTTCATTTCTTGAGTGAATAGGTCACGTGGTGTACCCCGGTATTATGAGATGTGACATAGAATGTGTAGCGCAAACTGTGTGGTCACACAAAGGGACAAATATTTACTGATACGAACTCAGGAATCGGTGACCTCAGATGAGTCCCAAAACCATTTGAAAGGCAGGCCATCTCCACTTTTCGTTTTATTTCAGCCCTTATTGACCTGCTTTCTTCCAAATACCCAGCCATCATCTTCGAGGGTACAAGGCATTCTCTTTCTCTTTCTCCTGTTTCCAATATTCCCTTTTACTTCTTCAAGCAAAGTAGTTGTGTCAACAAGCTACATATTAGGCCCCATAAGACAGAAATTATCACAGAAAATATAGTCTTTGGAATTATCGGCAAATGCCACTTACCTAGACACGACTACATCTGTCCTAGATCTTTCAACGCACGAACCTCCTCGTCTACAAACAGTGGGAATTGCAAATATAGCAATAAAATAACTAAACACCTGTGCATTCCATCGACGAGCTTCAACGACATTACGACCAGCGTCTCCATAGTTTAGTATGATGTCCGTGTACTCGTTGTTGCTGAATACACCAGCCAATGACAATATGCTGCGAGCAACAGTTGTGTTGTTGTACCACATATGAGCCTATTACGCTCCCAAATGCGAGGCTCCAAAACGCAATGGGGTGCATTAGACGGGTAGTGCTGAGGAACACGCAGCTAGTGGCCGGCGGTTGTTATTCCTTCGTATTCTGACGTAATCGGCCAGCGTGCAGTGTGACCCCTGTTGATATCAGTTATCAGTCAACCCATACAACATTAATCTATGCGGAATACCTAAAACTAGATTGCACGGGTAAATGTGCCACCTGGCATGTAGCCTACTACACGTTTTATCCACATTTCTTCGCATTGCGAATATTTCCAGTCAGTGTAAAGTTGTTACAACTGAGCGACTTGCGAATCCAAACCAATACAAAAACAAATCGAACAATAGGTGGCTGTTTTAAAAACCCTTTCTTGTCCCTGTTGTTTTTAGTACCAAGTGTGTAGTGCATAGGGTAATTTTGTACTTGTTGATGCATCTGAACTGTCTACTTCTCACAGTGTGTAAATTCATATAAAGTTAATGTTGTTTTCTATTCCCCTCTTACCTTGGGGGATCATACTTCAAAATGACTCTTATAATCATCATCATCATCACGCATTTGTTGCTCATTTAACACCTCAACATCACCCTGTGTACCTTAACCCTTTATAGGGCAAAACATGTTTTTATTTTTATGTGCCCTCATATTTTAATTTATTTTAATTAATATAATAATATTAATTTTAAAAAATCTCTAATTTTAATGTGTATATATTTATTTTTAATTTTTAACTTATGTTATTATAGATTTAATTTTGATATTTGTTATTGAATTAATTAATTAATTAAGTATATTAATTTTGAATTGACTTTTACAATTATTTTCAATTTCTTTATAGTTATGTTCATTATTTTAATTCGCATAATTGTCTTAATATTGTAATTTTATCTTTATGATTTTATTTATATATTTATATATTTATATATTATTTTTACACTTTAATTGTTAAAGATTTTTGTTTTAAATTTTTTGAAATGTGTCCAACATATTACGTCAAGTAATGCAGATACGTAGGTATATTTCATTTTTAGAAATACAACACTTCGACATGAAAATTCTCCGACATTTGGCTTAAAGATTCAACTAACAGTATCTTTGAAAGCATAAAATGTCCTTATGACAGGTGGATTAACCCATAAAGGGTAAAATAGCAACACTTTAAATTTAAAAATAAAATAAAAATGCGCGATATTCCATTCATCGGGTAATGATAAGAATGAATAAGGACAAGAAACGTGAAATAAATTATAATTAGTGAAAGGAGATGAAAATTCATCCGTTAAATGATGGAATGTTAAAACCTGCCAAAAAGCTGATTGAGATTGCTAAATGTTAGTGTGTAGTCTATCTGTGGCAGGAATTAATTCCGTGTGGTTCCAGCTTCTTTAGAGCTGACGCTGATAGTGCCTAAAAATATCTGCTCCGAAAAATTGTGTTAAGTAAAACATAAGTATCTCACTTAAAATGTTCCCTGTTCTAAATGTAGCAGCTGACCTGTTATCCTCGGTAACCCACTAGGCTTCAGCTCTTGATCAGTCTACAATGGTGATGCCTAATTTCTCGCTCAAGGTAGCTGTAAGCAATTTCAGTCACGAGTCTGCAGTATATGTTTTACTCTTTCGAGCTACATGTTGCCAAGAATGTAGCAGACCCGACTGTACATATGACAGACTCTGTACAGCGTTTTGAATGATCCACTTAAACTCTTCCCCTCGGCGGTGAGAGTTAATGCAAACAAATGTCTTACAAAGGAACAACTGGACACGGCCGAGCACAGTAGTTTCCACTGCACGTCGCAGTACGTTGGGTGGCCTAACCCAGGCAAGGGTAGGAGGAAAGGTACCGTCCTGGTATTATCCTAAATACTACACTAATAGTCACTATACTGTTCAAATCGTACTTGAGGAAGTAATCAGGACCTGGGAAAAGGAAAGTGAAGGAATAACCCTTGGCAGACTAATTAAAGACAAAATTCACTTGAAATGTCTGGCCTTTGCTGATGGCATAGCACTCCTTTCCAATAATAGGCAAGAAGCAATTCATTCAATTGAAAAATTACATGAAATTGCCATCAAAACTGTACTTCAAAACTCGTATGAAAAAACTTAGTATACGGAAGGAGCCTCACGATACTTAGATTGACAACCTGTGATAACTAAATTCGGCAAAATCTTTCAAGTGAACCAATTTAAATATTTAGGAGAAATCATTCAGCCTTCTGGTTTAAACCGCGAAGCAAATAAGGAAAGAATTTACAAATTACAGAAAGCTTACAGGATCACTTGGAACAGGTATGATAAAAAATCAATATCTCGGAAAGCAAAACATAAGACACTATAATACAGTAATCAAACCTGAAGCGTTATATGCATCGGAGACTTTAATCATTGGTGGTGGTTCTTTAACCAAAGACATAAAGAAAGGACAAAAAGACTGAAAATCTGTACAAAGCTTCCAAAAGACTTGCTAAAGACGAATTCCTCTTCCATCGTGAGCCATTACGATACATCTAACTCTCAAGTGTTTAATGATATTTTTATAATTACATGGAGGTAATCAATTTAATTACAAATCCATTAATGGCAATTTTATTATTTTAAAAGGAGTGTATCAGACAGGTTTTATATACATCAATGCTTCCAGAAGTGGGTTATCCCACACATGAACAGAGATTTAATTTTGTGATCTAATTTAGCGTAATTGAACAGAAGTATTTTAAATTCTGTTCTGTTCAAACGGAGGGAAGAGTAATTGTGAAATGATGCGTTTCAAATTAATAGCTCTTTATAGTAGCCAACTGAATGTTCTGTGAAGCTACTGATTGCGACCATTATTGGTTGTTCACGCGAGAGTGGGACATTGAAGGAAGTGATGCAGGCGGTGGTTGCTACTTTAAGGGGCAAAAACTTCTTGATCGCCTGCGTGGTGTAGTGGTCAGCATGCTTAGCTGCCACCCCGGAGGTCTGAGGTTCGATTCCCGGCTATGCCACGAAATTTGAAAAGTGGTATGAGGACTGGAACGGGGTCTACTCATCCGCGGGTGGTTCAAATGAGTACAGGGGGTTTGATTCCCACCTCAGCCATCCTCGAAGTGGTTATCCGTGGTTTCCCACTTCGTCCTCGGGCAAATGCCGGGATGGTGCCTGACGTAAGGCCGCGACCGCCTCCTTCCCTCTTCCTTGTCTATCCCTCCCACTCTTCCCATCCCTTCATCAGGCCCCCGTTCGCTTTGCAGGTGAGGCCACCTGGGCGTAGTGCTGGTCACACTCCCCAGTAGTATCCCCCACTCAGAGTCTTAAGCTCCAGGACATTGCCCTCAGTGGCGATAGAGATGGGATCCCTCGCTTAGTCCAGGGGAAAAGCCAACCCTGGAGAGTAAAGCGATAACGAAACGAAACGAAAGAATTCTAGACCACTTTCCCCTACTGATTAGGGTGATATAGAATACGATGTTTGTACACGGAACTCTTTGGTGGCAAGACAAGGGAGTTGTTGTTTTTTTAGTTTTGTTTCAGGGGCTTGGACATCGTGGTCATTTATCCCCGTGTAGTTGGGTGTGTGTGGAGCATGTCTGTGATTACTGTAGTAGTGTGTGCAACTGTATTAGGGATAGGGACGAATTGATGTTGATGATGTTTGTTGTTAAGTTATCGGCCCCTAATGGTTTGGGTGATTGTGAAAGATGAGATGAGAAAGAAAACTATAACTAATACTAACTACAGACTTACAAACTAGAAGAAGAAATGGTAAACAAATAAAGGACATGGCAAATAAAGGACAGGAAGAAAGGAAATGCCCTCAACCCTCGAAGAATGAGGATTGAGGGACTTGGAAGGAAGTTGAGCCAAGAAAGGCAGATAGGAAAGGGAAAGAGGAAAGGGACCAGCAGAGAGGCAATGGATAAAGGTGGAAAACGGACCCAGCTCAGGAATACCTTGGGGTCGCCAACTCCCGAACTCACCAGCAGTGAGCCCTTGAGGGTGTAGCACTATACAGGGTGCACCAGAAGTAGTGAGGGTACACACACCCTGCCTCCTTGTGGGCCTTGAGCGGAAGGCAGGAGATGTGAAGAGAACAGAAGAGGTATGCTCCTCGAAGAATGAGGGATCAGAAAAGATGAAACAAGGGCCAATTACGGCGGGAATGTAAAAGACTCCCTAGGCCTCGGATACCCTAATACCATCGGGGTCGGAAAAGAACAAGAGTTGACTAAGGGAGGCCGATAGAAAAGATGACAGAGAGGAGCCCGCGCGGTCGTGGTGCACGATGTAACAACCATTGCTACGACGTGGGACCGGCAGTATTCAAGCTGCTCTCACAGTCTGATTGAAAAATAAGAAATGGTCCATTTTATCAAACAGCCCTACCTATATGGATGGTATCCTTAAAAAAGCCTTTATAGGGAGGTGAAAGGATGCTTGAGCTTTGAGCTCCCGCAGTAAAAATGTGCAGGTGCGCTTCATAACATGGGAGGTTAGTGCGCAGATCGCTACTCCTGTGGAGGTCCGGGCATGGGCACCTAGGGCCCACTCATCAGCCAGCTTGGCTTAACCTAGAAAACCCAAACCTAAAAAAATTGCTGAGTTTTAACACTATATGGAATCAATAGCATACTGAGCTGTATGTAGAAGTTTCAGAGGAAAGTGCCATCTTTTCGAAGCCTGTCCCCCAACTTGGTCGTCAAAAACTGCCTCCCGTTACTCCCGGACTCAAAGCTAGTGGAATATACAACTTGTTTGGTATATTGGCTTTCACGGCCGGTGAATTAAGACTCAGCAATCTTTCTCGTTTTGTGCCGTGTCTTGTGTGGGGTTTCGCCTAGGACACCAAGGCCCACCGATGAACCAGCTGAATGATGTTGAATGAAACTGGGCAAGGATGTGGAAGGGAACGGCCGTGGTCTGCCAGAAGGTACCGTCCCAGCATTTAACTGAACCCACATCTACCAAGTCCGCGGAGAGCATGGCGTTAGCGAGCAACCATTGTCGGTTACCTTATTCTACCCGAAAAGTGTATTAAATTAAATTAAATTATACAGTATATTGATCTCCGAGTTAGGAGTTTAAACTGTTTAGGAATAATGTAATGTAATTTACTGTTGAATCTGCTATCAAACTAACGCGGCGTTTGAAAATCCTACTTATTTTTCATACGTACTGCTAATTAAAGTAACGACTTACAAAACTAAAAATATTTCCCTATTCATATTATAGACATATAGGCGTGTTTAAGAAAAGTCTGACTATTTGTGTAAATACTCCAGTTTAATTGTTAGTGCATTCTTATGTACAGTTATTTATTTGTTATGTATATCTAATTTGCCACCGGGGGACACACCCCCAATTGCAAATAAACGAATGAATGAATGAATGAATGAATGAATGAATGAATAGAGATGTGCCTGTTCTCTAACTGTTCATTTTTACTTTTTAATCAACGAATGCAGTAAAATTGTTAACAAGGTGGTGAAAGTATTTCAAACGTTTGATTAATAGTCTTAATAGCTCGCCACGGTGGGAGAGTGGTCAACGTGTCGGATTACCAACACCAAGCTTGCAGGTTCGCCCCTAGCCGAGGTAAGTGATTTTTGAAACACGTCAAAAATCACGACATGGATGTCATACATTGTTAGCATGTTAAAGAACCCATTTTAATTCAGTAGGCCCTGTTCAATGGCAAAATTAATCTCGGGATTTCCCGCCAACACAAAGTTCCTCCATTCTCCACTAGAAAGCGCTGTAGTGTCAAGGTGCTTAGATATCTAACCTCCTTGACTTTCATAGCGCTCAAAGGAACGACGAAATTTGACATGCAAGCTGCCCTCTGGGTGTCAATTAACAAAGCTTGCACTCGGCACCCGAGGCCATACGATATTATTATTATTATTATTATTATTATTATTATTATTATTATAGTCTTAATTACATTTTCTTTTAAGAGACTGACTAAAATGATTATTTATAATTTCCACTAAAATAGTAGCCTCGGTAATGCAGAATTATGTCCAAGATCGCGGGTTAAAAACCGGCCGAAGTCGTCGGATTTTTAAGAGAGTTAAAAATCACTCAGTATGCCTTCCTTCGGAGGGGAAGAAAAGCCGGTGGTCCCATGTCATAGGTTTATGGCATGTTAAATAACCTTCCACTGACTACATTTGAAGCTAAAATGTGTAGGTTAGTTTGATAACGCTATATTAGTTCCAACGTTCGCCACCAGATGCTGACTGCGATGACATTTAGTAGCCACGTCCGCAGCTAGGTGTCGTGAACGGTAGCAATCGGTAGCAAAAGTAGGAACTACTTGTAAATATTAATCGTCTGCAGTCCTTCTATCTGAATCACAGGTAAGGCACACTTATACAGTCATCACAATTAACACCGGTTATCAGACAAAATCTACACACACCCAAAGTACACGGGGCTACATGACTGCGTTGTCGAAGCCCCTAAACTAAGGAACCAACCAACGTATTGCAGAATGTCACACGTTTCATTTTGAATACTTTATTCTACTGTAGTTTCTCTGTGAAATTTCGTAGATTCGTAGTTAGTCGATTGAAATCACCTATTTAAGATGGTACATTCCAAAGGAAATGAAAAAAGAAAAAAACAGATCCATCTCAGTTGCAGGCTGCTTCAAAATCTCTGATTTTGAAAATTCCCAGGTGCAATATCTTATGGGAAAAGTTGTAAGTCCACAGAACAGAAAGCATCACTAAGTAGGGTGTTAACAATATAATAAAATGATTTCGAAACTAATTTGTGACAGATTTACGTTATTTATTTAAGTCTAATAATTTTCACACTTCTGTAACTGTCTTAACATTATTGTGGGTCAGTATTAAAGGTGCCTGGACGTCCTCAAAGACCGGGTGCGCTTAGTATGAATGGCTAAGAGTCTACGCGTGGCGGGGAATGTTCCACGGTCTTTAATAGTTGAAGACCTTCCTGAATACAATAACATACATCTTATCTTGACTTTGCAACACGTCACAATTACACATGCATTGACTATAGACAACACATAGGAACACGAGGTGGAGGGGGGGGGAGTTCAGAGATAACATTCCAATTCAGTCGACCGTCACTGCTTATTACTCGCAACTACATCGCGGAAGACATCCAACCAGATAAGTAATAGACTGCACTATACAGTACAACCATAGTTGACTTTTACAACCGTATAGTCACTCCAAACAGACAAATTCCGGATTTAAATCACCATTTTAGCATTTCACCTAACTTCATATATACTACAACTAGAATATACTGACAAGTTGCATTACCAATACTGCAACTAAATAATTGTACATATTGTAAATATTTTCACCTGTATTTTCAAACATAGATTTTACAGCCCAAGTGTAATGGATTGGTGATGATCGCTTGACGATCGAAACTGGTCATCCTAGTGTATTTATTAATCTCTTGTGATTTTTTTCAGGATTAGGGCATAACCCAGCTCTTTTGGGTACAATCGTGTTGACCGACTGAAAAGCACCAAACTTTCGTCATAAAATTATTCAAAAAATCAAAATCGTTTCAGATATTTTCCAAAATATATTTCATAAAATAAATGCTAAAATGTTTTCTATGAAATAAGATTTGTACAGTGTGTACTTTTGGTAAATTTTGACTGAGCATTAGATGCTTTACTGAAAATGACATTGTCTTTCCAGAATAATTAGTAGTGGATAGTAATACGTAATTTCAAGAGTGGGAATTGCACAGGGGACTTTAAATCCTCTCGCTGACCCTGCGACCAACTACATTGGCTGATGACCATCATTGCTCCAGCTTCTAAATCAACTACAAAATAGCATCCTTTCCCTTTATATATTTGAGTTCTCTTAAGGAGGAAGCAAGCTCTACTAAGGGAAGCTAAGAAAATCTTTGCATCACCCTCTTTGCTATTGCACCAAGAATTCTGCCAGCCATCGCAGCAACGACAGTAATCTAGAAGACCAGTAAGTGTCACTGCGGGGCAACTCATTGCTACTGGATTTGACCTAAATGAAAGCTAGAAGCAGGAGTGGTCAACTACAACATTGGGAACAAGTGTCCACCATCGTAATCACTCAAAGAATCCAAACGGCTTTGACTTACCGAGGAACTTCTGGTGTCGCATCAACAGGCTGAGGACTGGACATGGTTGCTGCAATTTATTCAGGTACAAGTGGGGCTGCATCAGTTCACCAATGTGTGAGTGTAACCTGGAAGAACAGACGATCGGACATCTGGTCCAACGCTGTCCTCTTTATTCGTACCCTGCCATTCCTGACAATTTATTCGCTCTCACACCCGATTTAACTGAATGGTTGAGAAGGATGGACTTTAAAGTTTGATTATACCTTGTTATGTATAATTGTATATTGTATAAATTACCATACGGTTAAATACATTTATTAGAGTGCCTTATTCCCTCCAGGGACGTAGGCGACCTGAATTAGGGCCCTTGACTTCGTCAAGGCATCACTAACCAGGCGTCCCAAGCCGGGGTTTGCGTGTGGTAAGCTGGCCAGTTCCTTTCCACTTCTCCTGCCATAGCCTCCAACAGATTCCCATTTTGCATCACGGGGCTGGGAGACCACGTACCAGACCATACCAAGACTTTTAAATTCTTGGCAGAGCCGGGGATGGATCCTGGTGCCTTGGGGGTGACAGCCAACAATACTATACTCTGATTTACAAAAGATGAACGGTAAAGGCTGTCATCCGCTTGATTGGTGAGGTGAGGAGTGGAGACGAGAGGGTAACGGTCTCCACTCCATAGCAACAGCGAGCAGTGTTGCAATGTATGCTGACACAGCAGTGAGCACATGATTTGACTCAGTGTTCTACTGTGCCTTGACTCGTCACGGTCGTTAGACCACCAGGCAGGGGGGCTAACTTCCCCAATATTTGTGTCTTCCTGCAAGCCTATTGGAATGTTATGAGTCATGATCTGCCTCAGTGGCAACGCAGCATTTCCCCACGTGCTAGCTTTGACATCCGTCAGTGTTCATTATTGGTTATACAGAGTATAGCCACTGCGCCACTAGGTGGCTTCCTTTCCCTTTGAGGAAAAAATATTACGTCAAGGCATGGTCCAGTGCGAGGAAGTAGTGAATACTCTCGCCTGTATCAGCGGGAGCTTACAGCGGCTAGTTCATAAATGTCCGCGGGAGAGAAGACAAAGCCCTGGCGAGCCATTCGATAGTGTGTATAGGAGAGGTCACCAATATAGTGTGAAGCTATACGGCACGCTCTTGATGTTTCAGCCGACCAACGTGATAAAACTCGGTGGAGAGGTAACTGTGTAGTGGTGGAGACGTCAAAGTTGATAACAAAATAATGTAGAACGTAAGTAATGGTTGTTAATATACTGATCTTCATCTATACGCTACTAGTCTAATACCCCCCCCCCCCTCTCTTCCCCAGGGGCTCACATCTAGTGGGACGTGGGTTGGCGACCACGGGACCCCAGCATAGTCCGACATTGCTTCCACTTACTTGTGCCGGGCTCCTCTCTGTCATCTTTCCTATCGACCTCCCTTAGTCAACTCTTGTTCTTTTCTGACCCCGGTGGTATTAGGGTATCCGAGGCCTAGAGAGTCTTTCACTTTCCCGCCTTAACGGGCCCTTGTCTTTTCTTTTCAGAACCCTCATTCTTCGAGGGATAAGACCCCTTCTGTTCTCTTCCTATCTCCTGCCTTCTGCTCAAGGCCCTTAAGTAGGCAGGGTGTATGTAGCCCCACCACTTATGGTGCACCCTGGATAGTGCTACACCCTCAAGGGCTCACGGCTGGTGAGTTCTGGAGTTGGCGACCCCGAGGGATTCCTGAGTTGGGTCAAGTTTTCCCCCCTCTTATCCATTGCCTCTGAGGCGGACCCTCTCCTCTTTCACTTTCATATCTGCCTTGCATGGCTCTCCTTCCTTCCAAGTCCCTCTCTCCGCATTCTTCGAGGGTTGAGGGCATTTCTTTTCCTCCTGTCCTTTATTTTCCTTAATCTCCTTCTGTTTTCCATTTCTTCTTCTAGTATATAAGTTAGTAGTTAGTTTTAGTTATGGTTTACATTTCATTATGATCTTCACGATCGCCCAAACCATTAGTGGCCGATAACCTAGATGTTAAGCCCCTTAAAACAATAATCTGAAACACCGTATATGACGGGCTCGTAGACCAGTGTAAATTAACGTTACATCCCAGTCGCTGGAGGAAACAAAGAAAGGTGCATGGAAGAATAATCAGAAACAGACTTTTCAATGTTTAAATCGGCGTAAGTCATCCTTTATTTATTTTAACCAGCTTATCTGTGAATTATTATTATTATTATTATTATTATTATTATTATTATTATTGACGTTTCAGCCAGCTATGGACCACTGTTCTCTTCCTCGAGCTTCAACATTCGCCCAGTAACGCCTCGTGTGTTCTCGATGCAGCAGTCTCCTGGCTTCAGTCCCCGGCTTGCCCTTTGGTAGTTTAGGTTCTCCTGGAAACACTGGTGTTCTTTTAGTTTCATCTTAACGTGCGTACGCATCTGAATACCGTTGTATGTAATTCCTACATCTTTTAAATCCGTTTCTTCCCCTGTGAACCACGCCCCCTTGGTTTTCTTACCCATAAAGTAAGTATAGATTTTATTTGACAATTGAATTGGGTTGAGTCTTGTTAAATGACCATAGAACACAATCCTCCTCTATCTCATCACGTCAGTGATTTTGGTAACGTGTGTGTAGAATTCATGGTTGCGTCTCCGTCTGTAATTACCGTTTTCCTTGACAGGGCCCAAGATTTTCCGTAACACCTTCCTTTCTTTGGTTTCAAGTTTCTCCATAAGACCTTTTCTGTGCATCGTAACGCACCCTGCAGAATATAAAGCTTACGGTCGGATGACTGTGCAGTAATGTGGAAGCTTGGCATTTAGGGATAATGATTTCTTGTTATAGATTCCCTTGGTTAACTGGTATGTAGTTTCCATTTTTCTCATTTGTGATGTGAAAGCTTTTTTTTTCATTTGGACCACACTAAGTATTGGAATTATTATTATTATTTTGATACGTTTTGCCCAACTAAGGAGCGCTTTTCATCCGGTCACTGCTCTCTCTTTTGCGTTCTTCTCTCTATCCTGTCCTTTTCCGTGTGGGTTTCTTCACACCCTCAAATGCCAACTGGCTACGCGATGATTCCATCCTGCAGCCTTGGGCACAGCAGGCGAGAACGTTGCTCCTGCGCTGCGTGGCCAGTCACCAACATAATACATATTTCGATATACAGTATTTGGCTCTTTAGTTGGCATGAACCCATTATCATTCCGTCTTGTTCATTCAGGTTGTTTAGACAAACATACGCTGACAGCTGTCCCGTGGGTTTAACTGTACCACGTGCTGTGGACACTGCCCAATTAGATGATGCTGTTCCTATTAATGTCTGCAATTACCCGGTCCAGACTCGTAACCGAATTGTCGCCGAGAATTAACATTATCATAATGAGTGGACTCGCAGCAGAGAATAACCTACTCTCTACTACACGGCCTACGAATTAGAGTCATCATTGATAATGGTCCAGAGTTGGTTAACTTAAGTTACAGCTATCGATACTGCAGAACAGTAACAGAGTTATCACAGTTACATTTTTAAAGAAAAATAAAATACGTTTTCTGTTTTTGACGTTAAGGGAAGTCAGCCTCCAGGGTGGGGAGTCAAAAAATGCTCTTTTCGTTTAAAAATATCTGTGAAGTTTTCTGAACAAAACGATGTATTTTATATCAGTTCATTGAAGTTTTATGATATTAAAACTTATTAATACTTGTTATCTCACTTTCTTCTTCTGTCCATTTTGGCCCACTGTGGACCGCGTTGAACAATCGGCCGACTTGCCAATCTCTTCTTTTCCACCTAGAATTTCTTCCTGCATTCACTGAGTCTCCTCCTCCTTTCTTAAGACCAGATGACCTTGGTTTTGAGCTAGGTTTTGCTGAAACCCTTTATATTTATCAACAGTGATTTGTGGAGAATATCTTCTTGAGTGTTGCCAACATCTTGGAGATCTGCTCGTATTTCTTCAACCCATTTTGTGGTGGACGTTCAAAAAGTAACGAGCCGGAGGCTGTAATGCGCAAACCGGTGACGACATCGGCAAATCGTGGAGTGTGTAACGAGGTGTAGTTCCGACCAGAGCGTGGAAGGTCACAGCCCGTCGCTAGAGGGCACGCGTGCACGTCACGTGACGATACAAAGCGTGCAGCAGCTTGCATCAATCGTCCAACCAAGACCAAGACAGTAGGCCATTCGACATGCTTCCTGATGTGGTTGAAGACTGTGGGGAAACCATTGGGCACACACTTTCCGCAAGTGCAGTCATTCCTCCATAATGGTGTGCACATTTCCGACGCTCAATCCGACCACGGCGGCTATGGCGTTCACTGTCACTCGGCGGTCCTGGGTAATGAATGCATCAACCAGCTGGACGTTGTCATCGGAAATGCAGGGGGGTGCCCCAGACCGGTCATCATCGGCTAACGACACCCGTTCTTCCCTGAAGCGCTTGTGCCACGCCTTGACCCTTGCAAGAGACATGCAGTGTTCGCCGTACACTTGTGACATTCGGCGATGAATGTCCGTTCCCCCTACTCCCTCCGCTGTCAAAAACCTAACAACACCTCTTTGCTCTTCGATTGACTCCTCCATGTCACTGTTTGCAATGCGACTGGCAGTGTTGGACGATTGATGCATGCTGTTGCTCGCTTTGTATCGTCACGTGACGTGCACGCGTGCCCTCTAGCGACGGGCTGTGACCTTCCACGCTCTGGTCGGAACCACACCTCGTTACACACGCCCCGATTAGCCGATGTCGTCACCGGTTTGCGCATTCCAGCCTCCGGCTCGTTACTTTTTGAACGAACCTTATACTAAAGTAAGTGAATATCCTTTTGAATAACCTACTGTCGGTCATTCGTGTGAGGTGGCCATAAAATGTAATCCTTCTCTTACGCATCGTGTCCGTAAGTTTCTTCACCGTTATCTCACTCTATTATTGTACACTTTTACTTTAAATGTTATATTTCCAAAACTTATTGCAGAAACCTGGGATTGTTTTGTTTTGTAGAGCAAACTCCATTTCATATGTTGGTATCACTGTCATAACAGTAATGGTGCCCTTAGATTCATAAAGGAATAGTACATGTGTTAGTTGTGAGAGTAAAATCTATGTCTAACTTAAAATCCAATTTCTGAAGAATTTAATTTTTCTGCCAGATTTGCCCCATTTTCTTAGAAAGTAATTGAGATGGAGACTTGAAAAGTTCACCATATCTTTATCACACTGTGTCTGTTGTTTGATACTAATATTATTTAGCCAAGTCTAAATCATAATTCAAAATATAATTCATGTGAAGAACTATCGGACCCGTGCGAGAAATCTCGGATGTTCATAAGTCATACTTTCCCCTATATGTTTATAATGAGAGATTTAAGGGGAAAGGTTGTTATGTTTTTATTTCAACCAAATGATTATAGAACACTATTTACATTTCAGTTAGAATTCCAAGTTCTGCGTTCCCTCACTTAAGAAGGCAATCACTGAAAATTGGATCATCATAACACTCACCGGATATTCGATATTTGTGAAATTATACGATTTGAGTACTCATTCCTTTGATTTACTGTTTCTGAAATCCATGCAAAATGACCTCAGAACGTTAAAATGACATGAAACAGGCGTCACAGCTGCCAAAATGTGAAGTGGACAGCAATTATGGAGCGTCTTTCCCACAGCAACAGTATCGTGCATATTTTTAAAGATTTGTTTAAAGAAATTATAGATATTTATGAAATTATAGTGCAATAAGTCACTGATAATGTATATTCTCTTTCATTTGAATGTTCATTTGTCACAATCGGTCACTTGTGAGCGCCGCAGGTGGGATCTATACTACTGAAATAATATATACTAGTGCACCCGTGGGAGCTTTCGCAACGTGAATGTAGGTTTATGGGGTAGTAGGGAAGTTCGCCGCGCTCCCGCCAGATAGCTGCCGCCGTGCTGCCCTGCGCTCTAGAGGCAGGCTCGCCAGGTTACGGTGCTCCCATTGTAAATGTACATTTTTGAAGTTATTTATTTAATTGTGCGGCATTTAAAGAGGAAGTGAGTGCATTTCGGGCACACATGGGGTTATGCGGAACCTGTAGGTACCCCGTATGTGTAGGTTGGTGTTAACAGGACCTTATTTTCGGTACAAAACCGGAATGGGTCCTTAGCAGAATAATATAGGGAGGATGATATACTGTATTTGAGTTGTAGGCCCAGGTCCTTCAAAGGCTGTAGTGCCAGGGATTATTTATTTTTATAGAATTGTTTAACTATCAGCTGCCGAGTAACTATTCTAGTAGGGTGAATAGAAATACAGAAGTTCATGTCAATATCTATAAACATTTCATCTTACGTTTTCATTAATTGCTGAGATAGTGGCGTATCATTTTTCATGTTTTAACATAGGCGGTATAGAGTGCAAGCCTGATGTCACAGGACATCAAACGGCAGTGCTGATCGCGCTGTAAGTCAGCTCGCACAACAATTACTCTACCTCCCACATTCCTCGCCTCATCTCGCATTCACAGGGAGCTGGCCATCAATTATTAGAGGGCAGCATCAGTCACCTCCTTGGTATTCTCTTTTATCAGACAGCTCGCCACTGAATATGCTACTCATAATCAGGGCCATAATGAATTCCGACAACACGGGAAGCAACATCAATGACAGCGTCCATTAATCGAACGTTAAAACGTGAGCGGTGTCTCACTAATGATTCAAAACAACTTCAATCAAGTCCTTGAATGAGCATAGAATCACAACGTGCTTACTAGGATAGTTTCATTTTGAATCATACACACATCAAAAAACGTTTTGCATCACCTCGGTTCCCAGATCTCCGGCATATAGACGTTGACTGTGTATATTGTATCCAAGATACAGTCCCTTTGACTGTTCATAGATGTCACTAAAACTGCTCAAAGATGTAAACAACCATGCATGAGCAGGGCCTATTAGACGGAGGGGGTACGACAGCCGATCAGTTCCAGTCATTCCACCAGGACGAAGGTACGCTGCTCATGTTGTCTGTAGTTCTACCATGCCTAGAAGGTCAATACCGCAGTTCGATCGCGTCCGCATTGTTACTTTGTGTCAAGAAGGGCTCTCAACAAGGGAAGTTTCCAGGCGTCTCAGAGTGAACCAAAGCGATGTTGTTCGGACATGGAGGAGGTACAGAGATACAGGAACTGTCGATGACAGGCCTCGCTCAGGCCGCCCAAGGGCTACTACTGTAGTGGATGACCGCTACTTACGGATTGCCGCTCGGAGGAACCCTGACAGCAATGCCACCATGTTGAATAATGCGTTTCGTTCAGCCACAGGACGTCGTGTTTCAACTCAAACTGTGCGCAATAGGCTGCATGATGCGCAACTTCACTCCCGACGTCCATGGCGAGGTCCAGCTTTGCAACCCCGACACCATGCAGCGCGGTACAGATGGGCCCAACAACATGCTGAATGGACCCCACGGAATTGGCATCACGTTCTCTTCACCGATGAGTGTCGCATATGCCTTCAACCAGACAATCGTCGGAGACGTGTTTGGAGGCACCCTGGTCAGGCTGAACGTCTTAGACACACTGTCCAGCGAGTGCAGCAAGGTGGTGGTTCCCTGATGTTTTGGGGTGGCATTATGTGGGGCCGACGTACGCCACTGGTGGTCATGGAAGGCTCCGAAACGGCTTTACGATACCTGAATGACATCCTCCGACCCATAGTGCAACCATATCGGCAGAATATTGGAGAGGCATTTGTCTTCATGGACGACAATTCTCGACCTCATCGTGCACATCTTGTGAATGCGTTCCTTCAAGATAACGACATCGCTCGACTACAGTGGCCAGCATGTTCGCCAGACATGAACCCTATCGAACATGCCTGGGATATGTTGAAAAGGGCTGTTTATGGACGTCTTGACCCACCAACCACTCTGAGAGATTTACGCCGAATTGTCGTTGAGGAGTGGGACAATTTGGACCAACAGTGTCTTGATGAACTTGTGGATAGTATGCCACGGCGAATACAGGCATGCATCAATGCAAGAGGACGTGCTACTGAGTATTAGAGGTAGTGGTGTGTACTGCAATCTGGACCACAAATGCTGAAAGTCTAGCTGTATGATGGTACAACATGCAATGTGTGGGTCTCATGAGCAATAAAACGAGCTGAAATGTTGTTTGTGTTGATCTCTATTCCCTTTGTATTTAACGGTTCCGGAACTCTTGGAACCGAGGTGATGCAAAACTTTTTTTGATGTGTGTATTTAAACCTGCGCTGCTTGATTCAAGGTTACTTCGCAGACGAGCCGTGACTCCGGTTCTGAAAGTAGGAGGAAGGAAAAGGGCTCGTGGTATGGGCACAATAGCTTCAAATCCTGAACTCACAGAGGCATTCCTAAGTAAGTTGATCTTTATTTATGTATTTATTTATTTACGTGTCTAGCTATGTATTTTTATTTTATTGATTAATTTATTTATTTGTGTATCTACTGTATTTATTTGTATATTTATTTATTCATCTATTTAAAAATTTATTTATTTATTTATTTATTTATTACATTCTTTTTAGGTGAAATCCTTAATGTAACGAAGTGTTTTCCACAATCTTAGGCTCATTAATTACATACACTATAACAAACACCACCAAATCATAAGTTATAATCCAAATTCAAAATTGAAGCACAAGCACAGTTCACGAGGCTGATGGACAAGGTGTCTCAATAATCTGAAATTAATTAACAACGAAAGAAAAAAGTGACTTATCAATATATCATCCAGACTAAGAAGTCCGGGTTCGATTTCCGGCTCTGCCAATTTAATTCTGATCAGAGGACTGGAACGGTAATCCTAAAATTATTCCTCTTCCTCCGGTTCCTATCCGTTCCGGATGTTGACAACCATCTTGACTGTGCTGTTCCTGTCACTTGCAGCTCGGAATAATTCAGTGGACGGTTTGGAGGTTCAGGCTGTGAGGATATTCTTCTCCGTCCAATACTTCTCTTCCCTGGTATTTTACCTTGAAGAATAGACTGCAAGAGATGTGTCCTAAGTATTGGATTTTCCTTATTTTCACGGTGGTTAATACTTCCTTGGTTTTTCTAATTTTTTTGGAGAACCTCAATATTTGTGACATGGTATGTCCAAGGTATCCGCAATATCTTTCTGTAGAGCCACATTTCAAAGGCCTCTAACCATTTACATAAAGACTCCATGTCTCAGCACCGTAAAAGAGAGTAGAGAACACTTAACAACGCAAGGGCCTGATTTTCGTAGTCATTGTTAACCCATGATGTTTGAACAAATTACGCATCTTATTGACTATTGTCCAGGATTTTCCAATTCCAGACCTCGCCTCATCAGAAGGTTCCCAATGGTCGAATTCATTATAAATAGGTGAAATTTCCCCATTATAATAACGAGCATAACTAATACATGTACTTCTATTTAGGAGTGTTATTTACCTATTGTTCACGTATTATATACATACAGTGTACCTCGCCCAGTCATTGGGCAAATTCAAATTGACCGACTAAAGAGTTACAACTGACAACTGATAAAATTGGTTGAGGTAAAGTAGCAAATGTTGATATTCGGTGTTTGGCAACGAAATAACCGTTGATTTTTAGCCTATTTCTATTTATGAAAAAAATAGGCTTATGAGATCACCTTTGGTCCGTGTGTCTGTCTGTGTGTGATGGTGTGTCCCCCCTAATAACTTCTAAACGGCTGGAGTGATTTCAATGAAACTCGGCGAGTTCATAGCACTATTCCAGACAACCCCCATCGTGCCCTTCAAATTTTGTTACGTCTCACCAATCCAACATGGCGGCTGTGTGAAATATTTCACCAGCATTCAATATCTCCGAAACTATTACCGGTATCACCCTGAAATTATGTACGGAGATAACGGGTACTGCTGTAAGTTCACCAATGAGACTTTCAAAAACGGGTTAAGTACAAAACGAATATGGTGGTCAAGCGAAGTTGAAAATTTTAAATAGACCTTTCTCGTGTTTTAATGTTCCAAACGCAATGAAACTTGGTACAGGAAATGTTTATACACATTGCAATGTACTGGTATCTAATTTAGTTCAATTGTTAACATAACCTTAAGAAGGGGACTGTGTGAATTTTAAAATGAAGTATTTATTTCTTGAGTCATAACAACGCGATCGAAGTGAAAGTTTGAATTATGAACCTACGCAATAATTTTCCTTTAATGATGCATGCCTCTATGGCCTATATGTATAACAATCCAACATGGCGACCATCCGAAATATTTAGATGACCTCAATATCTACGAAACTATTACAGCAATGAAACTGATTTTTTTTAATCGTTCATAGCGACTATGAACATAAGTTCACCTATAGGACTTTCAATAATCTGGCGAACACAAATCGAACATGGCGGCGACGCGAAGTATAAATAAACACATGGTCATTTCTCGCAATTTAACCATCCGACTGCAGTGACACTTGGAATAGTAAATCCTTATACAAATGTTAATCCACTGGCATCTAATCTTTTTCAATTGTTTTCATAACCACAAGATGGCAGCTGTGCGAAATTTTAAAATCTCGTTTTTACTTCTTGTGTCCTAATCATGCGATTGAAGTTTGAATACTACACGAACACAATAATCTTCATGCAACAGTACATAACTCTACCTACACATATAAAAATCCAACATGGCGACCATCCGCAATATTTAGTCGGTTCTCAATATCTACGAATCTGTAATATTACAGCAATCAAACTGAAATTTTGTATGTTGATAGAGGCAATTCACATAAGTAGGATAATGAAAACAGGCCGTATAGTTTCTTCACGGAACTACTTGCTATGTTTCAAAGATTATAAATTCATGCATTGGTTTGTAATTAGGCAACAACGTCGATCACTTAAAATGTAAATCGGGAGCTGAAGATAATTTAACGGAAAACAATTCGGAGAATATCAAATTAAAACAGTTCCTTTCCTTCTGGAAATAGGCAAATGTTATATTTGAGCCGTTGAAAGCCCAAGTGGTCTAACTCCTCTCGGAATAACAGGCAAGTCTAACCTTTGTGGCTGACAGACGCAATGCTCACTTCCAATGCTTCACACACACTGGCCCTGAGCTACGCCTGCTTTCCATAAGGTTAAGACTTGCCTGTAATTCCGAGAGGAGTTACACCTCTTGGGCTCTCAACGGCTCATTTGTTACTTTAACTTGGTGATGAGTTTCTTAGGTAGGCAACATTTGTGTCACGCGAGTAGTGCGGTCAGGAACAATTCCAGTGAGGAAGGAAGTATGTGAAATGCACGTGGTCGCAATTCATTTTTGTATATTTGGCGGAAAGTGCTAATTAACTTCCTTTATTAGCTGGGGAATCCCCTGGGAGACCACGTGAAATATTTACCATTTCTCCCGCACTTTACTCGTGCTGTGGTTAGGATGCGTGTGCAAGAGCATCTCCACAAGCACCTCACTGCCCAGGTAATAGCTTCTCGGATCCAGGACGCACCTTTACTCCTTAGCCCTTGAGAAAAATATAACACGAGAACTGGCACTGGGTTATTTTGACCCGTAGGGCTTTTGTATTAGTCGTACGTATTTGAATGGAGTAATTTTATACCTGGTGTCTTCCTATCAACTATTCCCTGTATGAAATGAGTTTTATTTATATTTTAAAATTTAGCTTGCAGAAAAATGACAATAATTTTTGTAACAGTATAGTGGCGGCAAATCATTCATCTCAATTCTTTTGATCAATGGAGCTGATGACCAAGGTGTCCCTGGACCCTAAACATGGATCAACAAGAACGTGAGCTATGTGATTATTTTGCACCAAAATAGGTGCATTTTCCCCCTTATTTTTTACAGACTGTCCCGACTAACGTAGGCCGAAAATAGTCACGCGAGAAATGGCGCCATGGGTAAATCTGACCCAACCGTAAAGGTGTTCACAAGGTAATAGACATGTTACTCTTACAGGGTAAAGTTCAAGGCTAGGAAGGGCTGACCAAAACGAAAATACAGAGCATTATTTAAGCCTCGGGTCAAAGTACTCATGCGCCAGCCCTCGCGGGTAAACATTCTTATCAGCAGCAGTTGGTAGCACTGTATGTGAATTGTGACCTGCATTTATACCCCTAAACATTCCCATTTCTATGGGGTCGCGGATGACTTGTTATTTCTATGTGGCGTGTTGGTTTTGCGACAGTTTGCCCTTCCCGACGCCTAGTTTATCGGAGGAGTCAAATAGAGCTTAAATGAATGGTGACGAATGAAACTCAGCAAAAAGTTGGATGTAAGTAGACGTGGCCTATTAAGAAGTTTCTATACGGTTTTTTTAAAGATGAATAAAAACATTTTAACGACATCCAACTGTGAGGTACGAACCCACTCGTCTTCCCAGTCCAGAGATAAGCTGGCGCTATCAAGTTGCGTCTTAGCCATTACCGTAATCGGTAGATATGACTAGTAATTTTAATATTTAATTTAGAATGTGCCTTTTGTCTTCATATATATGTTTTTGTGCCATTTACTATTAGTGACTTAAGCCTACTAAAGAGCGCTTATGACTAGTGCTTTCGTCGACAGGAAAGAAGACGGAGAGGAGCCCGGCACAAGTAAGAGGAAGCAATGCCGGACTCAGCTGGGCTCCCGTGGTTGCCAACCTACGTCCCACTAGATGTAAGCCCCTGGGGGGCCACATGAAAAGGAACCGTCTTCCTCAAAGTCACATTGATACTCTTACAATTGGTACAATGCTTGACTTTTGAGTATCAAGTTTAAGGACATCCTGTACAACAATTCATCGTATTGTGTGTTATTGTAAAGAAGATGTTGAGATAATGGGTCTGGCTGATGAGGTGGAGATTAGGCGAGGCAGCCTCCTCTGTCTTGGGAGGGACAATAGCAGACGGGAGATTTATCACGCAGAGGGAAGGTAGACGTGCAAATCCCAGGGGGCATGCGATGTTAGGAGCGTTTGCATCTCTCTGGCTGGGCGGGAAATTTATGCCTGTATAATGCTAAAATATATCAGTGGGAGAAACCACAGGATCCATGGTACCTTTTGCCAAATGTTTGAAAGTGAGTGAGTCGTCTTGATTGAGGAATACGTTTCTAGATTAGAGGAAGTGGAGAGGATTTTAAGAGTTCCTTGAGAATTACGAAAGGAAACCACAGACTTGAATATGTTCATACTCAGCATAGAAAGCTACAGTGGTTCTCAAATGGAAAGTTTTTCTGCCCTTGAGAAGTCTGTTGAGTGTGATCCCTCCTCTTGGTGGGCTTCATCTCTTGGAATAAGACGGAAATAACCAAAATCAATACATGAGTTGTTTGTATCAAATTTTAAGGTAGGCCTATTCATTAGGAAATAAACTATCTACCCTTCAACACATGGTAAATTGCTTAGTACAACACAGTGAAGAATTCGGCTTGTGTGTGAACGCTTTAAAAACCAAAATGGTGGTGTTCTCTAAAAAGACAATAAGAGCAAATCTCACAGTAAATAATAATATAGTTGAACAAGTGTCCTCCTTCAAATACTTGGGCACCATATTGATCGAACAATGAGACTCCAAACAGGTAATAAAATCTAGAATTGAACAGGCCAGGAAACAAATCTTTACCTTGCGGAAATTCTTTGTACGATCAGATCTCAGTCTACAGTTGCGAATCCGTATGATCCGCTGTTACATATTTTCTGTTCTTCTGGTTGCGAATGCTTGACCATGGATCCTTCTATTGAAAAACGAATCGATGCCTTTGAAATGTATCTAAATCGTCGTCACCTGCGCATACCTCAGATATTGTAAATTTCAAATGTCGAGGTCCTACAACGGATGAAAAAGCAAAAAAAAACTGCTATCTGTTATAAAGCAAAGAAAGCCACAATACCTAGGTCACATCATGCGAAACGAGAGGTACCAATAATATTACAGCTAATTATTGAAGTGAAGATACAAGGAAAAAGATCCGTTGGGAGACGGAGAAATTCATGGTTGAAGGACATTAGAAGGTGGCTCCGATGTATATCGGAGGAAGCATTTCATACTGCAATGTCAAGGTCGCCAACCTTCGTTTGGAGACGGCGTCTTGAGAAGAAGATTCATTGACCATCCAGTATGACCATCCCTCTGTTTAATGTGATTCTCAATGTAGTATTATACAGAGCGTATGAACATGTTTATAGGGATTTTAAGGCTTTGTAGTATTAGCCCTAGCAATACCATGCTATTTTTCAAACCACGGGCTACAAACAGGGGGGTATTTTGTGACCACCATAATAAATTCCTTTTGTGTGATTTGTATTATACTTTAATCAACATATCTTGTATTTTGAACCTTAAATGGCAAAAATATAACTTAATTAACATCAGTTGCAAACAAAATCAAAAAAAATATGAAAAGAGAAGTTCAGAAAATAAATTATTCTATGATCATACTCTTCGCCATCTTTAACACACGAGGAACAGACGACTGTTCTTTACTGTGTTGTCCGCATGTGTACCTCATGCAACCAGAACAAATTATGGTGGTTTTGTTATCTTTGTTGTACTTTTGCCGTTACCACAGTGCACAGTATGACGAGGCACACGAACTAGCAATTGTTAATATCTTATACAAGAATTAAAATTTAAAAAATAAATTTGTGGTTAGGGAACCCGATTAAAATAGAAAATAACATTCTCTATATTAGGCGTGAAAGGTATTTCCATCAATAAACCGTAAGAAATGGAACTGGCAGGCAGTTGGTATCGCTAGGATAAATACTAAATGTAACAAACAGTATATCAAATGAAATAGCAACTCAAAGAGTTTGTTCTACAAGTGTCGAATGTGAGCACCATTCGTGACATGGCACACACACAGCGAGTCGATAGCCGAGTTCGAGCAAAACCTTACACAGTGTGTCTGGATTCACCCGGTATATGTCTCTTTTTCTTGTGGACACGATAACTACCACAATTTTGTACCAATCCCTTTCACATTTATACATAACTAGAAACCCATCCCCCGCTTCACCCGGGAACAGTTTTGAATGCATTACGTGATAAGCGCTTTTTTTTCCTTCGATATCAATGAACTACCACCTATGTCCGTTTTACGTCTCGGCATGATGGGTTAAAATCACTGACTGGACTATTAATTATATTATCAAGGAGATGTATGTGCAACGGATCCTTGTCAGACGTAATTTAGGAATGGCGAGGTCCATGAAACACAAATCCCCCTTCCGTCCAATCTCAACTTGACTGTGTATTTTGCGGAACGAAAAGTTCACAGGCGAAATGAAGAAAAGCCGAGTTGTACTTCCAGGGAAACTCCAAAGACAACCACTCATCTCTGAAGTCTTAACTCGATACGTCTGGACAGTTTTCAGCTGGCTGTATCTGGACTAATAGGCTCGTCCGCTAGCTAGGCTGTAACTGGGGTGATAGACTCGCTCCTAGCTCCTCGCTCGTAAACCGTTGCCTCAGCAATTGAATGGAGATTGTTGGATGCAATGAAAACGTAAAAACTCTTAGAGTGGGCGATGTAATGAAGATAGAGATATGCTCACACGGACTTTTTTTGTAGAACTTTTCATGCTGAACAATTCTTACGCTTCTAGTATATTGATATTTTTAACGGTTTGCCCAGCGTAAGCTTATAAAGCGCACGGAAGCCAGCTTTTTCTCGACTTATTCACTGAAATCGTTACTAAGTCGCTTCCTTTGATCATAAATAAATTATTGGCTACAGAAACCTTCCTTGAGATATCCTATACAGAACGGTGAAAACCGTATCAAAATCCATCCAGTGGTTTCTCGAGGTTACCTGTGACATCCAAGAATCAGGCTTCATTTTATACTACGTAGAGATATAATATTATAATCCTTTAAAATCTAGAGTTCGTTAATGGGCAAGATCGGAAATGGGGCGCCATTTTTGAAATCGTGAAATATTGCTATAACTGTCTTAATATGTGAAAAATCGTATCCATTAAAAGTTCATACTAATCTTCGGATAAGGGTCAAAAATATATACCAGTAAAGTTTTTTGATAGCACCAACCATTGACCAAAGGGATGGAAAAAGGGGGATTTTAGAGAAGAGAAATTATACCTACCTTAATAGGCGGAACATCAACATATTTAAAATGATCGATACTCCTCTAATAATTACCTGAAACATTTGTCTGAAAGATTTAGGTAGATTTCATTAGAATGCTAACTATTGCAATGGGTTCCATGTTTCGACTTCCGGAAAATGTCGACATATCTTCGCGTTTCACATCCCCCAGACCCCAAAACCACCGTCAGTTCAAACGTTTATATATAATTTATGTATATATATATATCAGTTTCTTGTGGACACGATAACTGCCGTAATTTTGCACCATTCACTTTGAAATTTTTACATAATATGTATCCCTTTCAAATCTCGGTCAAGTCCTTTAATGGGGAATATCGGTGGAAAGGGGGTGAAAATGGGGGGAATTTTTGAAACAGTGAAATATCACTATAACTCTCTTAATACGTGAAATATCGAATCCATTCCAAGTTTATACTATGTTGTATCTGATAAGAGCCAAAACTTTATGTTTAAAAAGTTTTTGATAACACCAACCATTGACCAAAGGGATGAAAAAAGTGGGTTCTTTGGGAAACATTAATCGTATCTCTCTTAGTAGGCACAATATCAAAACCATACAAAATGGAAAATATTCCCCTAATAATTACCTAAAACTTTTGTCTGAAAGAATTTCAGATATGAACCACCTTACGCCAAGGGGTGAGAAAACTGATTTCGGAATTATAATAAAATGGGGCACTTCTCATATGTGGAACATTTGTAGGTACACAACAATGAAAATGAAAATCCACAGCCTGCTTCCAGTCTCCGACCGGGTCAGGAATGGAATGAATGAAGCCCCCTTCTAGCGGCGAGGATATGAAGTGTGCCGGCTGCCGAAGCCTGTCGCACTCCCCTGGGGCAATGATTAAATGAATGATAGATGGAATGAAATGATAGTGGAGAGTGTTGCTGGAATGAAATTGAGACAGGGAAAACCGGAGTACCCGGAGAAAAACCTGTCTGCCTCCGTTTTGTCCAGCACAAATCTCACATGGAGTGACCGGGATTTGAACCACGGACTCAGCGGTGAGAGGCCGGCGTGCTGCCGCCTAAGCCACGGAGGCTCAGGTACACAACAATAAATTGTCAAATTTATTCAATTCATTATTATTTTTTATGGCGGCTTCGGTGGCGTAGTTGGTAGCATGCTGAGCATCTATGCCCAAAGTCGCGGGTTCAAACCCGGAAAAAGTCGTCGGATTTTTTAGAGCCGGTGGTTCCATGTCATAGATGTATGGCATAATAAAGAACCTTCCACTAATTACACCTGTGTGAAGCTAAATTATAGATTAACGTAGACTAACGCTCTTAGGTTCCAATGCTCGTCGCCAGGAGCCGACTGCGGTGGCATCTAGTAATAAAGCTCAGAAATAGTTGGTCGTTGACGGTGGCGTTTGATAGCAAAAGTTGTTACTACTTGAAAATCCATTGTATGCAGTCCTTACTTGAATTTAAAAAAAAACCAGATAACACACACTAATACAGCCATCACAATTAGCACTTGTTATCAGACAGATTCTACACACACCCAAAGTACACGGGCTACATGACCGCGTTGTCGCAGCCCCTAAACTGAGGAACCAACCAACCACTATATTCTTCTTTGTCCGGTGAAATCTCCCTCCACCTTCCGGCGCGCCAAGAGGGATTTTTTTTATTGATGTGTCAATAGATAAGTGTGTACCTATAGTTAACGAAGAAAGTAGGAAGAACTTACAAGAAAGATGGAGAACTGATTTTTTCCAAACACAGATGCCTTCCTTGGAAATTGACCAACATGTTTATAAAGTTTCCACGAGAACGGTGTCATCACCTTCGCGGTATGTAGTAGTAAGTTGAACTTCCGGCGGAGTTTGAATTCCAATCAATGTGATACACTCTGAGAAGAGCCTCTACATATATCACTGCGTCCAACGCTGAACATTCTATCGAACTCTGTCAAGTACTTTTTAAAAGAAACAAACAGAATTCTCATCTTTCTTCCTCACTTGAGGCCAAGAACAATATTCATACGGTAAAAGTTTCTACAGAAAACATCGCGTTGATTTATTTCATATGTTTCAGGAAATAAAATAAAAATATAAACACCGAAGTAACATAATTTATCTTGGATATCGGGGACCAGCTTCCTGGAATATGGAAAATACTAGCTACGTTATAAGATATCGAGGGTGTTAAACAGTGATCATCTCTTGTCTCGCTAGATAACATTACTATTATCTCGATATTATTATTATCCTTGCCACGGTGGGTGTGTGGTTGTCGTGACGGACTACCAACCCCAAGCTTGCAGGTTCGCTCCTGGCCATGATAAGTGATATTTGAAAGGCGACAAAAATCACGATACGCATGTCATACGTTATTGGCATGTTAAAGAACCCATTTGAATTCAGTAGGCCATGTTCATAATGGAAAAATTAATCTCGGGATTTCCTGCCAACGCAAAAAGTTCCTCCTTGCTGTACTAGAAAGCGCTATAATGTCAAGGAGCATAGATGTCTAACATCCGTGACTTTCTTAGCGCTCCAAAGAGCGATAAAATTCGACATGCAAGCTGCCCTCTGGGCTTCAATTAACCCGGCACCTGAGGCCATACGATATTATTATTATTATTATTATTATTATACGAGGCACGTCCTGAAAGTAAGTTCCGTTTGGTAATAAAATTAAATTTGGTACAGATACAGAAACATTATTTATTGCACAACATTCTACACCTCTTAAACTACTATTCCACATAACTGCAGAACTTTTGCAGGCATTTGTCATAGCGTGGCACAAGGTTTTGGGTACCTTCTTCATAGAAGTTTGCCGCCTGTGTCTTCAACCAGTTGGAAACATCTTCTTTCAGCTCGTCGACATTGTTGAAATGTTGACCGCCAAGAAAAGACGTGAGATGTGTGAACAGATGAAAATCGCTAGGAGCGAGGTCAGGGCTGTACGAAGTGTGGACAAACACGTCCCAGCCAAATCCCTGTAGGAGGTTTTTCGTCACATTTTCAGCGTGTGGTCTATTTTCCAAAAAATTTTTGAAAAATTTGTAAATACACTATTTTTGGACTGAGAGTGGTATAGAGGTAGGTGTATGAGTTAACATATGACATTTTAGGATTTTTTGTTTTAACATATAGCCTATTTTTCCAATTGTACTTTAGAGGGGGAAAAATTATATTGTTTTTGACTAGGTGTGGAATAGAGATAAAAGTGAGAGTTAAGAGTCCATTATAACCTTAGAGTACTTTGGATTTTTGGATATTTAGTGTGTTGTTGTTGTTGTTGCTTACAGACATGGCGGTAAGCATTATGCTGCCATAAAAAGGGGTTAGATACTTCCCAAGACCAAAAGAAAAAATCCACTAAATACATTGACAAAAGTAACTTTTCAAATAAGTCAACACAAAAAGCCAACAAAAGTCAACAAAAAGCCAACAAAAAAGCCAACAAAAGTCAACAAAAACCAACAAAAGCCAACAAAAAAGCCAACAAAAAGCCGACAAAAAAACATGTATTATGCTGGTAGTTAAGTGAGTTGTCATATTGCCGGATAGGTAGCATGCTGGTAGTTGAGTGAGTATTGATATCGACCGCTAGATAGCATGCTGGTCGTTCAGTGACTGAGTGTTGAAATGGATCGCTAGGTAGCATGCTGGTCGTTGAAGTTGTTCTCATAGTCACCGCTAGATAGCGGAAAAATACTTTTAGTGTCGCATGCAGCTATTTAACAAAGTTTTACCTCATGAAAAACGTGCTTGTATAAGCTTTGTATAAAAATTGAATATACAATTAACTACTAAGTGTTCAGAACTAACATGTATAGCCTTGTATAGGGAATATTGGGGTCCTTAGCAAGATAGAGTGCCTAACACACATGATTGTACAGCCTTTTGATAAGCAGAAAGTACCTGATAACCTTGAGTAGGGTATAAGAATATTTTCAGTTGACTACTACCTGTCACAGTGTTTACATTGTGAAAGACCGTTGAAACAACCAGTCTTTAGCCTTGTCATAATGTCTACATTTCTACCTATGCATATTATGCAGCAAGCAGCTCTTACCCGTAACTAGGGGTATATTAGAGGACCCTTAGCAAGAATATCACCAGTTGACTACCACCACTCACAGTGACCACATCGTGAAAGACGGTCAAAACAACCTTTGTACAGACATGTACTACACAGTAAGTAGCTGTTGGTCTTGACTATGATATATTATAGAACCCTTAGCAAGAATACTGTCAGTTTGCTACTACTTGTTACAGTGTTCACATTGTGAAAGACCGTCTCACTCTCCAGTCTACAGCCTTGTCATACGCTGTAAAGAGCTGTTGTTCTATACTAAGGTATATTAAAGGACCCTTAACAAGAATATCACCAGTTGACTACTACCTCTCACGGTGTTCACATCGTGAAAGACCGTCTCACCGACCAACCTTTAGCCCTGTGATACGCAGTAAGCAGCTGTTTGCAGAAATCAACATTCATAAGAGAAGAACTCATTCCTAGCTATATGTGTAAAGAGTGTGGAAAGACTTTTCTTCGAGACTATGATAGAAAGCGTCATGAAGTTTCGTGTGGGGGATTTCATCAGTGTAAAACGTGTGGCAATAAATTCAACAATGCCTACAATGGACGTCGTCATGAAGAATGTTGTAATGTTGTGTCGGCAGCTAAAAGACAAAAAGCAGAGCCTACAAAACATTACATACTGTCATTGGCCCCAGACAAAAATGGACTTACTGAATATGAGACATCTTTTGAAGGTCGACTTAAATCCTATTTCATACGTTGTGATAGGTGTAAGGATTTAAATTCATACCTTAAAGAGTCCAAACAGCAAATAATACAAGCTATGCAGAAAGAACTAGCGATGCACAAGTCGATCAAAGTTAATCTTGTGGCTGAATGTAGATTCATTCATACATCTACCAATGAAATTACAGATCGTGCTTTTAAAACACGAAATCAGGCCCTATTTTTGGAAACGGACTTAAGTAGTTTCTTGGAAACACAATTTACAAAGTAAACTACGGAAATGGAGGAATCTGAGCTAAAAGGCAGTAATTGGGCTTTGTTAGCAGTGGAAGGAGTACGATTGAAAATAAATAAGTACAATCCCTTGCGTGGAAGCACATATATTCCATTACCAGCAGCTATACAAGCAAGAAAAGCCTGCATTAATCCTCAAAACTTTAAGGAGGAGAAGTGTTTTATGTATGCCATTTTAGCAAAACTGGTTAAAACGGATGCTAAACGCGTTAGTAAATACAAGAATCTGGAAAACAAGTATGATTTTTCAGTAATATAATTTCCTACATCGCTAGCTGACATTGCCAAATTTGAAAAAGCCAGCGATATATCCATTAAAGTATTTGGATTGGAAGAAGACAATAAACTGTTCCCTCTAAAGGTTGTGGATCAAGAGCTGCAAGACCATCGCGACCTCCTTCTGCTAAGTTCATCATCCGGACAGAACCACTACGTCTTTATCAAAGATTTTGATAAACTAGTAGGACATCAGATTACTCACCATGGACATAAGATATATACCTGTAAACGGTGTTTTACTCACTTTGATAAACAATATGGTCAACAAGGAATGGAAAAATTGAAAGAACATAGAGCTTTGTGTGTCCAGCATGACTTTGCTAGGGTTGAAATGCCTATTTAAAACCCCATTGTCAAATTTTTAAATGTTGAAAAAATGCTGAGAATACCTTACGTTATCGATGCAGATTTTGAAAGTATACTGTTACCCTATCAAACATGTCTACCTAATCCTGAGGCAAGTTATACAGTGACATACTAAGAGTCATGTTCCTATGAGCTTTGGTATATACGTTAAACCCTCACCGGCTGTGGAACACATAATGGCAAACCTTCCAAGACAACCTGTTATTTATCGTGGACCTGATGCTGCAGAAAAGTTTATGGACTGTTTGATCTCAATAGCTAATGAAATCGATCGCCTTTACAGCTTAAATGTTCCAAAGGCCTTAACTCAGGATCAAGAAGCAGAGTTCCAATGTTCTGAAACCTGTTATTTGTGTCAAAAACCATTTACCAAAGAGGACTGGAAAGTTCGAGACCACTGCCATATTACAGGGGAATACCGTGGAAGTGCTCACAATAACTGTAATTTGAGGTGTAAAACACGTAACCCCGTTCCTGAGTTTCTACATAATATGAGTGGCTACGTCGCAAATTTCATTGTAAAGCAATTAGGATGTACTACTGAGAGAGTGGATGTTATCGCTAACTCCAAAGGAAAGTACATTTCCTTTCCCAAATATGTAGGAAATGTTAACCTTAGATTTGTGGACACTTTTCGGTTCATGCCAAGTAGTTTGGAAAACTTAGTTTCCTACTTAACATCATACCCTGAAACAGACAAGTAATTTGGAAAAGAAAATGCAATGCTCATGACTCGTAAAGGGGTATTTTGTTATGATTACATTGACTCATGGGAAAAGTTAAGTGAAACGTGTTTACCTCCAAAAGAGGTATTCTTTAACAAATTAAGTCAAGAAGATGTTAGTCAAGAAGACTATGAACATGCCAAAAATGTCTGGAATCAGTTCAACATTAAATCTCTTGGGGAATATAGTGACCTCTACCTAACTTCAGATGTACTCCTTCTTGCAGACAGCTTTGAAACGTTTAGAAACAAATCACTAGAAACACACCGAGTGGATGCTGCACACTATTTTACTTCGCCTGGTATACGTTTCGAGGCAATGCTCCTTTACACAGGAATTGAACTGGAATTGCTACAGGATTACGATCAGATTCTTCTAATCGAGTCTGGAATACGTGGAGGCATATGCCAGGTGTCTCATCGGTATGCTGAAGCTAACAATAAATACATGGAAACCTACGATTCTGAGAAACCATCGCAGTTTATTACCTATGATGATGCCAACAACCAATACGGGTGGGCTATGTGCCGCTCTCTTCCTTATGGCGGATTTCAGTGGGTTTCTCCAGATACTGTTGATGTTGATTACCCATCCGACCTTCATGATCTACACAAGGATTTACCTTTCCTACCAGAGTGTACACAACCTAAGGATTCGTCTCTGAAAAAACTAATTTCTCATCTTGCAAATCGAAGGCGATATGTTGTTCACTACATGGCATTAAAACAAGCTTTAGATCATGGAATAAAATTGATAAAAATTCATCGTGTGTTAAAGTTTAAACAAAGACCTTGGCTAAAGGCATACGTTGATTTTAATAACAACCTTCGAAAACAAGCCAAAAATGATTTTGAGAAAAATCTGTACAAATTATTCAACAATGCCATTTTTGGAAAAACAATGGAAAATATCCGTAAAAGAATAGATATACGTCTTGTGACTGACAGCAATAAGGTAGAAAAGCTAATAGCAAAGCCGACATTCATTGACAGAACAATTTATGGTCCTAACCTAGCTGCTTTCCACATGGCTAAACGTAACATTGTATTCAATCTCTTATATAAAACCGTGTCCTGACTGACTGACTGACTGACTCACTCACTCACTGACTCATCATCGCCCAGACAAATCTATTAAAGTTAGAAACATGAAATTTTGGGGATATGTTCGCTGTAAGTCGAAAACGCCCACTAAGGAAGAATTTTTGGTTATTCAGGTTCTAGAGGGGTGTTAAGGGGGTACACCTGCATTTCATTGAATAACAATATCTTTGGATTGGCTTCATTGGGGGATGTGATACTCGGCATATAAACTCATCATTAAAAATAAGATGACACGTCTCTGAGGGTTTTTCGATGTGGTGTATATTATGAGGTGAAAGGGGTGAAAAGTGAGTGTTGAAGGATTCCTAACGGACCTTGTATCTCTTAAACGACATAGACGAGGTGTTTGAAACTCACCGGAAAAAATCAGCTTAAAAATAAGTAAATAGGTGTTCGGCGGTTTTTTCATAAATTCAATTTAAGGGGCCCATGGGGAGGGGTGAAATTATGGGGGGGGGGGGAACAGGAAAGAAAGTGTCCTAACTGATTGACTCACTCACTAACTCATCAAAGTCAGGAAAAAAGTAGCTTAAAAATAAGTAAATAGGTGTTCGACCGTTTTTTCATAAATCCAATTTAAGAGGCCCATGGGGAGGGGTGAAATTCTGGGGAAAGAAGTACACTAAGTAAGGATTTTTGGATATTCACTCATCATCGCCCAGCGAAAACTATTGGATGTGAAAACATGAAATATTGGGAATATGTTCGCTGTATGTCGGAAACGTCCACTAAGGAAGGATTTTTGTTTATTCGGGTTCTAAAGAAGTGTTACGGAGGTAAACGTGCATTTCATTGAATAACAATATCTCATGAGTTGTTTCATTTGGGGATGTGATATTTGGCATATATACTAATCATTAAAAATACCCAGACATATGTCTAAGGGTTTATCGATGTGGTGTATATTATGACGTGAAAGGGGTAATAATTGGGGGTTGAAGGATTCATAACGGAGCGTGTATCTCTTAAACGACATAGGCGAGAAGTTTGAAATTCAGCGGAAAAAATCAGCTTAAAAATAAGTATATAGGTGTTCCACCGTTGTATTCATAAATCCAATTTAAGGGGTTCATGTGGAGGGGTGAAATCCCGAAAAATAAACGAAAGAAAATGTCCTGACTGACTCAATCACTCATCATCACCCAGCAAAAATTATTGAAGTTAGAAACATGGAATTTTGGGGATATGTTCGTTGTATGTCGAAAACGTTCACTAAGGAAAGATTTTTGGATATTTATGTTCTAAAGTAATGTTCAGAAGGTAAACGTGCATTTCATTGAATAAAATATCTCACGAGTGGTTTCATTCGGTGTGTGATACTTGGAAAATAAACTAATCATTAAAAATAAGCTGAAACCTGTCTAATGACTTTTCGATGTGGTGTATATCTTGAGGTGAAAGGGATGAAAAGTGTGGGTTGAAATATTCCTTATGGAGCGTGTATCTCTTAAACGACAAAGGCGAGGAGTTTGAAACTCTGAGAAAAACAATCAGCTTAAAAATAAATAAATAGGTGTTGGACCGCTTTTTTCATAAATACAATTTAAGGGGCCCATGGGGAGGGATGAAATTCGGGAAGAGAAACGTCCACTAAGGATGGGTTTTTGGATATTCACTCTCATCGACCAACCAAAACTCTTAAAGTTAGAAGAATGACATTTTGGGATATGTTTGTTGTGTGTCGAAAACGTCTACTAAGGAGGGATTTTGGGATATTCAAGTTCTAAAGGGGTGTTACCGGGGTTAAACCTGCATTTCATTGAATAACAATATGACACGACTATGACGCGAGCGATGCCGCGGGCACCTGCTAGTAAGCCTATATATATTGGAATGTGTACACTGGATATTTCAAAAACTCTAATGTATTCCCACCACTATGATGTCTTGCTGCCCTATTATGGAATGAACAGTCCTAAACTCATGTATATGGATACCGACTCGTTCATTTATTTGGTTAACACCCCAGATGTATATCAAGATAAGTTGGATTTCCTAGAACACCTGGACACATCAGATTATCCTACTAATCACATGTTACTCTACATCAAACAAGAAAAGGTTGGGGAAATTTAAAGACGAGGCTTGTGGACAAATTATTAAAGCATTTCTTGGACTTAGAGATAAAATGTACGCTTTAGACATAAATGGTAAACAAATCAAAAAGATTAAAGGTATTAACAGAGGTGTTGTTAAAAATTGTATAAGCTTTCAAGTTTATAAGGATTGTGTCATGAAAAACAATGTAAAAAATACCAATGAACATTATCGCTTCCTAACAACATGACATATCATCTATAAGACTAAACAAAATTGCGTTGTGTCCTGGTGATTATAAAAGAGTGATTGATGCTGATGGTATAGGTACACATGCCTATGGTCATTACTCAATCATTAACCATGCTTAAAGAGTTAAGTTATGAATATCAAAATATTCTGCCTGCAACTAGCAAAACAATTTAGGAAATAAAACAATAGCTCCACAAAAATTAAAAAAAACAAAAATTAAAAAATGGTATTCATAATCAAAAAATAATAAAATAGAAAACAAAATAAAAACAACTGTACAATTTATAACAAAAATAGAATATATATGAAAATATATTATGTGTAAATAGTGTACATATATTTCAAATAAAAAAGTCCTCTCGGCACGCCGGAAGGCGGAGGTAGATTTCACCGGACAAACTTGGGGATAGGCGAAAATAGACAGAATATGCAGGTTTTCGTAGAAGGATCAGACCTCATTTATTGCGAGAAGATATTTTATAATTGTAGATTAATTAACTTTGTTTTTCGTCATTTTATGCTTATTTTTAACATTTTATTGTCTTATGGGAACGGTAACCTTCTTGTCATTTGGGGTCCATTTTTATACTTGTGGTCACACTGTCCTTATGCAAGGTTTCGACACTGATGTGTAACTATGTAACGGTCTGTTACTTCTTCACGCAAAATTATATTTCTGGCAGAGATTTTGGTTGGTTCCTCAGTTTAGGGGCTGCGACAACGCGGTCATGTAACCCCGTGTACTTGTAATGGCTGTATTAGTCTGTAATTCAGGTAAGGACTGCAGGCGGTCAATTTCAAGCAGTAGTTCCTAATGTTGCTACCAGGTACTACCGTCAACGACACCTACCTGTGAACTTGGCTACTAGATGCCACCGCAGCCAGCAACTCGCAACGAACGTTGGAATTTCCCCTCCAAAGGAAAGCATACTGAGGGATTTTTAGCGCTCTTGGAAAATCCGATGACTTCGGCCGGCTTTGAACTCGCGACATTGGGCATAGACATTCAGCATGCTTGCTATCAGTTACGTCACCGAAGCCGCTTCACACTTAGTCAGATAGAATTCTGAATATGATCTCGTGCAAGTGCGTTATCTTGGCAACGTCTGATGGCTCATCCCTCATCAATTTAGTAGTGTTGCCATGGCAAGCACTGATAGCTCTTGGCATTTTCTTATAATTCCGAAATCATTTTTCTCATCCCTTGGCATAATGGTGGGTCATATCAGAAATTCTTTAAGACAAAATATTAGGCAATTAACCCCACCAACCTGGACCCAATGTTTGGGAAGCCAGGCTCTGCCTGTCACAAGTCAGGACAAAGGGCGAGTGATAGAGGAGTAACACCTCTTTAAAAAACCTTGGTCCTGCTGACCCGGCTGGTAGTCCCTTGTAAGGGTCCCTTGCCAGGGTTACGGTGAAGACCTCAACGGCAGTTACAGTGGAGAGGATAGTCCTCGGTACAGTGTAAGTGGCGGATGTGGCAGCCCAGTGCTCGGGATTAATTGAGTAAAAGGTATCATCCTTATTTTGGGGGGTAGATATCAGTTGCAGCGTCTGACCCGGAGCGGGCGGCTACACACGGCGTCTGTACCCCATGTTAGGGGCGGCCGAATTATATGCTGGCGGTAGCGTTAAAATGCCCTCAACGACAGACGAAGCGACCCGCCGGTTGAGGTATTTCCTGTCGCATCAATGTCTACGTCTCTTCTAAATTCGGAACATGCTAGGGCGTTCCCCCAAAGCGACGCGCGCCACTTGCGCCCGAGTGACGTGAGAAATGAGCGAGGGTTACCTACTCATGAACGGGGTAGGTTAAAGAAGTTAGTTCAACCCTAACAACTAAGACTAAGATTCGCTACCCTCAATATTGGAACGTTGACTGGCCGACATCGTGAGCTAGCAGAAATGCTTAAACACAGGCGTGTCAACATTGCCTGCATCCAGGAGACCAAGTGGAGGGGTTCTAAGGCGAAAGAAATTGGAGATGGCTACAAACTCATCTATCACGGTACCAGCGCAGCACGAAACGGTGTAGCAATAATCGTAGACCAGCACTACCGCAACAGTGTCACCAATGTCAACAGGGTGTCAGATAGGCTTATGTCTATCAAGATTGATTCAACAGAAATCACTACCCACATTATATCTTGCTACGCACCTCAAACTGGATGTACAGAGGATGAGAAAGATGAATTCTGGAACAGTCTGGATACCCACCTTTGAGCAATCCCCCAGGATGAGTCCATTATTCTTGGAGGAGACTTTAATGGACATGTTGGGTCTCAGCGTGAAGGATATATGCGATATGCGAGGCCATGGAGGACATGGGCTTGGTGTGCGCAATGATGACGGATGTCAGAAGCTCATAACTTGATTGTGACCAACACATATTTCAAAAAGAGGCTAACACATCTGGCTACTTATACCAGTGGAGGACATGCTACTCAGATCGATTACTGGCTAGTTCGGCAACAATATATGAAGCTGGTGACAGATACCAAAGTGATTCCGTATGACAGCGTTGCCCCTCAACACCGATTGCTTGTCCTTGATATTCATAAAAACGTTAAGCGACCCAAAGCAAAACCTAAAACTGGGCCTGAGCGTATCAAGTGGTGGAGATTGAATGCCCACCGCAATGAGTTGGTCACAGCCTTGGCAAACTTCTCGGTGAAGTCTGATCAATCAGTTGATAGCATGTGGAGGGATGCTGTGAAACAGATACATCAGGCGGCGAAAGAAACTGTGGGAAAAACCATACCCGGACGAAAATACATTGATAAACAGACCTGGTGGTGGAGTGATGAAGTCAAGCAAGTTATCAGGGAGAAAAAGATGGCCTACAAGACTTGGTGGAACTCGCGTCTTGATACTGACCTCCAGCAATACCGTAACCTGAAATCAGCAGCAAAAAGAGCAGTAGCTGCTGCAAAGGACAATTATTATCAAGACCTGTACGACCAGCTTGACACACCATCAGGAGAAAACAATGTATATCGTCTTGCTAAGTCCCGTAATCGTTCAACTCAGGACATTGGACATGTCATGCACATCAAGAATGCGAACGCTAAGCTACTACGGGAACAGCAATCTATCCTCCAACGTTGGGCAGACTACTTTTTTGGCATCTGCAACGAAGAATTTCCACACCCACCAATTGCAAGTCCTGATCCTACCTTAGGACCCGTTCCTCCAATTACATCCGAGGAAATAATGCTTGCCATTAGCAAAATGAAGAGTGGGAAAGCAACTGGCCCAGATGACTTACCGACGGAAATATGGAAAATTCTAGGAAGGCCTGCCTCAGAATTCCTTGCCACACTCTTTAACCGGATCATTGCTGAGAACCAACTTCCCCATGCATGGACAACTAGCATAACAGTTCCAATCTGGAAGGGAAAAGGTGATGTGGGTGACTGCTCAACTTATCGCCCTATTCGACTCCTCTGTCATACGTTTAAAATATTTGAGCGTGTGCTTGATTGTAGACTCAGAAATATTGTCACTGTAACACCAAACCAGTGTGGGTTTGTTAAGGGATGCAGTACCATCGATGCTGTCCATGGCACACGCCTTTTAATGGAAAAGCACAGAGAGAGGCAGCGGAGTGTACACCTGGCATTTCTCGATTTAGAGAAAGCTTTTGGCCGTATCCCTCATGATCTTATTTGGCGAGCTCTTCGTTGCCATGGAGTCCCTGAGGAATATGTAAGCTGGGTGCAACTTCTGTATCGCAATGCCACTAGTGTAGTTCGGAGTCCAGCTGGAGTCTCCCCACCTTTTGAAATCACTGTGGGTGTTCATCAGGGTTCTGCTCTATCACCACTGTTATTCATCCTCTGCATGGATACAGCAACGGCGGACATACAGACCTCACATCCCTGGACCCTTCTCTATGCGGATGATGTGGTACTTGCCCAAAAAACCCGCCCTGAACTCCAGCACAGGGTTCAAACGTGGAACGACAGACTGGCTGAAAATGGACTACACCTCAATATCCAGAAGACAGAATACCTGGAATGTGGCCCCCAAACTAGAGGTACCATCAGTATCAGCACAGAAAATCTGCAGAAGACCATGCATTTTAAGTACTTAGGGTCCACTGTCACTTCAAATTGTGACGCCACTCCTGATACTCGGATGAGGGTAAACGCAGCCTGGCTCAAGTGGAGACAAGTCACTGGAGTTCTCTGTGATAAAAAGATGCCTCTGCATTTAAAGGCAAAGGTCTATAAGTCTGTGGTACGCCCAGCAGCCATCTATGGGACCGAATGTCGGCCTATGACCAAACAACATGAGCAAATTTTGAGTACGATGGAAATGAAGATGCTCCGATGGTCGATGGGGCTGACCCGATTTGACCACGCAAGGAACACAGACGTCCGGCGAAGATTTGGTATTGCACCAATTGTCGAGAAGGTGAGGGAGGCTCGTCTACGCTGGTACGGTCACGTCATGAGAAGACAGAACAACTCAGTTGCCAAAAGAGCACTCCACATCAACCCAGGTGGAACAAGACCACGTGGAAGACCTGCAAAGCGGTGGACTGACAACATCAGGGCTGACATGCACGCTGTTGGTCTAACACCAGAAGATGTCAACGACCGAAATAAGTGGAGGAGATGTAGCAAAGTAGCAGACCCCGCAAGGGATTAATGCTAGGAAGAAGAAGATTAGGCAATTATTAGGGGAATATTGTCCATTTTGTACGGTTTTGAGATTGTGCCTATTAAGAGAGATATGATTAATGTTTCCCGAAAAACCCACTTTTTCCCACCCCTTAGGTCAATGGTTGGTGCTATAAAAAAACTCTTCAAACATAAATTTTTGGGCTTTATCCGACACATAGTATGAACGTTGAACGGATTCGATATTTCAAATATTAAGAGAGTTATAGCAATATTTCACTTTTTGGAAAAAAGCCCCCCATTTTCACCCCCTTCGACCGATTTAGCCCATTAACGAAATCGCCCGAGATTTTATAGGTATACATATTCGGTAAAATATTCAAAGTGATTGGTGCAAAATTACGGCAGTTATCGTGTCCACAAGAAACTGATATGCATATATATATATATATATATATATATATATATATATATATATATATATATACACATATACATACATAAATTATATATAAACTTTGGAACTGACGGTGGTTTTGGGGTCTGGGGGATGTGAAACGCGAAGATATGTCGAAATTTTCCGGAAGTCGAAACATGGTACCCATTGCAATAGTTAGCTTTCTAATGAAATCTACCTCTGGTTGGTTCCTCAGTTTAGGGGCTGCGACAACGCGGTCATCTAACACCGTGTACTTTGGGTGAGTGTAGAATCTGTCTGATAAACGGTGTGAATTGTAATGGCTGTAGTAGTCTTAATTGAGGTAAGGACTGCAGACGGTCAATTTCAAGCAGTAGTTCCTAATGTTGCTACCAGGTACTACCGTCAACGACACCTAGCTGTGAACTTGGCTACTAGATGCCACCCTAACCAGCAACTCGCAACGAACGTTGGAACTTCCCCTCCAAAGGAAAACATACTGAGGGATTTTAGCTCTCTTAGAAAATCCGACGACTTCGGCCGGCTTTGAAACCGCGACCTTGGGCATAGACATTCTGCATGCTACCAGTTACGTCTCCGAAGCCGCTTCCCACTTAGATGGAAATACTGAATCTGATCTAGTGCAAGTGCGTGGTCATGGCAACGTCTGATGGCTCATCCCTCATCAATTTAGTAGTGTTGCCATGGCAACCTCTGATAGCTCTTGGCATTTTCTTATAATTCCGAAATCATTTTTCTCATCCCTTGGCATAATGGTGGGTCATATCAAAAATTCTTTCAGACAAAAGTTTTAGGTAATTATTAGGGGAATATTGTCCATTTCGTACGGTTTTGATATTGTGCCTATTAAGAGAGATATGATTAATGTTTCCCGAAAAACCCACTTTTTCCCAACCCTTTGGTCAATGGTTGGTGATATAAAAAAACTCTTCAAACATAAATATTTGGGCTTTATCCGACACATAGTATGAACGTTGAACGGATTCGATATTTCATATATTAAGAGAGTTATAGCAATATTTCACTTCTTCGAAAAAAGCCCCCCATTTTCACCCCCTTCTACCGATTTAGCCCATTAACGAACTCGACCGAGATTTTATAGGTATACATATTCGGTAAAAAGTGATTGGTGAAAAATTACGGCAGTTATCGTGTCCACAAGAAACTGATATATATATACTTTTGAACTGACGGTGGTTTTGGGGTCTGGGGGAAGTGAAATGCGAAGATATGTCGATATTTTCCGGAAGTCGAAACATGGTAGCCTACCCATTGCAATAGTTAGCTTTCTAATGAAATCTACCTCTGGTTGGTTCCTCAGTTTAGGGGCTGCGACAACGTGGTCATCTAACCCCGTGTACTTTGGGTGAGTGTAGAATCTGTCTGATAAACGGTGTGAATTGTAATGGATGTAGTAGTCTGTAATTCAGGTAAGGACTGCAGACGGTCAATTTCAAGCAGTAGTTCCTAATGTTGCTACCAGGTACTACCGTCAATGACACCTAGCTGTGAACTTGGCTACTAGATGCCACCCCAACCAGCAACTCGTAACGAACGTTGGAACTTCCCCTCCAAAGGAAAGCATACTGAGGGATTTTTAGGGCTCTTAGAAAATCCGACGACTTCGGCCGGCTTTGAAACCGCGACCTTGGGCATAGACATTCTGCATGCTACCAGTTACGTCACCGAAGCCGCTTCCCACTTAGTCAGATGTCAAAGTCAACCCCTGGCACCATCCAGCTCATGACGGGCTAAGGCCGACCAAGCGACCGCTGCCCAGCCATTTGGCCTGCAGATATTGGGGTGACGCGTGATCAGCGCGTTGGGTCCCCTCGGCCGTTAATATTGGTATTCGTGATCGGGGTGCTGTCTCACTGTCAGACAACTACTCAATTGTCCTCACGAGGCTGAGTGCACCCCGTTCCAACCCTCACGTCAGTTTTAAAATCCCTGACGGAGCCGGGGATCGAACCCGGGGACTCCGGGTGAGAGGCAGGCGCGCTACCCCAACACCACGGGGCCGGCTTAGTCAGATGGAAATACTGAATCTGATCTCGTGCAAGTGCGTTGTCATGGCAACGGCTCATCCCTCATCAATTTAGTAGTGTTGCCATGGCAACCTCTGATAGCTCTTGGCATTTTCTTATAATTCCGAAATCATTTTTCTCATCCCTTGGCGTAATGGTGGGTCATATCAAAAATTCTTTCAGACAAACGTTTTAGGTAATTATTAGGGGAATATTGTCCATTTTGTACGGTTTTGATATTGTGCCTATTAAGAGAGATATGATTATTGTTTCCCGAAAAACCCACTTTTTTCCACCCCTTTGGTCAATGGTTGGTTCTATCAAAAAACGTATTTGACATAAATTGTTGGCACTTATCCGACACATATTATGAACTTAGAATGGATTCGATATTTCACGTATTAAGAGAGTTATAGCGAAATTTCAATTTTTCGAAAAAAAGCCCCCCATTTTCACCCCCTTCGACCGATTTTTCCCATTAACGAACTCGTCCGAGATTTTATAGAGATACATTTTATGTAAAAAATTCAAAGTGATTGGTGCAAAATTACGGCAGTTATCGTGTCCACAAGAAACTGATATACATATACAGGGTGTATTTGATATGATGGAAGTCCGTTACACTGGTGATAGAAGAGACTATTCTAAGCTTCCTAGGTAAAAAATTTGTCACCTATCTTGAAATTGATAATTAATCATTAAAAAGTCAATGTTTTTAGTTATTTCAGAAACTAATCAGGCAGAAAGTGATGCGGCAGGCTGGGATAAACGAGGCGGAGCCAGGAGAGACGACGCGCGAAGGGGAAGTTGTTACGTAATCGGAGCATTGACCTTACCGGTTGACTTGCCGGGTGGTAGGCTATCAGCTGTTATGAGGATGAGCTCTACCGTCTCGTAAGAAAATGTGCATTGCCGTTGTTCTTGTTGTTGTTGTTGACAACGCACGCAATGGCTTGGGACGTTGGGACCGGTTGTATTGTGTAGCCTACTTTGTGAGTGTGGAATTCATTGATTGATGTTCATGTATAAAATAATTTCGATACTCAGCCCTGATGTATCATTGGCGTCCGTGTCGGACCTTCTGTTGACTAGTTTCTGAAAATACTAAAAACATTCACTTAATGAAATGCAGTGTGACGAAATTCCGACATCCCGTAGTCTGTTCAGAACTAGGCATTTAGGACGGAAGTAAAATACTTGATGTTTTGTTTGAGAGGCTTGGCGATTTTGGTCATTTAGCCCCATGTAGCTGGGTGTGGGTAGAATTTGTGTGATAACCTGTGTTTTGTGGTTTCTGTAGTAACTTAATGTGGGTATTTGTAATTCAGGTGAGGATTCGGAAGAAGGCGCCGGCCCTGTGGTGTTGGGGCAGTGCAACTGCCTCTCACCTGGAGGCACTGGGTTCGATTCCTGGCTCCATCAGGGATATTAGAAACTGACGTGAGGGCTGGAACGCAGTGTACTAAGCCTCGTGAGGGCAATTGAGTAGCTGTATGACAGTGAGGCAGTGCCCGAGTCAGGAAAATCAAGATAAATGGCCGAGGGGACCCGATGCACCGACCACGCGTCACCCTAATATCTGCAGGCCAAATGGCTGTACAGCGGTCGCATGGTAGGCCTAGGCCCTTCATGGGCTGCACTGCCAGCGGTTATGATTATTGAGAAGAAGGCGGCCGTGGCCTTAAGTAAGGAACAATCCCGGCATTTGCCTGGGGTAGAAGTGGGAACCCCACTGGAGAGGGGGAGGGGGGGTTGATTTATTGGTCCATCAACAATGTAAATACATATGAAAATACACGAAAATGAAAATAAAATACAAATACATTGTTATAATACAGTGTTATAATAATAATAATAATAATAATAGTCTAATAATAATAATAAGAGTCAGCATGTGTAGTTCTGGTGGTAGAATGCTAACATTCCCGAGGGTGCGATCTACGTTCAGTCATGTAGTAAATGAATGGGATCTAATACGATCATGCCCATGGATTTCATGGCACATACAAGAGATCCTACGTACATTAAAGTCTGGCAACTCGACATACCAAAAAGAAACATAAAAGAAGTTAGTGTGTCTAAAAGCCCACTATTACTATTATTAGTATTATTAATATGTTTATTACAGTTGTTTCACTATCTTCACTCAAAGATAGACCAACAGTTCCTTAAATTAATTTACCAAATCTTTAGGATTTCTATTTTCTATGCATAGTTCATGAAGCTGGCAAAATCCTAGACAGATCCACCATCACTAGTCATGTAGCCACTCCCCATAAAGGTGTGAATCAGCTGTTCATAGGCTCGGTATGTGTATTTCAATGTCATTGGCAGACAAGGCGAGGAGGTCACTCAACTGCAGACTCTGGTCAACATTCCTCAGCGTAGGAGGGGAGGGTGACGGGGAGAAGTCAGCTCTGCTGCTGAGGGGAACGAAGTGAAAGACCGTTTCCAAGACATTGACCGACGATTTTTGTGATTTAATTCCACCTACACTAATTAAGATCCGACTTAATTTCATGAAGATATTTGCTTAGAATACCATCTTCTATCACCAGTGTAAAGGACTTCCATCATATCAAATACACCCTGTATATATATATACATACATAAATTATATATAAACTTTTGAACTGACGGTGGTTTTGGGGTCTGGGGGATGTGAAACGCGAAGATATGTCGAAATTTTCCGGAAGTCGAAACATGGGACCCATTGCAATAGTTAGCTTTCTAATGAAATCTACCTAAAATATTGTATGGACACTGCTTTTACATTTTTAATTACTACCTACCTCTCTCCACTCCTAATGCAAAATGACATGTAAATCACAATTTGGAAAATTCATGTTTCCATATTGACAAAGTAGAAAAAAACATTAAACTGAAATTTTAAAAACTGTAAATGGGAATTTGGTAAATTGACAAATGTGTAAACAACAAATTGGAAAATCCATGTTTCTATATCATGAAATTGAAAAACTTTAAACTGACATTTTAAAAACTGTAAATGGGAAATAGTGAAATTGATAAATGTGTAAACAACAAAATGCAAAATCCCTGTTTCCATTATCTGAAATTGAAAACTTAAAACTGACATTAAAAAACTGAAAATGGGAAATTGGAAAATTGACAAAATGTGTCAACAACAAAATGCAAAATCCATGTTTCCATATTATGAAATTGAAAAACTTAAAACTTACATTTTTTAAAAACTGAAAACGGGAAATTGAAAAATTGACAAATGTGTAAACAACAATATGAAAAAAAAAACGGTTGGGGTAGTGATCATGTTGTACAGTAGCCTATAAGACTAGCATAAGGATAGTTGCATGTGCCCTTATATACTTTGTGTATGTGCATTAGCCTTTGGATTAGCTTAAGTTAGGTTTGGTAAAGTTATGTTCGGTGAGGTTAGGTATGTGACCTTGTAGTTTACTCTTTTCGGAAAATGTTAAATGTAAAATATAAAATCAAAAAATCTAAAATTTAAAAATGTTAAATCTAAAAAAACTAAAATCTAAAATACAAAAAAATCAAAAATGTAAAATGTAAAATCTAAAAAATGTAAAATGAAAAAATCAAAAATCAAAAATGTTAAAATGTAAAATGTTAAAATGTAAAATCTAAAATCTTTAAATGAGGTTCCTGTGGGTTAGGTTAGGTTATAGCTAAGTTTATTATTTGTGCTCTCGCATTTGCTCTTACTTTTGTGCTCGCACTTTTTTGCCCCCCACTTTTTTGCTCTCACTTTTTGCTCCCTCTTTTTTGCTCTCACTTTTTGACGCACATTTTTGCTCCCACTTTTTGCTCTCACTTTTTTGCTCCCACTTCTTGCTCCCACTTTTTTGCTCCCACATTTTTGCTCTTACTTTTTGCTCCCACTTTATTGCTCCCACTTTTTGCTCCCACTTTTTTGCTCAGACTTTTCGCTCCCACTTTTTTGCTCTCACTTCTTGCTCCCACTTTTCTGCTCTCACTTTTTTCTCGCACTTTTTTGCTCCCAATTTTTGGCTCTCACTTTTTGCTCCCATTTTTTTGCTCCCAATTTTTTGCTCTCACTTTTTTGCTCCCACTTTTTTGCTCCCAGTTTTTTGCTCCCACTTTTTGCTCCCACTTTTTTGCTCGCACATCTTGTTCCCTCTTTATTGCTCACACTTTTTGCTCTCACTTTTTGCTCTTACTTTTTGCTCGTATATTTGCTCCCACTCTGAAGTTAGGTTATGTTAGGTTAGGTTAGGTTAGGTGAAGTTAGGTTCTAAGTTTATTATTTGTGCTCTCACATTTGCTCTCACCTTTTTGCTCACACTTTTTGCTCTCACTTTTTTTTGCTCGCAATTTTAATTGATGTTAGGTTATGTTAGGTTAGGTTAGGTTAGGTGCACTGAGGTTAGGTATGTGACCTTGTAGTTTACTGTTTTCGGAAAATCTAAAATGTAAACTATAACAAGTAGTTCCGTGAAGAACTATACAGCCTATTTTCATATATCCTACTTATGTTAATTGCCACTATCAACATACACAATTTCTGTTTGATTGCTGTAATAGATTCGTAGATATTAAGAACCGACTAAATATTTCGGATGGTCGCCATGTTGGATTTTATATATGTAGGTCCTAGAGTTATGTACTGTTACATACTGATTATTGTGAACGTGTAGTATTCAAACTTCAATCGCATAATTAGGACACAAGAAAAAACAAGGAGATTTTAAAATTTTTCACAGCTGCCATCTTGAGGTTATGGAAACAATTGAAATAAATTAGATGCCAGTGGATTAACATTCGTATAAGGATTTACTGTACCAAGTTTCACTGCACTCGGATGGTTAAATTGCGAGAAACGTCCATGTGAATATTTATAATTCGCGTCACCGCCATGTTGGATTTGTGATCACCAGGTTATTTAAAGTCCTATAGGTGAACTTAAGTTCATAGCCCCTATGAACATTAAAAAATGCAGTTTGATTGCTAAAATAGATTCGTAGATATTCAGTATCGTCTAAATATTTCGGATGGTCGCCATGTTGTATTGTTAAATGTATAGGCCATAGAGTCATGTACCATTAAAGGAAAATTATTGCGTAGGTTCATTATTCAAACTTTCACTTCGATCGCATGACTACATCACAAGAAATAAAAACTTAATTTTAAAATTCGCACTGCCGCTATCTTGAGGTTATGTAAACAATTGAACTAAATTAGATACCAGTGGATTACAATGTGTATAAATATTTCCTGTACCAGGTTTCAGTGAGCTTGGAACATTAAATCGCGAGAAAGGTTTATTTTAAATTTTCTAATTCGCTTGGCCGCCATGTTCGTTTCGTAGTTAACCGGTTTTTGAAAGTCTTATAGATGGACTTCCAGTAGTGCCCTTTATCTCCGTACAAAATTTTAGGGAGATACCGCTAATAGTTCCAGAGATATAGAATGCCGGTGAAATATTTCGCACATCCGCCATCTTGTGATTATGTAAACAATTGAACGAAGTTAGATGTTGGTGCATTACAATGTATATAAGCATATACTGTACCAAGTTTCATTGCGTTTGGTTGGTCAAATCGCGAGAAAAGTCTATTTAAATGTCGCAAATTCGCTTGGCCTCCATGTTGGTTTTGTAGTTACCAGGTTTTCAAAAGTCACATAAGTGAATTTATAGTAGTTCCCTCTATCACCATAGAAAATGTCAGGGTAATATCGGCAATAGTTTCGGAGATATTGAATGCTGGTGAAATATTTCGCACAGCCGCCATGTTGGAATGGTGAGTCGTAACAAAATTTGAAGGGCACGGTCGAGGTCGCCGGGAATAGTGCTATGAACGTTCCGAGTTTCATTGAAATCGCTCCTGCCGTTTAGATTTTATTAGGGGGGGACACACACACGAATCACACACACACACACACACAAGTAGTGTGGTAATGGGGGAGCTGTCTCACTTAGCAAGTTGTGAGCCCCTGCGACCTTGGAATGGAAGGAGTCATGCTAGGAGGGCGTGCTTGGATTCGTTATTTTCATTTCGTTATGCTCTTTACGGGAATGTCGGTGTCGAAAAGGTGAACTTAGGGTTTTGGGTCTAAATATGCGTTTTTCACATTTTTGCCGATTTTTGGAAAACGGGTCATGCTAGGAGGGCGTGTTTGGATTCGTTTTTTTCGTCTCGTTGTGCTCTTTACGGGAATGTAGGTGTCGAAAAGGTGAACTTAGGGTTTTGGGTCAAAACATGCGTTTTTCACATTTTTGCCGATTTTTGGAAAACGGGTCATGCTAGGAGGGCGTGCTTGGATTCGTTTATTTCGTTTCGTTGTGCTCTTTACGGGAATGTAGGTGTCGAAAAGGTAAACTTAGGGTTTTGGGTCTAAATATGCGTTTTTCACATTTTTGCCGATTTTTGGAAAACGGGTCATGCTAGGAGGGCGTGCTTGGATTCGTTTTTTTCGTCTCGTTGTGCTCTTTACGGGAATGTAGGTGTCGAAAAGGTAAACTTAGGGTTTTGGGTCAAAACATGCGTTTTTCACATTTTTGCCGATTTTTGGAAAACGGGTTATGCTAGGAGGGCGTGCTTGGATTCGTTTTTTTCGTCTCGTTGTGCTCTTTACGGGAATGTAGGTGTCGAAAAGGTGAAGTTAGGGTTTTGGGTCAAAACATGCGTTTTTCACATTTTTGCCGATTTTTGGAAAACGGGTTATGCTAGGAGGGCGTGCTTGGATTCGTTTATTTCGTTTCGTTGTGCACTTTACGGGAATGTCGGTGTCGAAAAGGTGAACTTAGGGTTTTGGGTCAAAACATGCGTTTTTCACATTTTTGCCGATTTTTGGAAAACGGGTCATGCTAGGAGGGCGTGCTTGGATTCGTTTATTTCGTTTCGTTGTGCTCTTTACGGGAATGTAGGTGTCGAAGAGGTAAACTTAGGGTTTTGGGTCTAAATATGCGTTTTTCACATTTTTGCCGATTTTTGGAAAACGGGTCATGCTAGGAGGGCGTGCTTGGATTCGTTTTTTTCGTCTCGTTGTGCTCTTTACGGGAATGTAGGTGTCGAAAAGGTGAACTTAGGGTTTTGGGTCAAAACATGCGTTTTTCACATTTTTGCCGATTTTTGGAAAACGGGTTATGCTAGGAGGGCGTGCTTGGATTCGTTTTTTTCGTCTCGTTGTGCTCTTTACGGGAATGTAGGTGTCGGAAAGGTGAAGTTAGGGTTTTGAGTCAAAACATGCGTTTTTCACATTTTTGTCGATTTTTGGAAAACCGAAAACGTGAGAATGACGCGTGTGATAGTATTTATTTCGTCTCTTTATTCTCTTTACGTGGATATAGACATGAAAAAGGTAAAAAGCTGGAAACATGGTTTTCTTATGGAAAAGGTGTTTTTTTTGTTCATTTTCGCGTTATTTGGAAAACGAATGAGGCGATTTTTATGATGGGCATGTCGATGTATTTGTGTCGTTGTTCAGTTTACGGGAATGTAGGTATGGAAAACCTGAAATCATGGTTTCCGTCATTTTTTTTTTCGAGATCGTTGAGGAAAACGGGGAAAAAGTAAGAAACCAGATTTGAAGTCACGTTAGGTTATGCGCTTTGATATTAATAAAACACTTATGCATTATTATTATTATTATTTGTCTTGACTGGTCAGGGCTCACACGCAGAGAGAGAACTTGCTTAATGCAATGAGAATTGAAAGCATTGAGACTGACCCACGGCGATCCAGACAGACACAGGTCTTATCATCGTACGTGCCTCGCAGCAGAGAGAGATAACAGCCTGTTGTTCACATGCAGGTGGCTGTTATCTGACCCAGACGTGTTACCCGATATCTCGATGAAGGACAAACAGCTCTGTCGAAAAGCTGATCATTGCATTCTCACGCATACTCATGCAGAGATTGCAAAAGCTTGTGAGAATCGGTCTGACTTGTGCGCTCCATGACATCCTACTCATAGGAACAAAAAAAAAAGTAAAGTGTTAACTTTGCATCTTGTTGAGGAGACATATATGTTCTGAGGGTAAGAGAGACTCATCATTCTCGTGTTCATCTTTGAAGGTGACGGATGCAAGTGCCTTATGCTCTTTGTAAAATATTACGTGAACCGCGGCCATACTTGTACTAAGGTAGGTTCATTATTGTTAATTATGGCATGATTGGTTTTATTGTTATTTTGTGTATGCATGAAAAGTAAGTTAGTGACTGATGGTATTTTTGGGGGATTTCGTTTGTTGCAGATTTTTAAAAACAACATCATTAAGTCTGGGAAAGCAGACAGAGAGAGAGACAGTGACAGTGACAGTGACAGTGGCGGCAAAGAGCACATTTGCTGAAAGTATTATAATTCATTATATGGTGAGTACATGTTGTTCCATTACTTTTATTGTTGTTGTTGTTGTTAAATGCGTGTCATTTATTTCACGGAAATTTATATACTTATGGCGTGTATTTATTATTGTTTTAGAATGAAGATATATATGGAGTGAATAGGTTTTAACTACCTTGACGCTTTCGATATTAAAAAAAAGAGGTGAGTCTTTGTAAATGACTTTGTTATTTTCGAGTGAGTGTCTTATTTATGTGTGCACACTTGAAACCTTTTGTTTTTAGCAAGTCTTATGAATGAATGAATGAATGAATGAATGAATGAATGAATGAATGAATGCACATGTTTAATGTATATAATCATGACTAATAACGGATTGTATTGGTTTGTTTTTCAGATAAATCATTGGAAACAAAAAAAACAAGATAAACCTTGTCGTTGATATTAAAACTATAACAACTTTGTTGGTGATCATTTCCTGCTGGGGGCCCAAATTACTACAACCATTGTCTACCTGTGAACGAGATTGTGTGTGCCAGTCAGTAAAAATCGATAAGTGTGGTCGTTTGGAATTGGAGATTTTGGATTAACCTATTTTAAGGTAAGGGTTGCACGTTTATTAGTCCATTTTATAATCATGTCTATATCAGAGAGTGAAGTGTTAGTGTGGCAGCCTTTGGCCAAATGTTTCAAAACGCGAGTATGCTCAGGCCGAATTTACAATGCGAATCACTGTCTGTCGCCTAAAGATTTTGTGGAATTATGTTTTCCCATTTTTTTGAGTGAATGTGAACAAGGCTTAAGATTGCATCAGGCTTTAAAAATAAACTTCGAACTACTATGTGAATTTACATTGATAAAAAATAATGTTGAAGAGAAACACACCTTCAACCTTTGTACAAAAATGGAGAAAGTACTGATAGCCGATAATTTGGAAACGTGGTATCAGGAGAAAGCTATTCAAGCGCTTATCACTAAATTTGATAAGTTGCAAGAGGGTCCCAGTGGCTTGGCCCTCAATAGCATTGCCTATTTGCAAATCAATATTTGTAAATACAATCCATTGAATGCAGGAAGTAGCTATATTGCCACACCGAGCTTTATCGCTTCCAGAAAGGCAGTGATCAACATACGCAACAAAGACGATTACTGCTTTTTGTGGAGTATAGTGAGCTGCCTGCAACCCTGTCAGGGCAGTAATTGTGATAGACCAGGGAAGTACAAAGAATTGTTTAACCGCATGAAACAAACTCTCAATCTCGAGCGTGTTTCATTTCCCATGCCTCTAGATAAAATTCATTTATTTGAGAAAGATAATCCAAATTTCTCTTTCATGGTGTATGGCATCGAAGGATCCAATATTGTGGGCCTCTTGTATGCCACCAAACAGGTAAAGCAACATCACATTCACCTGCTTTTCCTGTCTGATGGGGATAAAAGCCATTACTGTTGGATAAAGAATTTAAGTAAATTGGTGAGCAGCCAAGTGTCTAACCATAAGTGTGCAAAACACATTTGTGAGCGCTGCCTTCAGTATTTTACAACTGATGAACTTTTGAAACGACATACGGAAGACTGTGAAGGGCAGACGGCAGTAAAGCTAGTCTTGCCCGAAGGGAATGACGCAGTCTTAAAATTTAAGGCCACTAATAAACAAGAGATGGTACCATTTACTGTTTACGCTGATTTTGAGGCCCTTACTGTTCCCATTCAGGGATGTGAACCAAGCCCCCATACAAGCTCAACCTATCCAGTGCAGAAACATGAGCCTTTTGCTGTAGCCTATTATGTTGTCTGTCACTATGATAATTCACAATGTGAGTATGTAAGTCATAAAGGTCAGGATTGTGCGCGGTGGTTTGTTGATCAAATGGCGGCTTTAGCAGGCAAAGTAGAAACTATTTTGAACAACCCTGTACCAATTCAGATGAATGACGTACAGCAAAGAGAATATGATCAAGCCACCACCTGCCACATATGTGAAAAGCCAATCTTAGGCGGAGAAAAAAAAGTAAGAGACCACTGCCACAGGACAGGGCATTTTAGAGGTGCTGCCCATAACGAATGCAATTTGAAGTACTCTACACCTCGCTTCCTCCCTGTCTTCTTACACAATTTCTCCCGGTATGACCTTCACTTCATTGTAAAACAATTTGCTCATGTAGATATGAGCAAATTCAGCATTTTGGCTAAGAACCATGAGAGCTTTACCTCACTTTCATGGAGAAAAGGAAGCATGAGCATTCGCTTTCTCGACTCATTCAAGTTTATGTCTAGTTCGCTGGATAGTCTTGTGAAAGGCTTAAGCCAAGATGAGTTGAAACATACCCATTCCCACTTTACGGATACAAATCAATTTAAATTGTGTGTTCGTAAAGGCCATTTTCCATACGATTATGTGGAAAGTTACGAGGTGCTTGAAGAAACGACTTTGCCGCCAAGAGAAAAATTCTTTTCTCAATTGACTCAAAGCACCATCAGTGAAGAAGACTATGCCCATGCACAGCATGTTTGGCGAGTGTTTGGCATAGAAACCATGGGCCAGTATGCTATGCACTACTTAAAATTAGACGTGTTGTTGATGACCGACGTTTTTGAAACGTTTCGTCAGCTATGTCACAGGATTTATGGCCTTGACCCCGCTCACTACTATACCAGTCCAGGGTTAAGTTGGGACGCCGCCCTCAAATTTACCCACATTGAGCTTGATTTACTGACGGATCCCGATATGGTACTCATGATGGAAAAAGGGATTCGTGGGGGATTCGTATCGCTCAATCAGCGACATGCCAAGGCAAATAATCATTACATGCCTGATTATTGTCCCGAAGAACCAGAATCCTATCTAATGTATTTCGACGTAAACAATTTATACGGTCACGCTATGAGTCGACCACTGCCGTACAGAAACTTTGTCTGGCTGTCTGAGGATGAAATTAAAGATTTTAATGTGCATAGCGCTAGCAAGCAACAGGACGTAGGGTATGTTCTTGATGTCGACTTAGCTTATCCCCCCCATCTCAGACAGCGTCATGGTGATTTCCCCTTTTGCATAGAGAAAATGGTGCCGCCCGAGAGTAAGGGCAATCATAAGAAATTGATGGGTACCTTGTATGAAAAAAATCACTATGTGTTGCATATTGACATGCTGGTAGAATGTTTAGCTCAGGGCTTAACCCTGAAAAAAATCCATAGAGGTATTTCTTTTTGTCAGAAACCGTGGTTGAAACCATACATGGATTTAAATACCAGTCACAGACAAAGTGCCACTCAGCCATTTCAAATCAATTTTTTTAAACTGATGAATAATTGTATCTATGGCAAGAGTTTGGAAAATGTACGGCAGTATAGGGACATTAAGTTGGTCAATACATGGCATGGCAGATGGGGGGCTCAAAAATATATTGCAAAACCAAATTTCAAATCTTTAAACATTATTGATCATGATCTACTGACTATTGAACTTGCCAAAACTAAAGTGGTCATGAATAAGCCTATCTATTTAGGCCAAGTCATATTAGATTTTTCAAAATTGCACATGTATAAATTCCATTATGGTTTTGCAATACAGCGATTTGGTACCATTTCCTTGTTATATACAGACACGGATAGTTTTATTTACCATATCCGTGACTGTGATCCGTATGTCGTTATGAAACAAAACCCAAAATGGTTTGACACGTTCTCGTTTAGTGAGAAGAACGTGTTCGATATCCCCCGTCTGAACAAAAAAGAAATTGGTTTAATGAAAGATGAGTGTTCAGACACCATGATGACTGAGTTTGTAGGTCTCGCTCCGAAAATGTATAGTTTTCGACAGGTGGATCGATGCGAATCTATGCGAGCCAAAGGGATTAGCCAGCATGTGGTTAAACGACTCTGTGTGGATGATTATTTACATGTCCTTCAGACCCACACAGCCATGGCACATAGTCAGTTTAGGATTCTCTCAAAAAATCATGATTTATTTTTAATGAAGCAGCGAAAACAAACACTCGCTTTGTTGGACGACAAGAGACAGTGGTGTCAGGATATGATGACAAGCGTCCCATTTGGTTACAACCAGTAGTGGTTGTAGCTATTGTTGTTGTACAACACGGCAAGTGTTTGGTTTGGTTGCTATCAAATGCGAGATGCCATCTTGAGCCTCGGAATAAAAATAAAAAATTGTAGTGTATCATATAATTTTGGTTTTTTAACCTGCGTGCATGGGTGTATGCATGGATGTGTGAATGCCTGTAAATAGTTGTACATAAACTGTATGTCTTGTGCTATTTGCCTGTCAACGCATAAAGAGAGCCATGCATCAACGTTTCCATGGTTCACTGTGCACAGGCTAGATTAAAAACATGTTGACTTATTTAGGTTAGGTTAGGAAAAAAACAAACAAGTAGCCACCCTCACTATTGTTGTCGCTTAGTAGGCCTCATGTTTCGGCAAGGTGACCATTCACCCTCAGTAGGCATGCGGCTTAATAGGCCACACTAGGGTGTGGCTTAGTAGGTCTCATGCAAGAACAAAAGAATAATAATCTGCTGCTTTTACGGAGGACAAAACTCTCACTTTATGGCTAGAGTTATGAGTGGTGATATATTTGAAATATCTGAACAGAAATTGTTTCTTTAACCTGTTACATGTTTTTTTCCTAACCTAACCTAAAGAAGTCAACAGACAGATGGTTATTTATTTGTGTTTTGCTTATTTTTTATTTTATTTTTGCCATTGACTTAGGGGACAGACAGTGTATATAGTACATAGTATTTTTATTTATTCACTTAGTAAACGGCAACGACTACTTTTCAGATTCAATCATGAGCCATGATGAAGATCGTTTTATCGTCACAAAACACACCACGTTCAATGAATATGCCACGATGATGTCTCATAATCCTCAACGTGTGGCCTATCCTTCAGAATATAGAAACACGAAAGTACGCATTGATACCATGTTTTATGACATCATTATGGATGATGACATAGTTTATGATCCAGGGCATCACTTTTGTAAATCCTGTATGCTAAATTTTGACTTTGAAAATAATGTATCCACGCAAGTGATTCATAAAGCATGGTACGGTTTAACCATGAATCAAGTGATTGTTAAATTAGCTGACGAGGATCATTTTCCAGATTTCTGGTGTACAATATTTACAAAACCCCTGTTTAATGTTTATTTTCCAATAACTTTTCAAATGTTCTGTTTTCATTTTTATAAATTTCCTGCTGAGGAATCAATCACTTCGTATCGACAACAAGCATTTCGCCAACTTTGTCTTGGCTTACCTATCAATCAATATTCGCCTCATAGAATGAGATTTGTTAGAAACTAACCACATGATGTCATGATTATCGCTTTTTTTTGTTTACATTCGGCTTTCAGGTGCATACTTGACGTTTAGAATACATTTGGCTATTTTGTTTGTTTGTTTGTTTTAGTTTATCGTGTATTCACGTTGATAAACACATACACACTGGTTTAAATTTGTAGTTTTGAATTTTGTTTTGTTGGATGTAGACATGGTTATTAAATGCATAGCGTGTTAACTTTGCCTTTTTATAGGTTACCAAAAGCATTCCATGTTTGCTCTTAGTATTTGTTGATACTATTTATTTAACAGAATGTTGTGTGAATTTGCACAACAACAGAGCAAACGAATACAAGTCATTCGACTAGGGAATGATAGGCTAATTCCCATTCACAACAGAGACATGCATTTACCTCCAAGAGAGATTCACACTTAATTTTGATAAAACATTTCCTATTAAATAATTTCCAAATGTATGTTTTGACTGAAAAAATGATACAAACATTATTATTATATTTTTATCCAATACTATCTATCTACAACTTCAGGTCATAAACACTCAGGATTTAAAAAAAAAAAACAATATACTTTAATGTACAAAGTTATTGCTATTGTAATATAAGAACAAGAGTGTTAGAAAGTAACACTCTTTTCTTTGGTTATAGACAACCATGGACGCCTTGAACGCCATTGGTCAAGATTGTGGCTTTGCACGCAAGAAAATGAGTGAATTGCCTACGCAAACACCCTTTCGCATACATAAAATTCAAAAACCGAAAACCAAATTTGGTGAACGAGCTCTTTGCATTTGTCAAGACTTTGAGACATTTCTTCCCACACGATTTAATAACCTACCTGATAATGTTATGGAAGATGTCAATTCCAGTATTCACCCTGTCTATTTAATTTATGAGGGTGAAAAAAATAATCGATGCATGGTTCGTTTTGTAAAAATTGAAAACGAATAATCATTGTACGCTAGCCGTAACTTTTTTGTTTATTCATGCCCTACTCTTTAATGACTATAATAAAATAAAATTATTTTTTGGGTTCAACAGTTTGACGTTTATTAATTGTTGCTCAACGTTTACCATGATAAATAATAATAAAAATAAATTTTCAAAACTTATGCTTAATGGTAGATTTTTTTGTTTGTTTATAGGTTTAGTACAATTACCATGTATATATAATTTTTTATAATAATAATGATGAAACTATTAGTTAAAATAATGGACTTTTGTCCTTTTTTATTGTTTGTGATTTAAAATAGCATTTATAGCAATTTTTATGCAATTTTTATTATAATTTATAATGATCAAATTCTAGTAACATGTTATTTTATTCAATAATAAGCGTTTAACAAAAAAAACTGGTTCTAGAGTAGATAAAGATTTCATGCTGACATTCGTTCTGCTAGACTGCTATTTGAAGCTGATGAATAATGATGGACTTTTGTCCTTTCTTTTGATTGTTTGTGATTTAAAAAAAATAGGTTTAGTACAATTACCATGTATATATAATTTTTTATAATAATAATAATGAAACTATTAGTTAAAATAATGGACTTTTGTCCTTTTTTATTGTTTGTGATTGAAAAAATAGATTTACTACAATTAGTAATAATTTTTAACGATGCACTGCTGTCCCTTTTTTATTGTTTGTCATTTATAATTATAATAATGAAACTATGAGTGAATAATAATAATGGAAAAAAACACAACATGGACTCTTGTCTTTTTATTTATTTTTTGTCATGATAACAGTGATACTATACATTTTTTAAAATAAATTCATTACCTTAAAGTCCATATCTAGATAAAAGTAATTTGCTCTTCATAGCACTAATCACTATAAATGCTGCCATTCGTTCTGCTAGACTGGCATCTGAAGCTGTTAATCGTTGCTTGGCAATGCTTAACAAGACTTTGTCGGCAATGCGTCTTAGTGTGGGATCACTGTTTTCATAGGCTTTATCGTGATTAAGACATGCATGATCCAAAGCATTGATTCCCATATTCCCTCTCCTCAAACGATCTTGAAGACGAGTACCAGGGCCGCAAAAGCTGTAAGCAGGTAAGTGAGCTTCGAATGGTAAGTTTTTAATAATGTTATCAATAATTCCACGGCCAGTACACCTGGGACATAGAGGTTTCAATCGGTGAAAAACACTTTTTTTGTTGTTCTTCTTGTTCTTGTTCTTGTTCTTGTTCTTGCTGTTGTTGTTTGTCGGCAGCTCCTGACGAGCATGGTAGGTGGTGGTTGTTTTCCGCATGACAGCCATGGAATGATGAAACAATGTCTTTACACTGAGTTTTATGACCATGATATAATTTCATTAATTGGCATGTGGCACACTGTCGAATGGAAGGTATTTTTGCCATGGTTAATTGCTTGTGATGGGAAAAATGACTGCATGGTTGTAGTTCACTCAATACAGAGTCGTTAGTCCACTCGGCAGGCGCCTTTTCCCAAATTTCTTTGACAGCGTTGGCAGCAACATAAAAAAGAAATGATTTAGGTAGTGCTAATAATTCATGTTGTGTAAAGCTAATCAGTTTTTTCTTGCACACAAAGAACTTTCCAATAGCCTTGTCGATTGTAGTGGCGTCCATGTCTATAACGTTGATGTTATCACCTCACGTGTACACGTCTCACTGCTATCATTGGACGATACACTTTCAGTTTTCATTTTATTGAACAACTCCCAACATGCACTCGTGGTGAGCCAATGAAACAATTGCCATGCATGCGCTAAGGCTTTATTCTGAATATTGTCGCAAGGACAAGTGTCCATGAGCGTTTGCAGGGATGGACAACCCAGATCTAAAAGGTCAATACATTGACAGTGAGAGGGTAGAAATGGTTGAAGCCACTGGCGTTTTTCACTCCCTTTAACAAATAAGACATTGGCCGAGGACAAATGGGCTTTCATGACAATGTCAAGATACTTGTAAGAAATATCACCCTTGTTCCATGCTAACTGCAAATGATTTTCAATCCATTGGCTCTGTTTTTTATCTTTTTCACTAAGCAACTCGAAAGCATAGGGAGGTTTAAACACCAAATGAATAGGGTTAGACACCCAAAACGTACTACAATCGATAAAAGCAACTTCCTTAAATATAAATTTGTTGTCTGCAATTTTAAACCCCTGACAATCCACGATGAGTGTACGCATCATGCTTTTTTATTTTTACTTGTTACCTCATTGACGTCTAATCAACAACTAACCCATGCCATGGTTTAACATGGCAAAATCAAAGGACTTTAGGGGAAAAAAAGGAAAAAATGAATTGAACAACAGCGAAATATTTGTTGAGGTTTTATTCATAACAAAAAAAAAACTTACACTTTTATTACAAACAAGTGTGTTGGCTTAATTTGGAACAGCATTCAAATGAATAGTTTGCACATACGGTCCACAGGTATCTCCTAGTTTTGTAGGGTCTGGTACAATAACCGGATAATTCAAACTCCATGGAATATTGCCCACATCATAGCGATTGAGGTAAGGGCAGGATGGACTCCATCGCTGATGATCGCTAAAGGCTCGATCCCCTATTTCCCAGTTTCCAATTTCAATGTTGCAAAAAATACACTTGACCACATCCCCACGTTTTAAGTAATAAAATCCGCTCGCAGCCAATTCTCCACAATCCATAAAGGGAACTGTCCATGCTTCAAAAGTTTTCAAACGATTAAATTCACATTTTAAATTCCATGGTTTGTCTGTCACGTTGTTGTTGTTGCTGTTGCTTATTGAGGGACACATGATGTTTGTTGTTGTCGTATGTGCGCACAGTGCCAGAGCGCAACAGATACTGTGCATGCAGACGCTTATCATCAATCCTATGAATGATGATCTTTTTTTGTTTTCATTCGACCACAGATGGCTTACATGCTGGTGACATAATTGGACAAAGGATGATATTTCACTTGTCTAGCATGAATAATCAAACAGTAGGCACTGGTATGGTCTGGGACATTTTCTTGTGTTTCAAAATCTACCCTTAAATCAATGGTGGTGATTTTCATAGATTCTTCTAGATACGAACAGTCGAAAACAATCAGTGGTGCTTTTGCTTTAAACCCTTGTGGCGACAACATAGGACAATCCTGTTTTTCATAATAAGACGATTGAAATTTAGCGAACATGTCATAAAGGGGACCAAACTTATTTTTTGAAAAATTGAGTTCCAACCCCTCATAGGGAAAGCAAACATTATTTAAAAATAGTCGTATATTTCTCAAGTGAATGTGATCAAACAAGGTGACATCTTTGCTTTGTTGGTATTTTCTATTGGTTTGAAAACCAATAATAACATAGAGGGGTCTCTCGGTAGAGCGAGCCGATTTGACACTCCAACTATGAGTGTCAGTGGTAGGTAGCAAGGGGTATTCATGCAGACACCAACTTCGAAAGGCGATAGGCAAGGCTTTATCTTTTTGCACCAAATTTAACATGCTTAGCTTTTTACGATCCGATAGCGTCACATGGGGCACTTTCCATAGTAATCGAAGCAGTTGAATTTTTGAGTCTATCACTTGGTCAGAGGCTCCTTTCAGTGCATTATAATCACTGCGGTCTCTCACCAGATACAAACTTTGTCTTGCGTTTAAAATAATACGCTTGTGATCTTCGGCAAAGCCAAGGAGTAATTTTAAGGGTAGGAAGCCTGTAAAAGTGCCATCGGTATGAACTAGCCAGTTATTGCTACTGTTGGGACACCATCCTGCCATAGAAAGCGTTTTACTTTCCTCCTCGCTATAGGATGGATATAATTTCATAAGACTAGTCATGCCCACATTTCGAGTCATATCTATGACAATATCATTTATCACATAACGTACTTCAGAAAACAGAAAAGCCAAACCATGATTCGCCAACGCAGACGTTGTGGGCGTACTGCCATCTGCTTTCATTAATTTACCCTCAATTTGAAGGACACTTTCATGAGGTAGAGTAAAAATATCTTGATTGTTAATTATGAATTGAATCTCGTCATTGTTATTCAGACCTGTTGCTTGAGGTTGATAGGAATGCATATCAATGCGCACGACGCCATCTTCCACTTGTATGGGATTTAACACTTGCAACAGCTCTTTGTTCATGATTGGGGTGTAGCGTATAACCAAGGCGTTGTAAGCGTTGTCGGTTTACCCGTGTCAACCGTTTCATACACGGCGGGCAACTAACCGAGCTCGTAGACGTTGTTGTTGCTTTATAGATAAATTTCATAGCGTCTTTAAAACCAACTTGTAGGTCACAGGGGTGTTGGCGTCCAAAGCAATCAGTTGTTGGTTTCTATTCACTAAGCGTAAGGTAATATTACTAATATCACTGACACACACAGGATGATAGAGAACCACTGAAGGGTTTTCACGAATAATATAGCCGCAAGGAGAGGTGACAATAAAATCATACAGGGAATGGCTTTGTTCTTGATTCGTAAATACGTCTCTAATAATATTGCAAGTTACAGAAATGTGATGGTCCTCGATGAATTTCACTGGATAATCTGATTCATGGGGTTGCTGAGCTGCCAACACTCTTGGTTTAAATCCTAATAAAGGACCAATAGAATGAACTCGTGTTTCAAAGTCAATGTTAAACGTAGAGAAAATACGACAGCGATGAGTTATTGTATTGGCTGTAAGTTCAAATTTGTGTGTCCCATCCGCAAATGGTTTGACACCAAATTGTTTTATCATCGACACGCTAATGGCCTCATGCACATCGTCTATAGTATAACCTCCAGGGGGTAGTGTCAACATATAATCATCATAATAAAATTTGTCATTAATATCCACTTGAATATTGTAAATTCTGTTGTAACTTTCCAAAGAAATTAATCCTAGCACATAGGATTGTTCGGGATGCAATTCAATGGGAGGGAAAAAATCCAGGGACACTTCAGGCCCGCGACTGTGCACGGTAAAGGTCTTGGCGTTGACATTCATAATGATGAAACTGATGGCTTAACGCGACCTCTTATATAAAAAATGTAAACTCAAACGGCCACACTCTTGACTGTCAAAGGTTTGTTGACGATTCACATTATAGAATATCTTTACCCGGTTTCCCAAATAACGTATCAACTCGATCGGGGGTGGTAAATTTCCATAACTGTCAAAGTACCATACTGTGGAACCTTGTTTCACATAGGCTACAAAATGGGTTCCTGGGCCTGCATCATCATCTAAATTCATCATGGCTCGTTCTTCTTTCCACGGTGCTTTAGGTAATTCATTTCGCATAAATACACCTCGAAAATGAGAAATCTTTAGTTGTTTGGCATAGCTTTCCACTTCTTCATGGGTCATGGCATGACGAGGCAGTTGGCTTAAGCGCTTATCGATGAAGATGGACATTTTTTTTTCCTTAGACGGTAGGCCATTACCTTGTGGATAAAAGACTGGCTTTAAAGGGTTGCCATTTCTAGCTCCCATCGCAATGGCTTCTAACGTTTTATTGTGTCGCTCGCTTTCTTTGAGTTGTTGCTTGCCTTGCTCGACGGCTTTTATGGTTTTCGCTACAGCGCTGGCACCACCCAAAAGGGACCCCAAAGCTGCCAACCCTGCAAATAAAGCCGGCAAAAAACCCCCACGCTTAGCAACAGGAATGACTCGCCCACGTTTTTGCTTTCTTTCTTTTCTTTTTATCGATACATAATGCTGCGATTTCGGAGCTGTAGACAATCGCACCGCTTGTAAAGCTTTTTCGATAGCCACTCTTTTTAGATTTTTTTTAGTTTTTTTACGTTTTAACACTGGGTGTGAGGCAGATCGACTTGGTTCCCGACCTGGCTTTTTTCTCTTTTTGAGATTTGATTTTTTCATGTTCATAGCATATCTTTTTTTCACCATGCTGCTACTTGGTGAACCTTTCACAGCAAACATTCGATAACAACTAACGTAGAGAACCTTATTTCATAGCACTATATTCCAATTCTATATAAAGCGGGAAATCATTCACCGTTTTCCCAGCTTCCTTTTCCTCAAACGTAAGCATAAGATGAAAGGATAATTCATCTCCCACATTTACTCTTTGATGGTTGTGGGCCAACACTCTATCACCGTTTAGTTGTATTTTTAAATGTTTCTCATCAGGCATGGCATATTTAATATGAATGACACCATCATAATGCAGTCGATAACGACTTAAACCGGAAGCAAGCATATAGGTAAGATCATCATTCACCAGTGGTAGTGGTGGTGGGGAATGGTTTTCGTCATTGTCCAGTTTTTGATTTGACAGGTACACTAAAAATACAGATGGGACAAATTTATAAAGCCTTTTCATTTGATAGGTCACATAACGTTTCGTGCAGACATCATTTTCGTCTCGAGGCTCTTGCACATCAATAATACGATGATGATTGGCTGAATAGCCCTCAGCGGTTAGTCTCGGGGCCATGTGATAGACACTTTGCACTTTGCGATCGACATAGCTTTTTGTTGCCACCTCTCGTGACTGTTTTGACAAAGAGGCGGCCGTGGCCATGGTTACACGAGCTCTCCCAAACACGTCCATGGTGATAGACGTTAACTAACCTTTCTTACTCACCGTTTGCCTATATATATAAACCTTATACACACATGAAAAAAACTCAGTCATCGACACAATGGAATTAATGAAACAACCCCATGCTTTGCCCGTCTCTGATTTGGTTTCAGAGCTATCACTGTCCGTGTGCGAACCTAAACGTCATGGCACCCTATTCCCATCTACCGTTCGATGTATTATGGTAGGGCCTTCGGGTTGTGGAAAGACCAATGTTTTGCTGAACATTATTACCGCACCTCATGGCCTACGATTTCAAAATATTTATATTTTTGCCAAATCCTTGTACCAGCCTCTGTACGTGTATCTGGAACAAATTATGTCTTCGTTAAATAAAGAAGCCATGGGCTATTTTACATTCACCTCACCTCAAGATGTCATTCAACCAGACCGCATTCAACCAGATTCCATTATAATTTTTGATGATATTGCCACTCAACGACAGGCCATTATTCAAGAGTATTTTAGTATGGGACGCCATAAACAAGTGGATTGTTTTTATCTAGCTCAGACCTATTCCAAAATCCCCAAACAGTTGATTCGTGACAATGCCAATCTCATCGTTCTCTTCCGCCAAGACTCTAGAAATCTCTATCATATTTTTCAAGATCATGTGAATCCAGATATGTCCTTTACAGCTTTCACGCAATTGTGTGCTTCGTGTTGGAACCATCATCCCCATGCCTGTTTGGTCATAAATAAACAGAGTGAACGATGTGAGGGACGTTATCGCTTGGGTTTTGATCATTTTATTTCTGTTTAAAAAGACCTAGGGTTGGACATTTCCTGTTAGTGTGTCTTTACCTTTACCATGGCGAACGCCATAGGGTACAAGAAACATGTTCAAATCATGCAGCGTATTATTGAGGCACGAAATACGATTCGACATAAATTTCGTGAATTGCAACGTTTAAAAAACGTCAATCCTTTACCCATGATAAAACATGCTCCATCATCGGTTGATCCCATGAGATTTAAACCTAATGCTTCTACTGCTACTGCTGCTGCTGCTGCTACCTCTCAAACCAAACCCATAACAAGTTCAAAATTTACTCAAACAGAATCCACACGACAGGTAAAATCCTCCTCTTCCTCCTCCTCTAATGTTAGTGAACAAGAACATCAAGAACATGAAAAGAAAGAAGAAGAAGAAGAGCATGAACAAAGTGAAAGTGACAGCGAAAGCGTATTTAGTCCTGAAAGAAAAAAGAAATCGTCACCCCTTCAACAGTTTCTAAAAACAAAACAAAAATCTTCCGTCATAGCGGCAACACCGTCTTCCTCCACATCGTCTCCGTTTTCACAAGTCTTGGCAACCCCTCAAAATAAAGCTCAACTCAAAAACATTTTAATCAAACATTATGGGGCAACCCTGGAACCGTATTTGACCCTTCTATTTATTGGAAAGACAGATACCACGTATGGTGTTCGCTATGAGAATGATAGTTTTAAAATTGGGGATTCATCCATTAAATTTGCTCGTACGAAAGCTGTCATTAAAAATATCAACTATAAATTAACACCAGGTCTGTTAAAGCTGCTATTTTCTCGCACCCCCTCGACACAAGATTTTACGTCCGAGGACCTTGCTAAATATAAATCCATTTTATTAGACACCAACGCTCACAAAAGAAACTATAAATCCTCTCAGCAGGTCAATGCCAATATATCCCAAAAATATAAAACCATCATTGCAAACATCTTTGGTAAGCAAAAACATCACTCTGCCTCTGGTGTAAGGTTTAAGAAATTAAAACCCTACCTAGATATAACCTTTTGGAATAATCCCAATCAGTTAGTAGAGCGCTTATACTTGCTTCATGCATCAAAACAAGCTGGTCACACTGGACATGAGGCGGAAATCGCCGACGTTGAACAACAACTCCGAAATGCTAAAATTATCTTATAAGCCATCCCCCATCAAAGTGGGCATTGCTCATGAATTGCATAAACCAGCCCGACGCATTTATGAACGTCGTCGTGTCATTTCCAAAGGAATCGATGACCTTTGGCAGGCAGACCTGGTTGAAATGATACCTTATTCTAACGTTAACGACGGTGTACGCTATATGTTGACTGTCATTGATGTCTATTCCAAAATGGCTTTTGTTCAACCAGTAAAAAATAAAACTGGTGTCTTAGTCACAAAGGCCTTTCAACATATTATTGAACAATCAAAACGTCAACCTCACTTGTTACAAACCGACCAGGGGAAAGAATTTTTCAACAAGGATTTCTCCAGTTTTCTCAAATCTAAGGATATTCACCATTATGCCACCTATAGCAATCTCAAAGCCAGTGTGGTCGAGCGGTTCAATCGAACATTAAAAAGTTATATGTGGAAAGAGTTTACAATACATGGTTCCTATCGATGGATAGACTGGTTACCTCAACTTGTGTCTCGCTACAACAACACCATTCATTCCACCATCGGCATGAAACCTCGCCTCGTCACCAAGAACCTACCCAGACTCAATAGACTGTTTAACCCTATAAAAAGGGTAGATCCAAGGCGACATCGCCTTAAAATTGGAGATTTTGTTCGCATTAGTAAACATAGAAGTGTGTTTTCAAAATCGTATACTCCACAATGGTCGACAGAAATTTTTAAAATTCGCCAAGTCAAGCTAGGTCAACCAGTGACGTATCTCTTAGAAGATCAGAGCGGTCAACCCATTCAGGGACGATTCTATTATGAAGAAGTGCAAAAAACATTATATCCCAACGATTATCTCATTGAACGAGTAATTAAAGTCAAAGGTGCAAAATATTTTGTAAAGTGGTTAGGTTTTCCTTCCACGTATAATTCATGGGTCAATAAACATAATTTTTTGTAATAAAACCCTATTTAATTATTTTGAAAAAAAAATTTAAAAAATGTATCATATGACCTTTCATTATTCCCACCCTTTTGTTTATTACATGTCCAATAACCGCTTTGTTCGAGCCCATGCCAATCTGTTATCATGATGTTATACACTCACTCATTGTTTCAAACTTTGCGTTGCATGATGAGTCCATAATGAACCTAGGCTATGACATACACATTATAAATCCGCACACTGTATAATGACACCAGCCTCTTATCTCTCTCTGCTGCGAGGCACGTACGATGATAAGACCTGTGTCTGTCTGGATCGCCGTGGGTCAGTCTCAATGCTTTCAATTCTCATTGCATTAAGCAAGTTCTCTCTCTGCGTGTGAGCCCTGACCAGTCAAGACAAATAATAATAATAATAATGCATAAGTGTTTTATTAATATCAAAGCGCATAACCTAACGTGACTTCAAATCTGGTTTCTTACTTTTTCCCCGTTTTCCTCAACGATCTCGAAAAAAAAATGACGGAAACCATGATTTCAGGTTTTCCATACCTACATTCCCGTAAACTGAACAACGACACAAATACATCGACATGCCCATCATAAAAATCGCCTCATTCGTTTTCCAAATAACGCGAAAATGAACAAAAAAAACACCTTTTCCATAAGAAAACCATGTTTCCAGCTTTTTACCTTTTTCATGTCTATATCCACGTAAAGAGAATAAAGAGACGAAATAAATACTATCACACGCGTCATTCTCACGTTTTCGGTTTTCCAAAAATCGACAAAAATGTGAAAAACGCATGTTTTGACTCAAAACCCTAACTTCACCTTTCCGACACCTACATTCCCGTAAAGAGCACAACGAGACGAAAAAAACGAATCCAAGCACGCCCTCCTAGCATAACCCGTTTTCCAAAAATCGGCAAAAATGTGAAAAACGCATGTTTTGACCCAAAACCCTAACTTCACCTTTTCGACACCTACATTCCCGTAAAGAGCACAACGAGACGAAAAAAACGAATCCAAGCACGCCCTCCTAGCATAACCCGTTTTCCAAAAATCGGCAAAAATGTGAAAAACGCATGTTTTGACCCAAAACCCTAAGTTCACCTTTTCGACACCTACATTCCCGTAAAGAGCACAACGAGACGAAAAAAACGAATCCAAGCACGCCCTCCTAGCATGACCCGTTTTCCAAAAATCGGCAAAAATGTGAAAAACGCATGTTTTGACCCAAAACCCTAAGTTCACCTTTTCGACACCTACATTCCCGTAAAGAGCACAACGAGACGAAAAAAACGAATCCAAACACGCCCTCCTAGCATGACCCGTTTTCCAAAAATCGGCAAAAATGTGAAAAACGCATATTTAGACCCAAAACCCTAAGTTCACCTTTTCGACACCGACATTCCCGTAAAGAGCATAACGAAATGAAAATAACGAATCCAAGCACGCCCTCCTAGCATGACTCCTTCCATTCCAAGGTCGCAGGGGCTCACAACTTGCTAAGTGAGACAGCTCCCCCATTACCACACTACTCACACACACACACGCACACACACACGGACAAAAGGTGATCTCATAAGCCTATTTTTTCAAAATTGAAAATAGGCTAAAAATAGAAAATAAAAAAAAACATGGCATGCAGTAATTAAAATTTTGAAATGAGGTTTTAGTGGGTTAGAGAATTGTTGGGTTAATGTTCTTGCAGTTTAGTGCTTTGACACAACAAAAAATAATAAAATAATGAAAAATGATAAATTAAATATTAAGATAAAAAATGATTAAAAAATTTATATAAATAATGAATTAAGTAAAAATTTAATAATAAATAAATAAATAATAAACAATGCGTAGTTAACAACATATAAATAATAATTTGAAAATCTCGCCATTAATGAGTGTGGTCGCGCGTGGCGGCCATCTTGCGCATTAGCCCCTGCCCCAGAACCGCCTTATATTAACTACTCTTAACTTTTGCTGGGGTTGAAGTGTGCCTCCATTCCAATGATTGCCGCTTCCTTTCAGGGGTGTCGTAAGAAAACCAAGTTTCATCTCCTGTGACTATCTGTGTCAGAAATTCTTCGCCGCATTCATTGTAACTGGTCAAAAACTGAAATGCACTACCTATTCGTTTTGTTTTGTGTTGCTCAGTAAGAATCTTTGATACCCAACGTCCGCAAAGTTTACGAAAGTTCAGTTTTTCGGTAACAATTTCATGAATTAGTGATCGTGAGATTTGGGGAAATTCCATAGCGAGAGCACTAATTGTAAACCTGCGGTGTTCCCGGATCTTGTCATCAATCGCGTGAACCAGTTCTTCTGTAACCAAAGATGGACGCCCACTTCGTTCTTCATCGTGCACTTCACTACGTCCTTCATTGAACTGTCGGACTCATCTTCTCACCATTGAATCACTCATCGCATTTTGTCCATACACCTTCGCAAATTTGCCGATAAATTTCAATTGGTTTCACTTTCCTAGCATTCAGAAAACTAATCACAGATCTGATTTCACAAGCGGCGGGATTTTCAATCAACACCGACATTGTACGAGTAAACATGCACAACAACGTGTACGTGGCTGACAGCGCTCTCCAAATGGCGCACGTTTCTTCTCCTTGATACAGAGCGTCTACCGCGCATATGCGGAACTGCGCTGCAGCGGCACGTACAACTAGTTGAAGACGCAGGCGGCACACGTCTATGAAGAAGGTATACAAAAACTCGTGCCACGCTACGACAAATGCCTGCAACATTTCGGCAGTTATATGGAAAAGTAGTTTAAGGGTTGAAGAATTTTGTGCAATCATACTAATATATAAAAATGAGATGGTGTGTGTCTGTCTTTCTGTCTGTCTGTCTGTCTGTCTGTCTCTCTGTTACTCAATAACGCAAGAACCACTGGTCCGATTTAAATGAAATTTTGCATGGATGTAGCTGATTTACCAGGTTTACATATAGGATATTTTTGATTTCGAAATTTTGCACTATTAAAAATGGCGACCATTTTAGTGATGACACAACACCCTTTGGTTTCAAAATGTCATATTTCCATGTCAAATAAAAAGAGAACGGTAGGAAATAGAAAACTTTTGATGGCACATATGAGCTTTGAAATTTAATTTCCTATCCAAAAGGTCCTTATCACTTTTCGTGTATCTCCAAAGGTTAGCGAGTAAAACCGACATTTGTGACGTCACTACACCCTTTGGTTTCAAAATTTCATAATTCCATTTCAAATAAAAAGAGAACGCTAAGAAATAGGAAACTTTTGATGGCATACATGAGCTTTAACATTTAATTTTCTATCCGAAAGATCCTTAACACTTTTCGTATATCTCCAACGGTAAACGAGTGAAACCTAAATTTGTGCAATAAAACACGGTCAACACCGACCGGTGCAGTATATCTTTCTATATATAACAAGTAGTTCCGTGAAGAACTATACAGCCTATTTTCATATATCCTACTTATGTTAATTGCCACTATCAACATACACAATTTCAGTTTGATTGCTGTAATAGATTCGTAGATATTGAGAACCGACTAAATATTTCGGATGGTCGCCATGTTGGATTTTATATATGTAGGTCCTAGAGTTATGTACTGTTACATGCAGATTATTGTGAACGTGTAGTATTCAAACTTCAATCGCATAGTTAGGACATAAGAAAAAACAAGGAGATTTTAAAATTTTTCACAGCTGCCATCTTGAGGTTATGGAAACAATTGAAATAAATTAGATGCCAGTGGATTAACATTCGTATAAGGATTTACTGTACCAAGTTTCACTGCACGCGGATGGTTAAATTGCGAGAAACGTCCATGTGAATATTTATAATTCGCGTCACCGCCATGTTGGATTTGTGATCACCAGGTTATTTAAAGTCCTATAGGTGAACTTAAGTTCATAGCCCCTATGAACATTAAAAAATGCAGTTTGATTGCTAACATAGATTCGTAGATATTCAGTATCGTCTAAATATTTCGGATGGTCGCCATGTTGGATTGTTAAATGTATAGGCCATAGAGTCATGTACCATTGAAGGAAAATTATTGCGTAGGTTCATTATTCAAACTTTCACTTCAATCGCATGACTATATCACAATAAATAAAATCTTAATTTTAAAATTCGCACTGCCGCCATCTTGAGGTTATGTAAACAATTGAACTAAATTAGATACCAGTGGATTACAATGTGTATAAATATTTCCTGTGCCAGGTTTCAGTGCGCTTGGAACAATAAATCGCGAGAAAGGTCTATTTAAAATTTTCAAATTCGCTTGGCCACCATGTTCGTTTTGTAGTTAACCGGTTTTTGAAAGTCTTATAGATGGACTTCCAGTAGTGCCCTTTATCACCGTACAAAATTTTAGGATTTTACCGCTAATAGTTTCAGAGATATAGAATGCCGGTGAAATATTTCGCACATCCGCCATCTTGTGATTATGTAAACATTTGAACGAAGTTAGATGTCGGTGCATTACAATGTGTATAAACATATACTGTACCAAGTTTCATTGCGTTTGGTTGGTCAAATCGCGAGAAACGTCTATTTAAAAGTCGCAAATTCGCTTGGCCGCCATGTTGGTTTTGTAGTTACCAGGTTTTCAAAAGTCACATAAGTGAACTTATAGTAGTTCCCTCTATAACCATAGAAAATGTCAGGGTAATATCGGTAATAGTTTCGGAGATATTGAATGCTGGTGAAATATTTCGCACAGCAGCCATGTTGGATTGGTGAGTCGTAACAAAATTTGAAGGGCACGGTCGAGGTCGCCGGGAATAGTGCTATGAACTTTCCGAGTTTCATTGAAATCGCTCCAGCCGTTTAGATTTTATTAGGGGGGGACACACACACGAATCACACACACACACACGAATCACACACACACGCACACACACACACACACGCACACACACACACACAAAAGGTGATCTCATAAGCCTATTTTTTCAAAATTGAAAATAGGCTAAAAATGAAAGTTTGTCTGTTTTTCTCCGAATTTCTACGGACAATTGAGTTGTTTACGCGTTTCAGACTGTTTTTGATGGATGCACGTGAATTATTTTTCCGTCTGTCTGACTATCTGTCTGTTTGTTTGTTCGTCTGTGGACAACTTTGTTCCCTTATAACTCGAGAACGGCTGGGTGTATCAACGTAAAATTTGGTACAGATATCCATCAGAGGCACGACACTTATCATTGATATAACACTTATCCGTACCCCTCATAAAAGGGGGCCTACCCCCTTAAAATACATGCTGAAATAGGTATAGAAGGACGAGACAAAGCTCATTTTCAGCCCCTCAATGTGAGAGACAAAACTTGGGTACCCGAAAACCACATTTTAAGGCCCTAAGACCAACCGTTTTTGAGATATTCCCAGAAAACTAATTTCATTTAATAAACTAATGAACAAATGCAAGCCAGTAACCATGGCAACAGATTCTCAGAGGTCCATCTATTGCTGTAAGACGCAATGCAATTCCATTAATTACATTAGTGTGAAAGTTTGCAAACGGCTAGAAGGTTATCACGGAACCAAATTAAGCCGTAAAATTCATCAATACGTTTAACGCGCTTAAAGGGATTATGGGGTACTCTAGAATTTTTTCACGCGAATCACACATGCGGGTGTGGTACGGCAGGTCTATTATATTCCTATCCCCATATTATTCATTCATTCATTTCGTATAGGCCATCTTGGACCGCGTCATTCCCACTGTCTCCTACTGGCTTTGATGTTTGCCCAGTACGCCCGCATTCGTTCTCGGTGGACTTCCTTCCGTTCCTGGGTACAAATCTTTCCCGTTTTCAGCTTCGGTTTTTCTTGGAAACCATTGCAAGCTTGAAGCTTTCTTTTGAGTGGGGCGCGCTCCTTAATGTCTATTGGTGTAATCCCCACTTCTTTCAGATTTTTATCCAGTTCTATGAACCAGGCCCATTTTGTTTTCCTCTCGTGAAAGTAAGTTATGTTGCGGTTGGTCAGTCTCGCTGGGCTCATTCGTTTCACAAGCCCAAAAAATGGTATCCTTCTCTTCCGGATGACGTTACTTATCTTCTCCACATTAGTATATAGTTCATGGTTACGCCGTCTTCTGTATTCCCCATTGTCTTTGATGGAACCCAATATCTTTCTCAAAATTTTTCTTTCATTGGCCTCCAGTTTCTCGACTAAGCCTATTTTGTTCATCGTGAGGCATTCAGAAGCATACAATACCTCCGGACGGATGACAGTGCAGTAATGTTTTAGTTTTGCGTTGAAGGATATTGACCTTTTCTTATAGATGTCCTTAGTGTAATGGTAGGCCATTTCCATTTTGCTCATGCGTGATTGAATGCTTCTTTCTCTGATAATATCCCTGCCCTGACCCGTCCTGAAAAGAAAAGTACATGGCCATTGGCTGCATTAATAATTTAAAAAAAAGGTGTTATAATTTATCTCTATATTATATTATTATTAGTATTATATTATGGCGTACAACGACGAGACAAATCCCCTCGGTGCCAGAAACAAAACTCGGGGGCCCTAAAGGGTCCTCGAAAACTACATTATAAGGCTCTAAATCCAACAGTTTCTGAAATATTCCCAGAAAACTAATTTAATTTATTTTAACAAACTAATGAAGGAATGCAAATCGGTAACCATGAGAACATTATATCAAGGGGTGGCTAACAACTTTCCTTCTATTTCTGTAAGAAGCAATGTCACTCCATTTATTACATTTCTGTGAAAGTTTGCAAATGGCTATAAGGTTATCACGGAACTAACGTAGACTGTACAATTCATCAATGCAATTAAGGGGGTCAAGTGGTAACCTAGAATTTTTTCATGCAATTTTCACGTTCGACATATAGTACAGAAGGTCTATTATATCTCCAAACAGCAACATTATTTTCAAAAATTCTTGAATTGAACCAGCATTTTTTTTTTTTTTTTGCGGCTTTTAGGAATTTGGGCAATTTGAGACTAAATAACCTGAATTTTCATGCACCACTAGCCTTTATAATTTATGAAAGGGGTCTTCCTGTGTATGGGCACCTAGCACAACGTAGAAGGTCAGTTTTTATGTGACGTGTATTGCGTTTCGTCTACAAGGCTTTCAATTCTATTTCACGTCAGAAGTACACGTTAGGTGAATTTAGACTGAGAGCACATTTTAACTTTTTTTTTGTCGACAAACGGGTTCATCGAAAGGATGAATTTGTTCGATACTGTGTGGTAGATATACCTATATTGGGATATCTCGGAAATATGTTGTAGACAATAGAATTGTCTGTCTGTCTTTCTTTGTATCTTTATGTAGCCTACGCCTATAACTCGTGTTCGGATGCTTGGAGCATCGTAAAATTAGGTATGGTAACCATGAGAGTCAATACACCAATCATTTATAAAACTCTTCACCGCACTTTTCATACAGTAGAAGGGATGATATAGAGAAAAACTTCTCAATACATGCTAAAATAGGCGAAATATAAAAATTATCCTAGAAGGACGACCGAAGCATATGTTGCGCTTCTCAATGCGAGACACAAAATTCGGGAATCTATAAAGGGTCTCCGAAAACTACATTTTAAGGGCCTTAAATTAACCGTGTGTGTGATATTCCCAGAAAACTAACTTCGTTCTGATTAACTTGAAGGAATGACAAACCGCTAACCATTGCAACAGTAGCTCAATTGATAATGTCTGGTGTTAACAACGAACACTGTTCGAAGATCGGGTACTTCTGCTAGTAAATAAATATTTTTTCTGTATCTGTACACAATTTAACGTTATTACCAAACGGAACTTACTTCCTGGACGTTCTTCGTATTATTATTTATCTAGATTGCCACGGTGAGTGAGAGGATATCGTGTAGGTCTACTAACCCCAAGATTGCAGGTTCGCTCCTGGCCGTGGTAAGTGATTTTTAAAGGCGGCAAAAAAAACGATACGCATGTCATACGATGTTGGCATGTCAAAGAACTCATTTGGATTCAGTAGGCCGAGTTCCTAATGGCAAAATTAATCTCGGGAGTTTCCGCCAACACAAAGTTCCTCATTTCTCTACTAGAAAGCGCTATAGTGTTCAAGGAGCTCAGATATCTAATATCTAACCTCCTTGACTTTCATAGTCAAGGAACGATGAAATTCGACATGCAAGCTACCCTCTGGGTGTCAAATAACAAAGCTTGCACCCGGCATCAGAGGTCATACGCTATTATTATATTATTATTATTTATCTAAGAAAAAATTCCCCTACAGGAGACAGATTCAACTTGATAACATGTCATTTGGAAGTGTGTCTTCTCCACTCCTCCCTAAATCTCTTCTTTCTCGTAAATACTTGTTTCCCTCCAAATGTAGTTGGGCACAATTCGTGTTGACCGACTAAAAAGCAACCCGCCCCGGCTTCGCCCGGGAACAGTTATGAACGCATTACGTGAAAAGCGCTTTTTATTCGATGTCAATCCTACATCCGTTTTACGTATCGGCATGTTGGGTTAAAATCACTGACTGGACTATTAATTATATTATCATGGAGATGCGTGTGCAACGAATTCTTGTCAGACGTAATTTAAGAATGGCGAGGTGCATGAAACACAAATCCTCCTTCCGTCCAATCTATAAACACTTATAGTGGTTGATGTATTGAAGATAGAGATATGCTCTCGCGGACTTTTTTTTGTACAACTGTTCATACTGAACAATTCTGACACTCATACTGTATTGATATCTTTATGTTCGACCCTGACTATTATATGTCAGAAAACTGTCCCATAATGAGGCTCATTATAACACTAATTTTTATTATGAAACAGTTTCTCCCACCAATCAGAGCTCAAGAAACAGTTGTTTGACCAATTAGATAATTAGATGCGCTGAGTTCCACGGCCTTCTAATTTAAATTTCACTGCCTGGCCTAGTGTCATATTAGGGTAATCGAGGAGGCCATGGTCAAATACAAGGCATTCGCTGCGTCTCATGCGCTCTTTTCAGTACATAAAACTGGCGAAATCTCGACAGATATTTATGAATATTTATGTTCGAACATAAAATAGTTATAATAATTATCGTCGAACATGAACCGTCGTATGCAACTCGCCTATAATGGTAATTAAGACACTCGTATGGAAATTTACCTTCCTCGAGATATCCCTTACAGAATGGTGATAACCGCATCAAAATGCATCCAGTGGTTCTCGAGATTACCCGTGACATCCAAGAATCGGGGACTTAGTTTTATACTAAGTAGAGATACTCGGGGAATGACGATAATTATTGTATGTTAGTGCAGCCAATGTCATAGTTGTATATCTTGTAATATTTTATCAGGTAGACCCAAGTATAATTGGGCAACACAAGTTGGCAACACTGAAAACTGGCTTCAAAACTTTCTATCTGCAAGTATTATGGTGATGATGATGATTATTGTTGTTTTAAGGGGCCTAACATCTAGGTTATCGGCCCCTAATGGTTTGGGTGATGGTGAGAGATGAGATGAGAAAGAAAACTAATACTAACTACAGACTTACAAACTAGAAGAAGAAATGGGAAGCAAATAAAGGATAAGGCAAATAAAGGACAGGAAGAAAAAAATGCCCTCAACCCTCGAAGAATGAGAATTGAAGGAAGGAGAGCAATGAAAGGCAGATAGGAAAGGGAAAGAGGGGAGAGCCCACTCCAAGTTCAGAAGAAAAAGGTGACCAAACGGACCCAGCTCAGGAATCCCTCGGGGTCGCCAACTCCCAAATTCATCAGTCGTGAGCACTTGAGGGTGTAGCACTATTCTGGGTGTAACAGAAGTGGTGGAGCTACATACATCCTGCCTCCTTTAGGGCCTTGTGCAAAAGGCAGAAGATAACATGAAAATGAAAGGAAGGCTGCCCCTCGCAGAAGCAGGGTATCAGGAAAGATGAGACAAGAGCCAAGTAAGGCGGGAAAGTGAAAGACTCCCTAGGCCTCCGATACCCTAATACTGTCGGGGTCGGAATAGATCAAGAGTTAACCAAGGGAGGACGACAGGAATGAAGACGGAGAGGAGCCCAGCACAAGTAAGTGGAAGCAATGCCGGACTCAGCTAGGGTCCAGTGGTTGCCAACCCACGTCCCACTAGATGTGAGCCTTATTATGGTGAGTCACGGTGGTGAATGACGCACAGAATGGCTTCTGCACCTTGGAACTCCGGAGTTCCGGGTCCCTCTTACAGTCGTGGGGCGAGCTTCAATGCGCACGGCTACATCGCATGGTGTTAACATAAGAAAGGAAACCAGTAGGCTATCTTCCCCCTGCCCTGATGACCGAGTGTGCGAGTCGGGTGATAAGTGAGCCCATTGTCAACTATAACCGTGATTACTTACATCCTGATTAGGAATACTCCACACGCTGTTCTAGTCAGCAATGAAAGGCTTGCATCACCAGGCAGGGTCACTCGACAGTGATTGTCGCTTCAGGACCGGAACATCGAGGCTATCCGCCCTGTCCTGATCCTCTACTACACGCACAATGAAAGGCTTGCACCGCAAGTACGAAAAAAATAAAACGGACTGGAGAATAAACTCTGGGTCCACCTAAGTGGTTGCATCTATTGAAACTAAATTTGACTGTCTGTGTGGCTCAGTAGTAACGGTTTCGTCAGTGGCTTCGGTGGGGCGGACACTCCCGGCACTAAAAGCCATACGCTAAATAATAATAATAATAATAACGTTCTCAACTGCTGTTCCCAAGGTTGCTATATTGAATCTTGGTGCAGTCAGTTGGCATTTGAGGCTGCACGAATGCGAGGGAGCCGTATCACTAGATTTGTTGGCATCTTAAAGATCCCCTTCGGATCACCCAGGCGTCTCTAAAAGCTGCAGCAGTTAAAAGGGACGTAAAACAGGTTATCAGAAAAATTCTATATACACACACCCAAGTACACGGGGATTAATGACTACGATGTGCGAGGCCCTCAAATGAAGCAACAACTATGATGATTATTGTTTTGTAACCTAATTATTATTGGCGTTAAAAATCCCTCAGTACGCCCTCCTTTGGAGTGGAATAAAGCCAGCGGTCCCATGCATTATATTTATGGCATGTAAAAGACCCTTCCACTAATTACACTTGTGTGAAGCTAAATTATAGGTTCGATTTGACTAACGCTCTTAGGTTCCAACGCTCGTCGCCAGGAGCCGACTGGTTTTCAGACAGATTCTACACACACCCAAATTACACGGGGCTACATGAACACTTTGTCGCAGCTCGTAAACTAAGGAAGCTTTCATCACTGGACTTTCAACTCCCTCTACAGTTGTGTTGCACTACTTGACGCAAGCAGCTATGCTGCGGGATAAACACACATGTGGAAGTGCGCAGTAGACAATTCTAATTAAAGATCGTGTAATATACACCAAGTAAACTTCCGTTCGGTTTCGCTGTTTGCTATGCTGTGTCCACTTCCGATACAGAGTAAACCGACAGAGGCTCACCTCCGCATGGAGATGACTGTTACACACACGGCGCGGCGCTACAGGCTATTACCTGTTGTATGTTTCATTTCTATAACATTTACACACACAAGGTAAAAGTAAATTTGTGCGGCCTCAAATGAGCAAAGCGAACACCAAAATCAACCTCCACACAATGTTGGTGCTCAGCAACGATTCCCGTTCTAACGAGTGTTACTATAGTATTGTGCATACCCCTGTAAGGGATAGTGATCTCTATAGCAACCACTGTTATAAGAACAGTTTAAGTTTTCAAAGATGCTGATAGTTGAATCCTTAAGCCAAATTTCGGAGAATTTTCATGCAGAAGTGCTGGTATTTCTAAAAATCAAATATTATAGACCTATGTAGTTAGTGAATGATTCTTTTTATGTCATAAATCTCAGGCATTCTGTCATAAAACTAAGGCATAGGACCGCCGGATTTACTTCCCCTCCGCAGGAAGGCATACTGAGGGATTCTTACACCAAAAATTGAACAATGTATTTTTTTATCGTATGGCTTTTAGTGCCGGGAGAGTCCAAGGACATGTTCGGCTCGCCAGTTTTGTAGCTGCTTCGAGACGGACACTCAATGGGTGAGCTACAAGGACCGTTGGGGAGGAAAGTTGGAAGGGAAGGGCGAGGAATTGGAAGGTAGCGGCTGTTGCCTATAGTTAGGGACCAACCCCGGCATTTGCCTGGAAGGAAGATGGGAAACCACAGAAGACCATCTTCAAGGTTGCCGGCGGGAGGATTCGAACCTCCTCGCCTCCCTGATGTGAGCGACTGCCATTAGTCATGCCGTAACGACCACGGCTAACTCACCCGGTAACATTGTAATGAAATCAATTTATGAGTCATTGACCTTCTATCCAGTAACTTAGTTCAAAAAAATACACGAGCATTAACATATTAAATACTGAAGATGAAAGATTGCACTCTCGACATTCCAACATACTGCTTACCATGACTGAAAACTTGATGAGGAAAATTGAGACCTATAGGCCTACGTTTATTTCAGTTTCCTGCATAATTCTTGAATTTCTTGGAATTAAATGATATACCTCCACATAGTCCAAACGCTTGACTCATAGCTATGCTCCTTAAGAAATCTGAATGCTTCCCAAGGGATCCTAAATGCAACCGTATTTCTTGGATTTGGAAACAATAAGTGCAGTTAAAAATAGGCAGAGAGGCCTAATCCTTCGACTTGATTTAACACCATCCGCAAAAACTCTACCATTTTCTTTTAAGAGGCAACATTTTCCAATTCGCTTGGCATACTTGATCACAATCAATACTCAAGGGGAAACTCTGGAACGTATAGGTCTCAATATTTACCTCATCACGTTTTCAGTCATGGCCAGCAGATGTTGCAACGTCGAGAGTGCAATCTTCTGACGCCCTTAAAGTTTCAATAGTGCCTAAAAGTAATCGTATGTATAAGAAAATTCCTCAGTAAATATTTTCCCTTTGGCCGTCATGTTTTTTGACAGGTTTCGATTAGTTATCAATTAAAGTGTAAAAATAAAATATAAATATTGTAATAAAAATAATAAATATAAAATTACAATAATAAAATAAATATACAAATTAAAATAATAAACATAACTATAAAATATATGAAAATAATTGTAAAATCAATTGGAAATTGGTAATTAATTAATTCAATAGAAACATATCAATATTATATCATTTATTCTTTGATTCAATCATTTATTCTTTCATTCCATCATTTATTCTTTGATTCAATCATTTATTCTTTCATTCTATCATTTATTCTTTCATTCCATCATTTATTCTTTCATTCTATTATTTATTCTTTCATTCTATTATTTATTCTATCATTCAATCATTTATTCTTTCATTCTATTATTTATTCTTTCATTCTATTATTTATTCTTTCATTCAATCATTTATTCTTTCATTCAATCATTTATTCTTTCATTCAATCATTTATTCTTTCATTCCATCATTTATTCTTTCATTCTATTATTTATTCTTTCATTCCATCATTTATTCTTTCATTCCATCATTTATTCTTTCATTCTATTATTTATTCTTTCATTCTATCATTTATTCTTTCACTCAATCATTTATTCTTTCATTCCATCATTTATTCTTTCATTCTATTATTTATTCTTTCATTCTATTATTTATTCTTTCATTCAATCATTTATTCTTTCATTCTATTATTTATTCTTTCATTCTATTATTTATTCTTTCACTCATTTATTCTTTCACTCAATCATTTATTCGTTCTTCTGTTCAATCATTTATTTTTTCATTCAATAAATATATCATTCATACATTCTTTCATTCACTCAAATTATCATTAGGGGCGTGGTGGCGCAGCGGTCAAGCTGTTGGCCTCTAACCAAGGCGGACCGGGTTCAATTCCCGGTCAATGAATGTGAGATTTTGAAAGTGAAATGCCAAGTCCTGTGACTCTGATTCCACGTAAATAGGGGGTCCCGTGGTTCAGGTTTGCGTAATACAACAAACTTCCTCCGTTCATTCAAGCTATCATTCTCTCTTTTAATCATTGATTTAAGAAGACATTCATTTTTTTTACATTTTTAATTCATTCATTTTTTGATTCATACATTCAATAAATTATTAATTGATTGATTCATTCATTCATGGCGTATTATCTATACAGACTGTCCATGTATAGTCAATAAGCCTCTGTAAGCGAATGAGCGCCATCATGATCCCTTATCATTATATTTGAATTGCAGCCAAAAGCCATAGCAGGGCATTTCAATCGAATGCCAGTAGCCTCTCCAACAAGTTCATTTTCAAGTATTTCCAACTTTGGCTACCAGACGCCCACCGGTGAACGTTGGAATTTGATAGAGCGTTTCTAACCAAATAACTTACAAAGTTTGGCTACACACTACCAATTAAAAATCCCTCAGTATGCCTTCCTTCGGAGGGGAAGTAAAGTCGGCGTCCCATGTCATAGATTTATGGCATGTTAAAGAACCTTCCACTAATTGCACCTGTGTGAAGCTTAATTGTATAGGTTAAGTATGTAAACAACGCTCTTAGGTTTCTACGTTCGTTGCCAAGAGCCGACCGCGGTGGCGCCTGGTAGCTAAGTTCTGAACTTGGCCTAGTAGTCGTTGACGGTGGCGCTTGGCGGCAAAGGTAGGAACTATTTGAAAAATTCTAAGTTTCAGTACTTAAATTAATAAACAGATAACACACACTAATACAGCCATCACAATTAGCACCGGTTATCAGGCAGATTCTACACACACCCAAAGTACACGGGGCTACATGACCGCGTTGTCGCAGCCCCTTAACTTAAGAACCAACCAACACTACCAATTGTAGTGGTAGATTCTTTTACATGCCATAAATGTATGGCATGGGCCCGCCAGATTTACTTCCCCTCCGAAGGAAGGCATACTGAAAGATTTTAACGCTCTTAAAAATCCGACGACTTCAGCATGGTTTGAACCCGCGAACTTGGGCATCAGTTAGCTTTGCGGCCTCTTCTTGTCCTACATCTCTCACTTTGAAATCATAAAGCACCGAATCTATCACCTCCAACATCTACCTCTTCAGAACGAAATAATTATAATACAGTGTCGAGCACGCTAGAATTATTAGTGGGGACGATAACCTAGTTGTTAGGCCCCTTAGAACAAGAATTATCATCATCATCATCATATTATTATTATTATTTCTAAATGATATCGTAATTTATTTCTCATACCATCCACTCGTTCGTAATTTGTTAAGGTTCAAATTCGAGTTTCCGTAATTTAGAAACTAATATTGAGGCCATCCCTGTACGTTCTTATGAACTGAGAACAGAGATAATTATTACCACACAAAGAGTCCTCATAAATAATCAAAATTACATTGAGAGCACTGTTATTAGTAGCAGTGGCTTCATTCCAGACGAGGTCTATTTATTGAGAGCGGACGACAGCAGCATTAGCCTAGTTTCATACAGAGGTCTGCGTTATTGCTAATGATTGCAGAATGCAAATTAAATTAGTCCCAGACAAGAAACTGCAGTTGTTTTCTTTAAAAAACTCATTACCTTATTCAATTGCATACAACACTACCAGGATATATCCATTCAGACTGGGAACATTCCTATTCGGGCACTGAAGCCAACAGTGTCTGCTGCACTTGGCAAGAATAAGCCATTCAGAGGTTGTTTCAAAAGTATATGCATGCGTATTGGAATAGGGATTAACAGGATATAGTATTGGCATATTGGCAATAAAATATAACATTTTTGGGATGCAGTATAAATAAATAAATAAGTGAATGAATGAATTAAACGAAGGAGTAATCAAATGAATTAATAATTGAACAAATGAGTCTGGGTATAAATGATTAAATAAAATAATAATTAAAAATGGCAGTTTAATAAATAAGTAAATGAATAAATATATAAATAAATAATACATTTTATAAATAAATAAATGAGAAATTAATAAATAATGAATAAATAATTAATAAATTAATTAATTAATTAATAAGCGAAGCCTCCGTGGCTCAGGCGGCAGCACGCCAGCCTCTCACCGCTGGGTCCGTGGTTCAAATCCCGGTCACTCCATGTGAGATCTGTGCTGGACAAAACGGAGGCAGACAGGTTTTTCTCCGGGTACTCCGGTATTCCCTGTAAACATTTCATTCCAGCAACACTCTCCACTATCAATTCATTAAATCTGTCATTCATTTAATCATTGCCCCAGAGGAGTGAGTCAGGCCTCGGCAGCCGGCACAGTTCATATCCTCGCCGCTAGACGGGGGCTTCATTCATTCCATTCCTGACCCGGTCGCAGACTGGAAGCAGGCTGTGGATTTTCATTTTCATTTCAATTAATTAATAAGCGAATGAATGAATTAAATGAATATATAATTAAATAAATGAAAAACTAACAAATTAATCGTTGTAGAAATGATTAAATAAAATAATAAATATGAGCTGTAACAAATAATAAAATCAAGAAGTAATTAAATAAAAAAGAAAAATAATAAATGATTGATAAATAACTAAATAGAAGGAGTGATCAACTAATTAATTCATCAATAAATAAATCAATTGTCTCAGGCAACAGATCGGAAGCAACTTACGCAGTGGAAAAGCTCATGAGATTGCATACAAGACCGGATTACATATCTCTTACGACAAGACCAAATGTGTATATGAAGAGAAGGCCAGAAAATAAATCCCCTTTAAACACCAAATACGGTGAAATCCCCCAAGTCTGCACTTTTAAGTACTTTGGCGAAATTATACAGCCCTCAGGCCTTAATCGAATCGCCAATAAACTAAGCTCCTTGCAATTCGACGAACGCCAAATTACGACATTATAAAACAGTTGTTCTTCCAGAATCAACATATGCCGCTGGAACAATAGTAATCGATGGTCATTCCAAGATTGGTTGGTTGGTTGGTTGGTTCTTAAGTTTAGGGGCTGCGACAACGCGGTCATGTAGCCCCGTGTACTTTGGGTGTGTGTAGAATCTGTCTGATAACCGGTGTTATTTGTGATGACTGTATTAGTGTGTGTTATCTGTTTGTTAATTTAAGTACTGCAACTAAGAATTTTTCAAATAGTTCCTACTTTTGTCGCCAAGCGCCACCGTCAACGACTACTAGGCCAAGTTCAGGACTGAGCTACTAGATGCCGCCGCAGTCGGCTCTTGGCAACGAACATAGAAACCTAAGAGCGATGTTTACATTCTTAACCTATCCAATTTAGCTTCACACAGGTGCAATTAGTGGAAGGATCTTTAACATGCCATAAATATATGACATGGGACCGCCGGCTTTACTTCCCCTCCGAAGGAAGGCATACTGAGGGATTTTTAACGCTCTTAAAAAATCCGACGGCTTCGGCCGGGTTTGAACCCGCTATCTTGGGCATAGAAGCTCAGCATGCTACCGACTACGCCACCGAAGCCGCCCATTCCAAGATTAAGGAACTGGAAAAGCAGGAGCGAAAAGTTATCCGGATGATCTACGGAGCAATCAATAGAAATGGCATTAGGATGAAGAGACCTAGTACAGAACTCTACCAAAAGACCAATACGATAACAGACGAAATTAGAAAACGCAGAGCCAAATTTTACACTCACATCCACAGGATGGCCACCTCCAGATTGCCAAAGATACTCCTTGGTATCATAACACAGAGTAAATGCAGCACAGAAAGGCTTAAAGAGGTACAGTGAGACTTACAAGTAACCAGTATAGTGTGCCCATTTAGCAAGAAATATGCCAATCACAGTATACCAGCGTAGCTCAATTCGGAATTTTCGGGGCAGCGGTAAGTTCCCCCACTCTGTGACTCACATATTTTGGATTAATTAGAGGATACACTTGCAAAAATAACAACAAAATCAGCTCCTATTTAAACACATTTAATTAATAAAATTAACGGCGCTACAAACACTTTAACAAATTTAATTACTGACCCAATAATCAACTGCTTGTTCCCAATGAACAAGGAATCACAAATATAAACCAATATTGTATTCAAAACCTGTGGTTTCCACATAAACCAACAATTCTTACTTAGTCTCACTTCCATAAAGTACTAACATTAAGTTTACATAACTCCGAGCTCTTTGGCTCCATGCATTTACATTATTATGGTGTCATTCTTGTACACCTCAAACACTATCTTTTATATTTTTTTATTTCTCAAAAACAAATATATACTTATATTTAAAATCCATGTTAATTATATAACTCAATATTTTGGGCATGTCCACACATTCAGTTGTTATCATCTCTCTTTATTTCACAAATATATTAAGGTAGTCAGAAAATCAATTGTGTACTCCAGAGCGTGAAGGTACTTGACACAGTCAAAAAACTATAGTTACTCCCGAACTCAGTTGCCTTCAATCAACTCGTGGAATCCCACGTCCATACATTATTACAATAGGGATTGTTATTTATCTCTTATGTCTTAATAGACCATTATCATATAAGAAACTACGATCTGAACCGGCAAACGAAATATCCATCTATAAAGACCTCGGTTCAACGCCCGGGTCGTTAACAACTTTAAACACTCCTGGTGTATTCATTCTCTTTACAACAGCTTACGAGACGGTCTCTGTTCCCTCTCGCTTTAAGAGAGCTAGACTCTACTACTTGGGGTGCGATTTATGACCACGTAGGGTGACGGCGACTCCCTGTCTGACCCAACGTTAGTAGCTTATTTCCAAGGCTGTCAAAACAAACCTTCCCATTATATCCAGTTCTGGGGAGACCGGGCTTTACTGTACCGTATTCATTCAAACAACTATTCTTTGGTTCACAGACCATTTTCGTATCCTTGGCATTTATTAATTATGAGAGGGTCCTCATTGATTGGGAAGATTAATACACATACGACGACGGAGAATTTAAGGGGCTTTTATCATAAGAAGATTCTGCATTCGAATCTGTTCACGTGCCTCGGGAACCAATCCCTTATAGAGGACTTATACAAAATGCGATTTAGAGTCGGCCGTGGCCCATATGACATACGCTCAATAATACCATATATTAGCTCCCTTTTTAAGTACATACACAATGCCTCGTGATACTATGTCACAAATAGAGGACTTATACAATTATCAATTCACTGCAACCAACTACCCTCCATAAGTAATGTACCAAGTATTTTAACCACTACGCGTTCCTAGCGTGACACTTTAATATTATATTTGCGCTCATTATGCGCTATGCATTATTTTAAGCCGAAAATGTCTTCCCAAGAACTGATAAAATCTCTTTAGTAACGATTCATATTATTTTAATTCACATATTAATCTTTCCGTTGTCGATAAATCGCTCCCTGTTTTAAAATATTCCATTGAACATCATATCTTACACATACGTTAAGGCTTAACGCTCTTATGTTCATATCAATTTATTTGATTTTTGTTTAACATTTCCATATTTAATTATTATTATTATCTTTATTCTTTATACAAGCTCAAAAGCTATTTCTTTCATATCTCAACTTTACTTTATTTCAATGTCTTTCATGATAATTAATGATATTTCGCTTGCTCTTATGACATTTGTTAAATACATTAACCCTTTATTCACATATTTCCTCTACGGGATTTATTCTTTACATAATTATTTATAATTTCTCAATTTTTTTATTATTGTTCAGACCGTGTTCTTGATTATTCAGTATTTATTTATTAATACACATCCCTTTTACTCAAAAACTCCGGTAGGTTTTGTACACAATCAATTTCTGACACCAAAATAGAATGAATTTAGTACTCACATGTTTCCAGATCATCCCATGATCTTTAATCTGGTGCGGTGCTTCATTTTTGGGCCCACTTTGAACTTTTACTCCATATTAAAGGAATTCATCTTACTTAAAAACACTTTTTGATATACATTTAAAACACTTAACATTGACGACATTTTTATATACTGATGTGTCTCTTTTGAACACATAATAAACACTAAAAATATTAATTTAACGCACAATCTTGATTATTTTACACTTCACAATTCTCGATCACTAGGCCGTATTTCTGAGCCTATCACACGTGATCTTCTGAAATTCCCGTTTCCAAGGGTGAAATTTATTCGATGTCGGCTTCCTATCCTGCAGAATGCGAAAGTCCCGAAACATCTACTGTTCCCTGGAGTCCAATTCTACTACTCCTATCCTGGATAACCGGCTATTTATCTAGCTTGAACGGCTTCTTTGTAGATCTGTCTATCGATCCTAACGAAAGTCTATACGGATCGAGGTCTCCTCTAAGACCTATAGATTTAGTTTATAGCAGCTAGCACTTCTCAATTCTAGTATTTTTAGAATAGTTCACCTGCTTTCTGGAGATAATGTTTATAGTCTCCTATCTTCTTTATTTGAACTGTTTTAACACTTCTATGTTTCGAACCTTATTCTGTTCTTCCCTTTTAGGTTTCTTTAATTTAAATAACAGTTTATCTGTCTGGTATGATACTTCCGTACGTTATGATCTATTCATTCGTACATTTAACGACCTATCGCCTTTAAGTCCGACGTTCGCAGCCTGCTCTGACTATATCTTACGAATTTTTACTTTAACTTGTATACAGTCGGGCCTAAATCCTATAATTAGGATTTTCCTAATATTTCACTACGGCGATACTTTAAAATTTCGTCTAGACCACTCCTTATGGAGGCAAGCAAGTCGTTAATACTGCGACGCCTGTGGCTATCGGATCTTACTTCTGCGGTGTAACACAACGTTTCTCCCCTCAAGGAGTACTGGTAGCTGTTTTTTCGATGTAACGCAGAGTTACGTCCCTCACGGACTGTCGGAATGACTACTTCTACGTCGTGGTGCAGCACTTCCCCTCACGGAGTGCTCGTATGACTGCATGATTGGCTTGGAAACGCCCGAAGCTTTATACTGTTTTACTACAAAAAAATAAGACTCTAGCCTTTTCTGTGGTCAACTTCTAAAATAATGGTGCCACAAATATAAAAATTATACCTTCCGAAAGCTCTTCTTCTCAATGTCACATAATCTCATTGCACCTAAGAATCGATCGTGCAATTCGGAGATATTAATTAATTTCTCGTCCTCAATTGTGTGGGTGTTGCATTTCTTTTGCTCTCTCCCCTCCACAGAGGCTTAGGTACTTCCCCAATGACGTCGTCTTACGTCGGCAGTTTTTTTCTGCGCAATTATTAAATGGTTTCTCTTTACTGAAAAATCTCTCATTCAAAATGATTCACTGTACTGTGCTTGTTTACTCATTATTATGCTCGTAAACGTGTTAATTTTAATTATTCCTCTTCTGGCGCATAAGCGATGTTGTCAATTTCCAGCAACGTCAGCTCGAATTCCGATTCAGGCTTCCTTGTCTATCACGGTGGAAATTTCCATTCAGTTATTAATACTCGTGACCAGCCCTCTCTTGAATGTCGAGTGGGGTGATCTCATCTTAAGAACATCTGTCCCTAGTCGCTTGCACAATGTTAAGCTATAATCCTGGCTTAAAATCTCTCTCCGTTCCTTTAGGAAACTATACGTTTCTTTCATTTCTTCCTTAAGGACATGGGTTCGACCTTCCATGGACCCTACGGCACATGGGTTCAATAGAACATTTCGAAGACCGAATTGAATGCCAGACGAAAATCACGAATGTTAAGTTTGAACCAAAATCATTACGACAATCTGGGGGATGAGAGGAAGAGGGAGCATTCCGCGAGAATGAAGAGATCTTGGGAGGAGCGGAGGAGACACACCTCCAAATGACATCGTGTTATCAAGGTTAATCGCTCTCCTGTAGGGGAATTTACGCTTAAATAAATAATAAGCAAACAAATGAATCGATAAAAAAGTGAATGAATTAAACAAATGAATGAATAAATTCAACGAATAAATAATTAAAGAAATGAATAATTTAACAAATGAATACGTGTATTAATTATTAAATAAATAATACATTGACAAATTAAATAATTATATTTGTATATTTCCCATGCCCTTGCCAACCTGTGGTAGTGTATTGTCCAAAATGGGAAGTAGAGAGACGAGGGGAAGCCTAGTGCCTTGCATATTTACTAGGGCCGCAGAGGGACTTATAACAATAATAATAACCCCTGGCACTACAGACCAAGAAGAGCCTAGGCCTACCAAGCCACCGCTGTCTAGCCATTTCACCTGCAGGTATTGGGGATTGACGCGTGGTCAGTGCATCGGCTCCCCTCGTCCGTTAATCTGGGTTTTCATGACCGGGACGCTGCCTCTCTGTCAGACAGCTACTCAATTGTCCTCACGAGACTGAGTGCGCCCCGTTCCAGCCCTCACGTCAGTTTCTAAAATCCCTGACGGAGCCGGGAATTGAACCTGGGGCCTCCGGGTGAGAGGCAGGAGTGCTACCCCAACACCACCGGAACGGCCCTACAGAGGGACTTACTGCGCTATAAATACTAAAATTGAGATGAAAGGTGCTTTTTTTTATTGTGAAGCTGAAATAATTGTGGTTCTGCGTAGAACACTAGCAATTGAGCATGTGTGTCTGGGTACTAACTGGTAACGTGACGTTTATCGCTCTTAAGGGGGTGTTCCACCAGGGGGAGCCTTCTTGAACACGAGAGCTCGCGTGTTTATCATCCATCAGCTGACCACAACCAAATTACCCTGTCAATCAGCTGCGAGGCAACGAGTCTAAAAATGACCTCCATGTTGACACAGGGCTGATATCTGGACGATTCTCAAATTAAATATCCATATCATTGAAAGGAAAATTGAGAACCTAGAAACTAATATCACTTCGGCTACAGCAAGATCACAGTGCTATCAAAACACATGAAGAGCTGAGTGAATGATGGGACTAAGAGTCGTTTTCGCCAACGTCAATCATCATATATATTATTCCAGTAGTATAGATCCCTCCTGGGACGCTCACAAGCGACCAATCGTGACAAATTATCATTCAAATGAAACAGAATAGTGACGAATGCACTCTAATTTCATAAATATCTATAATTTCTATAAAAAATGCATTTAAAAACTATACGAAGTGTGCGATTTGCAGATATTGTTGCTGTAGGAAAATACGTTCCATAATAAAATGCTGTCCACTTCACATTTTGGGCACTGTGACGCCTGTTCCGTATCATTTTAACATTCTGAGATCTTTCCTATATCATTTAGCATGGATTTGGGAAACAGTAAATCATAGGAATGTGTACTCAAATCATGTGATTTCATAAAAATCGAATAACCGGTGAGTGTTTCAGCTAAGCTGTCATTCAATAGACCCAGCACTCAAATGGCATTAACAGTGACGAATTGCATTCTAATTTCATGAATATAAGTTTTTGTAAAATTGTGCGATTTGCAGATACCGTTGCAGAAGGAAACTACGCGACATCATTGGTGTTGTTCGCATTTTGGCCGTAGGGATGCCTGTCTCATGTCCCAATTATTAAACGTTAATTCACTTACAGGTTCGCTGCCAATCAATAGACTGAGCACACAAATGATATTTAATTGAAATTAACCCATAAAAACCTTTCTCCTTAAGTCTCTCATTATGAACCTATTGGGGAAACTGTGGTTTATGAACATGCGAGATTTCTCGCACGGGTCCGTTAGTCATCGCTTAAGTCATTAATAAAGGTTATTTAACTTCGCATGAACATTTCATCATAAAGAAACGCTCCTTAACTTACCACTAACAAGCAATTACCTTACACTCAACTCTCTAAAGTAGCGTTCAATTGGAGGGAAAGCTGAACTCTAATTCGCGCATCTTGCGACAAGCGATCATCTTCAAATTCTGGTAATCCAAGAGTATTCATGTAAATTGTTTTCAGGATTATGAAACCATCCATTATAGGCCACATGGAGTATTGTATCCATTTGTTGATGGGGTCATATGACTGTAAATGAGCTACATGATATCAAATAATAAGCATGGCTTGCAAGACCCAAGTCTGGGGTGCACAAAGTCTATTTGGGCACAGTACAATCGTCTTAAGCTACTGAAATATGTTATATTTTGATTACTAAGGCAACACTTAACGAGTAGTTCCGTGACAATATAGCCCCTTTTCAGATCTCTTACTTATGTTAATTACCTCTATCAACAACATTTCAGTTTGATTGCTGTAATAGATTCGTAGATAATGAGAACTGTCTGAATATTTCGGATGGTCGCCATTTTGGATTTTTATATATTGTGCCCAACTCTAGGAATGGGTATTCCAAGATTCAGACACCTAGATATCAAGGGAAAGGCTACAGACGCTTTTGAAAGTTGAGATATTTGAATATCGCGCTACATTGCTTCTCGAAGCAATTGGAAAGAATATACCGATACTTGCATGTCAAGTGACGTAGCAAGTAATAGCAGAGGGCGAGGCTATTTATTGATTAAATAGTTAACCATGGAGTAGAGACTTGAGACTTGGATCAGATTTCTGGCACGGCCAAATGAAAGAGAATGCACTTAGTATCAAGTAAATCGGACCAGGAATACCAGAGATATGAGGATTTCTAGATTTGAGCGTGATGACGCGTGACCCTGGCAGTTTTGAATAAAAGCCGGCCGGCCGAGGCATCGTTAGCTCATTCCAACACAAGCACTTGCCGAGCAAGTTGCTGCTACGCTGAGCCAAGGCACATGGTTGCCGGATCTACGCAGAAGTAATTTTCAAAGTTGTGATAGTCACAAAAGTGCTGCGCTACGAGGTGGAACTTAGTAAGTTTCCGGCGAGGAGAATCACTGGGGTGATTGAATTTTTTTTCTACAGACATTAGTGGAAATATTTATGTTTCTACATGGACATATGCTAGACTTTGTCTACAATTAGTACTTTGTCACAGTCCAGTAATAACCTAATACTTGGATGTTTAGTCCTTTTCAGTCAGTTTTCATATTGGTAACTTGTTAACCACTTCGATCTATCAGTACACTGAAGACCAGTCGATCACGGTGGTGTTCATTAGTCTACGCAAGGGAAACTACAGGTTGCTTATCGCATGGTAGATGGTGTGAAGCCATGCCCAGGGAACGATCTTCAGAACAGCCGTTGATTGGTTAGACTGTCAGTGTCTTCTTGTATTGATAAGATTACCGTGAGTTATGTTACAACTGACATATCTAAGAATAGATCACTTAGATCTGACCCCATTTAAACAAACTGTTATGGCTTTGATAGAAGCCCATATTAAAATGGAACAACAGTTAATTCAAACGTCAAGAGATACTACCACTATGTCTGACTAGACGGATTGTGGGTATATAATGGCGGCCGATACAAGGATTATACGTGCTTGTCCGATAGGGCATGTCTATGGATAAATCTGGTACAGACCAGGTTTACTACGCTTCAAGACCATCAAGAAATGTAAGCCACATTTGAATTATAATATGCCTAGCTAATTGGAACAAACTATTTTTCGGCAGATGACCAACACATTTATTTTTCTTCGTTTGTAAATCTTGTAATGATTTACGCAAGACTATATTAGAGTTATTCTGAGTATTTTCAGCACTCAGAACAGTTTAGGATCGATGACCGAGCATTTCGAGCATTTATTTGAATATTTCATATTTTAGGGATATCACGGAAAACCGTCGATGTAATGGTTGAGTTAAATTATTTTTGTTGAGGAATGGATATTTTTTCCATATTCGAAGGTTCGAACATGTGGATTCTCACATAATGAGATGATAATTAAATATATTTAAAATGATATAACAAATAATAATAATAATAATAATAATCCACTAATAATAATAATAATAATTTTTATATTTTTTTCTAAATAATTCTTGGATATTATATTTTCTAATAATCATATGTATTGAGAGAGAGCCTATGAAGTAGTTTAATCATTTCTAGTTTGGAACAGGAGATTTTCCGAAGGAGAGTGGTTAGCGCAAGCCCGCATTCAACCAACATTTCAGTTCTGGTTGAACAGTTAATATTTGCAATGAGCAAAGTATATTTTTCAGATAACACGGAGAGGCATGAAACGGGAAGCAAATGATATTTGTATCAAATAGGATATTTTTGTATTTATATAAAATCATGACGTAAATATACACTCGAAAGTGAAATAAAGATTTTCATAAGTATGGTAAATTCACGGGTTGAACTGAATGGTAAAATAAAATAAACTTGTAAGTTTATTAATCTCCCAGTGTTGATAGCAAGCAGAGGCTTGATTTATTGTATAAATTTTGGGAAGAAAATTTATGTGTGTGGAGTAGTTGAAATGCCATTCCCAGGTGCGCATGTTTAAGTCGCAGGAATGAGGAGATTTTTCGAGCATCAATCAAATAGCAGGTTCGATGGCTCAGGTTTATAGTTGGAGTATTGGAACTACACATTGCGTCGTATGAATGACCCAAAGGTTATTTCTTAAAAACCATCAGTTCTTATTTCAACCTTGTTTAGGGATTCCATTAAGACTTTGATTTTGCTAGAACCCGGTTTTGTCATGATAGTAGTTTATTCTTCTTCAGAGGAAGACCTTTGCCGTTGTTGTTGTAATATTGTGTTCTTACACAAATAATAGAATGGGCCACTGCCAATTAAAAATAATTCTTTAACCACGAATAATTTGAAGGATATTTTCAATCCTAGTGCCATGAACTAAATGAATTTATTTTGAAGCTACAATTCTTATTTCTGCATTCTGTTGAAGAATTGCAAGTTGTGAAAGTTACTAAAAGGGCCACAAATATAAATATTTTTCTTAATGATGATTCTAAGTGTAAAGTCAAATAGTTGAATGGTTCAACAATTTATTAATCAAGTTGATGATTCAGAAATCATATATTTTGTTAGGAACTTGAAGTTCATAATCGAGTCACTTCTCGAAATGTTTAATGTCAGAAGAACAATTAATTGTTGTTGTGCTTCGCACAGTTCTTCGATGCTATGCTCAAGGTCAAATACTTTTCAGATGTTATTAATATGTGTAAATAATTTGTGTTGCTTCAATGATAATAATATTTTTTGACAATATTTTTTGAAACTGGAAAAATAAGTGAAAGTTTAAAGTTGTATGAACATTTATGCTACGAGTGTTAATATTATGTAAAAATTCAAACAGTGATCTACGATATTTCCAGTAGAGACAATTAAATTTGAACTGGAATTAATCATAAATAATTTTGGAACACTGTCTACAGGACTATTAATCAGACTTGTGTTTCCAAACAATAATTGTCAAATGTGTTTGGGAAAATTTCTGTATATTGTGTAAATAGGAGTCTGGGTCGCCACACGTGAGTGATGCTGCTTTGAGCATTTTTGCAGTCTATTTTAAATTCAAAATAAAATGAGATAATTTTACTTGATGTGTTACTCCCAGTTGAATCTCCTTCTATCCTTATTGTTGTATTGAGCCAAAAATCAGTAAAGCGTTTTTTTCATTTGATGTCGTTTTTGCGATTTGCTTTAACCCATCTGGTGCCCCGGGATATTTTGACTCTCGTGCTGACTGATTATTGGTAAAATGCATATGTGGTCGTGCGGACTCCGGTCTAAACGGGCACATAAAATAAGATAGAGAGAGAAATGGCTTCGAACGTGGGTCTCGATTTAGACATGGTCAATCGCATGCCGATTAAAATTGTGATAATTTTTCTATAAATATTTTGGGAGTTGAGAGATGTCTGGTTTGGATGAATAAATTAGTAGGAAACCCAATTAGTGGGGAAAATTAAACATTTAATTGGATTAATAATTAGAATTGGTTTGATTATTTTTGATAATGGCTTAACCATTAGGGCGTCAAGTAAATTCAGTAGTAAACGTTCGATGACTGGACATACGCATTATTAGAATCCAGGTGGAGGATATTTGAGAACTTGCATATTTTTCTTGTGATATCGTGGTAAATGTAATTCGTAAAAGTAGAGAATTTTGTTTTTCCATCACGTCGACATTAGGACAAATCTCATTTTATTAGAGTGTTCCAATTTGCTATTCATATTTCTTGTTCTAGTTATAAGCTTGTGTTTGCCAATATTGTATACCCCTAAGTTTTGAATAATAATTGAAAATTATGGAAGAAATGATGAGGATGATGAGGAGTTTGGAGGAGAGTTCAAAGGAAGCTGGACTGCGTGTAGCAGCCATTATGAAAGAAAATACTGAGGCTTTGGAAAAGAAACTTATAGACAATTCTGATTCTTTAGAGAATAAACTTAAAGAATGTTTAAATGAGAAACTTAAAGAAAATTCTGATTCTTTAGAAGATAAACTTAAAGAAAATTCTGATAAACTTAAAGAAAGTTTAAACGATAAACTTAAAGAAAATTCTGATTCTTTAGAAAATAAACTTAAAGAAAATTTAAATGATAAACTTAAAGAAAATTCTGACTCTTTGGAAAATAAACTTAAAGAAAGTTCTGATTCTTTAAAAGGTAACTTGAAAGAAAATTTAAATAGTAAATTTAATTCTATGGAGAGTAAATTTAAAGAGAATTCCGAAATTTTGAAAATGACACTTGAGAGTAAAATGAATATATTATGCGAAAAAACACATGAGCTCGAAACTTTATTAGCTACTAACGCAAGTTTAATGGACGATAAATTTCGCGATGCCGATCTAAGATCTCAAAGCTTAGCTGATAGGATAGAACATGGTCTTAGGAAAGTTGGTGAAGACATGATCAACCTAGAAGTCAGAGTGAAGAAGGAGAGTAATGAGATTGGAATTCTAGTTGTTCAACGGTTGACAGAACAATTCAAAGAACTTGTAATGGGAGAAATAAGAGGTGTGATTAATGAGTTACAAACTGAAATTAAAACCACAGTTGTCAATGAAATTAAAGACACACTCAATCTGGAGAATCAAGAGGGAATCAAGGAGATTAGGGAATCTTTGTCATCCCATATTCAAGTAATTTCCAAAGATATCCAAGCAACTCAGAAGGACATATCAGATATGACAGGGTCATTGAAAAGTCATGAGGCTGTTATGAACCAGATATCCAATGATGTTAAGGACAATTGTAAAGAAACTGAAGCAATTAAGAAAATGGCAGAAGAAAACCAGAAGGAACTTGAGGCTATGAAAACTCAAATCAAGGACGAGAAACAGTCTGACCATCTGTTGAAAATGCCAAATGTAAGGGGAAAAGAACCGATACAGATAAATCTAGGAGCAGCTAGAGAAACTGATAGTCAAAGACAGGATGAGGTCAGGACAGTATTTCAATCCAACCCCATAACTGTATTTAAGAATGTAGAAGATAAGCCTTCTAAATTTTCAGGGCGAGATTCTGTGACACCCGTGGAATTTTTGAGAGAAGCAGGTGATTACCTGAAAGATTCCAAGATCCCTAAGGAAAGACAGATCCGAGTGATAGGGAAGTTTTTGGAAGGTCCTGCACTTCTTTGGTTCAGAGCTTTTAGATCCACTCTAACCACTTTTGAGGAGTTTTCTCGTGGGTTATTGAAAAAGTTTTGGTCCCCGGAAACCCAACAGCAAGTCAGAGCGGAATTATATTCGAAGAGATTCTCGACGTCACAACCTACTCGATACTCTACGTACTTTTCTGGACAGCTTTCTAAACTGCAACATTTAGATCCGCCGATGCCAGATAACGAATTAATTACTGCATTGATACGTCAGTTTCCAGCAGACGTCCAAAGGACTTTGATCGCTGCTGACATTTATAACATGGAGCAATATGACGAGGTATTACAGAAGCTGGATCATACGAACGCTCAATTCTTCCATCAGAAGGGAGGAAAGAATAACAACGCTTGTACGCTGTTATGGCTGATAGTTATTCTCAAACACCTCGAGAGATTCGAGAGGGGCGAGAAGAGAAAACGCCGAGGGAAGATCCCAATAAGAGAGGATGGAATCAGTACAGTAACAGATACAGTTACAAGCCTTATGCGAGACCGGATGGTGGTAATCGATATAATACTCGATGGAGAAGGCCCAGGGATAGTCAAGGAAGGTATCAGGAAAGAAGATACTATGGTAGAAACAACTACAATAACAGAGGGAATGTGGATACTCGTCAGTCCAATGCAGAGTTCAACAAGGAGACGAGGAAAAACTTGGAAGCATGACACGAAGATAACTTGCAGTTTTTGGAGCAGAGGCCCAATGAACCAGGTCCATCGGGAACACAACAATCCCGGGGGAATGGAAACGAAAAAAAAACAACTTCGAATTCACAGTAGAAGATAGCATTTTGAACACTTTCACTTCCAGAATTATTAAATGGCAAGCAAAGGATGATGACTTAATTCAACAGAATGACGAACGGAAAGAAATGGGTACAAGAATTAGAATGCCAATCATATCATGCGAAGTATTCGGTATGCCTGTCGATACTTTGATTGATACTGGAGCTATGCTTTGTCTGGTGAGGGAGAAGCTTTATATTCTGTGGAAGCTCAAAGAGAATTTAGAGGAGATTCCAGTATCAGGAATTAAAATCCAAGGAATAATACCCAACAAAATATCTCTGTGTAAAACCCAATTATACTTATGTATTACTATTGGAGGACATGATTTCCGACATGTGTTTGTAGTAATGAAGGACATGGCTTTTGACATGATATTGGGAGCGGATTTCATTCAGAAATATCAGGCAGTGATAGACATGAAGACAGAGACGATCAGATTCAAGAATACCGAAGAGATTAACTTCGAGGGAAAAAAAGAGGAAGACATCGAGGGAGATGCTCAATGGTCTCTGATTTTTCATGAAGCTGAAGGAAGAGAAGTTACACTGAGGAGGAGTCCCCAGAGCTAGGGAAAATTTTGGAAGAGTATCACGATATTTTTGATATTAAACCTGGTGAAATTAAAGATTTTGAATATAGTGGAAGTAAACAACAATGGAAGCTTTGAAGTCGCTAATACACGAACTGGTAACATCGTGGGAACTTAAAATGCATCGAATTTGAAGATTTATTATTCAAGAACCAGATGATTTAATGTGTAGATAGGAAAAATAAAAAAAAATCAATTTTTATTTTTTGCTAGGTGTGGGGTGGATGTTGCCAACTCTAGGAATGGGTATTCCAAGATTCAGACACCTAGATATCAAGGGAAAGGCTACAGACGCTTTTGAAAGTTGAGATATTTGAATATCGCGCTACATTGCTTCTCGAAGCAATTGGAAAGAATATACCGATACTTGCATGTCAAGTGACGTAGCGAGTAATAGCAGAGGGCGAGGCTATTTATTGATTAAATAGTTAACCATGGAGTAGAGACTTGAGACTTGGATCAGATTACTGGCACGGCCAAATGAAAGAGAATGCACTTAGTATCAAGTAAATCGGACCAGGAATACCAGAGATATGAGGATTTCTAGATTTGAGCGTGATGACGCGTGACCCTGGCAGTTTTGAATAAAAGCCGGCCGGCCGAGGCATCGTTAGCTCATTCCAACACAAGCACTTGCCGAGCAAGTTGCTGCTACGCTGAGCCAAGGCACATGGTTGCCGGATCTACGCAGAAGTAATTTTCAAAGTTGTGATAGTCACAAAAGTGCTGCGCTACGAGGTGGAACTTAGTAAGTTTCCGGCGAGGAGAATCACTGAGGTGATTGAATTTTTTTTCTACAGACATTAGTGGAAATATTTATGTTTCTACATGGACATATGCTAGACTTTGTCTACAATTAGTACTTTGTCACAGTCCAGTAATAACCTAATACTTGGATGTTTAATCCATTTCAGTCAGTTTTCATATTGGTAACTTGTTAACCACTTCGATCTATCAGTACATTGAAGACCAGTCGATCACGGTGGTGTTAATTAGTCTACGCAAGGGAAACTTCAGGTTGCTTAGCGCATGGTAGATGGCGAGAAGCCATGCCCAGGGAACGATCTTCAGAACAGCCGTTGATTGGTTAGACTGTCAGTGTCTTCTTTTATTGATAAGATTACCGTGTGTTATGTTACAACTGACATATCTAAGAATAGATCACTTAGATCTGACCCCATTTAAACAAACTGTTATGGCTTTGATAGAAGCCCATATTAAAATGGAACAACAGTTAATTCAAACGTCAAGAGATACTACCACTATGTCTGACTAGACGGATTGTGGGTATATAATGGCGGCCGATACAAGGATTATACGTGCTTGTCCGATAGGGCATGTCTATGGATAAATCTGGTACAGACCAGGTTTACTACGCTTCAAGACCATCAAGAAAAGTAAGCCACATTTGAATTATAATATGCCTAGCTAATTGGAACAAACTATTTTTCGGCAGATGACCAACACATTTATTTTTCTTCGTATGTAAATCTTGTAATGATTTACGCAAGACTATATTAGAGTTATTCTGAGTATTTTCAGCACTCAGAACAGTTTAGGATCGATGACCGAGCATTTCGAGCATTTATTTGAATATTTCATATTTTAGGGATATCACGGAAAACCGTCGATGTAATAATGGTTGAGTTAAATTATTTTTGTTGAGGAATGGATATTTTTTCCATATTCGAAGGTTCGAACATGTGGATTCTCACATAATGAGATGATAATTAAATATATTTAAAATGATATAACAAATAATAATAATAATAATCCACTAATAATAATAATAATAATTTTTATAATTTTTTCTAAATAATTCTTGGATATTATATTTTCTAATAATCATATGTATTGAGAGAGAGCCTATGAAGTAGTTTAATCATTTCTAGTTTGGAACAGGAGATTTTCCGAAGGAGAGTGGTTAGCGCAAGCCCGCATTCAACCAACATTTCAGTTCTGGTTGAACAGTTAATATTTGCAATGAGCAAAGTATATTTTTCAGATAACACGGAGAGGCATGAAACGGGAAGCAAATGATATTTGTATCAAATAGGATATTTTTGTATTTATATAAAATCATGACGTAAATATACACTCGAAAGTGAAATAAAGATTTTCATAAGTATGGTAAATTCACGGGTTGAACTGAATGGTAAAATAAAATAAACTTGTAAGTTTATTAATCTTCCAGTGTTGATAACTAGCAGAGGCTTGATTTATTGTATAAATTTTGGGAAGAAAATTTATGTGTGTGGAGTAGTTGAAATGCCATTCCCAGGTGCGCATGTTTAAGTCGCAGGAATGAGGAGATTTTTCGAGCATCAATCAAATAGCAGGTTCGATGGCTCAGGTTTATAGTAGGAGTATTGGAACTACACATTTCGTCGTATGAATGACCCGAAAGTTATTTCTTAGAAACCATCAGTTCTTTTTTTCAACCTTGTTTATGGATTCCATTTAGACTTTGATTTTGCTAGAACCCGGATTTGTCATGATAGTAGTTTATTCTTCTTCAGAGGAAGACCTTTGCCGTTGTTGTTGTAATATTGTGTTCTTACACAAATAATAGAATGGGCCACTGCCAATTAAAAATAATTCTTTAACCACGAATAATTTGAAGGATATTTTCAATCTTAGTGCCATGAACTAAATGAATTTATTTTGAAGCTACAATTCTTATTTCCGCATTCTGTTGAAGAATTGCAAGTTGTGAAAGTTACTAAAAGGGCCACAAATATAAATATTTTTCTTAATGATGATTCTAAGTGTAAAGTCAAATAGTTGAATGGTTCAACAATTTATTAATCAAGTTGATGATTCAGAAATCATATATTTTGTTAGGAACTTGAAGTTCATAATCGAGTCACTTCTCGAAATGTTTAATGTCAGAAGAACAATTAATTTTGTTGTGCTTCGCACAGTTCTTCGATGCTATGCTCAAGGTCAAATACATTTCAGATGTTATTAATATGTGTAAATAATTTGTGTTGCTTCAATGATAATAATATTTTTTGACAATATTTTTTGAAACTGGAAAAATAAGTGAAAGTTTAAAATTCTATGAACATTTATTCTACGAGTGTTAATATTATGTAAAAATTCAAACAGTGATCTACGATATTTCCAGTGGAGACAATTAAATTTGAACTGGAATTAATCATAAATAATTTTGGAACACTGTCTACAGGACTATTAATCAGACTTGTGTTTCCAAACAATAATTGTCAAATGTGTTTGGGAAAATTTCTTTATATTGTGTAAATAGGAGTGTGGGTCGCCACACGTGAGTGATGCTGCTTTGAGCATTTATGCAGTCAATTTTAAATTCAAAATAAAATGAGATAATTTTACTTGATGTGTTACTCCCAGTTGAATCTCCTTCTATCCTTATTGTTGCATTGAGCCAAAAATCAGTAAAGCGTTTTTTTCATTTGATGTCGTTTTTGCGATTTGCTTTAACCCATCTGGCGCCCCGGGATATTTTGACTCTCGTGCTGACTGATTATTGGTAAAATGCATATGTGGTCGTGCGGACTCCGGTCTAAACGGGCACAATATGTTGGCCATACAGTTATGTACAATTTAATGACGATTATTGCCTAGGTTCATTATTCAAACACCGACAGGAGTGGCTCAGCTGGCTAAAGCGCAGCGTTAGGTCATGGGACCAAGCTCTCTGCTGACTCGGTACTCGCGTGGGTTCGAGCCCCACCGTCGGCCGTCCTTGAAATGGTTTTCCGTGGTTTCCCATTTTCAACACCAGGCAAATGCTGGGTCAGTATCTTCTGATAGGCCACGGCTGTTTCCTTCCACATCCTTGCCCAGTTTCCTTCATCTTCCTCCATTCCATCTCTCATTCCGACGCGCAGGTCGCCCACGGGCGTCGAATAGAAAGAACTGCACTCGGCACTGAGGGGGCCACACGACAAAAAAAAAAAACAAGTGTTGACTTCGATCGTATGATTTAGACAAAATAAGTAAAAAATTAATTTTAGAAGTTCGCATAGCCACCATGTTGAGGTTATGTAAACAATTTGAACTAAATTCGATGCCTGTGCATTACAATGTGTATGAACATGTATTGTACCAAGTTTCACTGCGTTCGGATGGTTAAATCGCGAGAGAGGTCTATTTAAATGTTTCAAGTTCCCTTGATCGCCATGTTCGTCTTTTAGTCGACAGGTTTTTGAAAGTCCCATAGGTGATCTTCGAGGTGTGCCCTCTTTTACCGAAAAAAAAATTTCAATGTGATATCAGCAATAGTTGCCGGTGAAATATTTCACACAGTCGCCATGTTGGATTGGTGAGACGTAATAAAATTTGAAGGGCACGGTCTCAGTCGAACAAAATGGTGCAATGACCTCACCGAGTTTCATTGCAATCGCTTCAGCCGTTTACTGTAGATTTTATTAGGGACACACACACACACATACACTAACAAAAGTTGATCTCATAGACTATTTTTAGCCTATTTTCTTTTATGAAAATATAGGCTTATGAGACCACCTTTTATCCGTGTGTCTGTCTATGTGTGTGTGTGTGATGGTGTGTGTCCCCCCCCCTAATAACTTCTAAACGGCAGTAGCGATTTCAATGAACCTCGGTAAGTTCATAGCACTATTCCGGACGACCCCGACCGTGCCCTTCAAATTCTGATACGTCTCACCAATCCAACATGGCGGCTGTGCGAAATATTTCACCAGCATTCAATATCTCCGAAACTATTACCGATATCGCCCTGGAATATTTTACGGTGATAAAGGGAACTACTAGAAATTCGCCTATATGACCTTTGATAACCTGGAGACTAAAAAACCAACATGGTGGCCAAGCGAAGTTGCGACTTTTAAATAGACGTTTCTCGTGATTTAACCAACCAAACTCCATAAAACTTGGTACAGCATATGTTTATACACATTGTAATGCACCTACATCTAACTTCGTTCAATTGTTTACATAACCTCAAGATGGCGGCTGTGCGAAATATTTCACTGGCATTATATATCTCTGAAACTATTAGCGGTATCACCCGGAAATTTTGTACGGATATAAAGGGCACTACTGGAAGTTCACGTATAAGACTTTCAAAAACCGGTTAACTACAAAACGAATATGGCGGCTAAGCGAATTTGAAAATTTTAAATTGACCTTTCTCGCGAATTAATAATCCAAACGCAATGAAACTTGGTACAGGAAATGTTTATACACATTGTAATGCACTGGCATTTGATTTAGTTCAATTGTTCACTTAACCTCAAGATGGCAGCTGCGCGAATTTTTAAATTAAGTTTTTATTTCTTGTGTCGTAATCATGCGATCGAAGTGAAAGTTTGAATAATGAACCTACGCAATAATTTTCCGTTAATGGTACATGACTCTATGGTCTATACATATAACAATCCAACATGGCGACCATCCGAAAAATTTAGATGGATCTCAATAGACCTATCTACGAATCTATTACAGCAATCAAACTGAATTTTTTAATGTTCATAGGGGCTATGAACTTAAGTTCACCTATAGGACTTTCAATAACCTGGTGATCACAAATCAAACATGGCGGCGACGCGAAGTATAAATATTCACATGGTCGTTTCTCGCAGTTTAACCGTCCGAGTGCAGTGACATTTGGTACAGTAAATCCTTATACAAATGTTAATCAACTGGCATCTAATTATTTTTAATTGTATCCTTAACCACAAGAAGGCAGCTGCGCAAAATTTTAAAATCTTGTTTTTACTTTTTGTGTCCTAATCATGCGATTGAAATTAGAATACTATACGTACACAATAATCTTCATGTAACAGTACATAACTCTAAGACCTATAGATATAAAAATCCAACATGGTGACCGTCCGCAATATTTAGTCGGTTCTCCATATCTACGAATATATTACAGCAATCAGAATGAAATTTTGTATTTTGAGTGAGGCAATTAGCATAAGTAGGATATATGAAAATAGGCTGTCTAGTTCTTCACGGAACTAATTGTTTCATAAGTTAAAATTGGCTAAAAATGGATTCCAACACGATAATATGTGTCCGTTGGTAGCACGCTCTGTCGTCCATCACAGATATGGGAGACGGTTGTGCTTGGCTCGGGGTCAACTCCATGAATTAATGTCGTAGCGCACTCTATAACTCGGCTACGGATCCATATAATACTTCTTAAAAAACTTTGTACATTTCTTTTTATGACATTCGTTATTACCAGTCGTTAGAACCAGAGTACAAACAACCAGTTATGAACATATTCCTAAGACGAAATTATGAACAAATTCTAGATTTCCTGTTTGTTAGGACAACTTTATTACTGCTGTGGACAGGAAGGAATTTCACAAACTTATTTAAAGGTAACGTCACTAGCAGTTTGGTTTGAGCAAACAAATCGTTATGTTGAAAAGTGTTACTGGCTTTGAACATTTTCCCTTACAACATTCCATTGTGTAACTCAGAGGCAAGGTTTATTTCTATTATAAGTTTTATTAACTCCGTCATAGCCGGTCCCAAGCCCTTGTTGAAAAGGAAGGGGGAAGGAGCTACTGCCAGAAGGGAGGGAAGATGGGAACAACAAGAGTATTTATTGACCACCGAAATACCCAAGGTGTCTTCAGGCTCGGAGGCTATAGGCTAATGACCTGCACCCTTTAAATTTACCTATTACTGAAACTGAAGCGGCTTCGGTGGCGTAGCCGATAGCATGCTGAACTGCTATGTCCAAGATATCGGGTTCAAACCCGGCCGAAGTCATCGGATATTTAAGAGCGTTAAAAATCCTTCAGTATGCCTTCCTTCGGAGGAGAAGTAAAGCCGGCGGTTCCATGTCATAGATTTATGGTATTTAAGAGATCCTTCTACAGACTAAACATGTGTGCAGCTAAATTGTTAGGTTGGATTTCGTCAGAACGCTCTATTAAAGTCCCAACGTTCACCACTAGGTAGCCTATCATTGATATCTGGTAGCGAAAGTTGGAACTACTTGAAATTGAACGGAACTTGTAGCTCACACTAAGGGTGTCCGCTTGAGGCAGCTACAGAGTCAGGCGAGCCGAACATGTCCTCGGACACTCCCGGCACCAAAAGCCATACGATAAATAAATACAAGAAAATAAACTGAAACTGAAACAAGAGCAAACCGGACGGATCTCACGATGACGACTTTGAGCATGAAAAGGAAAACGACAATTGGTTTATGGAATGTGAGAACAATGCGGGAGACAGGAAAACCGGCAAAGCCTTGGATTGGAACCCACAAGGCAGCCTGAAAAGAGGGAGACCAAAGAAAACCTGGAGAATAACAGTGGTAGAAGAACTTTCCACCATTGGGAGGTCCTGGAACGAGGTGAAGAAGATTGCTGTCAACAGAGTTCGCTGGAAATCTCTTGTGGAAGCCCTTTGCTCCTTTGAGGACATGAGTCAAGTAAGTCATGAGTTTTATTGCAACTAAACGGCAAGGGAGAAGGATTACAATTTAAAAAAAATTACAGTCAGTCTGAAAGACTAGACGTTATATCATTTCAAATGACTCATGCTACAAATGCTACATATGTTAGAAAAGCTCAGGGGGGATTCTCGCTTCGCTCGAAGCCCCAGGACTCTTTCAACAGACTCCATTACCCAATAACTTAGCGGGGGCGTGGTGGCTCAGCGGTCTAGCTGTATGCCTCTCACCAAGGCGGTCCGGGTTCGATTCCCGGTCAATGCATGTGAGATTTTCAAAGTGAAATGCAGTGTCCTGTGGTTCGGATTCCACGTAAAAAGGAGGTCCCGTGGCTCATGATCTCAAGATTAACAGTCACGTTAAACTACAAGCTTCCTTCCTTCCTTTTTCCATTAACTTAGGCTTCCCGCGCGGGCACCTCTTTAAGGGTCACCTTGTATTTGAGTCTGACATCTTTTACAACTCTTTAAGAATCTCCCATTATTTGAATCTGATATCTCGCAAACCTCATTAAGGGTCACCCTGTATTTAAATTGAATCTAACATACTGTACACCTCGTTAAGTGTCACCCTGTAATTTGCTCTGACATCCTGCACACCTCTTTAGGAGGCACCCTGTATTCTTATCTGGCATCTTGTATATCTCTTTAGAAGTCACCATGTATTCTTGTGTGACATCTTGTACACCCCTTTAGGAGTCACCCTGTATTCTTGTCTAACATCTTGTGCACCTCTTTAGGAGTCACCCTGTATTCTTCTCTGCCATCTTGTACACCTTTTTAACCGTCACCTTGTATTCTTATCTGGCATCTTGCATATCGCTTTATGAGTCACCCTCTATTCTTATCTGGCATCTTGTACTGTATTTTGCTCCGACATCCTGCACACCTCTTATATGGCATCTCGTATATCTCTTTAGAAGTCACGCTGTATTCTTGTGTTCGCTTCGCTCAAAGCCCCAGGTCGCTCGACGCCGCAGACTCTTTCAACAGACTCCAATAACCATTAACTTCTGCTTCCCGGGTGGCTGCAGGACGTCACGCACTCGCTTCGAGCTCGAATGCATGACGTTCCTTCCGTCTCCGTCTCCGTAACGCATAACTTTGGACCCAAGCATTACGACGAAGTCCACAAGATCATTTGAAATGATACAAACTTAACATATTAGAATGTTCCACAAGAAAGTAGTGCACTGCAAAGTTTATTCGTTGCTGTATCGCATTAATGGCAATGGTATCTGTTACACTGTTTACCGCACAGAACGCGCACTCAGTCTCATCGAAACCTGTTTGCGAGCAAAATTTCTCTTGAATTCCATGAGTTGCCAGTCTATTTAATGGGCTCATCAATTTGTTGCTCCATCCGTTCCAGCTCCTGTTGATCATAGCTGCAGTGGAATAAAAGATTTGGTCAATTTCCTCTCTTTTCCGTCTACTCAACAGTAACAAGTAGTTTCGTGAAGAACTAAGTCGTATTTTCATATATCGTACTTATGTTTATTGCCTCTATCAACATACAAAACTTCAGTTCCATTGCTATAATAGATTCGTAGATATTGAGAACCGTGTAAATATTTCGGATGGTCGCCATGTCGGATTCTTATCTATGTAGGTCTATGTAATTTTTCATGAAGATTATTGTGTACGCGTAGAATTCAAACTACAATCGCATGTTTGGGACACAAGAAATAAAAACGAGATTTAAAAATTTCGCACAGCTGCCATCTTGTGGTTATGAAAACAATTGAAATAAATTAGATACCAGTGGATTGCAATTTGTATAAGCATTTACCGTACCAAGTTTCACTGCACACGGATGGTTAAATCGCGAGAAACGTCCATTTAAATATGTATATTTCGCATCGCCGCCATGTTACATTTGTGCACACCAGTTTATTGAAAATCCCATAGGTGAACATTGCCTCCATGAATATAAAAAAAAATTGTTGATCTAATAGATTCGTAGATATTGAGATCCGTCTAAATATTTCGGATGGACGCCATGTTGGATTGTTATATGTATAGGCCATACAGTTATGTACCATTAAATGAAAATATTGCTTACGTTCATTATTCAAACTTTCACTTCGATCACATGAAAATTTATTTTAAAATATCCCACAACCACCATCTTGAGGTTATGTGAACAAATGAACTAAATTAGATGCCAGTGCTTTACAATGTGTATAAACATTTACTGTACCATATTTCACTCAGCTCAGATGAGTAAATCGCGAGGAAAGTCTATTAAAATCTTCCAAATTCGCTTGGCCACCATGTTCGTTTTGTAATTTACTGGCTTTTGGAAATAATATAGATGAATTTGTAGTAGTGCCCTCTATAACCGTAAGAAATGTCTTGGTGATATTAGTAATAGTTTAGGAGTTATAGAATGCCAGTGAAATATTTCAACACAGCCGCCATCTTGATGTTAGGTTAACAATTGAACTGCATTAGATGCCATTGCATTGAAATATTTATAAACATTTGCTGTACCAAGTTTCATTGCGTTTGGATGGTTAAATCGCGAGAAAAGACTATTTAAATGTCGCAAATTCCCTTGTCCACCATGTTGGTTTTGTAGTTACCAGGGTTTTGGTTGGTTGGTTGGTTGGTTGTTTCTTAAGTTTAAGGGCTGCGACAACGCGGTTATGTAGCCCCGTGTACTTTGGGTGTGTGTAGAATCTGTCTGATAACCGGTGTTAATTGCGATGACTGTATTAGTGTTTGTTATCTGTTTTTTAATTTAAGTATTGCAACTTAGAATTTTTCAAATCGTTCCTACTTTTGCCACCAAGCGCCACCGTCAGCGACTACTGGGCCATGTTCAGAACTTAGCTACTAGACGCCTCCGCAGTCGGCTCTTGGCAACGAACGTAGAAACCTAAGAGCGTTGTTTACAATCTTAACCTATCCAATTTAGCTTCACACAGGTGCAATTAGTGGAAGGTTCTTTAACATGCCATAAATCTATGACATGGGACCGCCGACTTTACTTCCCCTCCGAAGGAAGGCATACTGAGGGATTTTTAACGTTCTTAAAAAATTCCGACGGCTTCGGCCGGGTTTGAACCCGCTATCTTGGGTATAGAAGCTCAGCATGCTACCGACTACGCCACCGAAGCCGCCTACCAGGGTTTTCAAAGTCTCATAGGTGAACTTCTAGTAGTGCCCTTTACTATCGTACAAAATATCAGGGTGATATCGGTAATAGTTTCAGAGATATTGAAACCTGGTGAAATATTTCGCACAGCCGCCATGCTGGATTGGTGGGACATAAAAAAATATTAAGGGCACGGACGGGGTTGAACAAAATAGTGCTATGTCTTTACCGAATTTCATTGAAATCGCTCCAGCCGTTTAGATTTCATTAGGGAGGACACACACACACGGACAAAAGGTGATCTCATAAGCCTATTTTTTTTTTCATAAATGAAAATAGGCTAAAAATACCTAATCTTTATAGATTTTGGAACGCTGAATTCGAAAATGACAATACATAATTGTGACGCGAGTTTCTGAGTTACTGTGTGGAATCAAAACTGCAGTTATAATGGCCGTCAGATGTGATAACAACCCCAACAATTTTTGATACATATGTGGAGATGCAATTTTTGGACAAAAGAAGCGAACATTGTCACAAGAAGAGAAAATATTATAATACAGTAGAACGTCGTTTATCGGGACGTCAATTATCCGGACGAGCAAAAAAAAAAAAAAAAAAAAAAGACGGAGTAGCGCGCGCTGCCTACAGTAGTGGGTCGGTTCTCGTTTTCAATTGTTGTCTCTTATGTTACATTGTTTACTCTATATTGTTTCAATGTGTTACTGTATGTGAGTGTGCGTACTGTACATTATTACGTTGTGAAAATGGCTTTTACGAGTGACACAAAAGAAAAACGGAATCGCAATGTTTTATCCATTGAGAAGAAGGTGGAGATCATTAATAAACTGGATAAAGGTGAGAGCGTGCAGTGTCTAATGAAAATTTAGTGTCGGAAAATCCACAATTTATGATTTGAAGAAACGAAAGGTGAAATTCTGAATTATGCATCGAAGTTAGATAGTGAAGAAGGGTCTAAAAAGAGTAGAACCATGAGATCAGCTAGGGATAACAATCGGAAAAAGCGGTGTACATATGGTTTATTCAAACTAGAAGTAAGGGAGATCACATTCCTGGATCTTTGTTATGTGAGAAAGCGTGGCAGTTAAATGAGAAGCTTGGTGGTTATCACCATAACGTACTGGGCATGTTTTTTTTCCTATGAAATAAACGCATGTTTGATTATCCGGAAAAATCGTTATCCAGAACACTTTCGGTCCCAATTAGTACGGATAAACGACGCTCTACAGTATATGAAGAACATAAAAGTTTCAATAACTTCCAAACGTAAGCAAAACAAGATCTTTAGCTGTCATTCTCAACTTCAGAACACTAAAATCCATATAAATCAACTATTTTGGCCTTTGTAAGAAGCAAATATTAAAATGTGTTGTCTAGTGTTATCCAGGTTCTCGGACTAGCGAGGTTTCTGTGTACATGTAAAAGTTGTGAGCCATCGATGACCTCGGTTGGTTGGTTCTTTAGTTAGGTGCTGCGACAACGCGGTAAGTAGCCCCGTGTACTTTGGGTGTGTGTAGAATTTGTTTGATAACGGGTGTTAATTGTTTTGGCTGTAATAGTGTGCGTTATCTGTTATTAGGTAAGGACTGCATAATTTTCAAGTAGTTCTTACTTTTAATACCAACTGCTACCGTCCACGACACCTAGCTGTGGACATGGCTACTAAATGCCATCGCAGCCAGGACCTGGCAGCGAACGTTGGAACTAATATAATAATAATAATAATAACCCCTGCCAATGAAGGGCCTAGGCCTACCAAGAGACCGCTGCCCAGTCATTTGGCCTGCAGGTATTGAGGTGACCCGTGGTCAGCGCATTGGGTCCCCTCGGTCATTAATCTTGATATTCGTGACCGGGGCGCTGCCTCACTGTCAGACAGCCACTCAATTGTCCCCACGAGGCTGAGTGCACCCCGTTCCAGACCTCACGTTTCTAAAATTCCTCACGGAGCCGGGAATTGAATTTGGTACCTCCAGGTGAAAGGCAGGTGCCCTACCCCAACACCACGGATCCGGCATTGGAAATAATATAGCGTTATCAATTATAACCTACAAATTTTGGCTTCACATAAGTGCAGTTAGTGAAAAGTTATTTTACATGTCATAAATCTATGACATGGGACCGCCGGCTTTACTTCCCCTCCGAAGGGAGGCAAGCTGAGGGATTTTAACGCTCTTCAAAAATGCGACGACATTGGCCGGGTTTGAACCCACGATCTTGGGCATAGAAGCTCAGCATGCTACCAGCTAAGCCACCGAAGCAGCCAGCGATGACCTCAATCCCTTGTTTGTATTTTACATATCAGCCAATGTAATATGAAACCTTATTGTGGAGACTCATTATCCTCCCTTTGCTGCCATCACAGCAGAATTGTCCTGGAATAATATATTAAGCAAACAATGGACTTGAATAAAAATATGCGAGCCAGGGATGTGAAACGTTATTACAGTACGTATGTTGTGTTTGGTCCCTGGACGAATCCAGCTCTCTCTCTCTCGCGGATGTTTGTGATGCCCTCTGCTTTGTTATTATGCTGTCTAGTTAATGTTTTAGTTAGCGTCACGTTTGTGTATTATCACTGTGTGATTTATATGGAAAATGCCATTGATGCCAACTGTTTCTCTCTACGTAATGCGAAATTGCCGTTTAATATATTTATCTTCATGAACGGGGAGAGGTCGCGGTTTTAAAAAACACCAGGAAGTGTCCGCTGCTGAAAATGACATAAAATTAGAATCAGTCGATGGAGAAAGGAACTAAATCCATCTCATAGCTTTTTCATTTTTTCACGGATATGTGGTGGGTAAGACACACCCCACTGCGGTGAGAAACTTTGTGATACCGTGGCTGAAACGAATCTTGAATGTTACAGATGTGTACAAATTATTAGAATCAAATAATAGTACATTATAAAACGAGCCTATAATGGCGATAATTAAGACACGAGTATGTTTATAAAACGAGTGTAGCGAGTTTTACAATTTCCATACGACTGTCTTAATTACTATTATAGGCGAGTTGCATACGACTGTTTATGTTCGACGACAATTATTATAACTATTTTATGTTCGATCACAAATATTCATAAATATCTGTCGAGATTTCGCCAGTTTTATGTACTGAACAGAGCGCATGAGACGCAGAGAATGCCTTGTATTTGACCATGGCCTCCTCGATTACCCTACTATGACACTAGGCCAGGCAGTGTAATATAAATTAGAAGGCCGTGGAACTTGTTACCTAATTGGTCAAACAACTGTTTCTTGAGCTCTTATTGGTAGGAGAAACCGTTTCATAATGAAAATGTGTTATAATGACTATCATTATGATACAGTTTTCTGACATATAGTTGTCAGTGTCGAACATAAAATAATCTAAATCAATCATAATTGTTTATTTGAAATCATTTTATTGACCAACTGCTGGCAACCTTTGTTGGCCTACGTAGTAATATTTCCTTCCCCATGGACTTACACTTTTTTCCATACGGAACTGCGTCTGGTAACTTTCAGAATAAGGCATTCCGAGGGATATCTTAAGTCGGTCCGTTTTCTATTTTTCATTGACTTTGGAATGTGCCCTCTAAGTCAGGTGATTTCAATCCATAGTTCATGAATCTTTGAAGAGTGTAAAAGTGGATCATCAGTGAAGAGACTCCAAATCCCTCAGCTCTAAATTCGCACGAAAAGTAGAGTGCAGTAATCAAAACAAACCGTGTGGCATTTTGCAGTATCAAAGCTCCTCTGTTAATGGAAATTCTAAAAAATCATTTTACTTTGAGTTTCTTAAATGCAAATGTAATTAAGACTCTTGGTGAAACATTTGAAGTAATGTCAGAACCTTGTAAACATATTTAGTGCTCGTGGAATGTAAAAATTCAATTTTGGAAAACTGACGTCGAGTCTAGTAATTTGCAAACCTCTGTATTTTGGATTTTCATTCGTCTTTCAGTATCTCAGTTGGATTAGTGTAGGGTTATTGAGGGGTCAGGTACAGGTTACCATGGCAAAATGTTAACAACGATCTCTTTTTTTTTTCTTCAAAACCACATCAGTTACAACAATAGATCGCGGGTTCAAATCCGGCCGAAGTCATCGGATTTTTAAGAGCGTTAAAAATCACTCAGTATGCCTTCCTTCGGAGGGGAAGTAAAGCCGGCGGTTCCATGTCATAGATTTATGGCATGTTAAAGAACCTTCCACTAATTACACCTGTGAGAAGCTAAATTGTATAGGTTAATGTAAACAACGCTCTTAGGTTCCTACGTTCGTTGCCAAGAGCCGACTGCAGTGGCGTCTGGTAGGTATGTTCTGAACTAGTAGTCGTTGACGGTGGCGTTTGGCGGCAAAAGTAGGAACTATTTGAAAAATTCAAAAGTCTGCAGTCCTTACTTAAATTTAAACAAGTAGTTCCGTGAAGAACTATACAGCCTATTTTCATATATCCTACTTATGTTAATTGCCACTATTTAACATACACACTTTCAGTTTGATTGCTGTAATAGATTCGTAGATATTGAGAACCGACTAAATATTTCGGATGGTCGCCACGTTGGATTTTATATATGTAGGTCCTAGAGTTATGTTCTGTTACATGCAGATTATTGTGAACGTGTAGTATTCAAACTTCAATCGCATAATTAGGACACAAGAAAAAACAAGGAGATTTAAGAAATTTTCACAGCTGCCATCTTGAGGTTATGGAAACAATTGAAATAAATTAGATGCCAGTGGATTAACATTCGGATAAAGATTTACTGTACCAAGTTTCACTGCACGCGGATGGTTAAATTGCGAGAAACGTCCATGTGAATATTTATAATTCGCGTCACCGCCATGTTGGATTTGTGATCACCAGGTTATTTAAAGTCCTATAGGTGAACTTAAGTTCATAGCCCCTATGAACATTAAAAAATGCAGTTTGATTGCTAAAATAGATTCGTAGATATTCAGTATCGTCTAAATATTTCGGATGGTCTCCATGTTGGATTGTTAAATGTATAGGCCATAGAGTCATGTACCATTAAAGGAAAATTATTGCGTAGGTTCATTATTCAAACTTTCACTTCGATCGCATGACTACATCACAAGAAATAAAAACTTAATTTTAAAATTCGCACTGCCGCCATCTTGAGGTTATGTAAAGAATTGAACTAAATTAGATACCAGTGGATTACAATGTGTATAAATATTTCCTGTACCAGGTTTCAGTGCGCTTGGAACATTAAATCGCGGGAAAGGTCTATTTAAAATGTTCAAATTCGCATGGCCGCCATGTTCGTTTTGTAGTTAACCGGTTTTTGAAAATCTTATAGATGGACTTCCAGTAGTGCCCTTTATCTCAGTACAAAATTTTAGGGAGATACCGCTAATAGTTTCAGAGATATAGAATGCCGGTGAAATATTTCGCACATCCGCCATCTTGTGATTATGTAAACAATTGAACGAAGTTAGATGTCGGTGCATTACAATGTATATAAACATATCCTGTACCAAGTTTCATTGCGTTTGGTTGGTCAAATCGCGAGAAACGTCTATTTAAAAGTCGCAAATTCGCATGGCCGCCATGTTCGTTTTGTAGTTACCAGGTTTTCAAAGGTCACATAAGAGAACTTATAGTAGTTCCCTCTATCACCATAGAAAATGTCAGGGTAATATCGGTAATAGTTTCGGAGATATTGAATGCTGGTGAAATATTTCGCACAGCCGCCATGTTGGATTGGTGAGTCGTAAAGAAATTTGAAGGGCACGGTCGAGGTCGCCGGGAATAGTGCTATGAACTTTCCGAGTTTCATTGAAATCGCTCCTGCCGTTTAGATTTTATTAGGGGGGGACACACACACGAATCACACACACACGCACACACACACGGACAAAAGGTGATCTCATAAGCCTATTTTTTTCAAAATTGAAAATAGGCTAAAAATTCCTCTCGGCATGCCGGAAGGCGGAGGTAGATTTCACCGGGCAAACTAGGGGATAGGCTATAATAGGCAAAATATGCAGGTTTTCGTAGGAGGATCAGACCTCATTTATTGCGAGAAAGTATTTTACAATTGGAGGTTAGTTAACATTTTTTCGTCTTTCTATGCATACTTTTAACATTTTACTGTCTTATGGGGATGGTAACCTTCTTGTCATTTGGGGTTCATTTTTATACTTGTGATCACACTGTTCTTATGCAAGATTTGGAACTAATGTGTAACTATCTAACAGTCTGTCACTTCTTCACGCAAAATTTTATCTCCCGCAGAGATGTTGGTTGGTTCCTCAGTTTAGGGGCTGCGACAAAGTGGTCATGTAACCCCGTGTACATTGAGTGTGTGTAGAATCTGTCTGATAAACGGTGTTATTTGTGATGACTGTATTAGTCTGTAATTCAGGTAAGGTCTGCAGACGGTCAATTTTAAGTAGTAGTACCTAATTTTGTACCAAATACTAACGTCAACGACACCTAGCTGTGAACTTGGCTGCTAGATGCCACCGCAACCAGCAACTTGCAACGAACGTTGTAACTTCCCCTCCGAAGGAAAGCATGCTGACGGATTTTTAGCGCTCTTAGAAAACCGGCGACTTTGGCCGGCTTTGAACCAGCACCTTGGGCATAGAAGTTCAGCATGCTACCAGTTAGCCGCTTCCCTCATAGTCAGATGGAACAAGAAGTTCCGTGACGAACTAAAGAGCCTACTTTTCTTAAAATTAAGATTCATGCCATAGATTAATCTACAGTATATGAACCTATCTAGAATAATGACGAAATTAAGTGGCTAATATCGAAATGTCATAATTAGTTCGAAATAAGGTATACTAGGCATAATGTAGCCTAATAGAGCAATACAGTTGGCAGCTCTGGTGACTGAATATATTCTTACTTCCATCTCCTAAGGTACAGAATACAAAATGTGGTTGAAGTCCAAAGGACGTTACATGGATTTAGACATTGGATCTATTAGTACACGTAAAAGCATGTTGGCAACAATGTCATGCGAGTGCTGGTCAGAAATAATCTGAAATATTATATATTTTTGTGCCAATTTTGGATGAAATCCATTTGTTGGTATAGAAGTTACATGTATTTAAAAATTGGTCCTATCAGCAGGCTTAGAATCATGTTGGTAGAACTGACGTATATAAGTTACTCCAAATTAATGTAAAATGTCGGGTAATTTACGTGTGCATAGTTTAAAGCTGTCGGTTTGCATACTTTCTGATATATTTGGATACAAAATAGATAGCAATTATTAACAGTTGGCAGCCCTGGTGGCTCTTAAGAATACAATCAGTGATATATGTTTATGTACACATATTACATACAATATTTGGTTGAAATCCAATTGATAGTGTAGAAGTTATATGCATTTAAAAATTGGACTTATCAGAAGGCTTAAAATTATTTTGGCAACGCTGTCATGTATGGCCACCAGGAAATTAAACTGAAATTGTATTATCTACATGTGTGCCAATTTTAGAATAGCTCCCATGTATACCTTCCAAGATATCCAACATGGAGCTCAAATTTCTAGTGCGTTTTTTAGCAGTTGGTAGCACTGGCATCTTTTTCAAATATGGGCCTGAGATATTCCGGTATACATCTTTACTCATACTAAATTTGGTTTCGATTGCTGCAGCCGTTTAGGAGTTGATAGGGGGGGACACACACACACACAGCCAGACAGACAGAAGGACAGGCAGACAGACAGACAAACGGACAGAAGGACAGACACATTTTCCCGGATATATCTTATAAGTCTACTTTTTCCTCATTTTTGAAAAGTGTGAAAAGTAGGCTAAAAATGAATGTGATCTCGTCAATGGCGTTGTCTTGGCAACCTCTGATAGATCATCCCTTATCAATTTAAAAGTCCTCTCGGCACGCCGGAAGGCGGAGGTAGATTTCACCGGACAAACTTGGGGATAGTCGAAAATAGGCAGAATATGCAGGTTTTCGTAGAAGGATCAGACCACATTTATTGCGTGAAAGTATTTTATAATTGGAGATTAATTAACTTTGTTTTTCGTCATTTTATGCATATTTTAAACATTCTATTGTCTTATGATGACGGTAACCTTCTTGTCATTTGGAGTCCATTTTAGCCTATTTTCAATTTTGAAAAAATAGGCTTATGAGATCACCTTTTGTCCGTGTGTGTGTGCGTGTGTGTTTGTGTGTGTGATTCGTGTGTGTGTCCCCCCCTAATAAAATCTAAACGGCTGGAGCGATTTCAATGAAACTCGGTATGTTCATAGCACTATTCCCGGCGACCTCGACCGTGCCCTTCAAATTTTGTTACGTCTCACCAATGCAAAATGGCGGCTGTGCGAAATATTTCACTAGCATTCAAAATCTCCGAAACTATTACCGATATCGCCCTGAAATTGTGTACGGTGATAAAGGGTACTACTAGAAGTTCACCTATGAGAGTTTCAAAAACCTGGTGACTACAAAACCAACATGGCGGTGAAGCGAAGTTGAGACTTTTAAATAGACTTTTCTCGCGATTTAACGATCCACACGTAATGAAACTTGGTACAGCAAATGTTTATACACATTGTAATGCACTGGAGTCTAATTTAGTTCAATTGTTTACATAACTTCAAAATGGCGGCTGTGCGAAATATTTCACTGACATTCTATATCTCCGAAACTATTACAGATATCACCCTGAAATTTAGTACGGTGATAAAGGGTTCTGATACAAGTTTATCTATGTATATTTCATAAACTTGTAAAGTAGAAAACGAACATGGCGACCAAGCGAAGTTGAGACTTTTAATAGACTTTTCTCACGATTTAACCATCCAAACGTAATGAAACTAGGTACAGCAAGTGTTTATACACATAGTAATGCACTGGAGTCTAATTTAGTTCAATTGTTTACATAACCTCAAAATGGCGGCTGTGCGAAATATTTCACTGACATTCTATATCTCCGAAACTATTACAGATATTACCCTGCAATTTTGTACGGTGATAAAGGGTACTGGTACAAGTTTATCTATGTATACTTCATAAACTTGTAAAGTAAAAAACGAACATGGCGACCAAGCGAATTTGAAATATTTTAATAGACTTTTCTCGTGATTTAACTCTCTGAGCGCAGTGAAATGTGGTACAGTAAATGATTTTGCAGATTGTAATGCACTGCCATCTAATTTAAATCAATTGTTTACATAACCTCAATATGGCGGCTGTGCGAAATTTTAAATTAAGTTTTTATTTCTTGTGTCGTAATCATGCGATCGAAGTGAAAGTTTGAATAATGAACCTAGGCAATAATTGTCCTTGAATGGTACATAATTCTATGGCCTATACATATATCAATCCTAAATGGCGAGCTTCCGAAATATTTAGACGATTCTCAATATCTATGAATCTTTTACAGCAACCAAACTGAATTTTTTTATGTTCATAGAGACTATGAACATATGTTCACCTATAGGACTTTCATTAACCTGGTGAGCACAAATCCAACATGGCGGCGACGCGAAGTATAATATTTAAATGGACGATTCTCGCGAATTAACTATCCGAGTGCTGTGAAACGTTGCACGTTAAATGCTTATACAAATGTTGATCCACTGGCATCTAATTTATTTCAATTGTTTGCATAATCACAATATGGCTGCTGTGCGTAATTTTAAAACCTCGTTTTTACTTCTTGTGTTCTAATCATGCGATTGAAGTTTGAATACCACACGTACACAATAATCTTAATGTAATAGTACAAAAATACAAATCCAACCTGGCGACAATCTGAAATATTTAGACGGTTCTCAATATCTACGAATCTGTTACAGCAATTAAACTGAAATTTTGTATCTTGTTAGAAAAAATTAACATGAACAGGATATATGAAAATAGGCTGTATAGTTCTTTACGGAACTACTTGTTATACTTGTGGTCACACTGTCCTTATGCAAAGATTCGACACTGATGTGTAACTATGTAACGGTCTGTTACTTCTTCACGCAAAATTATATCTCCCACAGAGATGTTGGTTGGTTCCTCAGTTTAGGGGCTGCGACAACGTGGTCATGTAACCCCGTGTACTTTGGGTGAGTGTAGAATCTGTCTGATAAACGGTGTGAATTGTGATAGCTGTATTAGTCTGTAATTCAGGTAAGGAATGCAGACGCTCAATTTCAAGCTGTAGTTCCTAATGTTGCTACCAGATACTACCGTCAACGACACCTAGCTGTGAACTTGGCTGCTAGATTCCACCGCAATCAGCAACTCGCAACGAACGTTGGAACTTCCCCTCCAAAGGAAAGCATACTGAGGGATTTTTAGCGCTCTTAGAAAATCTGACGACTTTGGCCGCCTTTGAACCCGCGACCTTAGGCATAGGAGTTCAGCATGCTACCAGTTAAGACACCGAAGCCGCATCACACTTAGTCAGATGGAAATCTGAATCTGATCTCGCCCAAGTGCGTTGTCATGGCAACGTCTGATGGCTCATCCCTCATCAATTTAGTAGTGTTGCCATGTCAACCACTGATAGCTCTTGTCATTTTCTTACAATTCCGAAATCATTTTTCTCATCCCTTGGCGTAATGGTGGCTCATATCACAAATTCTTTCAGACAAAAGTTTTAGGTAATTATTAGGGGAATATTGTCCATTTTGTACGGTTTTGATATTGTGCCTATTAACAGAGATATGATTAATGTTTCCCGAAAAAAACACTTTTTCCCACCCCTTTGGTCAATGGTTGGTGCTATCAAAAAAACGTTTCAAACATAAATTTCTGAGCTTTATCCGACACATAGTATGAACTTTGAACGGATTCGATATTTCACATATTAAGAGAGTTATAGCAATATTTCATTTTTTCGAAAAAAAAAGTCCCCCATTTTCATCCCCTTCGACCGATTTAGCCCAGTAACGAACTCGTCCGAGATTTTATGGGTATACGTATTCGGTAAAAAATTCAAAGTGATTGGTGCAAAATTACGGCAGTTATCGTGTCCACAAGAAACTGATATACATATATATACATATATTACATAAATTATATATAAACTTTTGAACTGACGGTGGTTTTGGGGTCTGGGGGATGTGAAACGCGAAGATATGTCGAAATTTTCCGGAAGTCGAAACATGGTACCCATTGCAATAGTTAGCTTTCTAATGAAATCTACCTAAAAAAACAGATAACACACACTAATACAGACATCACAATTAACACCGGTTATCAGACAGATTTTAAACACACCCAAAGTACACGGGACTACATGACCGCGTTGTCGTAGCCCCTAAACTTATGAACCAACCAGTTACAACAATGAAATTTTGTGCACATGAAACACTGGCATTATGCTATACTGAACCCATGTACCATGGCCTCAAAGGGAGTCGAATCCATGTATTTTGAGAAAGGAATGAAAGAATCATACAGTTTCTAAGGGAACGGAGAGAGATTTCAAGCCGGGATTCTAGCCTAACATTGTGCAAACGCTAGGGCCAGGTGTTCATAAGATGAGCTCATGCCTCTTGACATTTATAAGGAGCCAGTCATGGATATTATTAGAACGAGTGGAAAGTTTGGACTGTAAGACGAAGAAGCTCGACTCGGAAATTGCTCTTACGTTGCAGGAAAATGGCAACCGCGCTGCTGAGTCAGAACAAGAATAATTAAATTTAACCCGTTTACGAGAATAAAAATAAGTAAACAGTTACAGTACGGTGAATCATTTTTGATTAGAGATTTTTGTGTAAAGAAAAACCCTTTAATAATAGTCCAGGAGAAAACTGCAAACGCAAGTATACGTCATTGGGAATTCACCGGGACCCAAGGAGTGGGAGAATTAAAAATGAACAGCACCACCCACACAGTTGAGGACGAGAATTAATTAATATCTCGGAAATGCACGATCGATTTCCATGCACAGGAAGATTATTTTACGTTTGGAAGACGAGCTTTCTGGAGATATGATTTTTATAATTGTGCGACAATTAGTTCAAAAGTTGGTCACGAAAAGGACTAGGATTTTATCTTTTTGTGACTGAAAGGTATAAAACTCCTGGCCTCACCAAGCCAATCATTCAGTCTACGAGCATTCCGTGAGCGGAAGTGCTGCACCACATTGTATATGCAGTATTCAAGAGCCCGTGAGGGGAACGTAACGCTGTATCAGACATCGAAGGCAGCTAACCAGTACTCCTTGAGGGGAGAAACGCTGTATTACACCGCATAATTAATATCCGATAGCCACGGGTGTCGAAGTATCAGTAACTTGCGTGCCTCCGGAAGGAGTTGCAAAGAAGAAGTATTAAAGTATCGCCGTGTTGAAAAATTAGGAAAATCCTAGTTACTGGATTTAGGTCCGACAGGGCAAAAGTTACCGTAAAAGTTCCAAAAATACAGTCAAAGCAGGCTGCGAACTTAGGATTCAGGCGATAGGTCTTTCAGTAATCGAACAAAAGTATCATAACGCACGGAAGTACCGGAACAGCGAGATAAACAGTTTATAAATTTTAAAGAACCCGAACAGGGAAAAACAGAGTAAGGTTCGCAACGTATTTCAGAAAATTAGAAGTGCGAGAACCAAATAAACAAAGAAGAACGGAAACTATAGACATTGTTTTCAAGAAAGCAGACGAACTATTCTCAAGCACTAAGACTCGAGAAGTATTAGTGGCTAAAAAATCCATAGGTCACCGATAGGTTATCGAGGGGACCTCGATCAGAACAGACTTTCGCTAGGATCGATAAATCAGATCTAAAAGGGAGCCGTTCAAGCTAGAGAAATAGCCGATTATCAGGATCAGGATTTGAAGAATTGTTAATCCAGGGAAGTGGTAGATGATTCGAGACTTTCGTATTCTGCAGGATAGGAAGCCGACATTGAATAAATTTCACCCTTGGAGACGGGAGATTAAGAGGTCACGTGTGATAGGCTAGAAAAAGACGGACTAGTGATCAAAAGTTGTGAAGTGTAAATATATCAAGAGTGTGTGTTAAAAGTAATATTTTTTAGTGTTTTAATGTGTGTTCTAAACGGATACACCAGTGTATTAAAAATGTCGTCAGTGTTAAATATAGTGAATATATGTCAAGAAATGTCTGTACATGAGATGAGTTTGTACAATATGGAGTAGGTCAAGAAGGTGGGCCAAAATGTTACATCAAACGAGAATAAAGGTCAGAAAACGACCTTAGACATGTGAGTAAAGATTTTCATTATATTTTGGGTGTCGGGAAGAATTTTGTGTACAATTCCACCGGAGTTTTGAGTAAAAGGGATGTTTTTAAATAAATAATAACTAAATAAGAACGCGATCTGAACGAAAATAAAGTTTTAAGAAATAATAAATAATTATGTGAAATAATAAATCCTGTAGAGGAAATGCATGGAATAAAATATCAGTGTATTTAATGAATGTTATAAAAGCAAGCGTAATAATAATAATAATAACAAAGATATTTACATAAAGGTAAATTTGAATTATATGAAAGAAATAGCTTTTAAGCTTTTGTAAGGAATGAAAACATGATGTGAATAACAAGGTAAAGAAATCTAAATAAAGATTAAATTGAATGATATAAAAATATAGAGCGTTGAAGCCTTAACAAATGTATAAGACATGATTTGAATGCATGTTCTTAAAAATGGAGTGATTTATTGTCAACGGAAAAGATTAATATAAGAATTAAGATATGTATCAATTGTTACTATGAAATTTATCAGTTCTTTGGAAGACATTCGGCCGTAAAGTAATGTGTAGCGTAATGGAACGCAATTAAATAAAAAGTCACGCTAGGAACGCGTAAAAGTTAAAGTACTTGGTAAGTTACTTATGGAGGGTAGTTGATTGCAGTGAATTGAGATATGTTGTAAGTCCTCTAAATTGTGACGTGGATCATGAGGCCATGTGTGTATTATTTAAAAGGGAGCTAAGGTATGGTATTATTGAGCGTATGTCATGTAGGCCACGGCCGACTTTAAATCGTGTCTTGTATAAGTCCTCCAAATGTGGAAATGGTTCCCGAGGCATGTTAAGAGATTCGAACATAGAATCCTCTTGCTGTTAAAGCCCCTAATTATTCGTCGTTGAATGTGTATTATTCTTCCCAATCAATGAGGACCCTCTCATAATTAATAAATGCCAAGGTTACGAAAGTGGTTTATGAGCCAAAGAATATTGTTGAATGAAAATAAGTGAAGTAAAAGCCAGGTCTCTCCACAGAACTGAGAATAATGTGAAGGTTTGTTTTAAAGCATTGAAGAGAGCTGCCACCGTAGGTTAGGCAGAGAGCCGCTTTCCTTGTCATAAATCACGCTCGAGTATAATGGCCTGACCCTCATAGAGCGAGGGTGGGTAAAAACCGTCTTGTAAGAAATGTTAAATACACCGTGAGTGTTTAAAGTTGTTAATGACCCGGGCGTTGAACCGAGGTCCTTGTAGATTGATATTATCGCTTGCCAGTTCAGATCGTAGTTTTCTTATGTGATAATGGTCTTATAAGACAAATGAATTAAATAAAATCCCTATTGTAATATTGTATGGAAAATAAGGAATCCACGAGTTTTGTGAAGATGACTAGGTTTCGGGAGTGATCATAGTTTTTGACTTTGTCAAGTAATCTTTATAACTCTGGAGTACACAAATAAGTTTCCCGATCACCGTAGTGAATTTGAAAATTTGAGAGAGATAGTAAATACGGAGAACATGTGATATGCCCAAATATGGAAGTGAATAATTAACATGTAATTTTAAATGTAATTATATATTTGTTTTGATGATAAGAAAGGATAAAAATAGTTCTTGAGGTGTATAAAAGTATAACACCATTGTTATGGGAAAGTATCGAGCCAAAGGAGCTCGTAGTTATATGGAACTTTAAGATAAGTACTTTATGGAAGTGAAAATAATCGTGAATTGTTGGTTTTAAAGAAAACCATGTGTTTTAAAGAGAATATTTGTTTTATTTTTATGCTATTCCTTGTTCACTTTGGACAAGTAGAATGATATTGGTCAGTAGTTTATTTGTTTTACCGTTTTCCAACGTGGGGCCTGTATGATTTTATCATACACCCAGCAAAAGACATCTTTCATGGCGCCCAGTACGCCGGGCTGAGTTTTCCTAGGAAAAACCCGAGTTTTCTCGAAAAATAAAAAAATTCATTTATTTTTTTTGAAAAAAAAAAATGGTTTTTCGAAATTTTGAATTTTAAACACTTTGAGTTTGAATAAAGATATCAAAAGGGTACGGTGTAGTAAAAACCCGTACCAAAGTAAATTTTTAAAGAAATTGGGACACAATGGTTCAGATTACTATCTCTCAAGCATGTTCTAGCGATGTAGCATTAGTAGCCCACTATATTCTAATAAGATGGCATTGAGTGATGCAACGGCTTTTGGAGGCTATAAAAGCCGATAGCAAAGAAAAGTTGGAGGCCATAAACAATAAATTGGGAACAATAGACAATACATTGGGCCTCCAAAAGGATGAAAATAAAAAAGAGTTCGAATCCATAAATAAGAGTTTGAATCAATTGGATAGCCAACAGAGTGAAAAAAAAAGGGATTTAGAATCCATAAATGAGAGTTTGAATAAGTTGGACAGCCAACAGGAGGAAAATAACCAAAAGTTAGGATCCATGAATCAAAGTTTAGAGTCACTAAAAACTAATAGTGATAATATGGGAACTAAATTAGAAGCCATCGAAACTAATAGTGATAACATGGGAACTAAATTAGAAGCTATCGAGGCCGACGGTATAAAAATGAATAAGGAACTGAAGGCTGAGATAGAAAAGATTAAAACAGAAAGTGGGGATAACATGGCAGAACAGCTGAAAGTTATAAAATATGAGACGTTAAAGTCTATAAGAGCCGACAGTAAAGCAAATAACGATGTACTGACGGCTGAGATAGAAAGCAAATTCGATAGTATAAAAACAGAAAATTCAAACCATTTTTCAGCACAATCCAAGGTTTTGGAGGAAACAATGAATAATAAATTTCAAGGTTTTGACACTAAGTTTGAGAGTAAGTTAACTGAGTTAAAAGAGGAAAATAAAGGATTTCATTCAGGATTGCAAGCCCAAATAAATACTATGAACAAAAATATGGGAGAATCACAAAATGAATGCCGAGAAAATTTTAAAATTTTAGAGGATAATTTTGGTACTATAGAAACTAAATTAAATAGCATGGAAAAAGCATGTAAAGAAAATGTAGAGGAATGTGAAAAGAAACTTGTAACCCAGATCCAAGGTGTGCAGAAAAAATTAGAAGCTCAGATAAAATCTAACAGCGATATCTGTAAAACATCCTGGGATGAAATAAAACAAAGTGTGAATGAGCTAGGAACCCGATTTGGAAAGGTTGAGGAGAAAGTAGGAACCCTCGAGAACAAAATCGGTGTAGTTCAGACCGAAGTAACTGAGATGAAAAATCAAAATCAAAAGGATGCGTGGGATATGAAAGGTCAATTTGAGCTGTTTACCGGGCAGGTAGATGATAACTTAAAGAAGTATGAGGGTGGAATAAATCAAAGATTAGGTCTATATGAGGAGCATCTCCAGAATGAAAGAAAACAACGAGAGAAAGAAAATAAGGAAAATACCCATAAGATAGATGAAATAAGTCAGGGTATTAATGATGTTCAGGGAACCATCGGAACATTAAAGGTCGAAGTAGGAAAAACTCATACGGAAGTAGGCCAGATCCAAAATGACTTGATGATATTATATAAGAGTCAAGGGAAAACTGAGGAAAAACTGGACGGAATTAAAGTAAATATGGTCAAAGGGCAAAGAGAAATGGAGAAGAAAATAAAAGAAATACGAGAAGACCTCGATACCATAGGGGACGTAAAACCAGAAATTATAACAGAACAGGTCATGGTCATCAAGAAAGAGGTAGAACAACACCTAAATGAAATCAGGGATAGCTTCAGGGATGAGAAAGTCCAACTCAAACGAGAACTGGAAACTAGTAAGAAAAATCAAGAAAGAATTCAAAATGAATTAGGATCCCGGTTGGAGAGGACTGAACATAAGAACAGTCAAATGGAAATCCAACTCATGGCTAATGAAGAAAGTGCCCGAAGGGAAAGGAAGTTAGAATTTGAGAATCAGGACGAGTTTCCAAAGACAGGATGGGTAGATTCCCGTGAACAAGGCACAGATACCGATAGGGACTTAGGAGGGGAGAGCCCTTACAAGAACCCAGGATATCCGATGGCGATGTCAACCCCATACATGAACCAGACAAATGGTCAGATAATAAACATTATCAAATCGAATGAGGATAGACCGGTAAAGTTTACGTGTAATAACATGTCAATTACTCCAAAATACTGGTTAAAGGAAGTCGCAGAGTACTTAAACGAAATGAAAGTTCCTCAGGATCGGAGACTGAGAGCTATTGAAAAGCTGTTGGCAGGTGATTGTCTCACCTGGTTCAGAAGCTTTAGGTACACCTTTGATACGGTGGAAGGCTTTAGAGAAGCCTTTTTAAAACGATATTGGGCAGCAGACGTCCAGGAGAATTTGAGACTAGATTTGTACTCTAGGAAGTACAGCACAAATGCACCAACTAAGTACTCGGAATTTTTTACCGCTCAGCTGTGTAAATTCCGGGAACTTGACATTGCTCCAGCTGAGAACGACCTGTGTGCCGCTATTGCAAGACAACTTCCATATGAGATTCAGAGGCTGTTAATCTCATCCAAAGCCAGAAGTGCTGTGGAAGTGGAGAGTGTATTACGTCAATTAGACATGACGACGTCACACGTAACTCCTAGGCACCAAAGACAGACTGAACAGGTACACATGGCCAGCAGTCAGGAAACCAGAGAAAAACCATCGACCAAGAATCAGTCCACCAGCACTGATACTCAAGGACTAGGTCGAGAGTATGGGCACCAAGAGCCTAGAGGAATACAGCCATACCACAGAGGAGGATATCGAGGAAGAAATCCTAGGAATACGGGTTATAGGCAACAAGAGAGCCGACCCTATAACAATAACCATCAGAGGCAAGAAAACATAAAGAAATGGGAGAATTATCCCAGAAGGAACGTAAGGCCAGAGGATAGGGATGATGAATATCGGGCCGAAATAGAGGAAAGATATCAGGAAAGTCTTCGTTACATGAACGAACGACCAGACGAACCTGAAAGACAAAAAGTCCGTTGGAGTGAGGCAATCAAGAACCGGAAATCACCCGACCGACTAGATGGAGCTCAAAGCTTGGAACTACAAGCTCAGTTAAAGAATGAGGGAAAAGGGAGCCCTCAGGATTTAAAAAAACTCCAAATTTAAATCGTCAAAAGTGGAAACATACCAGGAGCTGGGAGGAGGTAGAAATTGTGAATTGGATAGCAAGGCCAGATGAGCTAATTAATGAGGATGTGGAAGGAATCCCACCTATCAAAAGAGAATTACCCATAATTATGCTAAGGATAGAAGGATTACTGGTCAGGGCATTGATTGATACCGGATCAACAATATGTTTAATTACGCAAACCCTTCTGAATGAATTGGAAACAAGAGGCCGCGTATTAAAAATCCCCACATCAAGTGTAAAGATTAAGGGAATTATCCCTGAAAAATCTTTAACATGCAAATTTCAGGTATACATTGATCTGATCATGGGTAACGCTGAAATTTCGCAATGCTTTTTGCTGGTAAATCAATTACCGTATAATGTCATATTAGGTATTGATTTTATCCGTGAGAACAAGGTCATCATAGACCTAGCGCCAAACTGCATTAGAATCCAAAGAGAGGATGTGGATGAACAAAACATTAACCTACAGGAACAGGATGTGAAAATAGGAGAACAGGTATGGCATGTGGAAGAAGTAACGGAAGAAGGTTGTAAGGACATAGAAAGGATATTTGAGGTCCTCAACATAGAACTCGAAGATAATTTGGAAACTGAGTTCGAGACCAACCTGTCAGGAAAAGTAGAGGAAGCTAAAGTGAACCTCGAAAATAAGGAACAATTAAAGAAATTATTATTGAATTTTAGGGACGTATTTGATTCCAAGCCAGGGAAGATTGAAAATTTTAAATACGCGTTCCAAGTCAATGATTGGGCACCGCTCAGACAAAAACCATACCCGGTTGCGGAAAAACATTACCCACAAACTAAGAAAACACTGCAGGAGATGATGAATGCAGGTGTTATAGAAAAGATGGCGACACCATATGTTAGTCCATTAGTGATTGTGAGCAAACCGGATGGCTCAGTAAGGGTGTGTCTAGATGCCAGAAGTTTAAATGCAAAAATCATACCAGAAAATGATTCGGCACCACCCATAAAAGAAATACTGAGGAAGTTCAAAGGCAAGAAGATTTTCACAAATATTGACATGACTTCTTCGTATCATCATCTCGAACTGGAAGAGAAAACCAGCTTGTTGACTGGATTTCAGTTCGACCAACAAACCTATTGTTTTAGGAGATGTCCGTTTGGATTGAAGACCGCGGGATCTGCCTTAATAAGAGCGCTTGACCGAAACCTGTCAGAGGAAGTGAAAGAGTGCACTATCCGTTATGTGGATGATATTTTGCTTACCTCGGAGAATATTGAGGAACATTTAGAAAAATTGAAGAAATTATTGGAAGACTTAAGAAGGGCAAATTTTAAAATCAATTTAAAGAAGTCAAATTTTTGTCAAAGGCAAGTAACATTTTTAGGGCATGTGATTGATAAGGATGGTGTTAAACCAAATCCATGCAAATTGGAATCGATAAGGGATTTTCCAAGGCCTTTGAAGGTGAAGAACGTTCGCCAGTTTTTGGGATTGATTGGTTTCTTCTCAGGACATTGTCCATCATACACAAAAACTGTTGCACCACTACAGGACCTTCTGAAGAAGGGGGGCAAGTGGAAATGGACGGAGGAAACAGAAAAAGCATTCGTGGAGGCCAAGGAAATGCTCTTAAACTATGTGAAGCTAGGATATCCTGATTTTAATCAGAAATTTATAATTCAAACAGATGCATCCCAGATTGGAATAGGGGCAATGCTATATCAGGAAAACCCGGATAACCCTGATAAGAGAAATTATCTAGCTTTCACAAGTCGGAGACTGAAACCACACGAGCAAAATTATACGATCAGCGAAATCGAGCTGTTAGCGATATTGCACGCGCTGCAATATTGGCGAAAGATCGTATATGGGTTTCAGGTCATTTTAAGAACGGATCATAAAGCCTTAACCTTTTTGATGAAGACTGATTTATCCAGTCAAAGGTTGATGCGTTGGGCTTTATACATTCAACAGTTTGATGTAAAGATAGAATACTGCCCAGGAAAAGAAAATATAGTTCCAGACTATTTAAGTAGACAGCCAGAGTCCACAGAAGAGGAAGTAATGGCTATTGATTTGGAAGACAGGGATCAGCGTACTCTAAATGAGTTAAGGAGCATTAGTCAACGGCAACGTGAGGATCCATGGATGAACATGCTCATATTCTTCCTTGAGGGAAGTTTGATAAGGGGAACACCAGCGTACACGGAAGCTAATAAGATAGCTCAAGATTACACATTTTATAATGGATTATTATATACGTTTGTGGACTCTGACCATACACGATTAAGGATTGTTGTACCTGCAATTTTGCAGAGGAAAATAGTATGGTTAGCCCATAGATCGTTCGGACATATGGGAGTCGACAAAACTGTCTCGATGCTGAAAGAAGCATTTGTATGGCCGAGACTGAGAGAAACTGTAAGGGACACGCTAAAGACATGTGATCTATGTCAAAGGATCAAACCAAATGCATTTCTGATGAGACAAAAGCCTATACCATTGTTGCCCGAAAGGCCAGGTCAAATCATATCTATTGATAACTTCGGACCTTTGCCAAAGTCAAGAAGAGGAAATCGACACATAATGGTGGCTATGGATGTCTTCACTAAAATGGTTGTCCTTGCTCCCATACAGAAGACTAGTACCAAACAGGTGTTAAAACGACTCAAAGAAAAGGTGATACCGATTCTGGGAAAACCTGAGAATTTGTTGTCGGATCACGGTAGTTGTTTCACCAGTGTAGAGTTCAGACAAGAATTAGAAAGACTTGGGATACGTCAGATTTTGTCAAGTATTCGCCATCCTGAGGCAAATCCTGTAGAAAGAGTGATGAGGGAGACGGCCAAGTACTGTAGAATATACTGTGCCGAAGAGAATTGGAAGTGGATAGATATCTTGGATATTATCGAATTTTGTATAAACAACACAATCCATGAATCTACGGGAGAGATACCAATAACGTTACATCGGAATGAGCAACCAGAGAGACCTTGGAGTCTGGTAATTCCTAGGCCAGCAGACCTCAGCCTGGAAGAGAGGTACGTATAAGAAGAGCCTTTGAGCATCTAAAAGCTCAAGCCGACAGGAGACAAAGAAGAAATAGGCACAAGAGGTATCATCGGCCACTATTAGCAGGGGAAATGGTGTTAGTAAAAAGACCCGCCATTTCGGATCCAGGGAACCGCGTGTACAAAAAGTTCCAGAAAATGTACCACGGACCGTATCAAATAATAAGGGATTTGAGAAATAATGCCTATAGAATTCGGCACTGTGAAACGAATCATGAAGTGACCATGAATTCAGCAAATTTAAAAGTGTATTACCCTCCCGAAGACTTCGATGAAGCCAATGAACAAGCCCGGGTTATGGAAACATTTAGAGATGAAGAATCCACTTTTGATAGAAACGAGAATGAGATAGAAAATGGAAACAGAGCTCAAACATTCGAGTGCGAATGCGAATTGGAGAAATTATATTGGGAAATAAAAGAAATAATTGATTTTATTGAAGAAGAAAATTTCAATTTAAGGAAGGAGAATGATGAAATAAAGGAATGGGTAGGGATAGACCACACCCGTAAAGAAGAATGAGGTTCTGGAAACCTAAAATCCAGATAAATAAAAAGGAGAAAGAAAGGGTAGGGACAGAGCGTACCCAACCGACACAATTACCGGATATGACTTAAAAAGATGAAAGAAATCAAATTATCGTGGGATTTTTAAGGAAGAAAAATCAAAAAGTACGGATAACGTTATGATGGCTTCGACAGTTAAAAAGGAAAAATAAGATTTTTTTCGGATAATTAAAATAAATTTCCTCAAAGGTTTTCGAAAATGTATTTACCTAAGGAGGGGAGAGATGAACCCATGTACCATGGCCTCAAAGGGAGTCGAATCCATGTATTTTGAGAAAGGAATGAAAGAATCATACAGTTTCTAAGGGAACGGAGAGAGATTTCAAGCCTGGATTCTAGCCTAACATTGTGCAAACGCTAGGGCCAGGTGTTCATAAGATGAGCTCATGCCTCTTGACATTTATAAGGAGCCAGTCATGGATATTATTAGAACGAGTGGAAAGTTTGGACTGTAAAAAAAGGAAGCTTGTAGTTTAACGTGACCGTTAATCTTGAGATCATGAGCCACGGGACCTCCTTTTTACGTGGAATCCGAACCACATGACATGGCATTTCACTTCGAAAAGTTGGACTGTAAGACGAAGAAGCTCGACTCGGAAATTGCTCTTACGTTGCAGGAAAATGGCAACCGCGCTGCTGAGTCAGAACAAGAATAATTAAATTTAACCCGTTTACGAGAATAAAAATAAGTAAACAGTTACAGTACGGTGAATCATTTTTGATTAGAGATTTTTGTGTAAAGAAAAACCCTTTAATAATAGTCCAGGAGAAAACTGCAAACGCAAGTATACGTCATTGGGAATTCACCGGGACCCAAGGAGTGGGAGAATTAAAAATGAACAGCACCACCCACACAGTTGAGGACGAGAATTAATTAATATCTCGGAAATGCACGATCAATTTCCATGCACAGGAAGATTATTTTACGTTTGGAAGACGAGCTTTCTGGAGATATGATTTTTATAATTGTGCGACAATTAGTTCAAAAGTTGGTCACGAAAAGGACTAGGATTTTATCTTTTTGTGACTGAAAGGTATAAAACTCCTGGCCTCACCAAGCCAATCATTCAGTCTACGAGCATTCCGTGAGCGGAAGTGCTGCAACACATCGTATATGCAGTATTCAAGAGCCCGTGAGGGGAACGTAACGCTGTATCAGACATCGAAGGCAGCTAACCAGTACTCCTTGAGGGGAGAAACGCTGTATTACACCGCATAATTAATATCCGATAGCCACGGGTGTCGAAGTATCAGTAACTTGCGTGCCTCCGGAAGGAGTTGCAAAGAAGAAGTATTAAAGTATCGCCGTGTTGAAAAATTAGGAAAATCCTAGTTACAGGATTTAGGTCCGACAGGGCAAAAGTTACCGTAAAAGTTCCAAAAATACAGTCAAAGCAGGCTGCGAACTTAGGATTCAGGCGATAGGTCTTTCAGTAATCGAACAAAAGTATCATAACGCACGGAAGTACCGGAACAGCGAGATAAACAGTTTATAAATTTTAAAGAACCCGAACAGGGAAAAACAGAGTAAGGTTCGCAACGTATTTCAGAAAATTAGAAGTGCGAGAACCAAATAAACAAAAAGGACGGAAACTATAGACATTGTTTTCAAGAAAGCAGACGAACTATTCTCAAGCACTAAGACTCGAGAAGTATTAGTGGCTAAAAATCCATAGTTCACCGATAGGTTATCGACGGGACCTCGATCAGAACAGACTTTCGCTAGGATCGATAAATCAGATCTAAAAGGGGAGCCGTTCAAGCTAGAGAAATAGCCGATTATCAGGATGAGGATTTGAAGAATTGTTAATCCAGGGAAGTGGTAGATGATTCGAGACTTTCGTATTCTGCAGGATAGGAAGCCGAAATTGAATAAATTTCACCCTTGGAGACGGGAGATTAAGAGGTCACGTGTGATAGGCTAGAAAAAGACGGCCTAGTGATCAAAAGTTGTGAAGTGTAAATATATCAAGAGTGTGTGTTAAAAGTAATATTTTTTAGTGTTTTAATGTGTGTTCTAAACGGATACACCAGTGTATTAAAAATGTCGTCAGTGTTAAATATAGTGAATATATGTCAAGAAATGTCTGTACATGAGATGAGTTTGTACAATATGGAGTAGGTCAAGAAGGTGGGCCAAAATGTTACATCAAACGAGAATAAAGGTCAGAAAACGACCTTAGACATGTGAGTAAAGATTTTCATTATATTTTGGGTGTCGGGAAAAATATTGTGTACAATTCCACCGGAGTTTTGAGTAAAAGGGATGTTTTTAAATAAATAATAACTAAATAAGAACGCGATCCGAACGAAAATAAAGTTTTAAGAAATAATAAATAATTATGTGAAATAATAAATCCTGTAGAGGAAATGCATGGAATAAAATATCAGTGTATTTAATGAATGTTATAAAAGCAAGCATAATAATAATAATTATAACAAAGATATTTACATAAAGGTAAATTTGAATTATATGAAAGAAATAGCTTTTAAGCTTTTGTAAGGAATGAAAACATGATGTGAATAACAAGGTAAAGAAATCTAAATAAAGATTAAATTGAATGATATAAAATATAGAGCGTTGAAGCCTTAACAAATGTATAAGACATGATTTGAATGCATGTTCTTAAAAATGGAGTGATTTATTGTCAACGGAAAAGATTAATATAAGAATTAAGATATGTATCAATTGTTACTATGAAATTTATCAGTTCTTTGGAAGACATTCGGCCGTAAAGTAATGTGTAGCGTAATGGAACGCAATTAAATAAAAAGTCACGCTAGGAACGCGTAAAAGTTAAAGTACTTGGTAAGTTAATTATGGAGGGTAGTTGATTTCAGTGAATTGAGATATGTTGTAAGTCCTCTAAATTGTGACGTGGATCACGAGGCCATGTGTGTATTATTTAAAAGGGAGCTAAGGTATGGTATTATTGAGCGTATGTCATGTAGGTCACGGCCGACTTTAAATCGCGTCTTGTATAAGTCCTCCAAATGTGGAAATGGTTCCCGAGGCATGTTAAGAGATTCGAACATAGAATCCTCTTGCTGTTAAAGCCCCTAATTATTCGTCGTTGAATGTGTATTATTCTTCCCAATCAATGAGGACCCTCTCATAATTAATAAATGCCAAGGTTACGAAAGTGGTTTATGAGCCAAAGAATATTGTTGAATGAAAATAAGTGAAGTAAAAGCCAGGTCTCTCCACAGAACTGAGAATAATGTGAAGGTTTGTTTTAAAACATTGAAGAGAGCTGCCACCGTAGGTTAGGCAGAGAGCCGCTTTCCTTGTCATAAATCACGCTCGAGTATAATGGCCTGACCCTCATAGAGCGAGGGTGGGTAAAAACCGTCTTGTAAGAAATGTTAAATACACCGTGAGTGTTTAAAGTTGTTAATGACCCGGGCGTTGAACCGAGGTCCTTGTAGATTGATATTATCGCTTGCCAGTTCAGATCGTAGTTTTCTTATGTGATAATGGTCTTATAAGACAAATGAATTAAATAAAATCCCTATTGTAATATTGTATGGAAAATAAGGAATCCACGAGTTTTGTGAAGATGACTAGGTTTCGGGAGTGATCATAGTTTTTGACTTTGTCAAGTAATCTTTATAACTCTGGAGTACACAAATAAGTTTCCCGATCACCGTAGTGAATTTGAAAATTTGAGAGAGATAGTAAATACGGAGAACATGTGATATGCCCAAATATGGAAGTGAATAATTAACATGTAATTTTAAATGTAATTATATATTTGTTTTGATGATAAGAAAGGATAAAAATAGTTCTTGAGGTGTATAAAAGTATAACACCATTATTATGGGAAAGTATCGAGCCAAAGGAGCTCGTAGTTATATGGAACTTTAAGATAAGTACTTTATGGAAGTGAAAATAATCGTGAATTGTTGGTTTTAAAGAAAACCATGTGTTTTAAAGAGAATATTTGTTTTATTTTTATGCTATTCCATGTTCACTTTGGACAAGTAGAATGATATTGGTCAGTAGTTTATTTGTTTTATTGTTTGTAGCGCCATAATTTTGATTAATTAAATGTGTTAAAAATAGGAGTTGATTTTGTTGTTATTTTTGCAAGTGTATCCTCTATTTAATCCAAAATATGTAAGTCACAGAGTGGGAGAACTTACCGCAGCCCCGAAAAATCCCGAATTGAGCAATGCTGGCATACTGTGATTTGCATATTTCTTGCTAAAAGGGCACAATACTAAACACAACATTACATTCATGTCAAAAATAATTTGGGTATTTTTTCAATATTCAAAATGGTGGTTGTTCATCATACAAGGCCGCAGCGTTTTAGTTATAACTCATGTAATGTTCAACATATTTAGGTAATGATAATTTTATTTCATTGCAAAGATATTCCTCTAGAAATGCAAATACTG